>OZ035880.1:184000946-185228222 GCA_964034835.1 Muscina levida | reverse complement strand
GTAACAACAAAGCCTTGTAGCATCAATCGACTAAAGCAGACAAAAACTGTTGCATACTTTCTGGTCGAATCTCAATCTCTACAAATTTCACAAAAAAACGCCACTCAGCGTAGATGTGTTGAGTTTTATTTCTCACCAATGCTGGCAAATAAAACTTGTTTACTGCCTCTTAACGCAAATAAAATAAAATAATATTTCCAATGGGAAATATTTGTACTGTGTATTGTATTACTTTTTTTTGCTCATGCGAAATGTACAATTTTATTACCCTTTATGGTGTTGCACAGCCATGTTTTACTCATTTGCCATTCCTATTCGTTTTTGGTTTTTTTTATTATTATTCTTTCTTGCAAAAAGGACCACATACATTTGCCCACCTGCAGTAGCAGTAGCAGTTGAGCGAACGTATTTATACGCTGCGGCTGAGTGTGTGATGTAGTGATGATGGATCCTTTTTTCCATTTTATTTACTTTTCTGTTTCTTGTTGTACTTTGTTGTTGTTGTTGGCAGTGTTGTTGTCGTTGTTGTCGTTGTTTTTTTTGTGTCTTCTCTCGTGATGTTTGATGGTTGACACACTTACAAAATAATAACATCAACAGCAACAGCGGCGGCAACAACAACAACAACAACAACAACACCACCAGCAACGCAAAAGACAGGATGTTTCATGAGCGCCTTTAATAGCCCACAAATACACTTAAACATAATTTTGCATATCACTTGTGTACTTACACGCAAAAACGCACACACACAAATAGAGATTCATTTAAAGTTTAGTGGAAAAGTCACCGCCGTTATACATTCGCACGTAGTACAATTGTATGTGTATGTGTTGTATAATTATATATATCCTCATACACACACACGTACACGCATATCACACATCCACTTACTGTTGAGTGTATATAGACATAAAGCCATAGACATGTTTAAATACAATTACAAACATACAGACACTTAGAGGAAACACGAGCACGCACACATTGTGATGATTAACATTTCCCATATACAACACATGAGGATGGTGTGATAATGACGGCCATCAAATATTTGTCATTCATATTAACGAATGGAGGGGCTAAAAGAAATGACACAAATGGAAGCGTTGAAATGGTGGTGGTGGAGTATTGTTGTAGATTTTTGTTTTTATATTGCAGGTGATTTAAGCGAATATAAAGTTGTGTGGGATAAAACACGTGTACGCTTAATATGTAATAAGGGAATCTTTTAGATCAGGCAAACCTATTACGTACTAAAAATACATATTGTAAAATTAGTAGGTGGAAAAATAATTCTGTCGACTATTCAGAGGTAAGTTTATCACTGAAGAAAACATAAAAAAAGTGAGAACATTTTGACAATTTTACAAAAAATTTCAAATTATTTCAGAGGATTCTTATACTTGAAAACAAAAACGTAACTTCCCTTTACACCCCTTGAATGAGGAATGTTATAGCGTCTAGCGTTTTTGTGAATTAACACGCTTGCGATTTTAGATTCACAACAAACGGCACCTACTTGTTTGTTTGGGAAGCTTTTACTAGAAGTTGCTGTCGACAAAATTTTTTTAGATAGCTGAAGCCAGGAGTTGGACCTGGAATCTCCCGCATGGTAGTTGCGTGTTCAAACCACTATACCACAGCTGATCTCTGCGGATGGTTTTTTTTTTGATATTTCAAGGACTTTGGTCCCTTGTAATACCCTTTTCCATTCTTTCAGATTATCACTACTTGTCTGCTTCCCCTATACTTTTACAAAAATTGTTCTTCTTTAAGGGTATTGGGCTCTTACAATGTCCTTACAATTGTCCCTATTGAAATGTCAAAGTGGGATCTTTTCCCACACATTAAAAAAAATTAGAATTAGTAATTTTTATTGTGGAGGGGTCTTTTGATATTTCAAGGACCTTAGGGGCATTTCAGTGGCCTCTCTTCATAATTTCAGATTAACATTGAAAATTATTAATTTTTACATCTTTTGATATTTCAAGCCTTTCAGAAGCGTCTTTTCTTAATTTCAGATTAACATTGCGGACTAAATTCTGAGAACTGCAAGTCAAATTTGCCCCAAAAAGAAGAAGTTCTGCATCATTCGTTTTGTCAAGTTACATGCCATAATAGGTAAATATCGATTTGAAGTTAGTAAGTAGCTTATAGGGAAATTTGTCACGTTTTAGGCTCTATTGTTTGACATAACTCGAGAACCACTAGTCCAATTTAGCTGAAACAATGAAACAAAAATTAAGAATTACAACTCGTTTATTCTGTTCATATAACGTTTCCCTACATAAGCAACAGTTTCACTTTTCCATTCATCAAATGATTTTGATCTAGTTTTATTTTGTAGCAGCTACAATAAAACTGTTGTACTCCATGGCGGATGATTTACGTTGAATATTACTTATGATAATTATACGTCACCATATAACATTATAACAAAAGAGCCTAAAACGTAACAAATTCCCCTATACGATACTTACTTAATTTCCCTTTGCACCCCATGAAAGAGGTATGGGATAGCTTCTCGCGTTGTTGTCAATTAACACTATACGACGGTACTCGACGTTAACGATGATGTGTCCAAATATTTTGCAAAGTATTTTTCTCTCGAAGACTCCCAGAATTGATTGGTGTGCTTGAATCCTTACCAAGGATTCTGCGATGCAAGTAGGATCAGTGTCTGGTGGAATTGGATCTTTATTCGTCAAAAGAGGACTTTGTCAATAAATCTCTTGCTAAATACATAGTAGCAGCGGTTTGCGACCAATAGTCAACTCTTTTTTTTCAGGCTGAAATTATTATTTTGTTATTACGAGACCCACTTCTGGCGACTGCTTTCTAATACACAAAAAGGCCGCAGTAACATCCTATAGTCTTCGGCCAATGATATCAATGTCATCGGCATACGCGAGCAGCATGTGACTTTCCAGTGGTACAAGTAGTGTTTACTGCAGCCTTCGGCATGATCATTACCGTTATGATGTTAAAGAGATAGCATGTCTAAAGCCTCGCTTAGTAGAAAATGGATCTGTTAGATATGTGGCTATTTTCACTGAAGACTTCGTGTCAGTCAGTGTCATCCCTCAAAGTCGTATCAGCTTTGCAGAGATACCAAACTCAGCCATAATTTCTGTCGTATCGGACTGTCGAATGCAGCTTTGTAATCTATAAACAGATGGTAGGTGTCGATCTGTATTTAATGGGTCTTCTCAAGGATTTGTCATATTCACCGTATTATCTGGTCGGTTGCCAGGATTTGCCGTGTCTTAAGCCATACTGATAAGGTCCTATCAGGTTCGCTAGGATGGGCTTTAGTCTTTCACATAACACACTAGACAGCGATGGGTAATGCACTAATTCCGTGGTAGTTATTACACACACTTGGATTGCCTTAAGCACAGGACATAAAACACTCAGATTCCAATCATCGGTCATGCATTCCATGAGTAAAATCGTCTTTATGAGCTGGTGCATGTACGTTGTTAGCTGTTAGGCCATCGGCGAGCGAAGCATTATTATAGACAATCTACTGCGTCGTCGTTGATTACCGTAATTTTATTACTTATGCTGCCTTCGGGAAACGAGCGGAGAACGAAGTGCTCCCTTCATATTTGTAGCACACTTTGAGTGTCTGTGACCAGATTTCCGTCTCTGTGCTTACATGTGGGGATCCCTGATCCAAAAACTTTTTAACATTATTACTTTCGGATTCACCTCTATCCCTGAAATTTTCGATATCCTAGGCGTTTTATCTCCCTCCTCTTTTCATTATATCGTTCCTTCACAGCACACGTCGCCATTGGCTACAGTTTTTCCCTGTATTCAGCATCCTTTTCCTCACATACTATGCGACATTCCGCATAGTACTCGGACTCATCTGACCGTGGTTTTTCATAACCCAGTACAGTCTTTGAGGCTGTGGTCATAGAAATCGCAATATGTTGGTATGTTGGTATTGGGGGGTTTGAAGTAATTGATAGAGTTGGTTGGAGTAGCCAGTGACTATCTCGGTGGTATGCAGCTTTGTGATGTCTAGCTTGTTTTATAGCACTAGGTGGTGATCCGAGGCAATATTCGCACCGCACATTACAACTAACGCCCATAACACTTGAGACATGCCGGATCAATCACGTTTCTTGTCTTTTTACCACAGGATATCCACGTTGCCTTGTGAATATCTTTATGCGGATCTTATTCCACTCAGTAACATTTTTTTTGCCGACGCGAAACTAAACTGTCTGAATCCGTTATCAGAGGTGTTGTTGTGCAGTACTGACTATTCCGACTGCTGAACCAACAGCATCTTCCTTTCGAATTATAGCATTAAAATCTCCCAGAACAATTTTAATTTTTAACAATTCATGTGTAGGGCAGCGGTCATATTTAGACAAGATTTTCATATATTTGTTCGTATTCACATTTATTTCTATAGATTGTTTGTTAAACTCCAACAATCTACTGCACACCAACTCATCATACCACCAACCTTCCTTGAGGCAACACACAGACTCACGTCTCGTGTACACACAGCGATGATTAACATTTCACAGAGGGTTTCTCACTGGTACTGCTGCGAGCGGGTGTTTGCTCTTGCTGTTGCTGTATCTGTAGCTGTGGCTGTATTAGTAGTTTAACATAAACTGTTTTAGTGTGAACTGGCAAGTGAAAGTGTATATCCCATGAGCGAAAGCGTGAGTGTGGGTATGGGCATTCCTTCGTCGGTATATGAATTTCATTGAGAAAACTCACAAAGCCCGCCATTAACACATTTTATGTTTTGTTGCTATACTCAACGACGTTTAAACGGCGGATGGTTGGACAGAAGAAACGACGGACATACGGACAGATGAAGGCACTCTTCATGATTTGTTATTTGATTTGGAGGAAAAAGTATTCGTACATGTGATGTGAGCTAAGTCTTGGCGAGTTTTTGAGGTGCACATTATTACAAGGGTGGATGGGGGAGGCGGTGTATCTGGGGTGTATTTGCTGTGTTGCATAGCTGAAGGGCTCTTCTAACTATTTCTTTCTTTCTTTCTTTTTTCTACTTGGTTGATTTCTTTTCGCCTTTTCTTGTCTCGGTCGCAGTTTTCCGAGAATAAAAGTTATGCTTTTATGTTAATGGGTGGTAAATTGACTCGTCCATTCATTTTTCTTTTTAATTTTATTTTTTTTCCACTTGTACCCTGAACTGGCTGACTGGATGGTTGTATTTGGTAGTTGGTGGTACTATCGTTATTGCACTGATAGAAATTGGCTTACTGGTAGGAAAATAGTAAATAGTTTAATATTACCTTTTAAAAATATCGTCCAAGTCGTTCAAGAAAATTGTATGTAAGGGTATATATCAAAATTTGTAGCGATAGGTTTTGTACTTACTGATAGTAAAGCGACCATTAGAAGTATGAAAACCCTGTACACCACTCTGAAAAGAGTCAAGAGTACCGGACATCTCTGGAGGAGATAGCGAAACATTCAACTATTACCCTTACATGGGTTCCTAATAATGGGAGTTTATATAGTAACCCAAGAGGCTACGTACTGGCTAGGGCCGCCATCATCATAATTTGTGCGAAGTTTTCTGCGACATTAGAAAATCTCAACCTTATTTCTAATAAAACATGAGAGAAATGATCCATTTTCGCAGCGACTTATGGACAATACCTGTAGGCGATCTGCGTAACATCCACATCCTTTATCAGAGCAACGAAATAGCTTTAGAGCAACGTTAACATAGTAGAGTAGGAATAATTGGTGCAGAAATTGAAATGGTATCACAACGGGTCCTTTATAAGGACGCTAACGAGCAATGCTAAGGGCGCCTGCCAAATTAAATAGGGGCAAATTCGTAGAAGCAAAAAATTTGTTTTATAGTAATTTAGACCATTTTTGTACTTTGAAGACAATGATACATCAAAACTAGTACAGAAATTTTAGTCAGATGAACTGATTGATAAATATTCTCACCCTATGAAGTATTAAATATCTAGTTATTGAAATTGGCCAATTTTTATTTGTTTGCTTAAGGAGTGCTTGATGAAAAGACCTTCGGTCATATGGCTAGACATTTACAGAGATGCACAATAGACCGGGCCACGAAATATTTTTTTCCCAAAATAGAAGGAAAATATTAAAGATCACATCGAGACAATTTGAAAACAAAACTTTTTTTCTCCATAAACAGTCAAAATCGTTTTTTATCGCTGTTTATTTGTTTGTGGCTCAAGCGGGTGAGTACTACATTTATCATATAGATGTCGCTGACATAAGACATCATTTATCTTTTTCTAGGATTAAATACCCTTAAAAATAAACAAGAATATTTTGCATTGGAAGTATACAGTTTTATTCAGAAACAAAATATATTTACAACTTCTTAGCGAAGTATGCTAAGTATGTTTTTTAATTGTCTCGGGGTGGTATTTAATAACACAGCACAACATTTTTCAGCTCTTTGATTTGGGACTCAATTCTGAGAACTGCACGTGAAGGTAGCCCCAAAAAGAAGATCTTCGGCATCCTTCGTTTTGTCAAGTTACATGCTATAATAATTTAATATCGATTTGAAGTTAGTAAGTATCGTAAAGGGGAATTTGTCACGTTTTAGGCTCTTTTGCTTGACATAAGTCGAGAACCACTAGTCTCATTTAGCTGAAACAGAATTAAAAAAAAGAATTACAATTCCTTAATTCTGCCCATATAACGTTTCTCTACATAACCAACAGTTTCACTTTCCCATTTATTTGTAGCAGTTACAATAGAACTGTTGTAGTTAGTGGCGTATGATTTACGTCGAATATTACTTATGATAATCATACGCCACCATATAACAATACAACAAAAGAGCCTAAATGTGACGAATTCCCCTATACGATACTTACTTACTTCAAATCGATATTAAATTATCTTGGCATGTAACTTGACAAAACGAATGATGCACAACTTCTTCTTTTTGGGTCTACTTTCATGTGTAGTTCTCAGAATTGAGTCCCAAAATCATGAGTTGTATTGTGTAATTGTAAGGGGGGAAAAGCTCAAAATCCACAAAGTCTTAAAGAATTCGCCAACTGAAAAAAGTGCAACTCTAATTCGCACATAAATCTCAAACGAAATTTCTAAATGATGGAGTAAATCCTACATTTTTTATGTTTCATTTATATATTTGGAAAGAAATATAAGTTTTGGAGTAATTGAAATAAGAGGTGCCAGTAGGGGCAGCACATCGTGTCTGATGCGTCACCGTAAGTCAATTCGTAGGTCAACGTGACCTACCTTTGAATTTAGATATATGAGGGTGATTTCGGTCATTTGTGTGGAAAGTAACAGAAGAGGTGTGGCAATTGTTGCGGTTTTATCTGTCATTATTAAACTGACCTAATTCCAATTTCTTGAAGTTATTTGGGACATTTAATTTTTCAAATGGGAGGTAGCAGAAGGGGTTGGCCAATATAGTCCATATTCATCCTGAATCAAATTTTAATAAGCGTGCTAACGAAAAAGATGTGTATGTAAAACTATGCGAGTGCATTTGGTTCATGTATGGGAGGTACCAGAAGATGTGTGACCAATCTTTCGGTATTCTGGGGTTTTGCCAAATTTTATAAAATTATGGTCTGACAAAGTTTTAATATCCTGCAGTTTCCCGGTTGGAAGACGTAAAAAATAAAAAATTTCCAAAAATAGCTAATTTTGTATGGAAGTGAGACCATTCTGCCTATTTACAATCCCACCCCTTCATTTAGAAAACTATTAAGACTGGTACATTTTCACAAGGATCAGTGACATGTTTAACCTGCTTTTTTTGTAGACTCACACTGCAGGACCTACAATTTAATGACAAATCCGAACGTCAACTCCTTAAAACCCTTTAGTAGACACGCCGTTTGAATCGACTACTTTGAAGTTGCTGTCGACAATATCAAGGCGGCTGCCGAACAAAGAAATGTAGACGACTGCGACGGAGAGTGAAATCATGTCTCCCGAATGATAGTCGTGTGTTATTACCATCATATTACGGTCGGCCCCTATATAGAATAGCTCCCAAATAATATAAGTTAAATAAAGTCTATATATAAACGTTGTTTGTTTGTCGATTTTAGCGCCTTCTACTAGCCCCCCAACCAACTCTGGAGATGAAATAGATTATTTATTTTCTTGATATTCCAAATGGGCGTGGCATTTCCAAAACAAAGCACCAGAGAGGTTTGGAAGTTTTGACCGGGAACTTGATACGATCGGTTTAGTGGACGTGGTACCTTATATATAAAATATACATATGTTGCAAATCAGATATCTGGTGAAGTATTTTACAGAAAAAAGTAATTTCGTGAATACAATTAATTTTTTAATTGAAATTGAGCCAAAAGCGGCTTTTGTAATATCCCAGTAGGAAGTGTCTGCAAGACATCCTCAAGGATAGGTGCATGACCATAGTAAATCGTTGATGACATTTAGGGGACCGTCCATATAAATCGTCGACGAAATTTTCATACAAGTGTCCGCTTTGTCATGCACGACCTGATGAGCGACAATGTCGGTCAAATTTTCGTTGATGCCTATACAAGCAACCTGTCGCCCACACAACCATGCATGACATGATGGGTGACAATGTGGGCTAAATTGTCGTTAATGACTATATAAGCGACACGTCGCCAATCATGCATGACCTAATGGGTGAAATTGTCGGTCAAATTGTCGTTGATGCCTATGTATGCCTTGAGTTGTCATTCAAGCCATATTAGTATAACTTTGTATATACACTGGTGCCATTTGGAAAGATGGATTTTTAGCTGTTTTTTAGCTTTTTATTAGTATGACTAATTGTTAATACTTTTGGAAAACTACTGACCAAGAGAGAAGTGAAGGATACAAACTTTTATACGGCATTTACATTCATTCGAGATTTCAAACTATAAATTTGCTCGTCCGTTTAATAAACTAAAAAAATTTTACGTCAGATTCCATTTTTTTGTCCCTATTATCATAGCAACACATTTTTTTCCCCTTTAATTTTGTTGAATGTGTTTAATGCACGACAACATTAGTATTTTATCGGTCAGCTTGTCGTCAACCGAGTGCTTTGATGACTTAACTTCCTACTGGGATCAACTACTGATAATGTAGCTGGATTGTTAAAAATTTATTTTTGATAATGATTATACGTCGAATTTATTATATTAACAAAGCATTTAATTGATATAATTAAAATTGTTGTTTAAACCGATATTTACAGTCAACAATTCCTATTTATTACATAAAATGTTCCGACAGTTTTTTTCTGTGTACAGTGAGAGTCTTAGTATCTTTGTATGCGTTTTCTTGTCACTAATGTGCGAAATATATTGAAAAATTGTCCTGATCGGAACGGTAGGAGTGGTACTATCCACACAAAACAAATATTTCTAATCAGATATCTAACTGAATGTTACCCGTCTGGTATTGATATTTTTTAATAAAGTAGGCTATCAGGTTGAGTGTTTTACATTTAGGAACTATGAACGCTCGTAAATTTTCATAATGATCGGTGACGGTTTATTCGAGTAATCGTGCTTGCCAGCTATCCAGCCATACAGACGGGCAGACGAACATGGTTCAATCATCTTACAAAGTCCTAAAACAAAATCCCAAAAAATTTGGCCTTAAGATACAACAGTTCCAACTAGTGCCTTTAATGCTTTACATTTTTTCTCGTACTAAATATTGCGAAAATACTGATGCCAATTTCTTTTTTCTTTTTGTTGTAAAGTATAGTCAACATCTATTAGTTACTATAGAGAAAACGTAAAACTATTTTGTAGCTTTAATAAAAAATTATTTTCAGTGTAGCCTATCTTTTGTGTTTCTTTTCTTTTGTCGCTTGACTGTGTTTTTTTGTTCGAGGTACTTACCCGTTGGCTGCTGCTGTTGCTGCTGATATTGTTGATGTTGTTGTGAATTTACAGAGTTTCGGGGTTTGACTTTGGAGCACATGGAGAACATTATGTCGGCTGATGTGGCTGCTGCTGATGTTGCTGTTGCTCCTTCTACTTTTTTTTTTGCTCTGTCGTGTTAGTTCACTTATGGGATTCTTTTCTTATTTTGTTGCTGTTCTACTCTTTTTTTGCTTTTACTTTTTTGTGCTGTTGTTTTTTTTTTTTTTTTGTATAAAATTGATGAGGTTTTCTCTGTTCTTGATTTTTTTTTTCTTAACTGGTTTTTTCTTCTTTGTTTAAATTATTTTTTGACGCGTTTATTTGCTGCGTGCTTTTTAAGTCTTCCAAAGATTAAATGTTATTCTGTAATTTAGCAGGTGAGGAGTGGGGGGAAGAACGTTTAAATAGAAAATCAAAGGACCAAACAGCCAAACAACAGAAAAAAAGAGTTACTATTTGGCAAACAAGTGATGTCACCCAATCGGAACATGTACTCATGTACTGTTACTTTAGCAGCAGCCGCACAACATCGTCGTCGTCGTTGTTGTCGTCCCGTCGATGCGATGTGCGATGTGCGCCGCCAGAGTACATGAACCCACAAAACTGACACTCAATGACACTTGGCACACTTAGTAGCTGATTCTTAGTTGTTTGCTGTTGTTTGCTAAGATCTAGGAACAATTTTCTGTCAGATTTAGGTCGTTTTTTTCTCTTTATTTTTGGTGGAAGTATTGTCTTTGTTAATAAGCGTTTTTTCAATTAAAGGGTTTTACGCCATTTTATCTTTAGTTGGCGGATTAAATCTTTTCACGAGTTTTGTAGTGGTTTCCTGTGACATCATTTATTACAAAATATGTGCTGATTTAGACATGTGGTTGTTAGGATTAGGGTTTTGTTTCAAAAGTTTTCGTTAGTGTTTTTTGTTGTTTGTTTGCAAAACGTGTCACCACGTGTGTTATGTGAAATTTGATAAACGCGGAATAAATGTGGAATAACGAAAACCTATAAACGAATTTACTCTATGCGTCCCATGAAAATGAAAACTTATAAACGAATTTGCTCTATGCATCCCATGAATGACATATGGAAGAGTTTCTCACATTTAGATTCACCCAACGGGACCTACAGTTTAACGACGAATTCAAACTTCAGCTGTTTGAGAAGTTTGAGAAGACATGCTAATAGACTACAACATCGTTGGACCCGCCCATGAAAAAAATGTAGATGACTGCGATGGGAATCGAAACCTAGCCTTCCGCATGATAGCCGCGTGTTCTAACCACCATGTCACGGTCGGTAAGTTAAGCTACAATAGAATCTGTTGATTTTAGAGGCTTTTACTTGCCAACCCTGGGGGTCAAATAGGGTATTTTCTTTTTTGATATTTAAAATGGGCGTGGCATCTAAAACACTTATTATGAAAACACGAAGAAAATAAAAAACAAAAGCCACAGCTCCCCCCCCCCACAAAATGTTGACTACCCCGCAAACGTTATAAAGACAATGATTTAAGGCTGTGCAGCTGGAAAGTCTGTACTTTATGTCCTCGACAAAAACAAGGCTGACATCATGCCATACAGGAAATGCGATGAACGGGACAGGGATTCACAAGACGAACGAACTGTGATATCTTTACAGATGGCATACACCAAGACATGGGTTTGGATGTGGATTAATAGTCGGCAAGAGACTTCGACATCTGGTCTCGTTGACTAACCTGGAGGAAATATATAATCTCTGCCCTTAAATGCTAAAATCGGTTGTAAAGATGCTCTTGGTTCAGAAGTCGGAAAATTCACAACAACAACTCCGACAACGGATTCAGACTGGTTAGCTTTGCTTCAGCAGGAAACAAGGTTGCGAGTGGAAACAGATTCCCACACAAAGATATCCACAAGGCAACCTGGATATCCTTACTAGATTAATCACGTGGTAATCGAGGGACGTACTTTTGATGCGTGGTATAAATATTGACTCGGATCACCAGCTAGTTTCAGCCAAGGTACGTAAGCTATAAAGTAGTGTTAAAAGTGCTAGTTTTGGAACAGCGATTCCCACCTGTATACCGAAATAGAAATCTGATCAAGTACACGGACACTGTGCTGAAAATATGGAGGAAGCACCTTCGTTCTCTTCTTGTTCCCTAATGCAGTATAAGTGACGAAATTACGCCAATCATCGACGATGGAGTAGAATGCCCACCACCGAGCCAAAACGAGATTAGCATGGCTTAAAAATAATAAAGCTGTGGCCGATAGACTGCCAGCAGAGATCAGCCCACCAGCTCATAAACACAATTTGGCTGAAGGAATGCATGCCCGATGATTGGAATCGAGTGTTCTATGTCCTGTGTTAAAAAAGGCGATCCATGTGTGTGTGTACCAACAATCGTAGGATCAGTCATTTACCCATCGCATAAAAGGTCCTGTTTAATGTGTTATGTGAAAGACTTAAACACAGCCAAACGAACATGATTGGATCTTTCACGACCGACCAGATATTCACACTACGATAAATCGTGGGAAAGACTCAAGTAATGCAGTACGACACATACCATCTGTCCACCGATAACAAAACTGTTTTCGACAGTCCGATACCACAGAAACTATTAGATGCTGTGACGAAGTTTGGTTTCCCCTCGAAGCTGATACCTCTTTGCAGAATGACACTGACTCACAAATTCGTAAAAATCTGTCAGAGCCATTTTCTACCAAGTGAGGCTTTAGACAAGGCGAATTTCTATCAAGGCTGCAGTAAACAGGGCAATCTATAACAAAATTCACATCCTGCTTGTGTATGCCGATGACATAGATATCATTGGCCGTCAATGAACAAAGAGTCTATTCGCTAAGGACGCTGCGCGAAAGTTGCTACTTAAAGGTCTTAAACAAAAGGACGTGTATTGGTAACAAAACTCTGCTACTATGCACTGAGCAAACCAGACATTGATCCTACCTATCTTTCTCTACAGCGCAGAATCGCTGAAAGTAATAACACAAGCGGGTCAATACATTGTGGGAGTCTTCGAGAGCAAATACTTCGCAATATATTTGGACCTACCATCATTAACCGCGATGATTTTCGCCGAAAAAAACATGATCAGGTAAAAGTGCTTTTATATATGCTTGGTTTGACGAACTATCTACAGAACGCAAAAGATCGAATAGCTAGCAATTCTTTTCTACGTGCGGCTGCTGATGGGTAAATTTATGTTGCAGCTGCCAAACAAGAAGAAGATGATTTAAAATTGGTGAATAATCCTATTTTCACAAGAATTTGAAACTAAGATAATGATTTAAAAAAAACATCAACATAGGGAAATAATGTCGACTATATTTTCTTGGTACCATCATACATATATATATCAAATATATATGGATTTTTGACGTTTTTGCGGTGTTGCATAGTGTTATAGTCGTATGTTATTGTTCCCTCTAATTTCTGTGAAATCACTAGCGATGTTCGATTTCCTTTTGCCTTTTTCTTTGTATTTTTAAAGATCCTATTAGTTTTCCGTTTTACTAAGATACTAATTTTCTAATTTCTAAGTGCTTACAAATGCTCATAAATTAACTGGCAATTAAGAAACCACGGAAGTAAAGAAGACAAAATACGGATATCTTTAGGTGAATATGAACGATACAAATTTCTTAATAACCATGACATAGCGCAAGTATACGTTTGATATGCCAGATCTCCCTCTTAATTGCACAAATACAGACAGCTGAATAAATGTTCGCTTCTCCGCGTGTGTGCGTGTGGAATTGTGATGTTTAGTTTATACAAATGCCTTCTCATGTTATAGAGAATGTTTTCTAAATCTAGGGTTATTGTGAAATACAGTTCCAGAGAAGTTTAAAATTCATAGGAAACATGAATCCTTCAAACACATTTGAAGCTGTATAAAAGCTTCAATGGTATTGCTTATGAGAGCAAGGTGGGAGGATAACATGAATTGTAATCCAATTCTAGTAAAATCTTTAAATTTAGTTGACTTTTCAGAACTGAATATAAGGTAAAAAAAAGTGTACAAATTCCAATATGTATCTATCATATGCACACATATCAATTTGTTATAAATATCAATCATACGTCCTCTGTAACTTCACATGCAATATCATGCATCGACTGGAAGTTCCGTTGTCCTGTGCAAGTATGTACTCAAATGCTACTATTTTTACTACATATTTCAATGAAAAGTACACAATATTCTTTTCATTCTATACCGAAATTCAATTCTTTTCTCTTTCTTTTTGTGCACAAATCATTTTACATTTAGCTCCGCACATTCCATGGATCTACGAAATTTGTTGTATCAAGTGGTTGTGGGTTCAACTTTCATGTTTGAAATGAATCTAAAAACTTAAAATATCAAGTGAATATTTAAACAAGCATTACAATTTATTATCTCAAAAGTAATATGAATCCTTGAAAGTTTTAAGATAAATCATGTTGCCTTTCCACAGAATAAATTACTGAATTAGGTTTGCAATTGGTCATCGGATTTCGATGATTGTTTGAGCCAATTAAAATCTACAGGGGGGCCTGGGGGTAACAATTAAAAGTAGTGCAGTTAATTGTCAATTAATAATATGGATAAGTTTCACAAACGTATAGAACTTTGAATAACAATCATTCACACTTTGCATTTATTTTACTTTAGTTGTATTATGTATTTTGTAAATTTTTTAACAAATTTAATTAGATTGTTCACATTATTGTTTCAATTGTTGTTTCTGTTTGTGGTCATTATGAATTTGTTTAAAAATCAATAGATTTTATCATTCAACTGGATTATAGTTCAAGTATCATGTTACATATACCATAAATCCTTGAAAGTTTTTAGAATTATGATTATTTTTTTGAGATTAATGTTTAAATTTTGTTAATGCATAACTTAAGAACTTTTTTTTGAACAGAACTTGTGAATAGCTTGTGAGACCGCCACGACGACTGGGGTTGGTGATATTGGAAATTTAATTTAACGAATACATCTTAAACTAGTTCGTGTATAACTAAAATATACTTTTTTAAACCTCACACTGACAGGGCCTACATTTTAATGACAAAGCATTTTTGAAAAGATTTTACTTAAAGGATAACACAGTATAAAATTTGTCAGCTGATTGTTTTGGGACACAATTCGGAGAACTGCACGTGAAAGTAGGTATTTTTTGCATCATTCGTTTTGTCAAGTTGGCTGCATTAATAAAACTGTTCGACAAGGGTTTTTTTCTTGTGTTTCATAATGTGTTTCTAAGAGTTTTTGGCATGGGAAATTCAAATACGTAATCAGAATTTTGCTATCAGGCATAGTTTTTTGGCTATTTGCAAATAAGTTTTGTTTTCCATTACAAATTCTATGGTGGCGATTGTTTAAAAATTTAGTAGAAACAGTTGGCAACAACAGCAACATACCTTTTCGGCTGCAATTATCACCCTATTCTATTTTAAAATCACATTATTCTCTTTTTAATATTCTGGGACCGGCCGTGGCATAGTGGTTAGAACACGCGACTACCATGCGGGAGATCACAGGTTCAACTCCTGGCTCCAGTCATCTTAAAAGAAAAAAAATAAATAAATTGTTCTTTCATTGTCGGCTCTCCTCAAATGTTGTCGACAGGAACTTCGCAGTATAAGTGTCGTGTCAATCGGCGTGTCTAGTAAGAGCTTCTCAAACAGTGACGTTTGCATTCGTCGATAAACAAGTAGGTGCCGTTAGTTGTGAATCTAAAAATAAAAAGCGTGTTAATTCACAACAACGCGAGAAGCTATCCCATACCTCACTCATGGGGTGTAAAGGAAAATTAAGTTTAATATTATACGTAAAATTGGGATGCAACATGTTCTTGAAAGTGCATTTTTTGACCTCTTATTTGGATTTCTTTCATGAATGCTGCAGCGGCGTGTCCGATGAATATGGTGAAAGGTTCTACAAAGACATTCTAACTTTAGAAAAACGTTTGCCTACTATATTAGCTGACTGCTCCTGGAACATTTTAGAAGACTGCAAGGATATTCAGCATAAAATAAATAAAAAAAACTTTGTGAACTTATAGAAAACACATATTTGTTCTTCTTATTTTTCATGTTTTAAGTTCTACTAGTATCGGTTATTGTATTTAGAAAAGATTCTATTGGATCAAAAAAAGTTTTGATTAAATTTATGCAAAATTTATTTTAATGCAACATAATGAAAGCTGAAAAATTTAAATCCAAATAACTAAAAAACCGTGCCTGATGAAGAAAATCTGAAAACATATTTGAAATCATGATATTAATAACTATAGGAATCACAATTCAGATACCCAGAAAAAAAATATTTTTTTTTGTATAATAGTGTAATTTAATAGTCATACGATTTTTGTGCTCAAGGTGGATTTTTAAAACTTTTTCTATGTTTTAAGCAAAGTTGTAGATATTGAATAGGAGAAAAAAATGCGGAAAAAACAAAAATATAATCGCCTTCATACGCAAGGTTGTCGAAAACTAGTATGTCGCACAGTGGCATTTCGGCGGAAAAAATAGGGGTTTTCAACTTTACAATATTAAAATTTTAATGATATGGATTTGTAAAGAAGTATTTGAGTAAAAAAAATTCAACAAGGTTTTTTATGAAAAGTGAAATTTTGTAGTTAAAAAAACTAGCAGAAGTCAACGAAAATTTATTCAATGAAATTAGATTAAAATTATTGTCCAAATAAAGAACTTTTTGTGTGTGTAAGTTTATAGCTATGGCCTTTGTTTTATTTTTTAGTGAAAATATAGCACTGACACTTTAATACAAAAAAATATTATTGAAATTGGGCAAGTAAACTAATTATTATAATTTATCAAAAATTATACTAAAAAATATCAACTTTTCACTTTTTAATGGAAAAAAAACTTTATATGCTTTGCCTTCCTTAGCCCTCTTACTATAAAAATATGAAAGGTCCGAGGCTGTACTTTTAATTAAGAAAAAAAAATAACCGCCAAATACCGTCCCTTTTAGTAACATCGATTTTAATGCATGCATTTGTGCACTATTTTCGGTGTGTTTGAAGGCTAATATCTTTCGCGGAGGGTTGTTAGGGATATTTTCTTCTTTTGTATGAGACAACACATGTTTAACTTTTGAATAAAAATTAACATTTTTAACTTATATGAAATTTTCATATGATTCTAGACAGGGAAGAAAAACACCTAAAATCTACAACTTTCAATGGGCGTAAAATCTAAAGTAGGCGTGGCATCCCCAATATGTTTAATTTTTTTTCATAAGGAGAACTCAATTAAGATGTGTCCCGAATTTCAAGTCCATAGATCCAAAAATGCAAATTTTGGCAAGTGCAGTTGTATGGGAGGTGGGTGTGGCAGTAGGCGGTTTTCCAAGATTTTTTCAAAATTTCTTAATTTAGCTCAAAGAAGTGTTTCTGTAAAATTTCATTGCTGTACGACCACTCCTTATATTTTTTTCCAAGAAATGTATGGGGCGGTGCCACTGTGTGTCGTAGCAATTTGTTATCGATAACACTCCTGATAGACACATTTCTCTACAGATTTCTTGTGCCTGAACGCGTCTATACACTTACTTTCGTATATATTGACTTACGTATGAGTAATAAATAAAATTCCACAGAACTTATACGCTCTGACATGGATAAACTTCATATCGTCACATAATATGCTATGAGCTTATTATAATAGACCATTTTAGGCTTTCTAACAACAAAAAGAGATTAATTTAATGTTTTTTTTGCAAAAACCAAACTCCAATGACGGGAGATAACCGTGTTAAAACTAAATTTTCAGCAAAAAAATCGTATGACCATTAATTTATTTATGCAGCCAACTTGACAAAACGAATGATGATTGTTTGTTGTTATTTTTGGGGCTACTTTCACAAGCTATTCTCAGAATTGAGTCCCAAAATCATGTGTTGTACTGAGTAATGAGGGATTAACATTTCAAATGTCCTATTTTCTCCCTTCTTAAAACAAAAAAATATTGAAAATGTTTTTATAATTTTAATGATTATATCCATAAGAAAAATATAAGGTCCTTCTAAACGCAAATTCGACTATAAAATTAAAAACGCAGTATACAGTTTTGTTTCAATTCGTGTCAGCTTTCCGAAATATATACCCATTAGACTGGTCGCATCTTGTATGGGAAAATTTTTTTTTTCTAAATTTGATTGTGTGCGCTGCTTAAAATATGAGGTTTGGTGTAAGAAATCATGTCCTAATTTTTCAGCTCAATCCGACGGTGCCTAGTCGTGCCGGGTGGAGCCCAAAGTTCTCCATATTATCCCAGATAGCGCCGCAATTTTTTTTTCTGGAAAACTTATTTTTTTTTCGGATCCTAAATATTCATGGGTTTCTAAGTATTTTTTATTATATAACTTTTTTTCCTACAACTTTAGTTATCCCGGAATCGGTCGTGCCGAGTGGAGCCCAAAGTTCTCCATATTATCCCAGATAGCGCCGCAATTTTTTTTTTCTTGAAAACTTAATTTTTTTTCGGATCTTAAATATTCATGGGTTTTCTAAGTATTTTTTATAATATAACTTTTTTTCCTACAACCTATAGTTATCCCGGAATCGCGTGTCCTTTAAAAAGGACACGGCACCTTGCGCTGCAATTCAAATCACACACTAGACTGGTCGCATTTTGTATGGGAATTTTTTTTTGAAATTTAATTGTGTGCGCTGCTTAAAATATGAGGTTTGGTGTCAGAAATCATGTGCTAATTTTTCAGCTCAATCCGACGGTGCCTAGTCGTGCCTAGTGGGGCCCAAAATTCCCCATTCCCCTTTTTAATCAGATCTTTTCAGTTATACTAGTTAAAAAGTCGGTCCCATAGACCGAAAATCAAAAATCTGACTTCGTTACGGTCTTCCGCAGAGAAAGTACTTTATGTATGACAAATTTCCTATGTCATCAGATGGCTTCAGAAAGTTGTGAAAAGAATAGGACATACATACAAACATCCGAACATACTAAGAAATTATCTTATATATGAATATGAATTGTTGTTCGTTGGTAAGGCCATCACTTGGGAACGCATGGACCGATTCGATTCGAAATAGAAATATCCGTCCACTGATTGTAAATATTTCAAATTTCAGTTTCGCCTACTGATCGAAAATTAAAATTTCGTCTGAGTGAGTGTGTTGGGGGTACGATTAATGGGAAATGTTTATTATGAAAGAGAGAGGAAGACAGTGATTCTAGATCTTCATCCTTGAGCTAACATTTCGTCTGCATATTCATAATTGTATTGGAGAGTACTATCGTGATATCAAATTTTATCTCTCTAGGACTTAAATATAGGTTTGCGACGAGCCCACCGCCCACTTATCGAAAATAAAAATTTCGTCTGCAAATTTGAACCAGAAGTGTCGTGTACTATCTGTGTACCAAATTTTTATCAGTATAGCTTAAAAAAATGTTTTGACACGCACACTCCGTCCATTTAATCAAAAATGTACAATATATTTAACCTATTATATTTTTAATATAGAACATTATAGAGCTAAATTTGTAAAGAAATTAAATTTTTAGAGCGTTTTTTTGCAAATTTAGATATATTAAGAAAGTGGGCGCAGAAATGGGCGTGGCCAATTTTTTTTTATATAAAACGCATATTACGAACATTGTGACAAAAAATTAGTCGAATCGGTCCATGCGTTTTCAAGTGATGGCCTTACCAACGAACAACAATTCATTTTCATATATAAGATAATTTCTTAGTATGTTCGGATGTTTGTATGTATGTCCTATCCTTTCCGCAACTTTCTGAAGCCATCTGATGACATAGGAAGCTGAAATTTGTCATACTTAAAGTACTTTCTCTGCGGAAGATCGTAACGAAGTCAGATTTTTGATTTTCGGTCTATGCCGACTTTTTAACTAGTATAACTAAAAAGATCTGATTAAATAGGGGAATGGGGAACTTTGGGCCCCACTAGGCACGACTAGTCACCGTCGGATTGAGCTGAAAAATTAGGACATGATTTCTTACACCAAACCTCATATTGCAGCGCAAGGTGCCGTGTCCTTTTTAAAGGACACTCGATTCCGGGCTAACTATAGGTTGTAGGAAGAAAAGTTATATTATAAAAAATACTTAGAAACCCATAAATATTTAAGATCCGAAAAAAAATTAAGTTTTCAAGAAAAAAAAATTGCGGCGCTATCTGGGATAATATGGAGAACTTTGGGCTCCACCCGGCACGACTAGGCACCGTCGGATTGAGCTGAAAAATTAGGACATGATTTCTTACACCAAACCTCATATTTTAAGCAGCGCACACAATTAAATTTTAAAAAAAAAAAAATTGCGACCAGTCTAATACCCATTCTCATAACCCATCGGAATTTTTTAATTTTGTCCTTGGGTGTTACTTATTGTGTTAAAATCTTAGAGATTTAAAGTGGCAGGTAAAAAATCATAACACTTTATTGAGATTCATATGTGCATTAACAGCGATGGTAAAAAAATTCACTATTAAAAGTTCCGAACTCTATTATTATCTCTTAATTTCGGTTTTAAGGCATTACAGTTACCGAAAAAATATATCATAGTCACATATAACCTAACGCATATCTGTAATGCGGGTTCAAAATTGAAACTCTGCTTACTGTAAAATCATGAAAATTGGACATATCAACTTTTGCAATAACGCTATAGATTTTTTTTCCTTTATTTACATCAAAAAAAGAGGCCATAATTCTAAGTCAGATCTATTAACAAATAATACGATTATAGGTATTAAAGCAGGATGGTAAATTTTATAATCTCCATTTAAATATTAAAGAATAAGCGAAAAACATTTTTTAAGGTTTCTTATGTATCCTGGATATATATATATATAAAATGGAATGTGTGTTTGTTTATATATTTGTTTGTTTGTTTGTTTATTTGTACCTTATAGGAGACCAAACCTCTGGACCGATCTTCCTGAAATTTTCACAGCATTTAACTGGGACTCTGGCATGATTTATAGGGTACTTTTTCCGACCACGCCCACTTTTACGCCCATATATGCAATAGCGAAGCAATGCCAATAGAAATTTGTTGAACTTTTTTTCGTAGAACTTTCTTTTTACATTCGTCACTTAAGCGCTAGATGTAAAAAACTATGTTTGCTTTTAAATTTATTTATTAAATATTTTGCATACATATTTTTAGGATACTTTTGGTTTCTTCATATCTTTAATATGCTCTAAAAAATGTTATATGTATTTCAATGATCATTAGTATAAACCAAAGGTTTGGTTTCAATTGGACAATTCGACAAAAGCGACACAACTCAACAACAACACAAAAACCCATAAAATGGTCATCTCTACTTTAGTTAAACTTGTCCATTGTCCGTTATGACCAGGGCCAACACAAATATGCACGAAAAAACTAAAAATATGCGCATTAGGTAAGCACGAACATTTTTGAATTCCTTTAAAACTATTAAAAAATGCACAATAAATTTTTTTAAATAAAATTTTTTTTAACGTCACATTATATAATAATAATAAATTAAATTATTGACTAACAGTTTAGTATATTTTGGTTGTGCTGAATTTAATGACATATTAAATATTTTAATGTATAATAATTATTATGTATACGCCTTTACCGTAATTTTTCTTACATGTTCATGATTTCCCTGATTGAAATCTTGATCAATATTCTGTTTATATACATATCTGTCTTTAAGAAGCTGCTTTGTAAAAGTGTTTTATATGTGAAAAAAAAAGAAATTTTCTTCAAATTTATATTGGATTGCGAAAAATATATAAGAAAAATTAAAAAAAAAATTAATTAAAAAAATCTAAAAATCTTAAAATATGCTTTTAGACTGTTATAATAATGTAAAATAAGACTGTAATTTTTGATCATTTGGGCCTCTGACTTAGGCACTAAGATATAAATATATATATATGTGTCAAGTTGTTTTAAAGGCTAATAATAATAAAAAGACTGTAATATGTATTTGCATATGCAAGTATGAACTGCATACTTTTGTTGGTCCTGGTTATGACACTATTTATGTTTTCAGAATAACTTCTATAGACTCAACCAATGAGTTATACCTTAAGTTTTTTTTTTAATTTTGAGTTGTCTCTCTTTTGTCGAACAGGTGCGATATGTTATTTATTTAAAAGCCCTCTAGACATTTCACTTATCTAATAAATGTTCACTTTCATGTAAACAGAGCAGACAGTGTTGCTATTGTTCCATAATATATCACTCATACGTATACTGTACATTAAGTCACTTCAATTGTGCACTTCCATAGAAAATTTGGTTAGAATTGTTAAGTTGCTAACTGTGGCTAATTTCATAATTTGATTGAGCCACTTTCAATATTTCTTATGAAATTTGATCAACAAATTTTCAGTAGAAACTTCAACTTCTTATAACGAAACTCTAATAAAAAATTAATTTTAATATGTTCAATATGTTTTACACATTACTCATACGTCATCTACATTCATATTTCTAAAAAGCATTTGCCAAATATGTTGCGTTGTCATCATAAGTCCTTTTAATGTTGTCTCCTAAACATGTTCATTACATATCACTTATACTTTAGTGTCCATTTAGCCACTTTAATTGACCACTTTCATTTTATGGCATTTTGTAGGAAATTTTCCACAAGGTCAGTGTTAAAGCCACTTAAGAATTATGGTGAATTTGGTATGGAATTACTTAAAAATAATTTGCTGACTCTGGCAATTTTTCTAATTTATTTAAGCCGATTAAAAAAAATTTCTTTGAAATATGACCATAAACATTGCAAAGCATAGATTGACTGCACTACTCGCATCTAAAATTTTCATTAATAATTTCGTCATTGTTTAAATTTGTTGTTAACTTTTTAATTTTCTACTCTTTAGAATTTAGTTCTGCGAGTTGCTTTAATAATTTATGGCCCTTTCCCCTCCCCAACACAATTTTGAGCACCTATTAGAATATTCAAGCATTTCTTCGTCCTCTTCACAAAATCTCTGTCACATTTTGCAAACTCTGCCACAACGTATCCTTTGTTCAGGTGTAAAAGTCTCTCTAAGTGTTCTTTCTTTGCAAAAAATTGTCTCAAAATTATATTTTTCACTTTGGCTTTTATAAAATTAACGATTTATGCAAATAGGCAATGTTAACAATTAAGCGTTTTCTTGTTATTTTTTTTCTTAACTTTACTTTCGTTTCGTTTTTTGTTTTTGGTTTTATTGTCACTTAGTCCTTGATGCCCTTCTAGCTGTCGCTCATCGGTGTTGTTGGGCATTTTTCATTTAGTTCAAGAATTTTTCTTAATTTCAATTAGAAAATATTTAAGAGCAATTTACACCTTTTTCTGTCGTGAAGTAGTAGAGCAGAGCACGAGAGCGGTGAGTTGCCATGCCATGTTGTGGCAGTGGCAGTGTGTGAGGGGTAGGTGTACCTGACTGATGCCTGAGACTTCTAAATGATGTTTGCTAGAATGGATGATGTCCTGTCGGGTGTACGTGCGTGTATGTGTGTGTTGGTGTGTATGAGCGTCGTCGCTGCTTAAAATGTTGCTGCGACTGACGATGATATTGCTGACGACTACGATGAGAATTGAATGATGGGGAAGGGGGAGGGGTGACGTTGATGATTATGATGATGTTAATGACGATGACGGCTTTGTGCTGTGTAATGTTAGTTACAGTGCCCCACTCGCCGCCACCTCCTCGACTGGACCAGTGGTAGTATGAGTAAGTGAACAGGTCGGTCGGCCGTCTTCACGGTCTGCCTTTTCGGCTACGTCTAAAACTTTTGTTTAGTTATTTGTTTTCTGAAACTCTTGTGCCGTTCTTCTGAAATAAAGGCAATGTTAGTAGCAGCTAAAAGCTCTCCTTCGCCGTCTCTTGTCTTTCTTTTTAGGTGTTAGATTGAACTTCCTTCCGTTCCTTGGTTTATGTTTTCTTTTTGGTGTTAACAACAATTTTTGTGTTGTAATTCCCAGCAAGTGTTATTGTTGTTGTTGTTCTGGGTAAAAATTAATGAAGTGCTTTGGGTTGCTGTCCATCTATAGGGTGACTGAAACGCCAACTCGTGTGAGCTGGGTGTAAATGCATGATGGCGGCAAATGGAGACCCCAGAGTCAGCCATTAGACCCTTTGCAATTTGCCAATGCTTAGCTCAACTTTTAATTGGGTTTTGTTTTTTGTAAGACTTCTTCTTGTTCTTGTTGTTACACATCTACAACTTCTCCAGCAATTTGTGGTGTTTCGCCGCAATCGCAGCCAAGTTAATGAATTTGCCTAAATTATTTTCTAATGTTGGCCAGCAGACAACAGACACAAACATCTACGCACACACACCCACATACACCATAGTTTCGTTGTGTATGATGATGACTCCTTAGTTTGTTTTCTTCAACGCCTTATTTTTCCTAACAGACAGTCGGTTTTTTTCCTACGCCACCACACAACTCTCCGCTCTGTGCCAACCATTCAGTTCTCTAAGGACACTTTACTTCAGCGCTTTGTTAAAAATTTCCCTTGCTGGTGTTTTCTTTATTAAAATCTCTTGTCAAGTGGAAAATTATTTTTCCTTTCTTTTGTTACACACGTCTTTACCGGATATTTTGTTGTTGTTTAGTTTTCCGTTTTTTTTTTATTGTGTTGTGTAAATTTTATGTTTTTTTTTTCTTTCTTATAAATGTCTTTTGTATTTTTGTTTAGAAAAAAATGCTCGATTGTTTGTTATCCCGTTTGGTCTTGGGTACACACCTCAGTTTAAGTTAACGGCCGAGACTCAACTGATGGTGGATACTGTAAAAATGTGACTCGTCGGCTGTCGAGACGAGACGAGACACAGCCAACCAGCCAGCCATACAAAATATATTTTTGTGAGAGATGCTCGGCTCGGATACTCCTACTCGCAGTAACTGCGAACTGTAACTTATGATGATGATGCCAGCAGACATTAACAGTGGCAGCAATAAAGCTCTGGCCGAACAACAATAACAACAACAACACTAAACAAGACGAAGGGGGGAAGGATTCCCTAGAAAGCTTAATAGTGTATACAAGATTAAGTAGTTTGGAAGCAAAGCGTTGAAATAACGAGTGATGATAACATGAAAGGATCGCAATGCTGCTAAGCAAGTAGTAGCTGAGGAAATTGTACACATAGGAATTGTACCGCTAGCATAAAAAGTTCAGAATGAACTATAACGAATTCCAAGGGATTGGATATAAAGAAAATTCGCTATATAGAAAAGAAAAACAATTTTGTTACTTTTAACATTTTTTATTTGTAGTAGTCAATTTTTTTGGTTTGAAGTACATTTTCCACTTTACTGCTTTAATAAAATTTTCTTATACATTTAAAAAGGAAACACAGTATTTTGTACGTAAGTTGTCCATATGTGGGTAACGGTTTCACAATATCGGCAGATTCTTCGTCGTATTCATCTGAATCTGTTAAGAGATGTATGTAAATAATAACGAAAATTTTTTGAATAAATTCGTTATATGGAGATTGAAATCGCTTCAATCTTGAAGTTACGGTCGCAAAAATGCTTCGTTATAAGGAAATATTCGCTATTATAATACACTCAAAGTAGTTCCAAAACACAGTGTTCTTATAATTGCTTCGCAATAAAGAAAACTTCGTTATACAGGAGTTCTTTATAGAGAGTTTCGACTGTATTTTATAAAACTTTGTGCCCCAAAAAAAAGGTGAGTTTGTATAAGAGGTGGACGAAACTTTTAAGGTTTCACATCCATTTTTTATCAACAATCATTTATTAAAATGTCAAATGCAGAGGTAGCGGACGCCTACTCTAACCACCAAATTCAACTGCTACGGGATGCTCCAACCCCTGATAATATTATTTTGCAGTGGCAATATATAGCCTTCTCCATAGAACGAACTGCGAGAAGCGTACTTGGGTACCCAAAACCGTCTCAAGAAGATGCCTGGTACGACTATGAATGTCGCAATGCCACGAGAGAGACGGATGCTGCATACAGGGCGAAACTGCAGCAGGGAGAAGAGACGAGAGGCTTTTTAGACGAAAAAAGAAGGAACTGAAGAAGAGACAGGATGAGTGCAGGGAGTTGCTCCGAAGTAGGGAGGAAGTCCGAAAATTCTACCTGAGAGATAAGGCGAGAATGCGTGGAACAGGGTTGCCCTACCGCAAGGACAGCGATGGTGTTGGACCCGGATAATGTTCTGAAGATATAAAAAGAACATTTCAGAAATTTTCTGGATACGACACCACTTTAGAAGACCACGCGCCAATCCATGACATTGGTATTAATTGTACACCTCCAAGCCAGAGCGAGATACGTGTGCCAATATATCGCCTTTAAAACAACAAAGCTGCTAGAACCGATGGCTCTCGGCTGAATTGTTATAGGCAGGTTGGGGGTACTTATTAGGAGTACGCATCTGCTCATGGAGACCATCTGACTAGAGGAGAACATGCCCGGGGATTAGAGTCTTAGTCCGTTATGCCGCATATTAAAAAAAATCGTAGTGAGTGTAACTACCGTGGAATAAGCCTATTACCAATTGCGTACAAGGTTGGACTTTATAAGTGCGGCTTTAGACATGGTAAATTTACGACGGATCATATATTCACACTACGACAAATTCTGAAAAAAACTCATGAAATGCAAATCGACACCTACCATCTCTTTGTCGACTACAAAGCTGCCTTTGACTCTCCGATAAGGAATAGGCTATAAGAGACCATGTCTGAGTTTGGTATTCCTGCAAAACTAATTTGTCTTTGCAAATGTATCTTGGAAAACACCAATTCCTCTATTAGAATTGGTAAGGATCCCTTTGAACCATTCAACATGGAAATAGGTCTCAGGCAGGGCGATAGCTTGTCCTTTACACTATTTAATATAGTTATGGAAAATATGATGAGAAAGGCTGGCGTCAACATGTTTGGCACCATTGCTGCAGTATATTACTGCAGTTTTCTCATCGCTAGAAAAGGAGTCAGCAAAAATGGGTTTATCGGTCAACGATGACAAAACAAAAATAATGATTTCGACGAAAAAAGTGTCCACGTAATGGGGACGCACCGTCAACGTTAAAAATTATTGTTTTGAGGTGGTAGATGAGTTTACCTCCTCGGATCTTCCATCAACAAGAAAAATAATGTCAGCCAAGATGTTTTTACGGTCTTCGGCAGCACTTTAGTAACACCACCTTATCTGTCAACGATGACAAAACAAAAATAATGATTTCGACGAAAAAAGTGTCCACGTAATGGGGACGCACCGTCAACGTTAAAAATTATTGTTTTGAGGTGGTAGATGAGTTTACCTCCTCGGATCTTCCATCAACAAGAAAAATAATGTCAGCCAAGATGTTTTTACGGTCTTCGGCAGCACTTTAGTAACACCACCTTATCTCGGGATACTAAGAATCAGCTGTACCAATTGTTAATTTTATGCTGCCGTATCATGGGTGCTTATCACAACGGACATACAAAACCTGGGAGAAAAGTACACCAAAAAGTATATGGAGCTATCTGTGTGGAGGGAGATTTTCGCCATGGGATGAACCATGAGCTGTATGAGCTTTACCATTTTATCGCATAGCTTAAAGAGTCAGAATTCAACGATTTCGATGGCTGGGACATGTTGCCAGGATGGATGTAAATGATCCAGCGAGAAAGGTTTTAGAGGGCAAACCCAAACTTCATTGAAAGGACCAAGTGCTAGGCGACGTGCCACCATCTGGTAGGACTAACTGGAGAACGCACCCAGAAGACCGAAGCGTGTGGAATTCTGTAATACTTCAGTCCTCTAATTTATGACCCACGTTCGAAAGTTGTATTGGGCCACTTAAGTATGTAAGTAAATGTGGGAAAAGTAAGTAGTTGTTGACCGATCTCGTTCCTCTTTGAACTTAACCTCCCCTTAGAGGATATAAGCTTGCATATCAAATTCACTCCGTTCGTGAGCGTCGTGAAGATAATTATGGTGATATCGTAAATTGTCAGGAAAATATCGTCGCTGCGCCAACCATATCAGTTATGTGTAATTTTCCGAATTTTTGTTCATTGCAATTTTGTAAAGTTCTTGTAGTCGTCCATCGATGCTTAAATCCCTTTTGTGATATCTTTATTGGTTTGGAAATTATCAAGATCAGTAATATGTAGAATATGTGAAAATTTTCAAAACTAAACCAGTTTTTTGGCTCTCCTGAAAAGTAGTTGAACAACAAATAACTGTTTTGGTCGGCGCAGCGACGATATGCCCAAATCTGTAAGCCTGTGAACATTTACATAAACTTTAAACTTCAGAAAACTGAGCCATTTAAAACAACCCCTCCATAATTCTATCTGCATATGTTTTTGCAATTATGTACACTGACTTTAATCAAATTTGGCACAAGGTAAACGTTTATTGAACGCTGTGTTGCCACCAGTAGGAGCCTCCTATATAGATTAGTCAATTTCGCGAAAAATTTCTATTTTATCCAACTATTTCCTAAAAGAAATTCCTCAAAACGCGGAAAATAGCTAACTTTTGGTATTTGCTGTCCGTAGGAGAAATTGGGTGGTCTATTCCACCCCCTCAAAATTATGATTTCTTTTAAAATTTTTTCTTCGAATTAATAAGAGACCTTTTACCTTAGTTCTCAGCTGGCACCGTATTAGACCCTTTCAGTAACCTTATACATAATGAAGAAAATTCCCAAAAATTTTTACATTTGTAGACGAATTTACAGTTACTACATGTCAGTGAACATCTACAATACTCGACACCAACTTCCAGTGATCCTATAGTTATTGCACAACAATTTATTTTGCTTATGAACAAATTGTTTCCTAAAAGGAACATCGTACTTGGTACTGTAGACTGCAAATTGGCATAGGGATGTCTATTTCTCTACTTAACATAGCGCTCATGGTCAAGCCAAGTCTAAAATCTAGTTTTAACAGCTAAATGTTTTAATGAATTTATCACCGCGACATTAAACTATGCAGTATATTAACAACAACAAACTAACACATTATAAAGAAAAAGTTTTCCATCATTTTTCACATATTAATAACAAATTCTCACACTGAATTCTTCGTTGCCTTAAATTTAAATAACCAACAAACAAACAAAAAAACGTGGTCTGTTAAAAGTATTTCTCATATAACATAAATTTTATTCGTTCTCTCTCGCATTGTCGACACCCACCCACAACGACCACGACCTCACTCATCTCATACTCCCCATAAACCGATAGAGGGAACATTTTTAGGGATTGGCATTAGCATTCATTGACAAAAGCTCCGGAAGCTTCGATTCTTGCAGAATTATCTGCAAATTGAATTTTTCGACTACACACAGGACGTAATATGAATATTCAATTAGTGCTTTAATCTAATATTAATGACCATTCGTTAAGGTAATGATGGCTTCGCCGATGCTGTGAGCAGCAAAAAAAAATGCTCTGCCCGAATGGATTCTCGTATGTGACAGCGCACAAACACAAACTAATTATATGCTGTTGCCTAAGCAATGTAGGGAGTCCTGCCGCTCATCCTACAGAGGTAGATGAAAGCTTTCATTCATAAAAATTTTGTGTAGCAAATGGCAAAGCGAACGAGAGAGCTTTCAGTGTGTGTGTGTGTGTTATTTTGTAGGTTTTATTGGGAGGTTCCCAGGTAGTGTGTGTGTATGGATATGGATTTTAAATATTTTCACACACACACACGCTTACCATATCAGATATTTAATACGTAGATCATAAATTGAATAAATAAATGATTTTAATTTTTTCACTGCACCACACAAATGTGAGGGTTTATATAGTTATTCGATATACAATGGATACGAAGTGCAATGTTCGAGGTATCAAAGTTATACTTAAAAATATGTTGATAAAATTATATCTTTTTTGTTGGGGGTGTTATTAGTATTTACTAAAATAATAGTTTTCGTATTATATATTGATTAAATATCTATTGTAATGAAAAATAAAAAATATTTTTTTTCACAGATTTGGGATCGATACTAGGTTTTAGGAAATATCCCCAAAGGATATAAGACAAAAAAAATTCGTAAAAAATTAACAATATTCAACATTGAACTAACTAACAACCAAACATCAACTACGAAGAAAATAAACTCAACACTTAAAATTAAATCGTATATAATCAAAAATTAAATGTTGTGCATGCGCCGCCCATCGAGTTTATTGCCGAAGACTTTTCGAGCCGGAGCGTTTTCACCTATTCGTACAACGTGTCCAAGTCAGCGCATTCAGTCTATTTGAACGCGCTTGACCACGTCGATGTCGTTGTACAGCTCATACAGCTCATGATTCATTCGACGATGGTACTCGCCGTTCACGATGATGGGTCCAAATATTTTGCGGAGTATTTTTCTCTTGAAGACTCCAAAAATAGATTGATCCGCTTGTGTCATTACCCAGGATTCTGCGCCGTAGAGTAAGACAGGTAGGATCAAAGTCTGGTTGAGTTGGATCTTTGAATCTTAAATCGCTAGCTTAGCGCGTAGTAGCAGCGGTTTGCGATCAATACTCGTCTTTTGATTGCCAGGCTGATATTATTATTTTTGTTTATGGCGAAGCCAAGGTAGACAAAATCATCTACCACTTCAAACTTATAGTTGTCAACGTTCACGCAGCGTCCCAGACGAGTGGACTCTTTGTTAGTTGAAACAAATAACTTGGTTTTGTCCTCGTTTATTACCAGACCCACTTCAGTCGACTGCTTTTCAATGCTCGAAAAATCCGCAGTAACATCTCGCAATCCACGTCCAATGATATCTATATTATCAGCATACACGAGCAACATGTGACTTTTGTTGAAGATGGTACTATTCCTGTTTACTGCAGCCTTCCGCATGGTCATCTTCATTACGATCGTAAAGAGATCGCAGGACAGACTATCGCCTTGTCTAAAGCCTCGTTTGGTAGAAAATGGCTCTGTCAGATATTTGCCAATTTTCTCTGAAGACTTCGTGTCAGTCAGTGTCATCCCGCAAAGTCGTGTTAGCTTGGCGGGGATACCAAACTCAGCCATAGGATCCAACAATTTCTGTCGTATCGGACAGTCGAAAGAAGCTTTGTAGTCGATGAACAGATGGTAGGTGTCGATCTGCATGTCTTGGGTCTTCTCCAGGATTTGTTGTAGTGTGAATATCTGGTTGGTCGTTGATTTAACAGGTCTAAAACCATACTGATAGGTCCAATTCGGTTCGCCAGAATGGACTGTAGTCTTTTACATAAAGCACTAGACTGGACCTTGTATGCGATAGGTAAATGGCTAATCCCTTGATAGTTGATACACGCACTTGGATCGCCTTTCTTAAGCACGTGACATAGGAAAATCAGATTTCAATCATCGGGCATGCACTCCCTTAGCCCAATCGTGTTTATGAGCTGGTGACTGCACGTTCCCAGCTCATCGGTGGCTTCAAAGAGCTCTACTAGTAGTCAATCGGCTCCCGCAGCTTTATTGTTTTTAAGCCGTGCAATTGTCGTGTTGATCTCGTTTGGCTCGGTGGTGGACAGTCTACAGCATCGTCGATGATTGGTGTGATTTCGTCACTTATGCTGCCTTTGGGAACGAGTAGAGATCGTTCCCAGCACACTCTAAATGTCAGTGACCCGATTTCCGTCTCCGTTTTTACAGGTGGGGATAACTGGTCCAAAACCTTTACTTTTTACCTTTTGGTAGAACTTTCGGGTTTCACCTCTATTCCTGTAATTTTCGGTATCCTGGCTCTCTCTCTTTTCTTCTATAGTAATTTTATTTTAATTAAAAATCATCCAAAAATCAAAAACAAGACTAAAACAATATCTTATATTGGGTGATGGTATTTATCAGTCAGTTTACCTGACCGAAATTTCTGTACTTCTTTTTCATTTCAACACCTACTCTTGTCTAAAATAAGTTATTTTTGATTAAATTCTTATATTATCTTCAATTCCAAACCATTTTTCATAAGTCCAATGCCAAAATTTGATCAAGTCATGATATTTTAGGCAAAACAAATAACTTTCTTTTACTTGTATGACATTTTAACATCTAAGGAAAAGCACTTTTGAAGTCTCTATCGGTGCGGAAACTTTTTTAACCAATCCAACTTAAAATCCGGTTTTTTATTATTACAACAATATTTGACCCATTGTCCTGGAGTGGGATTTTGCACTCAACAAAATGTTATATCCCTATTATACATATAAAGGCGAACATTTTATTTTTGACCGGTTGGCGGATTTATGAGCTTGTTAATGTAACATTTCACAACACATGATTTTGGGACTCAATTCTGAAAGCAGCCCCCCCCCCCCCCCCCCCAAAAAAAAACCTCTGCGTCATTCGTTTTGTCAAGTTGACTGCATTAATAATTTAATAGTCATACCATTCGGTCTAATTGAAAGCGCTTGACTACGTCGATGTTATTCTACAGCTCATAATTCACCCGACGCTAGCACTCGCAGTTAACGATGATAGGTCCAAATATTTTGCAAAGTGTTATAAAGTATGAAAACAATATAGGTAAATATACAACAAAGTCGTCCAAAGATCTATGTAGCCTTGCTTTACATTTGCAATAAGGCCTTTTGAACTTTACTTTTATCTTTTTACAAGTGGTGATCGAACGATTTTATCATACAAATAATTATATATACGTCAGGCGTGATTCACAGTCAAAATTTAGTTTTTCAAAAGTTTTTTTTAGTAGAAACATTCCGTCTCGATTTTTTTAAAAAAAATAACACAAGGATAAAGTTTGAAAACAATATTTAATAACCCATCAACTTAAAATATTGATGAATCAAATTTTTATTGTTATTTTAAAAAATTTATTGGACTTTTCAAATTCCTTCCATCAATAATAAAATAGCATGGATGCTACTTTTCGTTTTTTGTATCTGTTATATCTTTACCTTCACCTTTTACCCACACTCATTTTACCTGTTACAACCGATCCTTTCGTATACTCCACCACGACAAAAAAAAATATTCTCAAAAAGCCCACTCTATCATTATATTCTCCCCTAACGCTTTTTGTCCTCTTTACAAAAGTGTTTCTTGCTGTTGTTAATGGGTTCATGTCTCGTTTATTCTCAAATGACACTCACACGCACAGACACACACACACATGCAGCCACACAACAAATGAACGACAGATAAACAGCATGTAATCATGAGAGAGGGTGAGCTCATCTCAAATTACAAGTGATACTTTAGCAGCAGCGATGACACTAAACTGCGGAAATATCAGAACAGCTAAAACACACGAAAAAATACACAAAACAGAACGATAACAAATACAAAGCATAAAACACAGCAATGCCAAAAAATGCTAACAACATCGACAGTGACAAAACAACGGCATAAGCTACAACACTGCGAACAGCAGTTGTAACAGCGGCAGTAGCAAAGCGATAATAACATCCTCCTGAGCTTAAACACCCGCTCGCTTTGCTCCTCGAGCGGCAACTTGACGACATTAACAGCAACCAGTCATCCATCTAGCCAGTCAGCCTGCCAGCTAGCTAAAGCACAAATGCTCCTAAAGTGGTACAAACATACACTGTGGTGTTAACACAAACGCACACATACACACCCAAAACTCACTTACTCACTCACTAACGCACGCACGCACGTTCAGTGTATTACAATGTGTAATCCTTGCATAACTGCCAACAACAGACACGATACACGACTAAAGCGTCCTTCGTTGTTAGATACGAAAGGATACCTACGCCTCCCGCCGCGTGTCTTTCAACGAATTTGGCTGATGGCGTCCTTCTGCGAACTGGCTGGCGTTAGCTGCTCAGCTGTAGCGGCAACGACCCTAAAACATATGGTGGCACCCCAACTCACACATCCACATACACACACAAAGAGCAACAAAATGTTAACAGATATTTGGTAGGTTTCACTGCTAACTGTTGAAAGCTATGGCAAGAGATTGTAGGCTGCTGCTGGTAGATTAAATATTTTAAATAATTTATTTCTTAATAAGAATTGATTCTTTGTTGTTTTAATTTGCTAGTATATGGATTTATTGATCATTCACTAATTTATAGATTCATCCCTTTATTGCTTTGTTGACTCTTTGGTTTATTGATTCATTGATTCTCGGATTTTTTGAGTTATTGACGCAAAGACTCATTGGTTCATTGATTCCTTGATTCATTGATCAATTGATTTAAGAATTCTTTGATTCTTTGATTCTTTGATTCTTTTATTCTTTGATTCTTTGATTTTTTGATTCTTTGATTTTTTGATTCTTTGATTCTTTGATTCTTTGATTCTTTGATTCTTTGATTCTTTGATTCTTTGATTCTTTGATTCTTTGATTCTTTGATTCTTTGATTCTTTGATTCTTTGATTCTTTGATTCTTTGATTCTTTGATTCTTTGATTCGTTGATTCTTTGAATCTTTTATTCTTTGATTATTTGATTCTTTTATTCATAGATTCATTTATTCATTGATTTATTGATTCATTGATTCATTGATTCATTAATTCATTGATTCATTTATTCATTGATTCATTGATTTATTGATTCATTGACTCACTAATTCATTGATTCATTGATTCATTGGTTCAGTGATTCATGGATTCTTTGATTCATTGGTTCATTAATTCATTGGTTCATTGGTTCAGTGATTCATTGATTCGTTGATTCATTGATTCATTGAATTATTGATTCATTGATTTATTAATTCATTGAATTATTGATTCATTGATTCATTGACTCATTGATTCATTAATTCATTTATTCATTGATTTATTGATTCATTGGTTCATTGATTCATTGATTCATTGATTCATTGATTCATTTATTCATTGATTCATTGATTCATTGATTCATTGATTCATTGATCCATTGATCCATTGATTCATTGATTTATTATTCATTGATTCATGTATTTATTAATTCATTGGTTCATTGGTTCAGTGATTCATTGATTCATTGATTCATTGATTTATTGATTCATTGATTCATTGACACATTGATTCATTGGTTTATTGATTCTTGAATTCATTCATTTAATTTATGTTTTGTTCTGTGATTCATTGATTTTTTAATTCTTTTGTCCGTTCGATCTTAAATTCTTTTTGAAGTGATTTATTGTTCAATCCTAATCTCATCCAGAGATATGAGCGTGAGGTATACCTTTGATTGTTGTACTCTGCTGTGAGAATATCATGTTATCAACGTTAGTCTGTTAATAACAGTGGCAGTCGCAATGTCGCTGTTGCTGTGTCTCTTCGCCAACAGCAGACTATGCGTCGTATCCTGTTAGTTGTGTTTTTTCGGGCATTGCGAATCGTATTTGTTGTATATTGTCCTGATTTTGTATATAGAACATAAGCTTTAGAGTCCTTCATTGCTTGATAACAACACAACAGCAAAGCTCTTCTTCGCGCCCGAGCTTTGGTAACATCTGTGCACCCGAATGTTGATTCGTCGCTTGTACAAAATATTTGTGTTTTTTTGTTTTGATTTTTGCTGTCACTGTTGTTGTTTCAACAGCAAGTTTGTTTTTGTTGTTGCTGTGACTTTGACCGCGTTCTTTCGTCCTGTCGTAAACGAGTGCGGCCTGTCGTGTCTGTTTGTCCTGTCTAGAGCTGTGCGAATGTGTCTGTGTGTGTAAGTAGGTTATACGCCCACATTCTCAAATATCTTGCAGACACTCTGTATGTCATCCAACAACATTGAACGGTATTCGTCCTTACACAGCTTTTCTGTGTGTGTGTGTGTGTGTCTTTATACCTTCTGTTGGACTTGTATTTCTTGTTTTTCATTTTTTTTTGTTTGTTCTTTCTGTAGGAAACTTTTCGTGTTTTGTTTGAGAAACTCGATAGAACTTTTTGGGAACTTTTATTCCGTGTGACATCCAACGCCTCTTAGAGGATTGTTTTTAAATTCCTCATGTTTATATGACAAAACTTGTAGGACTCGTCGTAGTATTATTATGCACATTTCTTAATTTTGTAAAATGTTGACTTGCACTTTTACTTACATGAGTATTTGTTCTTGTCGATAGTTTATAAGAAGTGCATCGTAAGTCGTGTATATTGATTTACCCTTGTGCGAATTAATGATGAAGAAATCATATAGATTATTAGTACTTCAAAGGAGATGAAAGGCACGTTACTTTTGAAGTTTACACAATGACGACTAAGTTGTCTAGATGTACATTAAGGATGGAAATATCAATTGACATAAGAATAGCTGAATTGCTAAGATCTTGTCCCTTTGACTTAGAAAAAAACTAAGGGAACAATTGAATTTTTAAGTAACTCCATCAATGTATTCTCATACTCTCATAATTACTTAGTTAGCCCCAAGGCCATGGTTTTGGTTCGTCTTTAGAAAAATATTTCTATTTATTTCATTTTATTTTTATATTGATTAAAAGGATTTTTTTCTAAGAAAATTTATGGAGTATCAATTGACATTTTGATGTTATTCGTAATTAAGTGTATGGGCGCCAAGAATTTTTAAATAATTTAGAACATTTTAGTATATGGTGTGAAGATAGGGGGTAAGTATGTTCAGGAAGATGTTAGGAGGGAAATGCTAGTGGGGTCGGTCGTACATTTTACACGATGAGAGTAGCAGCAGCTAATTTCATAAAAAAATATAAAAATAAAGAAAAATATATATGGAGACCACCTTAAGTATTGAAGTTAGAGGGTAGATATGATCTTAGAAACTGTTGGGATTAAAAAAATATTGGGGGCTGTTTATACATTTGAGACCTTTAGGGCGACTCCGGGGCTTTTAAAGCGGTGGGAGCAAATTTTATAAAAAAAATTCTGTAGGGTGCCCCCTAAGTGGGTGAAGATGGGGAGTATGTATGTTAGGAAAAAAATGTTTGGAGATAAAATAGACTGGGGGTCGTTCATACATTTGAACCGTCTAGAGGCGATTTTGGGGCAGTTGCGAAGCTTGTTGTGGATTTTTCCCAATACGAAAAGTTTCTCGTTAAAAATCGGGGGCTCGATTTAGATTTTGGGCCCATGATTTCTTGGGCAAGTTTTCATAGATTTCATCGTAGATTACGATTTTGATAACCTCTTGGTGCATTTTTTTTACTCCATACAAATTGACTCAATCTAATATGCATACCTGAAGTGCCGAGTACTACTTGTGTATCAAGTTTTATTTGTGTATATGGTGAAATACCAATTCATCCAGTGGTCGAAAGTATATCTAATACAGACGTTATATTTATGTTCCTATTTTTAGTGCCGAGTACGTTCTCTGCATCAAATTTTAACTCTATATACAAGTATGAACACCTTCGACTTCAGGTAACTTTAAAAAAAAACTTAATTTCCCTTACACCCCATGAATGATGTATGGGATAGCTTCTCGCGTTGTTGTGAATTAACACGCTTTCTATTTTTAGATTCACAACTAACCGCACCTACTTGTTTATCGACGAATGCGAACGTCACTGTTTGAAAAGCTCTTATTAGACATGCCGATTGACTCGACACTTATACTGCGAAGTTGCTGTCGACAACATTCGAGGGGAGCCGACAATGAAAGATTTTTTTTTTTAAGGTGACTGGAGCCAGGATTTGAACCTGTGATCTTCCGCATGTGCAAAAAAGCAAATTACCGCGCTACACCCTGTGTATAAAAAACAGTTTCCCACGTCCCATTTCACCCACCGATCGAAAATGAAATGTCGCCTTCATAGACATAGCTGTAGTTCTGAGTACTACTTGTAAAGTGTGATTTTTTAAGAGCTATAGGAAAGTTTAAAAAAAACACATAAAATTCAGAAAAATGCACGAAATCTTTATTTGAATCAATAGTACGGTCCATATAATTTAATGTTTGAAGATTATTTCATGCAAATGTTGACCGTGACTGCGCCTCAAATGGTCCATCCGCTTAGTCCAATTTTGGCATACTCTTTCCAACATTTCAGCCGGTATCTCATGAACAAATGCTTCAATGTTGTCTTCCAATGCGTTAATTGAAGCGGGCATGTGTGTATAGCCAAGAGCTTTAACATAGCCCCACAAAAAGTAGTCTAAAGGCGTTAAATCGCACGATCTAGGCGGCCAATTGACCGGTCCCGAACGTGAAATAAAATGTTCACCGAACTCGCCTCTCAACAAGTCCATTGTTAAGCGTGCTGTGTGGCATAAGGCACCGTCTTGTTGAAAGCACATGTCATGCAAGTCAAGCTCTTGCATTTTGGGCAAAAAAAAGTTGGATATCATCTCACGGTTGCGCTCACCATTCACAGTTACGTTACGATTCGCATCATCTTTGAAGAAGTACGGTCCAATGATGCCACCAGCCCATAAACCGCACCAAACTGTGACTTTTTCTGGATGCATTGGTAGCTCTTGCAACGCTTCTGGTTGATCTTCACTCCAAAATCGACAATTCTGCTTATTAACGTACCCATTGAGCCAAAAATGAGCTTCGTCGCTGAACACAATTTTTCGAAAAAAAAGTGGATCTTCGGCCAACTTTCCAAGAGCCCATTCACTTCGCACTCTACGTTTAATGTCCAACAATGTAAATTTGATGCGAAATTAGTCACAATAGCCAGAATAGCCGCTTAAGTGGGTCGATTAAACTGACCATAAAATGGAAAAGCGCGCGATGAGCTTTCTTAACAGAGCACGCATTTTGATAATAAAATTCAATATTTTGCAAGCGTTGTTCGTTTGTAAGACGATTCATGGTTAAATTATATACCAAACTGAAGATGTATACACGAAGCATGCGTCAGCTGTTTAAACCAGTGTTGCCAAAAAGATAATAGCTAAAAAATCACACGTTATATCACATTGCTCAAAAATATTGCTCTAGCGCTAAACACACTTTTGCGACTCCCATTCCGCCCACTTATCGAAAAAAATGTTTTGTCCCCAGTAGGAAGTATCGTCATAAACGACTTTGTCGTCAACGCTGTCCTCAAGACAAAATGTGAAAAATTTAACTTGTCGTCAAAACACTCGGTTGACGAAAAGCTGACCGACAAAATACTAACGCTGTCGTGCCTCAAACAAAAAAATTCAATGTAACTAGACAATAACGACATAAAATTGAGGAGAGGAAATTAGAAGATAAAAATGTTTAGTTTGTTGGAAACCGCAGTGCTTGACGGTCCACGTATTGCACGTTTTTAAAAAAACTACTTCAATTTGTTATTTTAAATTATTAAGCGCTGGTAACGACAATTTGACCGACATTGTCAGTCGTGCATATGGGCGACATGTCGCTTATTTAGGCATCAACGACAATTTGACCGACATTGTCGCTCATCAGGTCGTGCATGACAAAGTGGACACTTGTATGACAATTTCGTCGATTCGTATGGACGGTCCCCTACGTGTCATCAACGATTTGCTATGGTCATGCACCTATCCTTGAGGATGTCTGGCAGACACTTTCTACTGGGTCTGCATATTCATGTCTGTATTGCCGGGTATTTATGAGTGTCAAACATAAAAAATCCGTGTGAAACCTTGAACTTGTAGTGCCGAGTACTATCTGAATTTCAAATTGTATCTCTTAAGGGCTAAAATTTGGTTTGGTCACGCACACTGATCGGATGAAATCCAGAGATAAAATTTAGTTTTGCCACGCCCCCTCCGCCCACTGATTGAAAATAAAAATTTCGTTTGAAAATTTGAACCTAAAGTGCCGAGTACTACCTGGGTACCAAATTTTATCTCTCTAGCTCTAAAAATAAGTTTTGCCGTGCCTACTACGCTCACTTGATACACAATTTAGAGAATATATATCCTTTAGTCCTTTAGTGCAATATATATCCTTTATACTTTATAGTAGGGATGTAACGAATATGCGAATGCGAATTATTCGCATCATTTTGTACATTCGCTTTCGCATTCGTATAAATATATATTTCAATATTCGCATTCGCAAAAAAATTTCTTTAATACAAGTAATAATGAGACTGAGGCCGACATGCAAGTGGTTACGTTTTCAGTCTCTCATGAAAAAAAAATTGTTAGCTGAATACAATAAAGAAAAAAATTCATATTTCAGAAGATCCTGTATTGTGGTGGAAACGAAACAGCTCGAAATACCAAAAGTTAGTACCTTTGGCACGCCAGTTCTTAGCTACGCCTCCGGGAAGTGTCCCCAGCGAACAGTTGTTTAGTAGAGCCGGACTTATCTATGATCCACTAAGAACTAGATTGCATAGCGAAAAATCAGCATAGCTTCTTTTTGTTAAATACATCTACTAAACTTTGAATACTGAATACGTCAAAGTTTTCGAAAGTAAATAAAATTATTGTTTAGTTACCTTAAAGACTGAATTTCTGAGAATTATATATATTTTTGTTTTTGTTTTACTTTGAAATAAAAATTTTACGTTTAATTACTTAACTGGAAGACATATTTTTATTTGAAAAGGCAGACAGTAGGAATGAAACTAAATTATTCGTTTATGTAAACCATTTTTTGACATTCGCTAAACAATTTTGGAATATTCGCTTTCGCAAAAACTAAAAGTAAGTATTCTCATTCGCATTCGCTTTCGCAAAAAAAAAATTCCAATATTCGCTTTCGCATTCGCATTCGCTAAAGCACATTCGTTACATCCCTACTTTATAGAGCAGAATCTATAAAGAAATTTTATTTCTTTTTGTAATATTTTTTAAAGACCGTTTTAGAGTAAATAAGAGTTTAAGATATACCCGTGTTAATATATAAAAAATACGCTAAAAATCCACCTTGAGCAAAAAAATTACATTTTTTTGCAGCCACCTATACAAAACGAATGAAGCAGAAGTTGTTATTCTTGGGAATACTTTTACTTGCAAATTTCAAAATTGAGACCCAAATCAATAAGCTGAAAAATTGTGTACTGTGTTATTAACAACATTATAATTCTTATTATAATAAAACATGTTTTATAACATAAATCTGCTGTAGTCGTTTGGTATCCATTACCGCTTCTATTCTCCTTAATTTGCGGTGGCAGTTTTTGTCATTCAATACATTACATACTCGTTGTATACATGCATTCCAGTCAATATCATATTTGGTCATCTTTAGTATATATTTTTCCTAAAAAACAATTGATTTTCACAACAATTTCCTAACGTAGCATTCCTTCCATAGAATTCTCTTAGAAAATTTATTTTTCCTGAATCAAATTGTCTATTTTATCCTCCCCCTCCCTCCACCATTAACCTTGAATTGGTCGTGCCAACAAGACTCTGCTTTGTAGTGTCAACGACAACGAACAAATTCCAGCTAAAGTTAAAAGAAAGTAAACTCGTAAACTCGATTGTTTATGACACGATTTTTAAATTATTCGTTTTTATATTTTCATATTTTCAAATGCTCAAGTACTAGAAAGTGAAAAAAGAATTTCACTTTTCTGTCTGTCTGTTCTTCGAGGGGAAAACATCATTTTCTCGTTTAAATTGCCCACGGTCATGTGGGTGGCGAAAGGGCGGAAAGGGAAAAGCCAAAGGATGATATTATTTCTATAAGGTTTGTTTGTTTGTTTGTAAATATGCACGAACGCACTGTAAGTACGAGGGTGTGAGTGTGTTTGTGTATGTGTGATGGTACAAGAATATGTGTTAGCATGAGTGTGCGAACAGTTTGAGGCAAAAGTTTCAATGTACCAAAAATATTTTGTTTATTTCCCTTTGGGAAATTATTACTGTGTTTAATATATTTAACACAATGTACGAATAGAAACGAAGGAGACACAGGAAAGGTTGGACTTAACCGCAAATGCCACGGCATGTAAATGAAATGGGTATTCGTAAATATTTTAAGATATTTTATTGTTGTATGGTGATTTGATAAATAATTACTATGCAATTACAATTTTATTTCAATTCACTAACAATTTAAATACAATTCAATTGAGGCACCAATTCAATTGGATGACATTTTAATGGGAAATTACTAACAATTTGATTTCACTTCAATCAAAATTCAATTACAATTTTATTGAAATTTAATTAAAATTTTATTTGTATTCACTTACAATTCACGAAATAATTTTTGCTACAGTTTAATTAAAACACACTAACAATTCAATTTATAATTAATTGCGTCTCAATTATAATTCAAATACATTTTAATTTCGACTCAATAGTAATTATATTACAATTTAATTAGAATTCAATCACAATTCAGTAGCATTTATATTTTCAATACAATTATAATTAAATGCAATTTCAATTAAATAACAATTCAATGCACAATTCTATTGCACCTTAATTACAATTCAAATAAATGTAGTTTTGTTTCAATTATTATTCAATGAATACAATTTGATTGCGATTTAGTTACAATTCAATCAAACTTCATTACATATAAATTGCACTCAATTAGAATTGAACAACAATTCACTTACAATTCCATTGCAAATACAATTAAATTACATTTTAACCAAAATTCATTTACACTTCCAGTTCAATTACAATTCAAGTACATTAAAATTGCATTACATTTTAATTAAATATGTATAACAATTTAAATACAAGCCAATTCAATTACTATTCAATTACATTTTAATTCCAATTGAATTAAAATTCTTTGAATAAAAATTTAATTCATATATAGTTCCAATTCAATTATAATTCATTTAAAATTCAATTATAATGACAATTAAATAATAATTTAAAAACAATTCCAATTGAATTAAAATTCTTTGAATAAAAATTTAATTCATATATAGTTCCAATTTAATTAAACAATTATATTATAATTCAAACACAAATAATTTAGTACCATTCAATTACAATTCAGTTGCAGTTCAATTGTAATTCAATTACAATTCAATTGCAATTTAATTACAATACAGTTGCAATTCAATTACAATTCAATGACAATTTAGATTTGTTTGAATTACAGTTTAATTACAATTCACTTACATTTCAATTGCAATCTAATTACAATTAAACTACAATTCAATTACAATTAAACTACAATTCAATTACAATTCAAGTTCAATTCAATTAAAATTCAATAACAATTCAAGTACAATTTAAATACAATACAATTACTGTTTAATTACAATTCAATTGAAATGTAATTACTTTTTAGTTTTGATTTTTTCAGAATTCTTTGAATAACAATTTTATTTAAATTTAGTTCCAATTCAAATAAAATTCATTTACAATTCAAATATAATGAAAATTAATTCAATTATAATTCAAGACCAATTAATAACATAAATCAATTACAATTGAAGTTAAATAACAATTCAAACACAATAAAATTTCGCTCCAATCAAAATCTAATTACAAGTTAATTAAAAAAAATTATAATTCAATTACCATTTAATTTAGTTAAATTACAATTCGAATTAAATTACAACTACTATTCACTTACAATTTAATTTAAATTCAATCGCACTTCAATAGCAATTATATTAAATGCAATTACAAGTCAATTCAATTAAAGTTCAATTACAATCGAATAACAATTCAGTGACAATTCAATTAATATTTAATTGCAACTCAATTGCAGTTCAATTAAAATTTAATTACAATTCAATTACAATATAATCACAATACAATTGAAATTCAATTATATTAAATATATTTATTGTAATTACAAATCAATGAAACTTCAGTTTAATTACAATTTAATTACATTTCGATTACAACTCACTTACAATTCAATTGCTATTCAATTACAATACAATTACAATTCTATGGCAAATTATATACATTTTAATTTCGGCTCAATCACAATTAGCTCCAATTGCAAATCAATTCATGCACAATTAAATTTAATTCACTAACATTTTAATTACAATTCCATTACACCTCATTACACTTCAATTGCACTTCAATTACAATACAATTTCCAATAAATAATAATTATTCACTTACAATTTCATTTCACTTCAAATTCAATTATCATTGCATTACATTTCATTGGAATTCATTTACAATTCAATTGCGATTCTACTGCAATTCAATTGCAACTCAATTCTATTGTAATTTAATTATAATTCAATAACAATTCTAATGCATTTTAATTACAATTCAATTCAATTAAGTTTTGTTTCAATTATGATTCATTTAGTACAATTTTATTGCGATATATTTACAATTCAATCAAAAGTCATTACAATTAAATTGCACTCAATAACAATTCAACCGCAATTCACTTACAATTCCATTTCAATTACAATTTAATTACAATTCAATTGCAATTCAATTACAATTAATTACAAGTACAATATCAAACACAAATTTTATAACAATTAAAATGCAAGTCAATTTAAATAATATTCAATTAGATTTTAATTTCAATATATTACTTAATTGTAATCTATTTACAATTCAATTATAATGACAATTGAATTTCAATTTAATTATAATTCGACCCAATTACAATTTAATAACAATATAACTAAAATTCAATTACCATTTAACATAGTTCAATTACAATTCGAATTACATTTCATTAATTATATTAAATGCAATAACAACTCAATGCAGCTACAATGTAAATAAAATTTAATTACAATTCAATTACAAGTCATTTACAACTTAATTACAATTTAATTACAATTCAATTATAAATCATTTACAATTAAATTACAACTTAATTATAAATCAATTACAATTTAAGAACAACTTAATTACAATACAAATTTAATTTTGACTCAACCACTATTCAATTACAATATATTTAAAATATAATTATTATTTACAAGCATTCCAATTACTATTTCAGTAAACAATTCAATTCAATTATAACTTATAACTGTTATAACTATCCAATTATTTTTCAATTACAATTCACGAATAATTCAACGTTAAATGTAGTTCTAAGCAATTTTCCATTGTTGCTCGATATTCATTCGTCCTCTTAATTTAATTTTCTATATTCACTCTCACAAAGTTGCCAACAATTGTTCGCCAAACAACCAACTCAATCAATAATTAAACACTGACAACATTCTCTACTACAACACAGCGATGAAAGTTCTTAACATTTTCTTGAATACATTATAAGATCCTTAATTTTTAAAGGAGCCATCTGTTGTTCGCACCTACTTTCGATAAACATTGAACATTTTTCATAAGGAATATTTGTCAATAAACTTTTCGACGACGACAACAACAACAGCAAACACAAAATTTTTCCGTATAATTTGCAGAAGAAAACATCAAGACGATGTTTGTTGTGATGTTGTCATAAACCCTCCTCGGAGAATCCTTTCACCGTCAAAGCTGATGCTTTAACAATAGCCCGTGCGGATGGAAGTGACAAAGGCAAAGGGATACACACCCATGTTCACGTTTATTACACAGACACTAACGAATATGCTCTGCTGCTGCTGCTACCTTGACAAATGTTTGTACTTTATTGATAATAATATACTACCTAGCTATGCGAGTTAGGCGTTGACGTTATGAGCATTAAGCCTCATATTGAGTAGGGGGAGTGAAGTACTGCTCTTTGTCAACGCCTGCTGTTGCCAAATCTATTATTGGCTAGGCCCAAGTTTGCAGCCACTGTATTGATATGCATTGCATTTTGTGTAGTTTTTATTGTGATATGTGAAATTTTTGATTGAAATACTTTATAGATATGTACTCTTTAACTGTATGTGTTATACAAATGAGAGGTCCTTATGACAAACGATCATTTATTTCGTATAAACTGTTGACTTTTTTTAATATAGTTTACACTACAGTTTATTTATTAGCTGAGAAACTGTAAATTATGTGGTAACTCCAATTAACTGTAGCACTTGTGACTAGGTAGTATGTGTTGCCTTTAGGCTGTCTGATAATTTTGTTGTTATCGCCGTTGCTGATATTTGTGTAGTTGCTGTTGCTGGTAGTGCTGCTGCTGTTGTCGCTGTAATGAATATGATATGGTAAATCCGCTTTAACGGCTGGCTGTTTAATTTAAATTTGTTGCTAGCAAAACCTCAGCCATTAATGAACTCTTAGCAAACAGTTCTACAATCGAGGCACAGTGGTAGAAACGTGTAATAAAAATCGACTATAATGTCGATCATGTTATTTATATAAGAAAATGTTTTCCTGGCATACACATGTATGAGCAACATTTATTACCTGTCTTATTCACATCCCATAAATTTCATCGTCACTAACAACATATAACGTCGGATCATGTTATCCTATAGCTCTTCTACAAAAGTGGGCTAACTTTGAGGACAGCAATGAGAGCTTCACCGAATGTACATCTGAAAGGATTTAATAGTTTGTCCGCTCACAGTATTCAATGCAGTCATTGACATTTAATTCAAGATTTTAAAAGTGCAACAGTCTTTGATGTGGTAGGAATTTTGTGTTGTTAAGTGTTCATAACACTTACTTACTTACTTAGCTGGTACTTCTATGCAATCCCAGTGGATTATATACCGCACGTAGAAAAATATTAAAAGCGCCTCGATCCTCTGCGCTTCTTCTACAGTTAGTCACACCGAGTTCTGAAAGGTTCTCAGTAACCTGGTCTTTCCAACGGAGTTTTGGTCGCCCTCTTCTGCGCCGTCCATCGAGTTCATTGTCGAAGACTTTTCGAGCTGGAGCATTTTCGTCCATGCGTACAACATGACCTAGCCAACGCAACCGTTGTACCTTAATGCGTTTGACCACGTCAATGTCAGTGTACAGCTCGTACAGCTCATGATTCATACGACGCCGATACTCTCCGTTAACGATGATGGCCCCTTTTATTTTACGGAGTATTTTTCTCTCGAATACCGCCAGAACCGATTCATCCGCTTGTGTCATAACCCAGGATTCTGAGCCATACATTAAGACAGGTAGAACCAGTACCTGGTATAGCTGGAGTTTTGTTCGTCGAGAGAGGGCTCTGTCATTGAATCGCTTGCTTAGCTCGTAGTATCATTTATTTGCAAGCAGGATTCTTCTCCGGATTTCTAGGCTGACATTATTTGCTTTGTTGATGGTGGAGCCTACACAGAAAAAAATTACGACAAACTAGTTGTTATATTGAATACCATTTCGTCAATACAATTAAATATTTAATTAAAAAGGCGCCAACAACCAAAATTGTAAATACAATAAACAGTTTTGTTATAGTTACAATTTGTGTATTTTAGTTAAATTTGAAAAGTGGTTGAGAATTTGTCAATATGACAATTTACAAACATGTTCAAATGGAAAAGTTGTTATACATCGAAATTGAATGCTAACAATAATATTTAATTACTTAACAACAGTTGTCATTTTTTTCTGTGTAGGTAGACAAAATTATCTACCACCTCGAAATTATAGTTGTCAACGTTCACACAGTTTCCCAAACGAGTAGATTCTTTGTTCGTAGAAACTAATAACTTCGTTTAGTCCTCGTTCATCGTTAGGCCCATTTTCGCTGATTCCTTCTGTATACCTGAGAAGGCTGCAGTCACATCCCGCAGTTTTCGACCGATGATGTCTACGTCATCAGCGTACGCGAGTAGCATTTGGCTTTTGTTGAATATAGTACCACTCGTGTTTACTGCAGCTTTTCTCATTTTCATCTCCATCACAATGTTGAAGAGATCGCACGATAGGCCGTCGCCTTGTTTTAGGCCTCGTCTGGTATAGAATGGCTCCGTAAGGTCCTTGCCGCAAAGACGTATCAGCTTCGCTGGAATACCAAACTCAGTCATGGCTTCAAGTAATTTCTGCCGTATCGGGCTGTCGAAGGCAGCTTTATAGTCGACAAAAAGATAGTACGTGTCGATCTGTTTCTCTTGGGTCTTTTCCAGGATTTGCCGAAGTGTTCATAGCACAGTACAACATTTTTCAGCACATTGATTTGGGACCCAATACTGAGAACTGCACGTGAAAGTAGTCCCAAAAAGAAGAAGATCTGCATTCGTTCGTTTTGTCAAGTTACATGCCATAATAATCTAATATCGATTTGAAGTTAGTAAGTAGGTATCGTATAGAGGAATTTGTCACGTTTCACATAGAAGTATTTTGATGATCTGGGCGGCCAAAAATATTTTAATTGTTAATTAAGCTGAGAGTAACGTTTGAAACATAAACAGTTGATTTTTATAGTAAAAACAGTTATATTTTCATATATTGGACATTTAAAACAAAATATTTCCATATTTCTTTTTTATTCGCCGTCATCGCTAATTTCGTCGTTCACATCACTTTCAGCTGCTAGATTCTGTTGAGCTGAGAGCAACATCTCTATAGTTTCTGGCTGAAATAAAGAAAACTTTGTTTTATTTTTAGTTGTTGATGCAATAAGAAGTAGATTTGAGCTCAAGGGAAGCCTATTTAGGATGTCCTGATTGCACGATTCTCGGTAGCAATTTTTTGCAAAATCCTGCCTGCAAGCTCGAAAATGTTTGTTTCGAGCCTCTGCTACATCTTCAGACAGTTGTCCTATAGGCAGTAACGCATTTTTATTATTTCCGATCCTTGTATGAGTACTTTATGTAGTGCAGGTGTTATTGGATGCCAAGGATACAATTTTACGTATAGTTGTGGAGTTGTTCTGTGACAACAAGAACAATTTAATGACAAATACTCCAGTACCAAAGGCTTCCAAACGAAATCGCACAGACGCATTATTGTAAAGGACATTTTTTGTTATCGCTCCATTACTTCTTGGTTAACGGATCATAAGAAAAAATTATGAATGTTGCTGCTATTTTTAAATGGCGTTATTAGCAAGAAGGTGAAAAAAATCACATATTTTGATTTTCTTAGGAATGAACTTTAATTAAGGTCTTTTTAGCCATCCGCGATTTTCCGCGGCAAAACTTTTCTGAACTTGTTAAATAAGGCCAAAAAGTGTTCATATCAGTCGCAAGACTTTCGGGATCTAACAGGATACCTAAGCAAAAATCTCATAAAAAATCAGCATTATTTTGGTCGTTACTTGAGGACCATTTAAAAAATTTGTAGGCAAAAATATTAAATAAATATATATTATTTGAAAAATCCCATTCCAATAGATTCGGAATCCATCGCTATTTTGCACTTGGAAAAAATTAAACACTTTAAAAATAAAAAAAAATTTAAAACTTTCGTAATATCGTAAAATCAATCATTGGGTTTGAACTTTAGGTTTTTTGGGTTTCTCGTAATTAAAGTAACTTGTAATTGTGGTTTTTCGTTACATGGAGTGTTCCCTACATTTCCCAATCAATTTAACGGATATATATTAAACTTCCCATTTTAAACCATTTAACCGATTTTATTAAAATAACGAATAACTTCTCTTAAACCATTTGACCGATTTTATTAAAAACACAATCAATGCAACTTATGATAGGAACATTTTCTACCACCATTTCATGATCATAATTCTTCATATACAATTTTAAAGATTCCAGCGCAAAAATATGGATAACAACACTACTTAAAGCATATTGCTCTAGATGGTAATCATAAGCTGCAATTCAATTTACTGACAAGCCACTTAGAGTTGTCCATATAAAACGATCATATCTTAGTTTCATTCCCTGTAGATGACTAAACATCGATAGTAAAATAAAACTTATACAATCACGTTATATTTGAACAATTCCACTGCTTAACTTGTACAAATGTGTGTCCCCTTTTTTTTGCTAAAACCCACGAACACAGCCACCCACTGTCTACGACAAATGTTGCTGATGCCGATAAAGATGATTACTTCATATTTTCATCCAGGTGGCGTGAAAGGCAGCAGCAGCAGTACCAGCAATAGGAAGGATGACTGGTTGAATGGTTACACGGTTGGTGGATATATGCATGTGTGGGTTTCTACATTGCCAATGCTTCACATTGTGTTGCCGAGCGTAATGCTCCATTGTTTTTGTTGTTGTTACAACTAGTGATGCTGCTGCTGTTGTTGCTGTTGCATCTTCATCATATTTCAGACCAAACATTTAACAATGGAAATTGTGTCAGGGTCATGATATAGGTCGCCGTACTTTTCCTCTCTTTCTCTCTCTGCTTTTCACTAAGCCAACAACTGCAAGCACACAAAAACAACGACCACCAGTAGCAACATCATCATCATTCACTTGTTGTTTGTTTAGTATTTGGTTTAGAGCTATCACAAATTTTGCTCGAGTTGCTTTAGTAAATGTGTTTGTGGGTGCACGTTTTGGTACCTTGGAATGTACCAGCACCAGCAGCAGCAGCAGTTGGCTGCTGGTGTTTTTGGTATGTGCTGGTGCATGTGTGCACAATTGGACCGCAGAATGTTCTAGTTAATACTCCGGTTCAAACGACCCGAACATTAGTCTGTGTAAAATGCAAATATTTCGATATGGGTGTGAAAATATGTATGTCATGCAGAGTACAAAGTGCACGGAGAGAAATGTTAAACTATTGGTTAGCAGCTAGGTACCGTAACTATATATCATCTGTATATACAAAAGGCTTGGGTGACGGACTGATCACTCCCCAGCCCAAACGGCAAAAGCTTGAAACGTGAAATTTGGAATGTAGGTTCCTTTTATGACGTAGGCGCGCACTAAGACAGGATTATTGGAAATTCGGACTGGAAGGGGGTAAAATAGGCGTGGTACCGCCCCATACAACTAGAATTTTGAAATGGCTATATATTTAAAACCATTCTAGGTACAAAGTCGAGATTTGGTGAGTATTTTTAGATTTTTTACTTTATTATATTTTTATATTTTTATATTTTTATATTTTTATATTTTTATATTTTTATATTTTTATATTTTTATATTTTTATATTTTTATATTTTTATATTTTTATATTTTTATATTTTTATATTTTTATATTTTTATATTTTTATATTTTTATATTTTTATATTTTTATATTTTTATATTTTTATATTTTTATATTTTTATATTTTTATATTTTTATATTTTTATATTTTTATATTTTTAAATTTTTATATTTTTGCATAAATTGCATAAATTATTTCTCAGTGTACAGGTTACTCCAATTTGGTTCAGTGCTTCTTCCTTGCTCTAGTACTTGTGCACCGAATGCTGTGGGTACAGGGAGTGGTATGGGTCTGTGTGTGAAATATTGGTCCAAGTGTGCAAAATTGAAAAGTAAACGCCCAAAAAATTGTATGTACAATATTGGTAATACGAGAGTACGACCAGAAAAAATGTCCCATGTTGCTGATACCACTATCGTAGATGTTGTTGCTGCTGCCACCAGTAGTAGTATTGGCAATGCTAATGCCACAACGATTGCCATTGCACCATCACCATTCATTGTTTGCTAGATGGGACACATAAAGGTGTTGGTTGGTTGGTTGTTTGCTTAGTTGAAGCGCTGATGATACTCTTGAACGTAGGGGGGTGGTAATGTGGACCAATGTTGCTACTAGTTATTTGTCCGTAGGTCATGGGGCTTTTTATGTTGCTGTCGCCGCAGCAGTTGCTGTTGCCAGTGAATATGATAAAGAGATGTGCGGCTGCTGCTATTGTTCGTGTTGTTGATGATGATAATAATGATGATGTTCATACGATATGGGACACAATTTTTTATCTCGCCCAGTTAATGGAAAATTTATTAAAGTTAGTGCAATGGCAACAACGGCAACATCAGCAGCAACAACAATAACAAATTAGTTGGTAATTATAAAAAATGAGTTCGGCTGCACTTCGCAAGCCCTCAATTGGGTTCAGTTTGCTGTCCCGTTTGCATTGGGGCTCACGGCAATTATAATTGCTGGGTAAACATTTTTTCCCCTGTGTGCATACGTGGCAGATGTCCTGAGCCTCATGAGACTGGTTGCAACATATTCATACGCGCACGTTGGTATAGTAGCCTCTAAATGTGGGGACCCAGATGCCTCTGCGTGTGTGTGTGTGTGTGTAATGTGGAAATTGATAATAATGCTGCGTCGCTCACTGGATTTGGATGGTTGGTGGAGGGTTGGTCTTTTGGCTTGTTTGGCTGTTGGCATTCGCACTAGTGATGCGATGCTGCTGATGCTCACATCCGTATCCATATCTTTCTTAGGTATCCTCAAATGCTCATATGTGCGTTTACTGTGTACGTGTGTAAGCGTTAGTATGTTAGCTCGTATGTGTACACATACATACATGCATACATTCATATGTATAAAATATTAATTTTTAATTAGGAATTAGTAATGTTTTAATTAAATTTTATGTTGCATTTACCTTGAGGACTCTTTCATATCAACCCAGAAGAGACAGAGGCAGAGACCGAGAATAGAGCATTCATGCACTCGCTGATTTTGTATGAGTACAATTGTGTGTGTGTGTGTGTGTGTGTTTGTGTCTGTGTGTTAATTGCGCCCAAGAGCATTTCGATCAACTTAAATTTGATTGCAGGGTAAAAAATATATGTATTTTAAGGCTTGAGACAGACACAATCGTGTGTGTGGCAAATATGATATGATAAATGGATATATATAAATTATGTTATTGAAATTACAGCAAAGGGACTTTTAGTATTATTGAGAGTATAATTTATGTAATTGAGTTGAGCACGAAATAGTTACAACATCAAAAGGATGTCATGCGAAAGCTTAATATGAAGTATATTGCCGTATTGCGTTAGAAGCCAACAGGTGCTTTACTTAAAATTGAAGTAGCATCTAATTTGATTACAAATGATGCATAAAATGGGCAAAGGTCGTTTAGCAAGTATTAAGTCAGAGGAGAGTAAATCATTTGACGAAAATGGTTCTATTTAAAATATTGTACTAACTAAAGATATATGGAAGACATTGATGAGCCGTGGGTTGTTTCTATGTATATACTACTTTTAAAATATAATTTATAGAATACATTGAAGGCGATAAAGATTATCACGCATTGTAGACAAAATCGTACAAATTATCATCAGTTCAACAGGTGCTATATTGTGATCGGTACATTTTGCTGAAGTGCCCGATCAACAGAAGTATCAATAACACAGTGATACAAATGTGAAGGAAAAAAATATACAGGGGTTCCCATGTAGCATTTCTGTTAGACTGGAGTCCATAGAGTAAAGTGATACTTTTAGTTTTTCTCGGTCACTTCGTTAAGTAATGTTTTTATAGCAAATTAAGTGAAATGGCGATATTCCTTAAATTACAAGTTCCAAAATTCATAAGTCTTCTCTTTGTAAACCGATCTTCAAAATCTTATATCTGTTGTAAAGCTATGACTTTCACCTTTTATTAAAAAAAATAATTTTGAAAATCGGTTAAAAAATAGTGAAACGGCGGCTGCTTAAGCAAAACAACCTCGAAAAAAAATTACGAATTCTCATTTTCTCAACGATCTCAGTTGATCATGGAGCATGAACATGTTATTACATTTAGCATAACTCATTCATTTTTCAACCGAATCTTATAAACTTACCTATTTTTGAAAGCTACTTTAATATTGCATAATACAAAAATAAAAAAAAAACATTGCGCTGCTCCATGATCAACTGAGATCGTTGAGAAAATGAGAATTCGTAATTTTTTTTCGAGGTTGTTTTGCTTAAGCAGCCGCCGTTTCACTATTTTTTAACCGATTTTCAAAATTATTTTTTTTAATAAAAGGTGAAAGTCATAGCTTTACAACAGATATAAGATTTTGAAGATCGGTTTACAAAGAGAAGACTTATGAATTTTGGAACTTGTAATTTAAGGAATATCGCCATTTCACTTAATTTGCTATAAAAACATTACTTAACGAAGTGACCGAGAAAAACTAAAAGTATCGCTTTACTCTATGGACTCCAGTCTAACAGAAATGCTACATAAGAACCCCTGTATATTTTGTGTGTAGCACAGTGTAATTATATAATTAGGTATAAAAACCTCGAGATTTGACTAGCCCTTCTACAACGATAGTACAACTGGCACAATGTATATCCTAATATGCTTATTGCATACAAAGAATGTTGCCTATCGTGGCAATGGCACTTTAAATCGTCTGAGAGAGAAAACGAGGCGAACCATCTCTTTCGGTGAAAATGGAACATCAGGGGTGTATACACGGATATTAATGATAAGGATAAGAACAACTATGGAAATATATCTATTGATAATGAAGAAAAATAACTTATAGTCTAAATTTATTCAGGATTTTCGAGAATGTTAAGTAGTCAGCTGACATGTTCAGATTTCACATGCAACGTTACCGATATTTCTTGTTCGTCCGCATCAGAAAAATTTGTAAGAAATAAAATGGGACAAATCTTCACCTAATCCACCATAAGTGGTTTCACATGAAATGTTTATTATGTTTGTTAAGTAGGCAACTGTTTGTAACTTCATTTTTGGTATTTATTGCTTATTACTGTTTCTTAACCCTGGCAATATGTCTCAAGTTACAGCATGGAAATATTACAAATTGTATGTCCTTTGAAGACATTTTATTTCTGTGTGTATTACGACATCTTATCCTGTATAACCAAAATAATAAAGAACTCAGGGATCTAAATATTCTGAAAATAGTATTTAAATTTGCACAGGAGTTAAAGTGCAGTGCACAGTGATGCGAAATCGTGTTTTTTTTAATAATGCCAATCCTTGTGGACGGAAAAGAGTAGTTAGGTAAAATTTCACATTGTTAGAGCTTAGGTGTTTTCGAAAATATTTGGAACTTTTCGTGCTTCTAAAAGGTGTATTTGGAGATCCACCAGCAGCTTACAACGTCCATGAGATCACGTATTCCTGCCATTGAACATCCGTTTAGTGGTAGCAAATGTTGACGACCATGAAAAAGATATAGGGACCATGTTATAATGATATGGAATGTCCAAACTCTGTGCAAACTGGTGCCTTTATCCAACTGGCGGATGTCCTCGAAAGATACAAGGCTGACATCACCGACATACAGAAAATGCAATGGACTGGACTTAAGACGAAAGAATTGTGACATTTTTTACAGTTGTCATGCTGAAAGATGTGGATTCATAGTCGACAAGAATCTTCGACATCTGGTCTCGCGGTTTAACCCTGTAAGTGAACAAAAAGCTACTATCCGCATCAAGGCGAAATATTTTGACATCACGCTGATTTGTATACATGGCCCGACGACAAACAATGACGAGGACATTTAAGATGCATACTATGAGCGCCTGGCGGAAATATATGACTTCTGCCCTGCCCCTGGCATGAAATCAACACCTCCGATAACAGATTCAGAAGTATTAGCTTTGTGTTGGCAAGAAACATGGTAGTGTATGGAACCAGATTCCCGCATAAAGATATCCACATAGCAACCTGGCTAACCCCTGATAAAAAGACAAGAAACCAAATTGATTACGCCGTTATCGATGTAAGGTACGTCTTAATCATTATGGGCGTGCGTGAGATGCGCGGTGCAAATATTGACTCGATTCAAAACCTAATTGAAGCCAAAGTACGCACGCTATTAAGCGGTGCTAAAAATACATGTGACCAAAACGCAAAGGAAGCTACACATCACAGAGCTGAATACAACCGAGATAGTCAAAGCCTACTCCAACCGACTCTCTCAATTACTTCAAAGAAAACCCTCTAATTCTAATGTTCCCGATACACAGTGGCAATATATTGCGAATTCTGTGACCACCGCCTAAACCACATGCAGACATGCCCTGGTATGATGATAAATGTCGCGCAGAATATTGCATGCAAGCAAACCTACAGCCAATGGCAAAGCGTGCAGTAACGGAATGATATAGTGGGAAGAGGAGGGAGATGAAACGCCTGTTCGACGGAGAAGCCTCTGTAGAAGAAAAGAGAGAGCCAGGATATTGAATATTTCAGGGATAGAGGTGATTCCCTAAAGTTCTACCAAAAGGTAAAAAGCAAAGGTTTTTGAACAGGGACAGAGATGAAAATCTGGTCCCGGACACTCAGACTGTGCAGCAAATATTGAGGGAACATTTTTGTTCCTTGCTCGTTCCCGAAGGCAGAATAAGTGACGAATCACGCCAATCAACGACGATGGAGTAGATTGTCCACCACTGAGCCAAAACGAGATAAGAACTGCTGCATGTTACTGCGGCCTTTTCGAGCATTGAGAAGCATTGTTGACAACTATAACTGAAGTGGTTAATGATTTTTTCTACCTTGAAAAATGTGGCCTTAATATGAAGGAGACTTCGAATGGGCATAAAAGGGGGTTTTTGGGGTCGCTGATTTCGAAGCCGGAGAATAACATGGAGAATACAAAATGGTAATGAAATTCAATCGGTATTATGCATATGGGGATTTTTGGACTCGTCAATTTCGAATCCGGGGTAAAATTTTGAAATAACAAAATGGCGGATACAATATTTTCAATATTGCGGACGTTTTTCCAAAAATAGCTTAAATTTAAGTGATATTGTGTATAAGCGGGTTTTCGAGGTCACTGATTTCGAATTCGGGATTAAATTTTGAAAAACAAAATGGCGGACATTTTGTGCAATACAATTCCAGTTTTTTGGGTCATATCGATAGAGGAAACATCAAATTGTAACAGATCCTACATTGTACATTGTTATACAGCGAAGAATCTTGGGTAATAACACAAGCAGACCAATCTATTGTGGTAGTTTTCTAGAGAAATATTTGGAATCATCATTGTTAACGGCAAGCACCGTCACACAGTGACGCCTGTAGAACAAGTGAGGTTGCAAAAATCAAAAATTTTATTTGCCCCTAAAAAAATATTAGATAAACCTATTTAACAGGAAATTGTCCAACGATTTCAAATATGCTACTCCTATAACAATCATATTTTTCGTTCAGAAGATATAGCCCACCAAGTTGACCAGTATCTCGAAAACTAGGTAACGGATCGTCATTATTTTTACTAAGAAAAGAGTAAATAAAGAATTTTACTGTTTGCTTTGTGTTTGCCCAGGTAAATCGATATTTACCAACAATAAATTTTTTCAATATTTATCAACTTTTATGAAAAATAAAAAAAACTATTATTTATATACTATTTGCCAGATTTTCAAAATTCCTTATTCCTTTACCGATTTTTCCCTTTTATGTTTGCTACAGGTAAAATTTTAAAAAATAGACATAGACATGGTGTGTTACTTGTATTTATGGGCAATTTATGACATATAACCGTATAGGAGCCATCCTTGTTGTTGTTTTTTAATGTATAGTTAAGAAAAATATAAAATAAAAAAAAAAATTGATAAAAAAAATGAATACTAAAAAAATTTAAACAAAAATTAAATCATTTTGGTGTGATTTATAATCATAAAAGCCTTTAAAAATATAAATAATCAAAAATTTTAAAAATAATTTATTTTATTTTCCATAAAATAGTTTTTTTTATAAATTTCAATTTTGTTAACCCATAAGTAGGCACCTCAAAGGCGTAGAAACCCTTTTCAAACACTCATTTCATAGGTTGATCAATTTTCTATCATATGCCTTTTAACTTTTTTATTTATATTATTTGGTTCAAAAATTACGATTTTTGCATCGAAAAAACTGAAATAGCGCCACTGTGCGTCGTTAACTAAACCATGATCTATATAACGACATGTGGCTGGCTTGAACACCAGGACCAGGTAAAACAGCTTTTATATAACAGCGAACTATCTACGAAGCGTAAAAGACCGAAGTCCTTGGAAATCTTTTCTAAGTGCGGCTTCTGATAAAAGAAATTTCTGTTGCTGCTGCCAAATAAAAATAAGATAAAATCCTTAGAAAACCTAAACAATTGCCACACCCCTTCTGGTACCTCCCATTCAAATGTTCGAAAACCTTCCATACAAATGACCGAAATCGAGATCACACTGACAATTTTACATTCAAAAAAGTTTCTAAGTCGATTGTATTCAGTCAAATTTTACACACGTTGATTTACGAATAAAAATTGAACACGTTCTGCTGCCCATCCTATATAAATAAGCCGATTTCTCGAAAATTAATATTTTTCAAATAATTTCTAAAATAATCGGCCTTATTCCCGACGCAAAACGACGTCGTCTTGTGACGACGCTGTAAAATCGGTATTCTCGTAGTCGTTTTCGATAACTATCGGTTACTATTGACACAAATTTGGTATTCTGTAAGGAAATGTGACGACGACGTTGAATCGAAACGACTCTGAATCTGTCGTCACAGTTGTTAGTAACGACTTGAAACAATTTGAAAGAATAACTTTAGTTTTTGTAAATTTAAAAAAAGGTTTTGTTTAATGACGTCAAGAATAACAATGTCGAGTAACAAATAGGGGCTTGGAAACAAAATCCCTCATAGGTACAAGGATTTTGTCTAATTTTAAGGGGTAATGTGAGAAAATTGGTGAAAAACAATTTAATTCCTTTGGAGCGCCTTTAAGAATCCTTTGCGGTTGTAGTTACGAATCTGGTATTCTTTATTTGTAGCAAAAATTTTGATATGGATTCCATCGACATATCCAATTACTCCAGTAAATCCTGTTTTGTTAAAAAAAACTGTAGTTTATGCTTCCGATTTGTCATCTTCAGTTACTTCCAATTGTATCCAAGGTGGACAAATCACCTCTCTAATGCATTCAGACAGGTATCTTGCAACTACTGGCTGCACTTACACTTAGGTTGTAAGGCCCCTGTCGAAAGGCCCTCAATGTTGCTGACAACTTAATTATGACTGAAACATATGTCCTGAGTTCACTTTTCATGATAGGAACTATTTCTATAGGAACGATTACGTAATTAAATGCTGCCTTATTAAGACTTAAGTAGTTCTAGGATCTAAAAAAAGTTGGAAGGCCGGCCAACAGACAACCTCAAATTACGATTTTAACACCGATGAACATACTCGTTATTTGGCAAGTTTAAGATCATCGGATCATAGTCGAAGTATTATCCTTTCCAGTATAAGATTATTTTTACTTTCCTCATCGCTTGAATCTGAATCGGACACAAAAAACATTTCTTCACAACAGAAAATAAAAGTCAAAATGAATCAGCTGATGTACAAATGTTACATCAGCTGTTGTTATTTCTTTCATGTTATCGATTACTAGTCGACGTCGTCTCATAGTAGTTACAGAATACCGAAATAGCATTGATGTGACAACGATGTTGACTCGAAGTGATGTTGACATAAAAACGACGACGATGTCGACGACGTCTACGGGAATAGGGGTGAATATGTACCACCCATTAGTAATAACGATTTCTTTTGAGATTTAGACCTTTTTTTTGCCTCTATACTAAGTGACAACATGCCCAGAGATATTGAACCTTGCCCAATTTCTACAGTTTTATGCCCCTATAATGGTTTACAACTCAACTAATTGTAAACAACTGCTATGGATTAGTTGTAATTTTTTGGTAGAGTTGTTTGGTTCATTTATAATTATTACTACACATGTTAATTTGTAATCGATAACACAACAAACGACCAAAAGTCCAATCTCGAATAGAGTACTACAGTAATTTCACTTAAAAATCGAGTAATTCCAATAACTCAAGAGTTAAACAATATCAGACATATGGTGAGAGTATTTATAAGTAAGTTCATCTGACTGAATTTTCTGTAGTTTTTTACATGAAAAAGTATATAAAATTTATTGAAGAGGTCATATTTTTCCAAACCAATGTTATTTTAAGCGTCAAATTGTTCAGAGAATGAATTATATTATGTTAAGTATGGTTTACACGCGATCTACCCATATCTACTCATACCCCTCAACAACATGAGCGAGATAGCCTAATTAGAAAACATGTAGGAGTAAGCAAAGAAAAACACTACAAAATTATAGCAAAGTAAAATTGAATTATAGGAAGGTGGATAGAAAATCAAAATGTACTGATTTGACATTAGATAGGGGATATGGGTGGATAGCGTGTAAGTCAGCCTTTATGCTGTGTTCTTCTACTTTCTAAAAAAATCAACATTTTTTTTGGGCAAAAGTGCAGAATATTGGGCTGGATCCCAAAAAAAAAAATATGCCACTCCCCCCCAAATACGCCCTAAATCACGAAAATCAAGGTCAATGTTGGCGCTAAGGCCCACGGGGGCCTGGGGGCCCAAAAAAAGGGGCCCATTGGGTTCTATGATAACCCCCCATGTGTGGATACTCAAAGACGAATCCAACGGTGGTATTTTGAAGTTCCTATGGGTCTCCTGGGCCGAGTTAGAGCTATTTAAATTTCCGGGATATACCAAAATAAAAAATGAAAAAATTTGGCCCCTTTTTTGACCCCCCCCCCCCCGGGCCCCATGGGCCTGAGCGCCAACTTTGACCTACCATTCCGATGTTTGGGGACCAAGACGAAGACAATGGTATATTTTTTTTTTAATCGGACTCCCGCCCCATATTCTGGACTTCAGCCTTTTTTTGACCCAAAATATCTGTCGAACGGTGTTATTTATCGTTAAATAGATATTGTCTCGGTAAGTAAATAAATTAATAAAACATCTTTGCTTTTTGTTATATGTATATATGCTTTTTTTATTTGTTTGTTATAACTTTTCTTTTTTTTGTTTGGGATGTGATAAGTGGGGTTTTCTTTAAAAGAATGTTTTTCCTGTTGAAGGTACTACTAAACATTTACCTTGTTGCCATTATTAAAGCACAAAATTAATTAATATAATATACAAACATTTAATTCTTTGACATTATATAAATATTTCTTTTTTCTTTTTTGTTGTGGTTATGTGTTAACTGTCACAATAAATTGTTGACATACCTACATAATCAAATACTTAAGTATGTAATTTAAAGCAAATAATAGATAATTTGGAAGTTATTGTAAAAAGGTTAACATTTTTCAGTATTAACGTGTAAAATATTTATTAAAGAAGCAAAAAATATTATAAACTTCAAAATTCTATACAACTACAGAAAAATTTCAAATAAAAACCAAACAATAATACCTTAAATGTTGTAAGTTTTTTTAGCTTTGAGTCTCTCCAATATATTCGTTATGGGAGTTTTATTTAAATCAAAATATTAAAAATACATGGTTAGTTGTATATGACAACAAATGTTTAACATTAGGTAAATGTTACATAAAAAAAATTAAGATGTGAGTGGGTTTTCTATTGTACAAGACATTTAAAAAACTATCAACCAATGTTGGCGGCTGGTCATCAATACAAATGTAAGTGGTGTTAAAATTATTCATACACACACTACAAAAGCCAGTGGAGAAAAATGTTGTTGGCAAGAAGGCTCAATTTGTGATTGTTTGTTTAATGTACCAAAACATCGTTGTTTGCTAGTAGGTAAATATGTATGTATGGATGAGTGTTTGTGTTTATGTGCCTGTGTAAGTGTTTTGTATGTTATTTGTGAGTGTTAGGTGGTAATGCTGTTCATGATGCTAAATAATCTAAGTTGTGTTAACTTAAGCCATAATAATTATAATAACCGGATTTATAATATAATAATATTAAAAAAAAATAATCTTACATAATTGTGGTCTAAAGAAAATATTTTATAATACTATATTTAATGAAATGGCATGTTTATGAAAATGGTACATAATAGAGGGGGCAAACGATTTTAAATAATTTTAAAACATTTATTTTAAAATAAATAAAAATAAGCAAACGAAAATACAGAGACGTTCAATTGAGAACCGGATGGATGCTTTGCCGTTATTCTATTCCAAAGCAATAATTAAATATTTTTATTAAAAAAATTGATTTTAGTGTCTTTATCATACTCTTGCTGCTTTTAAATGAATTGCGCTGAAATAGTTAGATTATCTTCATTTAATATTAATAAATGTGTTGTTAAACAAACTATTTAACTCTGCAAGCTTAAATAGAACTGCTTTACAATTCTCAATTAAAACTGAGAAAAGAACAATTCATATTTAATGTTTTCTCAAAGACTATTGTGACAAAAACAACTGCAAAAAATTTATTTTTTGTTTTATATTAGGAAAATTAAAATTATTCTGAGATTTGCCAGTTAAAATTGGCAAAATATTATCTGAATACGAAAATTTTTTTATCGATATTAAACTGAAAAAGAAAAGAAATATGATAATTTTATGAATTTTATGTAATTGAGAAAAATTTCTATAAAAATGAGATATATTTTTTAAATGGTTGTCAAATCGGTTAACATCATATACATGAAGCTGTTATTATTAAATTATAGGGTTAAATAAATAACGTAAAAAAATTAACGATATAAAAAATGTTCAGTAGTGTTAATTATTATTAAGATTTTTTCATAGAAAAAATATGGAATTTTCATGGATTTGGATTTAAAATTTAAAAAAAAAAATCAACTAGTTGAGTTAACCGATTTGGCTATTGAAATAACATATATCGTGTGAAATAAATTAATATTTTGAGAATGTTATAACCTTTTTTATAAATTCCCTAGTTATTTTGTTTTTTCTTTTATTTTCAATTAAAAATCTTATGTTTTTTTTTCAAGGAAATTCTTAATTTTGAATTAGAATTTTTAATATGATAATAATGTATATATATATATATATATATATATATATATAAAATTAAGTATTATAAGATTAAGAGAAGAATATTGTTACTTTTTTTTCTTAAATTCTCATTTCATGTTATTTCTTTTCATTTTAAAATTTTCTCAAATAAGAATGGAAATTATATACTTAATTTTTTTTGTTGTCATTGAAATTCTTATTTTCAAATTATAATTTTCTTTAAATATTCTTAAATTTTAGACAAAATTTTTTTGTGAGAAAATAGCATAAAATTAAGAAATTATAAGATGAAGAGAAGAATACTCTTACTTTTTTTTAATAAATTTATAATTTCATTAATTTTTCCGCTGTTTAATAAACAATTCTTGTTTCAAAATAAACTTTGTATAACTATTTAAACTACTATACATGGAAGATTTCCACGATTGTTTGGAATAGAATGAACGGCAAGTGAGTTGCTTCTTCTTTTTGGTATTTGTGTAATAAAAGCTGAAAATCCTAAACAAATATAAAAATTTGGAACAATGGAAGTGATTATGACTCTAAAAAAAAACAAATATATCTAAACTTATTAAAATGTCTAATCATCTAAAGCATTTCTTATTAAAGTGTCTCGCCGTTTAGCTCTATTCTCGGCCAGTCTTTGCATTAATGTTATACGCTTTCGCGGTGTGGAAGGGGGCGATGAAGGTTCCTTTATATGTTGACCATTCGGTGGTGATGCATCCATTTGCTCTAACAATTCCTCACTTATAGAATGCAAAGGATCTTGTTGTGTATACTCCGGTGAAGTGCTTTGTTGTGTTGCATGTGTACTCAGTGTAGTGACATTGTTCTCAGCGGTGTTTTCTATACCATTCTCTTGTAGTTTTGTCATCGACTCTTCTGTACTGCCACCCAGCGATTTGATGGTATTATTTTCAAATTTTTGTAAAATTGAATTAAGTGGACTGTGCTGTAGTGCCAACAGAGGCTTCATTTTAAATGAAGGATTGGATTTCTTGGCAAATTTCTCTAAGAACGAATCGTCAAAGAAAGTCGATTCCAATCGAGCCACTTCCAATTCTGTGGCTTCTATAACAGGCGCAGTAAGAGAATCATTGCGACTTGCTAGCGAAAGTCTTGGCCTCATTTGTGGCCTTTCTGTTGGTAGTTCAGGTAACGTAGATGGAGCAGCCAAAGCCTCATGAACCGCATTGCGATATGTTCGCGCTGCGGAGCCTTTAATGGTTTCTTTATTCGCGGGTATTAAAGGTTCAGTTCTTAGCCTATATGGTGTGATTTTAATAGGAGGTGTCAGTTCTACAGAGGATATGCTATGCTTGCTGCTGTGGACATCCAGCAATCCCATGGTATTACGCCTCTTTAAAGTGAGCCGAGTAACGGTGTCTTTGGGTTCTTCCTTGAGGGTGGAGAGATCATAAACAAAATCATTATTTACAGGTTTGATGCGATTACGTATTGGTCGCTTTTGGCCGCTGCCGCCACCGGCATCCTCCTGTTGAGCCAATGCCTTACGCAGACGTTTGCGTACCGATTTTGGAAGCGATGTTTCTGGGGGAGACGTTTGATCTGGCGCCGAGAGTGGTTCATCAATGTCCATTTTGTCTTCGGAGTCGCCTTTGCTCTTGCGTTTTGTTTTATTCTCATAGGTTTTTACACCATTTTCTTCGATTTTCAAATTCTCTCCGGCTTCCTGCACCACAACGATGTCATGTTCCACATCATCTTTGGAGTAGGGAATTTCATGCATAGTCACAAATTCAATGGCCATTGATTCACGTTCTCCCTGCATTTTGTGGACAAACGTTAAGTGATTGACTATGTCATAACGTCGGAAGGCACGATAATCGCACAGATTGCAACCAAAACGCCGGGCTCTGTAATGGAACATTGAAATGTGACGGCGTAGATTGCTTAAAGCGTTAAACTGTTTGTTGCATATCTTGCAACGACAGGTCAATTGTTTCGATGCAGGCACTATGCGAAAGCCCTTTTGTTTCTTTTTCTGTCCGACATTTTCGGTTAAGGGCTTCAAGGGCTCCTCGAGTGGATCCTCCGGCAGCACCTGTTCCGACTTCATGCCATTCAACGTATCATCGATCATATTTTCTTTAATATGTTGTTGCTCTTCTTCCTCATCTTTGGGTTGATTCGATGAATCAGATTTATCATCATCATCTTCGTCCTGCTCCTCCTTTTCCCCAGTGGCGACCATTAGATCTAGGGAAACTATCTGCAGGCCCTTGCCAAAGGTCTGCTTTTCCAAATTCTCAAACATTTCATTGATGTCTGAGCCAGTAGTTGCTTGAGTAGAAGTTGAATTGAATTCTTCCTCCTGAGGTTCTTGCTTTATGTTAACTTTGTTTAAGCTGTGTGATAAAAAGTCAAAATCATAACTTTTGATTTCTGTTTCATTCGCTGGCTTTGGTAGCGTCCGCATTGCCGTCTGATCATTATTCGTCGTCGTTGGCTGGACATTTTTGATATCTCCCTTGGGTATATTTTGATTCTCTATTAAGGTCTTAGCTAAATTTGTATTTTGGTTTTTTAATTTGGTTTGTATTTCTTCTCTTGTAGCCACACGTATTTTACTTTGTACTTCTTCTTTGACGCTGCTTGAGCCCTGATCTTTGACCGGGGGTTTATTCTTAGCCGAACAATTGGCTAAATGTGTAACAAACGCCGCTCGCTTTTCGAATGTCTTCTGACAGTGGCTGCAAGTTGACAGAGGTTTACCATTCTGTTGCCGTGTCCTGGTAGCATCTATGCCATGGGCATTTTCCATATCTTTGGTTGAATCTAATTGTAGACGCTTCAATTCTCGACTGGGTCCTTTAACTTGCACATCGCCGATTTGTATGCGTTTTTTGAAGATGGAGTCGCGCATTTTGCGAATGCGTTTCAGTGGTTTCCTGGAAAAGACAAGCAAGATATAAAATAAATTTTTCTCAATGGTTTTAAAAATTTAAAGAAATATAATATGTAAATATGTAAAACGAATTGAATGACATGGAAACTCATGTGACTACAAGAATGTCATAGCAAATCGTTATCGATAACACTCTCGACAGACAGAAAAAAAACAAATAAATAAAAATTGCAGTCTAGTCACAATTATTAAAACTGTCTTATAAACATTCAGTATATAAACAATTATTTTTCCTTAATTTATTTGCAGAACTTACTTGTGTTCATTGGCCAAATGTCGTATTACAGCAGCCGGTTGCAGGAATGTCAAAGAACATGTCGGGCATTGGAAAACATACGTCGAAGAGGTATGTTTCTTTTGTATATGAATATTTAATGTTTTCTCCGTTTGAAATGTCATCTGACATATTTCACATGCAATCTGCTGTACCGTTTGCTGCAATGCATCCCCCGATGGTATTAGCGGTTTCTTTATCTCTCGGAGCAGTGCCGTCAAAGTTGGCGTCTCACTACTAAAATCGTCAGTATGATGGTTTAAGAATTCTTGATTAGGTGCAATAGCTTTGCCATCCGGACCAAGCATAGTATTTTGCTGATTGATCAGTAAATTGTGAACTTCATCAACCTCGGTCCTAATGCTATCGGCTGCATGTGATGGATTTAAGGTTTGGTAAACAGCTTGTGTAGATGTAGGGACACTTTCTAATTGTAAAACGGGTTCTGGACCAACCAAGCGCGTTTGTATTGGTTGTTGTTGCGAAGATGATGCGGTAAAGGATGGTATTTGAGACGGCTCTTGATTTTGTTGCGTTAATGCATCTGCCAATATTTGCTGTGGTTGCATTTGTTTTTGCATTGTTTCCGCTTTAGATGTTTGCTCGCTGGAAGAAACATCAACGCGTTTTAAGCGTTCGATAATTTTACTTAAGTCACGTGTTGACGATTTCGTCGGAATGGGCGATGAACCTGTGCTGCGACTTTTATTCATCCATGGTGGCGGACGTTGATCAGTTGTTTGTATGATGAGACTCGAGTTGTGATCCTATAATATAAAAAAATATATAAAATTATGTTGGTACATTATTTATATAAATAAATTGTGGACACAGTTATAACAGCAACGCCTCTTATGTTCATAAAATCATATATGTATGTTACTTCATGATTTTGGTAAGGCACAACAAATTGATTGGTAGAAGTATGAAGTGGTTGACTAAAACATAAATACATTAAAAAGAGAACTGAAAAACTCTCCAAAACGAAGTATGGTATTGAATTTTTAGTTATGTTTATCAAACTTTAGTTCAATAGCAGCAACTGTAGGACATATCTCTACTTTATGATGCCCCTTATACCCATATATCAAAAAAGTGTAGATAATGTATCAACGTGCAGTGGTTACCAGCCCTTGCTAATACACTAACTGATCATAATATGACGTTATGTACAGAGTAGCTTTAGATACAAAATATCGTTGATTCAAAACTGATAAGTCAGAATAAATGTTTGGTTAGCTGCTCATCGAGATAATGTTACTAATTTTAATTCTGTCAATTTAATATAAAAATTGTATTGAAAATGTGGTTGATTGTAATACCAAAAACATTATTTCCGCCTGTAATTAAAACTGTTTGTTGTATAAGGTAGATTTTACAGAAAATATATTAATATTTTTGGGTGCATACTGACTGCAGCTGTGTGTTAAAATTGTATTGCTTTGATTTGCGATACGTGTATGCAAACAAGTTCCGCAAAAATAAGTTTCCATACTATTAGTCATGAGTAAATCTAATTAAAGATTGATCCCAGTTCATTGGGGAATCCCTCTATATATACTGACTAGATGTGTGTTTAAGCTGTATTACTTTGGTTTGCAAGAGTTTATATGTCCAATTTACATAATTTTACAGGAAACCTCATAAACACGCATGGGCATATCAGAAATCAAACAATTTTTATTTAAATTACCTGTTAAGCTACATTTTTATTTTAAATATACGTTTCACAAAATGGAAGTCATTTTGAGACTTAGTTAATATCATGCCTTTATCTGCCAATTTATCAGCCGTACAAAAAAATTCGGAAGTTTATATTTGTTATAAATTTGACAAGCTTTCATAAATATGTTGTCTTATTAAGGAGTGTGTGCGCTCATAGTAATTTATTTTATTTGTTCGGACGTTTCGTGTCGGACGTTTCATATTTTTCCACTCAAAAAACGTTTCGCCATCAGGTCTCTGTATTTCAAATAGGCCAAATTTATTATCATACCTAAATTTTTGATGAATGCCGCAGTTTTTTTTTGCAAAATAACCTTAAAGATATGCTAGGCTTGTTTCAGTTTTTTGGAAACTATTTTGTTCCATTTTAACTAATGGGGAATGTGATAGTTGTAACAACTGACCAATACGTACAAATATTATTAGAGTCCGAATTCGGTTATACACGCCTCCGCCGTGATTTTCTCAATGTGATTTGTGATTTTCTCTATTTACATACCCAAAATATATGATGATCTTTACCAATATTCTGTAAATAAGTATATGTGATGGTGTTTTGTGAAAAAGTTATATTTATTTATTAATATATTTCACATAGTAATACATAATACCTATATAGGTAATTCCAGCCTAACGAATGTTACGATTGTACGATTCAATTGGAAAAAAGCAAAAGTTAAACTTTTTTGTATTTTATAATATATTTTGAATAGCTCCCTACTAGCTCTACATTATATAAAAAAGGCGTCATACTTAAAAAACTACAATTCAAGATATTAACAAAACACAGGCCTACGTTATGCTACACGAAATAGAAGTGCGTTTTATTTAAGTTCTTGAAATTTCATAAGTCTGCGTGTTGTTTAAGATTTAGTATATGCACTTAATTATAATATAAATTAATTATATATAATCATAAAATAGACCTATAGCGCTTTAAAAATATATTTTTGTTGGGAAATTTGTTCCTCTGGTTTTTAACCGCGAGGTAATAAAGACCTTCGTTATGTTACTGACGTAATGTGACAAAATATACCATAGCTGTGAAATGCTTAAAAAATGTTTGCTTAAGCCATTGTTTTATTTGCGAAATTAGGGAATATTATAAAGTTTATGTGCCACTAATTGTTGGTCAGGAATGTAACATTAGAACGCCAATAAAATAAAATCAACATTTTGCTGCTAACTGCTAATTTTTTACTATTATTGGTGCTATTAATTGTTGTAACTACAATTTTATGATAAGAGTGGAATTGCATCGTCAGTAAATATAATATGAAAATTTAAAACTGGTGACCAGCAAAAGATTGCAATTTTGCAGTCCGCTAAATGAACACGGAAACTAAGAAAAGCTTCGGGCATTTTAATTTAATAAAATTTAAGTATTCGTCTTTACTAATACAAGTCAGAAAAACTTTTTCGCCAACTTTTAATTTTTCGATCACGGTTGACACTTCAGTGGAAATACCCATAAAACGCTTAATATTTGATATGCGAATAACGTGTATTTATTTAAAATTCATATGGCAGAGTAGGTTTCGGAGTGGGCCAAAAAGTGAAATTTTTGGAATAATGTATATTGATTTTAAATGTCCCACTGTGTAAAGTTTCAACGTAGGAATCTTATTTTTCTGTACCATTCTTAGCAAAAACCTACATTATAAGTTCAGTTTTATAATATGTTGTAAACACATAGACTTCAGCAAAAAGAAAAGTTTAAAACTTTTGCAGACGCACATATGCATTATGGGTCATGGCTTGACTAATCATTAAAAATGTTGGTCTGTAACATTTTGCACACTAAGTTTTCTTCTTCATTAACAAGTTAATTCCCTTTTTTTAGAAAAAATTATTCACCGTCTAGGAACTGCGATTTATCTAGACCTCTGACACTTTAGACACCGCTGCTGATGATTTATATATATGTACCAAACAAATATAACGTAATTATATTATGATTATTAATTTCTTCTATTAAGACCTAGCGTTCGGATGTTTCAATTTAAAAATAGCTGAAAAACTTGAACGCCTTTATATTTTAAAATAATTATTTTTGTAGTCGGTAGATATGGGTCATTCGATCTGGTTTACCATTCTCAGGATTTGCCCATATCCATTAAATTTTAAAAACTTATATTTTCTAGAGCTAAATGTGCAGTAAAACTTAAGAAAATAAGAGTGTTATATTTTTAAAGCTACCTTACAGCTTTCTGTTTGAAATATCCTTACTGAAGAATTTTGAATGTTATGTATAAAAAAATTCCTCTGGGAAAATTAACATTTTGATTTAATTTAAAAATTAAAATGTCTTAGCATTCGGAACGCCTAGTAAATAATTTAGAGTAAGGTCGCTATGTATGGTGCCGGCCGTAGCATGAAGGTTAGAACACGCGACTAAAAATCGGGAGATCCTTGGTTCGATTCTCATCTCCAGTCATCTACATTTTTCTGTCATCGCCGGCCCCGTCGATGTTGACGACAGCAACTTCGCAGTATAGTTCCATGTTAATGGACATGTGTAGTAAAAGCTTCGCAAACAGTGACGTTCGCATTCGCCGATAAACAATAGGTGCCGTTAGTTGTAAATCTAAAATCAAAACAGCGCGAGAAGCTATGTCAAACCTTGTTCAAGGGGTTTTAGGGGAAATGAGGTAAGTAAGGTATTTATGTTAGTTAGATAGCAAACAAGTAATCAGACATGCTATGCTACATTTCGATTATGTTAATTGAAGTAGATCTGATTTAAACTTCATTGGTAAATGTTTATGTAAATGTAATTAAACAAAAATTTTTTAAATAGTAATCCTTTTTTTATTAATTTAATGTAATTCGTTGAAAACGTTCCTTATAAGTGGGTTTAATTTTTTTGTCATTGAATAATATTTTGTAACTTTTTTTCTTAGCTTTCTTCAACTAAGACGCACTTTGCTAGCATTATGTATCCCATTCGTATAATTAGTCACAGTAGAGTTACTGGAATTATTTCTAAAAATTATGCAACATATACATACTCTACTATCAAACGGTACACAAAGAACCAAGCACTAATACTCAGCTGCCTATCAATCAGCGTTGTTGGTTATGTGTGATGTTTTTCGTTTTTGCACAGGAAAATGTCTGACATAATATCATACAATCCATTGGAATTCTATGTGTAGACTTAATGATCCTACACTATAATTTTCCACGTTTGCCAATGATTCATAATTCACCACACTTGACATCGTAAGAAATAAAATGAAATTCCCTTTGTAGGTATAATGTTTTATTTTTCGCTCACCTCATATGTCCCCCCTTTACGTACGCTACTATCTGCCCTATCAACAATTGACTTTTATTTATGTTTATATGTATTATTAGACCATACTTACCGAGTAAGAACGGTAATTACTCTCAGATGATAGTTTGCAATAGATGCGTTTGTGACTGATGAAATTGACCAAACTTCGGAACATATTGCGACACACATTGCATTCATAGATGAGAGAACATTCGTGGAGCAGCAAGCGGCGGACCTGGAAAAATTGCATTGCACACACATAGACACGAACATAGGGGGGCAGCAACAGCAGCAGCAACAACAAGAAAAGATAGAAAAAAGGAGGTCAAACTACGCGAAAAAAACGACATTTCACTACAAATCACAGATATTTCATCAAGCACACATCAACATTTATTCATTCATTCCCACAATTATGCACCACCACCAATCGTCCGTCCGTCCGTCCATTCTTTTGTACACCTCACAACATGGCTAGCTAGGTACATAAGTATGTAATACTAGTAAGTACATACTATATACCTACTATGTTTGTGCTCTATGTAGTAGATACATTCAACACAGTACAACAAGAAAAAAAATACTCTAATTAGCCAAAAGAGCCATGTTTCCCCGGCTCCGACCCGCCAAATTGTCATTACACCAGCAACAACACCTTCGTCACTATCACTCGCCATCGCTATTACCACCTACCTCATCTGTACCATTCTCGTAGGCCTTTTTCGCTTCTAGAAATCCGGTCAAAGCCGTTCTCATCGGTTGCCTCAGCAGGCTAACATCTTCGTCCATTGTCAGACCCTGGAAGTCTCGGGATTCTTTTGCTGCAGTCGTCGTCGTCAGCGATTCTTTGTTGTCAATCATGGGGAGAATACCAGTGTCCATGATTTACCTTACAGATGGCACGTACGCCTCTAAAGTGGCCGTACAACTTTTTTCTTCTTATGCAGAGCACTTCGATCACAGAGAGAGACCGCCTTTGCTGTAGTTTTTTTGGTTTTTATTTTGTATGTACCACTTGTTTTATTCTAAATGTAGATATTTTCACTTTAACTTGGCATTTTGCATTATTTATTGGTGTTTTTTGCATACAGTGGAATTGTTTGTTTTCTTTTAAACCGTGATTTAAACCATTTTTCCCAGTTGTGTAAAAAAAATATCTCACTTCCTTCTTGTGTTTGCATTTGCACTGAATCAGTGGATTTTTTCCTTTCGATAACCGATAACACATCGTGAAACCGCTTGCTGGCGATGGTAATATTGTGATGTCGTACAATGTTGTACTTTGTGGGTAGTAGATGGTGTATAGTAGTGAGAGTCGATAAACGGAAGTGGCGGTGGTTGAAATTTATCGTTATCAATGTAAATAACAATTGAATATGAAAATAATTGTAGGTACGGAGGTGGGCGCCAAACACAAATTGTGGTAGAGTAATACGATAAAAGCAAGCAAAAAGTAAGTAAATATTATATTTTGGGTCTTTAAAGATGAAATCAATTAGCTGCCACGGGATTTAATTGGGAACAAACTGTTAGAATTTAAGTTCGGTCTATTAAATGTTGAACGATTTATTCTAATTTGTGTGGGTTAATATTTTTAGATAAAAATAAAATGTACATATGTACGAGAGTTTTGCACAAATGCATTTGATTTACTTAAGGCAGCTTTACACGGTTTCCACCCATACCCCCTATCTACAAAGAAATCAGAACATATTGATTTCTTATCCACCTTCCAATATTTCAAAATCTACTTTCTTATAATTTTAAAATGTACTGCTTACTCCTATTTTAGGTTAGGTTAAATAATAGGAAAAAAAGCTGTAAGTACCAAGAATGTCTAGTTTCAAAACGTAGTAACATGTATACTCTAAAAGAACTTTATTTCTGCTCAGAATGTCCAGACATTTGTTTTTTTATTGTGTTAAGTACTTACTGTTCTCAAAAAACTACTTTTTCTTAATAAAAAACTTTTTAAAACCATTTGTGACACCATTTTAAACTCCAAAATTATGAAGAAATTAAAGCTTTTATAGAGTTCAATTATATAACAAACATAAAGATAAACATATAAAAAAATAATAAGACATATTTATTCGCTTTCTACTGTACTATTGTATACATCTTTATAAGAGTGGGTAAATTTTTTTCTCCCGACCAATTATCAAAATCGTAATAAACGATTAATTCTAAGAAAATTTTCCCAAGAAACCATGGCTGTAAAATCCAAATCAAGGCCCCGGTCACATGTTTCCGTATTAGGGAAAAATCCACAACAAGCACCGCAACTGCCCCGGAATCGCCCCTAGTTCAAGTAAGTGACCGACCTCCAGTATTTTTACCCCCCAAGGGGCCTTCCATACAAAAGTCAAATTTTTATAAAATTTGCTCCCACAGCTCTAGCTGCCCTAAAGCAGCCCCTAGAGGAGTCAAATGTATAACCGACCCCCAATATTTGTGCAACCCCAACAGTTTCTCAAAACATATCTATACTCTATTTTCAACCCTTAAGTTGGTTTGCATGCAATTGTTTAAATTTATATATTTTTTTAAATTTGCTCCAGCAGCTCCCATGTTGACTTCTGGGGGGTAAAATGTATGACCGACCCTCCCAAAATTTTTCCCTAACATACCTACTCAATTTTTTAACACCCTAGGGAGGCTCTCATTGCAAAATGCACCTAGTATGTATGTACTGGCCCTTACCATGGGCAGTAGCAAACAATTTTTATGCCAATCAAATTTAAGAAAATCCAAACATTGTGTTTGTTATGGCAATCTTCATTTTTTACCTAGGGATGGGTGTGACCAAATGTTTTCTGTAACTAAATACTCAAATATTTAAATAAATGTTCACAATATGTCAGTATATTATTAATTGCACTTACATTGTTATTATTGGAAAGTATTAATGTATTATCATGTAAAAAAAACAATTTTATTAAACTTCTGTCATACTTACGGGGACGGGTGTGACACAAAATTTGTATATTTCTATTTACTCATAAAATTTTTATTATAAAATATACAAAGCCGAAACCTTATAAGAAAGCAAACAGAAGTTTTGTCTTTTCGGAGATAACTGTTTTTACTTATCAAGATAAATGGTATATTAGAAAATGATAATGTATGCTAATTTCAAACAGTTGCCAAATTGATAAAAATTAAAAAAATATATAATTTTTCCCATTTGGCCATAATTGTAATTCTCTTGTACATATTAATACACCTATTTTTATTTAAAATATGAAATTATATTATACAAATATGTTTAAATCAACCTCAATATTCTATTAATTTGTTGTTGTAATAAAATATTCCTACAGATAGAAAATAAGAAATTTAGCAAAATTTAACTTTTAGTGCATTATAATATTTGTATACCAAATTTTATCTCCCTCTGACAGAAATGCAGTTTTTTCACGCCCCTCCCGTAATTTTCATACAGTGCACCAACTGTGTACAATTCCGTGAGGATTCCTCTGTAAGTGGACTGTATTAATGGCGATATTTCTCACAGATTTGTAAAAAGTGGAGGATTTGCAAATGCCGACATGAAAGGAAATTAAGACACAGTTATGTAATTTTCACAAGTTTTATTTATAGTCAGTCTTACCGCTCCGTTCTTTCTAGATAAAGTAAAAATGGAGATCGAAAACAAGAAGCGGTGGACTTATAATTATTTCCAAATTCAGCGAAACATTAATGTATTTTAATGGAAGTAAAGCTTTTAAGATGGCAACTCGTTATCTAACTTGGTTAAATATCTTCACAATTATACTGAGTTGGATAGAGTTGCCATTGATGAGATAAATATTTAATTCAGTTACATATCGTTAGCTGAAATGCAAACGGCCCTAACTAACAAAAAAATCGAAATGGGTTTTTTGATTGATTATAATGTATTTATTCAAACTACATGTCCGTACAGAATTACAGAGTCCTACGATTAAAAATAGTTGTTTTATTCACCAAATACAAAAGGCCTTTACTACAAAGTGTTCGTTTTAATAAATGCAAAGGGCCCTAACTAACACAACAACAAACACAACACCCTTAGGGATGAGGATATATATTATTTGATACGAAAAAAAAGTGTAACGCATTGAAGGAGACGAGTTAGACCATAAGTATCTTAAGACCAAATTCATTTCAGGACTTTTTAAGACGATTGAGCTATGTCCGTCTGTCTGGCTGGTCAGCAGGATAACTCGAGTAAACCTTAACGGATCGGTATGAAAATTTACCAGTATTAATATTTTTCAAAACGAACTTATGGGATTGTAAATGGGCAAAATAGCCCCACCCTTTCTGGTACCTCCCATACAAAATTACCTATTTTTGGATAATTTATATTTCTTTCATAACTTTCAAACGGACGATCGTAGGATATTTAAATTTGGTCAGTTTATTTATCTTGCAAAAGTAGACAAACCCTAAGAAAACCGAAACCTTTGCCAAACTCCTTCTGGTACCTCCCATACAAATGACCTAATTGACCCTTATAGTTTAACATACATATCTTTTTTGTAGATAAACTGAATTTACTCAAATTTTGAGTATGATGTTCGCTTATGAACTATACAGACGGACTATATCGGTTGACGCCTTCTGGTACCTCCCATACAAAATTACCTATTTTTGGAAAATTAATATTTCTTCCATAACTTCCAAACGGACATTTGAGAGGTAATGCAAATTAGTCTGTTAATTTATATTGTGATATGAAGCGAAACCTCAGAAAAACCTAACTATTTGATACACCCCTTCTGGTACCTCCCATACAAAGGACCGAACTCACCCATAAAGTCTTACATACATACCTTTTTTTTGTAAGTACACTGAATTCAGTCAAATTTTTTGTAAGTTGTACGTATGAAAATTTGAGTCAGGAATGAATAAGGACTGTATCGGTTCACCCCTTTTGGTACCCCCTATTAAAATTACATTTTTTTGAAAATTAATATTTCTCACATAAATTCCAAACCGGTACCTATACTTCCTACACAAATAACTCAAGTTTTGGACGATTGTGCACCACAAGCAGGGGAAAAATTATACATAAGTAATTATACGTAATCATGTATTAAAAAAAATGCAAGCTAAAATCTAAAAATCTAAAGTATTTGTTTTCATACTGACATTTGGCAACCATGCTTAAATAATTTTTCCTTAATTTTGTTTTAAATTATGTACCCATTGTTATTACAGCGATATTTTACTTCATTAAAAATGTATTGACAAGTTACTGACAAATAACTAAAAAATTTTAATTGTAGTTAGGGCGTTTTGTTTCAGAAAATCAGACGTCAAAAAGACGTAACTAACATAACTTTTACAATATTTAAAAAAAAAAAAATTTTTCTTTCAAATTTAAATATGTCGGTGTTTTACAAGTTACATTGAAAAAAATTGCTCTAAAAACATTAATATAAAGTTTTATACAGTTTTTTGTTTCTCCTGTAAAGTAATGAAAATGTTAGATAGGGCCGTTTGCATTTCAGCTGACGATACATATGTATTTTTAAATTCGAAATTCATTGTTGAGTATATTTAGTTGAACATAAATATATTTTGTTGAACACGGTTCAACAAACTGCCTACCAAAATATATTGAAATCAGTTCAGCCATTCGGATGTAATTGAGGCACAAACAAAGAACTAACAGCTGTTTAAAAGTTGTACTTACCTCGCTTACCATCGTTCCCCTGCCCCCAATAAATAATAAGTGCTAACAAGAATTTGTTGTGTAGAGTTTTTAAAAAATCTTTCTTTATTGGCTTTAAAGCGTGACATTCATTATTATTATTCATTATAATATTTTTCATATTTGTTGTTGTTTTTTTGGTTTTGTTTTTTATCCATTATGAATACGTATTGCATGTGGATGGCCTGTCTACAAATTATTACAGAATTTTATAGTGTTTTTTTATTTAGATTTGATTTCTTTAATTTTTTTCCTTTTGGATTTTAAGGTATTATTTGTTTCATTTATTTAATTTTAAATTAAATATTATAATTAATATTTTCCCATCTATTATAATAATATTTATCTTTATTTTTATAGTATTGAAATATTAGTTGATGTTAGTTTTTATATTTCAGGATTTGTATTGTATGTTTTTAGGCGTTTTATTTAGTACATGTTGCTGTTGTTTTTTGTTATCAATATTTGTTATTGTTTATATGGTATAGAAAAATAATTAATTGGTTGGTTTTTCTTGTTAGTTTGTATATAATATGCAGAAAAATAAAAATTTAAGCTTTTGGTTGTTGTGTTTTTTTTAGTTTTATACATTTATTTTAGTTTTGTTTAATGTAGATTCTCTGATTTGTTTTTTTTTTCCTATTTTCATATTTTCATTTTGACAACGTTTTTTTTTTGTTTTGCATTTTTAATATTTGTTTTTGTTACTAATATTTGTTTTAATTTATTACTTAAATAGATGCAATCCATAAATATATTCATGTTTGTTTGTATGTATATATATATATATATCTTCCTTTTGTTTTGTATTATTATTATTTTGTTTAATTTGTCATATTTGTAATATAATATTTAGTTTTTTTTTTTTAAATTCTAACTGAAAATTTTGGTAGTGATGCCTGCAGTGTTTTTTTACTGATTTTGTTTTTTTTTTGTTATTTTTTTTTAAGATTTTCTTAATACTTTGCTTCAAGCTCTGATGACAGACTGCCTAAACCTGGTTCTTGACTTGCCAAAAAAAATTAACTTGAACATGAATATTGAACAATTTGATTTGAATTTCATATAAATTTTAACAAAATTACAAGATATTATTGTAATGATGAATTTTTATGCTTCGCCAATATTTGTATTGTAAATATTGTATTTTTTTAGTGAAACTAATTTCAAATTCAATACTTGAACACCTTTTGGTATGGAATCAATAATTTGGTTTGTTCGATTGGTTATGTTCAAGTTCTCACTTTGACCACTTATTTAATATAACTTCTTCAAACTTGTGGAATATTCTTGGTAAGAGCCCTGTGTTATTTCTAACAACAGTGCCGAAATATATCGTGTCTTTTACGAATATGAGAAACTCAAGGGCGAAGTTTGATCAGAGATTTTATATTTTCAAATTTAAAAAAATTTAATTTTAAACACTGAGAAAAAATTAAATTTTTAAATAGGTGGAAGTTCCTTGTAGCTTAATATTACATTTATTGCACCAAAATGTTTATTTATTTGGTGAAATAGTACTTTTATTATGTCAAGAATTACCTTTTTGTTTAAAAAAATATTTTTATTTAAACAAGTAGTACTTTTTTGCACCAAAACGTACTTTTATTGTAGTAAAACTTATTTTTATTCAGCCAAAAAATACTTTTATTGTAATAATAAATATTTTTATTTAGCCAAAAAGTACTTTTATGTTGCCAAAAAGCAAATTTGTTCTACTATGGATGTCAATTTTGGCACCAAAAAGTCTTTTTGTTGCTCCTAAAAGAATTTTTATTTTGTAAAAGGTACTTTTATTGTGCTAAAAAGTATTTTTACTTAGTTAAAAAGTACTTTTTTTATACCAAAAAGTACTTCTATAGTAAAAAAAAGTTTTTTTTGCTAGTCAAAAAGTACTTTTATTATACCAAAAAGTACTTTTATGTAGCCAAAAAGTAATTTTGTTGTATCAAGGATGTCTTTTTTGTCCTAAAAAGTATTTTTATTATGTCAAAAAGTACTTTTAATGCACTAAAAAGTGTTTTTATTAAAAGTACTTTTGTTATACCATAAAGTACTTTTATTGTACCAAAAGGTATCTTTTGCTAGTCAAAAAGTATTTCTCTTTTTACTAAAGAGTCCTTTTTTTACCGAAAAGCATTTTTATTTAGCCAAAAAGTACTATTGTTGTATCAAAAAGTATTTTTGTTGTACCAAAGTGTATTTTAATCATATCAAAAAGTATTTTAATTGTACTAAAAACTACTTTTTAGTTTATTCTAATTTAGCCAAAAAGTTGTACCAAAAAGTAGTTTTATTTTGTCAAAAGTACTTTCATTATACTAAAAAGTACTTGTATTGCACCAAAAAGTACTTTTGTTGTACCAAAAAATATTTGTTTATTGTACCTTAAGTATTTCTATTTTAACAAAAAGTACTCTTATATTATCAAAAAGTACTTTTACTATACCAAAAAGTATTTTTTTTATACCAAAAAGTACTTTTATTAGACCAACAAGTAATTTTTGTGTAACAAAAATAACTTTTATTGTAACAATTACTTTTATTGTACCAAAATGTACTTTTGTTGTACTATTTATTGTACCACGAAGTATTTAATTTAGTCAAAAAGATCCTTCGTTGTACCAAAAAGTATTTTTATTTCGTTAAAAAGTACGTTTATTATACTATTATTATTTAACAAAAAGTACTTTTGCTGTTCCAAAGACTATTTTTATGGTACCTATAAGTACTTTTATTTTATCAAAAAGTACTTTTACTGTACCAGAACGTACACTTATATTATCAAAAATTACTTTTACTATATAAAAAAGTATTTTTATTATACGAAAAAGTACTTTTATTAGACCAACAAGTAATTTTTATTTTACCAAAAATAAATTGCAAATACAGCTGATACAACTTTTTTTAGAAGTTTATTATACAATACTTTTTTGAGAGTTGTTTACAGCATTTTGGTCAGCTGGCAAAAAAATGTGTGGACATGAAGTGTCATTTCTGCCCAAAAAACTCGTGTTGATCCCAAATTGAGTAGGCCATCGATTTTTAAATTTTATAAAATAAAAATGTTTCATTTCATGTTATCCTCTTTCTCCGTCGTCTGTCATCGCTATTTTGAAAAGCTTGCCATTTCCTGTTGTCATTTCTTAGTGTACATTTTTTTTATATTTTTTCTGTTTTATTTTTATCATATATATGTATATATTTCTTTTAATTATTGATTTCTATTTTGGTTTTGTTTTTAGCTTTCTTAGGTATTTCAGTTAAACATTTAGTAAGGCACTAGTTACACGTTAATCTAGCTACAAATTTTTTTTATGCTTTTATTCTTGTTAATTTTTTTCTGTGTTTTTTTTTGTCAACGGTTTCAAATTTCTTGGGTGTATTTAAACTAAATAGGTGATTTTTTTTTAGATATTATGTCACCAATACTTTTTTTCTCGTTTCTCTTAAGGGGATTTCCTTTTAACGTGTAACTACTGACTACAGAGATTATTGTTATATATATTTTTTTTAATTTGTTGTTGTTATATCTTAAAGCTTATTATTTAGCATTAATTCAGGATACATTTATAGTTTGTGGCTATGGGGAAGGGGGGAAGGAAAACTAGCATAATTTTACAATTTTAGCTTTAATCTGTTTGACATTTTTTTCTTAGCTTGAATTATTAACTACTACTACAAATATTTTTAAGGAAATTTTTGTGTTATGTCTACTTTTAACAATCTGAAGCTTTTTGTATGTTTTTTACGTGTTTCTTTGATTTAAACAGTATTTTTTTAGATTTTTATGATTTTTTTCCCTTGATTTTAGTGTTTTTTTTTATTGATTTATGTTATTTAAGCATTAGTGTGACGAAAGATTTAAGAGGGGTCTCGATGATTTTGAAGAAAATGTATTTGTTCTCTTGTTTATTTTTTTCGATCTGTGCAGAATATGAATATGTTTTTCATTGTTCGGTTTAAGATCTATTCTATTATTGCTAATAGAATTTGTTTTTACAAGAGTTGTGTGAAATGGATTATGTTGACAGCTGGCAGGGCAGATAGTATTTGTTAATGAAATGGTTGATTATTTGTGATTTTATAAAAAATTATAATTTAATTTAATTAAATATATATTAAGACAATGAACGTGTCTGTTTTAAATGTTAGTAAATGTTACAAAAAATTATAAAGTTATTACCAATAATTCATCGAATCCTTGTGACTCCCTTAATAAATCTTTCATTTACAATTGAAGAAGAAAATTATAATAAAACAAAAAAAAAATATTTAATATTTTAGCTGATTTAGTAATAATATTTCAATATATTTTTGTAATATTGGTGGGTGTGTATTTTTTTGTGTGTTTAATTTAATTTAAATTTTATTTAATTTGTATTTTTTTTATTTTATTGTGTTTTTTTTTTGCTTTCAAATCCAACACTACCGGTAAAAATTAATCCTCTTTATTTAATATATATTTAACGATTTTGTTTACCGAAAATCGGTTGGGCATAAATTGGTTTCTTATGAAGTTTTACTTTAAAAATCTTTAGCAATTAAACCTTTATAAACTCGTTTTGTTTGTTGTTTTTTTTTGTATTATTTTAATTTTTTTATATTATTTTATTATTTATAACAGAGACAAAAATATACACACACATCTTTTTTCCAAGGACTTTTAATACTATATATGAAAAGTTCATTCATATATTTAGCTTAAATACTATTTGGGTTTTGTTGATTTCTCTAAATTTTAAATTTTACTTTAATTAATAGCTACAACATTTGTTAATATAATTAAAGACAAAATAATAATTACTTATACGTAAGGACTAAGTGTTCAAAGGGGGGTTTTAGTACAGCCAAAGTAGCAGGATCAAGTTCAAGTGTTTGGTAAAGAAACAAGGTTGGTTTAATTGTAACTGTTAAGTGTAATGTGGTTTATATTAAGAGGCTGATTAAAAAACTTAATTGGGTAATATAGTAGCTAAAGGAGTCTTTGCTATTAAAACTTGATTTGTAAATGTTTATGAAGAAGTCATTAATTTCTTTTATTATTGACTATATATAAAATGCTATTAGAAGATTAACGGATTGTTGCCAAGTAGGAAGATTGATGTTTTTGAAAAATGTAAGACCTATTTAAACACAAAACAGACGTAATAAGTATGTACTATGCATTGGTCGAGCGAAATAATAACTCTTGGAACAGTCATAATTTCTATCAAAATTAATTTTGCTTAAGAATCTAGCATTTTTATCTATTTGCTTACAGCAGCCTCATACGATACACGTATCGCGTTAAAATCGAATCGTCTTGGAACTCTAATATTTTCTACGTTAGTACAATTAATGTGCGATAGGTGTCGCGAGAAAGTTTTTAGGCGTTTGTCTAAAATTTAGGCACTGCAAATCATTGAGATTAATGTGTAAGGTATGTCCTTAAAAGTACTTTTATTTACTCAAAAAGCACTTTTATTGTACTAAAACGTATTTTTATTTAGTTAAAAAGTACCTTTATTGCACCAAAAAGTAGTTTTATTAAGCCATAAGGTATTTTTGTTGTACTTAACAGTACTCTTCTTGTTCTAAAAGGTATTTTTATTTAGTCAAAAATTACTTCTATTGTACCAGAAAGTATTTTTATGTTGTTAAAAAGTACTTTTGTTATACTAAAATGTACTTTTATTGTACCAAAAAGTATTTTTATTTAGTCAAACAGTACTTTCACTGTACTAAAAAGAACAAAAAAGTACATTTATTGTATCAACAAGTACTATTATTGTACCCGTTTGTAAATTTATTTAGCCAAAAACTACCTTGGTTGTACCAAAAAGTATTTTTGTTGTACCAAAAAGTATTTTTATTCGTCAAAAAATACTTTTATGGTAAAAGTACTTTTATTGGACCAACAAGTTATTTTATGTACAAAAAAGTACATTTATTGTTTCAAAAAAGTACTTTTAGTGCTTTAACAATAACTTTCATTGAACCAAAAAGTACTTTTATTGTATTAAAAAGTACTTCTATTGTAGTATTTTTACTTAGTCCAAAAATAGTTTCATTGTACCAAAAAGTACTTTTATTTGACCGGCAAGTATATTTGGATTTTTGTAGCAAAAAGTGTTTTTATTGTTTCAATAAGTATTTCTACTACTTTTATTTTATCAAATAGTACTTTTGTTCTACTAAAAACTACTTTTACTATACCAAAAAGTATTTTTATCGTACCAAAAAGTACTTTTATTAGATCAACAAGTACTTTTATTGTAACATAAAGTACTTTTATTGTTTCAAAAAGTACTTTTACGGTACGAAAAAGTACTTTTATTTCATTAAAAAAGTACTTTTACTATACCAAAAACTATTTTTGTCGTACCAAAAAGTACTTTATTGTAACAAAAAGTACTTTTGTCGATTCAAAAAGTACTTTTATGGTACCTATAAGTACTTTTATTTTTACCAATAAGTACTTTTATTTTATCAAAAAGTACTTTTACTATACCAAAAAGTATTTTTATCGTACCAAAAAGAACTTTTATTAGACAACAAGTAATTTTTGTGTACCAAAAAGTACTTTTATTGTAACAAAAAGTACTTTTATGGTACCTATAAGTACTTTTATTTTACCAAAAAGTACTTTTATTATTTCAAAAGGTAATTTTATTGTGTCAAAAAGTACCTTTGCCATACCAAAAAGTACTTTTTTGGATCAACATTTTAACATTTATTTTATACGTTAGTACAAATAATGTGCGATAGGTGGCGCGTTTGTATAAAAGTTGGGCAATGCAACCCATTCAGGTTAAAGTCTGTTTTACAGATTTACGATTATTTGACATACATTTTAATATGATTTCACACATTGAATACTTCATACCCTGCTTAGCTCATCCTACTACATTTTTGCACTCAATTTTGCAGCTTTTCTAATATAAATCTTATGTTTTTCTTCTTCCATGTTCTTATACATCCCCGCTTTAGTCACTTAGTCCTTTATATAACTCTAAGGTTTATTTTTTGATTTCGCAAATTTACTTTTACAAATGTTCATCTTTTCGTAATTTTCTTCGTCATCTGTTAGCTCTTCATTTTCTATTTTCGGATTTCATGGTTCATATGACAAGTGTGTAGGGGGCGGGGCTAGTAGTTGTTGTTGTGATTTTTGTTTTTTTGGTTTCGTAGGCTCAAAATAATGCTCTAATTTTTGGTTTGATTACATTACATTACGATTTGGTTTGGTTTTCTGTTGATTGGGGTTTAGTTTAGAGGAGCGACAGTTATTTTGGTTTGGTATTTTCTTTTGTTTTTTTCTTTTGGTATTGTTTAAATGTCTAACCTATAAAATTAAAATAATATAATGATTTAATTTCGTTATGATAAATATTAAGATAAATAGTTTCAAGTATCAATAAGAATTTATCAAATATATATAGTATATAGATTATTCAGTTAAAAGCTAAGGTTTTTTGTTGTTGTTGTGATAGCAAAATGTACGAGTAGTGATTAGTTAAGGTAAGGAATGATAATGATTGCAATGTTGCATGGTGGGCATGGTGGTTTGGGGGGCGGGGGCTAGGCATTAACTAATGGAGTGGCCATGAATATGGTCAAGTGTGTACAAGTCAACTAAACATACTTACAAAACAAATCTAGTGGTGTTACTGAACTTACAAAATGCCAATGAATGTACTAGAAATTATACAAGACTTATGAAATTGCAGTGATTTGAATTAACATATTTAACTAGAAAATAACTAGTTGTTGTTGTAGCCAAGTGAGTGTTATCGAGGATGCTTAGGTGTTAACTTTAAGCGTCAAACAAACTCACATAATCATAAAACTTATCATTCAGCATTCTCTTAAGCAGTAGGTAGTAGACTAAATAAATTTATAATAAATTATTTCTTAAAAAATAAATGACAAATTAGTTGTTGTGATAAAATGTTATTTTTTTAAATGACAAAACTTTTTTCATATGGTTTCATTGTAGTTTGGTTTTTATTTAGTTTTATTATTTTATATATATTTTTAAAACAAATTTGTTTTGTGACATACAAAATGTTATAAGTTAGCTGCAGTGATTGATTTGTATAAAAAATGTCTGAATTTAAGGAATTCGTAGTGATTTTTCAGTAATTTTAAATATAATGTTAAGTTTAAATTTAACGGCAGTTTTGATTATTTTATATATGATGAATTTCATATCAAAACCGATATTCATTGAACCCGACCCTCTCAGATTTTAATGAAATTTTGCATACAGGTATATTTTACCTACAGAAACATAACCTAATTTTTAGAAATTGCATTTTTGAAAATATGTGGGCGTGGCAAGGTATCGAAATATTTAAAAAATGACGGTAATAGGTACATTTAAACTGCAATTACTATGGAACGACTTAGCCGATTTAAAAGATCTTGGTGTCATTAGAAAGGTATATGAGTCAGCTTTCGAAAACATACACTGTAAAAATTTTATATTACACTGAAAAAATTTTTTTGCCAAAAATTAAAGTTTAAACTTAGAAAACACTTCGAAGATCAAGCCTTTTTTTGCAAAAAAAAATATTTTTAGATAGGCCTATTTAATATATATAACATATCTGAAAACAAAAATGGCGTTTTTCTTAGTTTGTTTTTAAAAAAATTTTATGTAAAGTCTCTCTTGTTAACTTCCTTATATTTTGATATTTTTGTGTGACAAACTGCAATTACTATGGAACGACTAAGCCGATTTGAAAGATCTTGATGTCATTAGAAAGGTATATAAGTCAGCTTTCGAAAACATACACTGTAAACATTTTATATTACACTGAAAAAAAAAATTTTCCCAAAAATTAAAGTTTAAACTTGGAAAACACTTCGAAGATCAAGCCTTTTTTTGCAGAAAAAATTATTTTTAGATAGGCCTATTGAATATATATAACATATTTAAAATCTAAAATGGGGTTTGTCTTAGTTTTTTTTAAAATAATTTTTAAGTAGACATCTCTTGTTAACTTCCTTATTTTTTGATATTTTTGTGTGAAAAAAAAGAATAAAGTAGCTAAACTTTGGAAGTTATGCAGATTTTTAAACAAAATGGTGGAGCAGAAATGTAAAAAATTTGACTTATTTGTACAGGAGCACAATGTGTCTGATTTTTTGTCGTAAATCAACGTTTAATAAACGCTTACCTTAGCAAAATTTGTCGAAATTCAGTGTACAAACAAAAATGATATGGGGAAATATCGGTCATTTGTATGGGAGGTACCAGAAGGGTACCCAAAAAAAAAAAACCTGCATAACTTCTAAAGTTTAGCTACTTTATTCTTTTTTTTCCCACAAAAATATCATAAAATAAGGAAGTTAACACAATTATTTTAAAAATTATTTTAAAAAAAACTAAGACAAACCCCATTTTAGTTTTTAGATATGTTATATATATTCAATAGGCCTATCTAAAAATAATTTTTTCTGCAAAAAAAGGCTTGATCTTCGAAGTGTTTTCCAAGTTTAAACTTTAATTTTTGGTAAAATTTTTTTTTCAGTGTAATATAAAATGTTTACAGTGTATGTTTTCGAAAGCTGACTTATATACCTTTCTAATGACATCAAGATCTTTCAAATCGGCTGAGTCGTTCCATAGTAATTGCAGTTTGTCACACAAAAATATCAAAAAATAAGGAAGTTAACAAGAGAGACTTTACTTAAAATTTTTTTAAAAACAAACTAAGAAAAACGCCATTTTTGTTTTCAGATATGTTATATATATTAAATAGTCCTATCTAAAAATATTTTTTTTTGCAAAAAAAGGCTTGATCTTCGAAGTGTTTTCTAAGTTTAAACTTTAATTTTTGGGAAAAAAAATTTTTCAGTGTAATATAAAATTTTTACAGTGTATTTTTTCGAAAGCTGACTCATATACCTTTCTAATGACACCAAGATCTTTTATATCGGCTTAGTCGTTCCATAGTAATTGCAGTTTAAATGTACCTATTACCGTCATTTTTTAAATATTTCGATACCTTGCCACGCCCACATATTTTCAAAAATGCAATTTCTAAAAATGAGGTTATGTTTCTGTAGGTAAAATATACCTGTATGCTAAATTTCATTAAAATCTGGGATGGTCGGGTTCAAAATGTCCCTTTTTTTATAGGTTTTGATATGAAATTCATCATATATATTTTTATAAGTTTTTGTAATGGTAAATATTATCATGAAAATTCATTTTTGTTTTTGCTTTTATTGCGGTTGATACTGAACACAAATCTGTATTTATTTTTAAGAAAAGTGACGTTTTAAATACATGTTGGGGATGTGTAAAAAAATAGTTTATGAAGCTGTTTTAAAATTGTTACAAATTTTTGTGATATTTAGTTGAAAAATTTTTAATTTATTGCTTATACAAACGATATTATACGTTTAAAAATGGATTCGATGAAACAGAATTCACTTCTTGGGAAAGTGGGACAAATGTTTGGTAACATTGGTATTAAATAAGTTGTTATAAACCATTTAATGTGAATTACATAGGTTTAAATTTTAAAATCCTTAACCAAAATTTAAAATTTCCACAATTTATTTTTCAATTACTATTTGTCAAGGTGGCAACTATCATAGGAAAACTTCATATATAAAATATACTATTGACAAACACAATAAAATTTCACCGTTTTGAGAACAATTAAATTGGAGTATACATAAATTTAGCTGATATTAAAGAAGGCATTTTTACGTCTCTAAATTGACAATAATTTCCGGTAAAAAACAAAATACCATAAAACCTCTTAAAAAAAAAATCTTCTGCAGGAAGTTTTTACTCCAATTACGAAAATTAAAAAACTAGACATTTTTTATGAAATAAAAGTTAAATAATTGTGCCATTCGACATTTCAAACTTAAAAATATGATATAAAAAATGTATAATTTTTAACAGAATTTAAAGTTACCTGCTGTATGGTAGATAACGTGGATCAGTAATTTCAAATACCATATTTACATATGGATATTAGTTAACTTGCCAATTTTAATAGCGTTTTTACAACAGAAAACATTTAGCATATTGAACAGAATATGCTTAATGCTTAAAAGTGGTTTTACACTGCCGTTTCGCATATTGTTGCATATGGTAGATAACGTGGATCAGTAGTTTCAAAAACCATATTCACATATGGATATTAGTTAACTTGCCAATTTTAATAGCGTTTTTACACCAGAAAACATTTAGCATATTGAACAGAATATGCTAAATGCTAAAAAGTGGTTTTTCTCTGCCGTTTCGCATATTGTCAGCTGTTGCTCACACGTTTTTCCATTTGCCTTGTATACCGCCTATATTTTCTTGCGAGAAATCTATTAACATTGTTTCGGAGTCAGTAGTCCACGAAACGCGAATGCTTTTAACTAATAAGACTCATCATTTATGTATATTTTAGCAAAAATTTAAATTTTCTGTTCGTCCATGTCGTTTGGTATTTTTTCTGATAAATGTAAACAAACAACGAAATTCGTGTAAACAATTACCGGATCAACATTATTGCGAAAAATTGCTGAAACTTGGCTATTTCAGAGTACAACTCGGTGCATTTTTCCGCATCTTTCATGTATGCGAAAATATGCTAACATCTCTCCAACAACAAAATACATGTAAAAATCTTAGTATATTGGCCGAATCTTTCAAATATGCGGAATAATGCGAAATAAATGCGTTCCAGTGTTAAGTTAGATCACGTAAATTACACAAGGGAACAAGATAAAACTTTTGTTGTGTTTACCGGAATTTTATAGCTATATAGGTCCTGATTTTAATCTAATTGCAATTTTTTTCCAAAAGCTCGCAATTTAAGTTGCAGGCACACAGCAGCAAATACACACACTTAATAAAAAAATGTTATTTTTGTATAGAAATCGCGATTTTTGTTAATACACCGGTTTCAATGAAATAAAGCTCATTTCATTCCTAATATATTTAGCTTAATGCTTTTAGCCCAAAACTGTGATTTTTTGTAGATTTGTTTTTAAAACTTCAATGATATCTCTAAAACAACTGGACATATGTAAAAACACTATTATCACGCCTATGATGAACCGTTTTCAAGTTATTCTAATATATCTAGTAAAAGTGCTTTTATTTTTAACATAACGAATATTGCGAAAAGTCGAGCCAAGTGCAGATTTGGAATGAGCTTTCCAAATAGCAACATTCAGTACTTAATCAACAAATACCTTGTTGCCTTGTGTTATCTTTGGACCCCTTTTTTAGATTAGTACAACAAATGTGCGATAGATGTCGCAAGAGTAATTTCGATAAATATTAATATTTTGTTATTTGGGATCGACCGTAACATGATGGATAGAACACGCGATTATGGAGAGGGTGCCCAGGTTTCAATGCCTGTCGCAACCTCTTACAATGCATTCAAATCTGATTTTATTTTTCGCAGAAACATTTTATTGTCAAAACGTCACTCAGGAACTGATATTGATTGCTGCGGGACGATCTTTTTAACTTGTCCAAAGAATAGATATATCATCAATCGGACGTCCGTGCGAGACGCAGGTTGCTGCATTTTTATATGGAAACCTCAAAATTGGTTGAAGCGCAATCATTATACGAACTGCTGCTGCATCCGATGTCTTACATCTGTCGAAAATAGACACCAGATCCGGAGTAATGTATTTGATGCTGCCTCTTGTTCGCTTTGATATTAGCTTATGCAAAATCATTAAATCATCAGAACCTTGGTGGTCAGTTTCTAATTCACTCAATTCGTTGCATAAAAATGTTCACCTGATGTTTCATCTTTGTTTTGATGTTTACACATAATATTAAGAAAAAGTTTTTAAAAATACTTAAATTCAAATAAAAACATTAATACTCATTATAAGGTTATATATCTGACTCATCAGACGCACACTACCCAAAGGTTGGGGTTTGTTGCGGATTTACCTTTACACACCATGAATGAGGTATGAGATGGCACCTACTTATTTTTACAAGACATGCCAATTGACTCGACACTGTACTGCGAGGTTGCTGTCGACAAGATAGAGGGGGCCGGCAATGAGATAAAAATGTTAGTGACTATAGCCGGAAATCGAACCACGGATCTTCCCCATGGTAGTCGCGTGTTCTATCCCCTATGCCACTGCCGGCCCCTTTGACCACGAAGCGCAAAAAGATGTATTGATATTTTCATAACTAAAAATCTAGATTTTATAAAAAGATTGGTTTGCCTCTATAAGGAGGTCCAACTTAACCAGGTGGTATCTAGGCTCCTGGTCAACTTTGCTCCAGGCCACTTACTTTATATCATATTCTATTCTTATTTTTCGTAGTATTTTACGGAAATTTGTTGTAATAAATTTATCTTTACAGATTCAGCATATAACTGTATAGCTTTTTTAGCTTTTCCTATAAGTGTTTTTTCTTAACGTAAAATCTCGAAAATAATTTAATTTCACCCATGACCGAAGACAGTAGGAAGATAAAGACTTTTAGTTTTAGATAAGTTCCCAATAAAACTGTAATTATACCTAATTTTTGTAAAATTTTGATTAAAGTTAAAAATTTGTTTATTGTTTTTTATTTTTCGTCAATTAATTTTATTTAAATTCTCGTTAAAACTTTATATTTCAGTTTCAATTTTATTCCAATTTCTTTTTTTTTCTGCTCCGCATTCACAAACATTATTTCAGTTTCAATTTTATTCCAATTTCTTTTTTTTTCTGCTCCGCATTCACAAACATTTGTCCCACTGTCTTAACAGTGCGTTAAATTTATAATAGGGTTTTCGTATTATATTAAAGTGTGTATGTGTTTTTTTTCTTATTTTACTAAACAATACAATGAACTTAAAAACTAAAAATAAAAAATAATAATATGTATGTATAAAAATTAAACAAAATAAAAAAATAAGTATGTATAAAAATTAAACAAAAATAAAAATGTTTACAATGAGTTGGTAATGTACAAAATAATTAAGGTCTATGTGCTATGATGATTTAGTTTAAACATAAATTATGAGGTTTATTTTGTTTACAACTTTTTTGTTTTTTGCTCTACAAACAAAACATTTTCCATTCACAGAAAGGCAAAACAGAAAATGTGACGGCTGCGTTTAATACCAAAAATGAACAAATGCAAAATGGACTCAAGATTCAAAATTATATATTTTAAACAAACTGTGTGGGAGTTTGTGGTTTGTCTACGTATTTTAAGAACTAAAAACAAATGCTACAAATAATTTTTTTTTAAGTTAAAAAGGCTTTTGGTTTTCTTTGTTTTTTTTTTGTTGCTGTCATCTAAAGTTTGAACATAAAAATCATAGATTTAGTTAAATATTTCAACTTTTATATTAACTACAACTTTTAGGGTCTTAAAGATTTGTTGTTTCTGTTTTTTGTTTTGTTTTGTTTTGTTGTTTACTTTAACTTTAGTTAAGTTGTTGTTGTGTTATTTTTATGACTTCTTCTTCTTTTTTTTGGATTTTGTTTGGTTTTTTTGCTTTGTTTTTGTAATTCTTGTTTGTAATGCGTGTCTTTTTAAGGCTAAAGTGGCTTAATTTTGTTTTCAGAGATTTCAAATTCAATTCAATTTAACGGAAACGAAATTAATGCAATTAAGTTTAAAGTTTTTTTTTGATGTTGTTGTTGTTGTTTCGCTTAATGATAGTGTAATGACATTTTATGTATAAATAATGCATATTTTGTTTTTGTTTTATATTTGTATGAATTTCTCTTGTTGTTGTTGTGACTGTTTGTATGCCTGTGCAAGTGTATATGTTTAAAGAGGCATATAGGTAGGTATATATGTATGTATATGTTATATGCATGTGATTTTCTATATAAATTTATGATCTTATCATTCGCTTGTTATGCTTTTTGTTGCTGTTGTTCTGTTATATTGTTTTGCTCTATTTAAGATGGATTTTTTTTTAAACTGTTGCTGATTTCTTATTTTTTTTTCACTTTATACACAATTGGTTCGTTATATATTTTTTGGGGGGATCTTGAATGGGATTTTTATGGATTTTTTTAGTTTAAGTGTTTTTTTTTAAGAAATTGCAGTTTTTTTGTTTTGCTTTGGTTTAGAAAGAATCTTTTGCTATTGCTAAAATGAGGAGGATGTTTGCAAACAATATGCAGAAGTTAGCTTTTATCTGATAACTACCTCCGCTGCTGGAGACGATGTCTCTCTCCTCCAACATGGGATAATCGATCACATGAATAATGCCATTGGTGCACTCGACATCGGGACGATAGATGTTGATTTTCTTGAGGTTCCAAAGGATAACGTAATCTAAAAATGGCGAAAAAGAGAGGAAATTATAAAAGTTGTTTAAGTGTGGAGGAGGTAAGATAAGACACATTCAATATTTTTGTTTTGGCTTGATGATGAAATGTACGCAACAAAAAATAAATGTTAATGCTGAAAAACCAAAAAAACTTTGCTATGAAGCGATGACATGCAGTGGCGGTTTTTGATACCATCCTGAGACAAAACCTAAAATTTGCTTGCCTATCTATTTCAGTTTGTAATAAAGAGTAGTAGATTTTGTATGTAGTAATTTCATAATGAAGTTATGTTAAGGCAATTATAATTTTGTATTATATGGATTTAAAAATGCTTGATTAGACTCAGCGACATCGGGGACGAAGTAAAGGGTACATTTATGTAGTTCCTTTATTTGTAACGCTCATAAGCAGGCTTCTACACTCTAAGAGAAGGTTAAATTCTAAGATAAGCAAGATCGGACAAAAATATGAAAATTGGATATATACAATTTTGCCTTTCTCTCCCTCTCTCACTTCCTAGAGCTAAAATTCTCAAAACATTTTCAATTACATTATTTAATATTGAAATCAGAGTACGTATTGGCTCGCTCTTTTTGGCACTCGGCTCGCGAGCCAGGGGCCTCAAAACTACATAAGAGCTCTTGGCTCGCGAGCCAGTAGCCACAAATTTCAAACGAGCTCTCGGCTCGCGGTCCAAAAAGAGCTAACTCGCAAGCAAGAGCCAAGAACCCAAAAAGAGCTGGCTCGCGAGCCATGAGCCAGGAGCCCAAAAAAGAGCCATCTCGAGGAATTTTGTGGCTCTTGGCTCCGAGCTAAGTATCATAGTTATGTACCAAAAGAACTTTTTTATGGCAAAAGTACTTTTATAGGTCCAAAAACACTTTTTTGTTGCACAAAGAAATTTTTTTTTGTACTAGAAAAAGTACCTTTTGGTTCATAGTACTTTTATTGTACTTTTTGGTGCAGTCTTTTTTTTTGTACCAGAGTACTCTTCTGTACCAAAAAGTACTTTTAATGTACTTTTTAGTACAAAGTACTTTTTTTTGTTCCAAAGAACTTTTTTATGCCAAAAAGTACTTTTAAACTGTTTGTTGAACAAGGACCTTTTTTTATACCAAAGTACTTTTTTGTACCAAAAGTACTTTTAATGTACTTTTTTGGTACAAAAAACTTTCTTTTGTACCAAAGAACTTTTATGCTAAAAAATTCTTTTATTGGCCCAAAACACTTTGTTGCTCAAAGTACCTTTTTTGTACCAAAGTACTTTTTTGTACCAAAAGTACTTTTAATGTACTTTTCGGCACAAAGTATATTTTTTGTACCAAAGAACTTTTTATGCCAAAAAAAAAACTTTTATTGGCCTGAAAACACTTTTTGTTGCACAAAGTACAACAACAAGTTACAAAAAAGTACTTTGTGGAACAAAAAGTGTTTTTGGGCCAATAAAGCATTTTGGTACAAAAAAGTACATTAAAAGTACATTTTGGTACAAAAGAGTACTCTGGTACAAAAAAGTACTTTGTGCAACAAAAAGTGATTTTGAGCCAAAAAAAGAATTTTTTGGCATAAAAAAGTTCTTTGGTACATAAAAGTCCTTTGTGCCGAAAAGTACATTAAAAGTACTTTTGGTACAAAAAAGTACTCTGGTACAAAAAAAGGACTTTGTGCAAAAACAGTGTTTTTAGGCCGATAAAAGTACTTTTTGGGATAAAAAAGTACTTTGGTACAAAATAGTACTCTGGTACAAAGAAAATACTTTGCACCAAAAAGTACAATAAAAGTACTATGAACCAAAACATTCAATAAAAATATTTTTTCTGGTACAAAAAAAAGTACTTTGTGCAACAAAAAAGTGTTTTGGGGAATTAAAAGTACTTTTTGGAATAAAAAGTACTTTTGGTACTTAGCTCGCGAGCCAAGAGCCACAAAATTTAAAATTGGCTCTCAAACTGGCTCTTTTTTGGGCCCACTTGGCTCGTTTTTGGACTTTTGGCTCCTGGCTCGCGAAATTTTGTGGCTCTAGGCTTGCGAGCTAAGAGCCTATTTTCAGGAAAAGAGAGAGAACCCTGATTGAAATATATACTGTTACTATTAAATATTTTTTAACCCAACTGTAATGTTATGAAAAGTTTGATCAAAATCCCAGATGACTGTGAAAATGTACATGTATGAGGACTGGACATGAAATTAAGTTTATGACAAAATGTTTCAATTTCCATGTATCGTTTTCTGACGCAGAAGCATGATTAATATGATGTTTTCTAACTATCAGACCAATAACTCACCATCCCATTCATGAGGAGCAACCCCTTCGTGATGCTCTTGATTTTTGTTTCGTAAAACTTGTTGTTAAAGTTAAAGTTTAAAAGAAAAGTTAGTTAATACAGTAAGTACATATCAGACCCACAACCTAATTAAGAAAACAATAATAACACAGTGCAACATTTCTAAGGTCATCGTCTGGTGCCGCCTTCGTACCCAGATATTTTTGAAGTATATACCGAGACTAAAAAAATCCCCAAAGGATTTGGCCCCATTACATCGAAACATTTTTTTATGGATACTCCAATATTTTCACCCCAACACGATTTTTTTATCATTTTTACGGAGTCTATATTTCATTAACCGTTAGAAAATTTTTCTTTTTGTCTTTGGCAAAGTTGTAGATCTAAACCAGAGCAAAAAAAATGTCAAATAGACTGACCCAAAAAAATTGCATCCAGTGCATGAAAATTGCAAAAATATGGGAAAAAAGAATATTTTTTCATTATGTTTTCCACACAAAATTTATTTTGTTGTACTCCGTGGCGTATGAATTATGTGGAATATTACTTATTATAATCATAATTTTATGGTGAAAATATCATGATAAAATAGCCTTTTTTCCCATATTTTTACAATTTTCATGCACTAGATGCAATTTTTTTGGGTCGGTCTGTTTGAGACTTTTTTTGCTCTGGTTTAGATCTACAACTTTGCCGAAGACGAAATGAAAAAATTCCGAACAGTTTATGAAATATGGACTCCCTAAAAAGGGTAAAAAATTGGGGTGAAAATATTGGAGTATCCATAAAAAAATGTTTCGATGTAATGGAGCCAAATCCTTTGGGGATTTTTTTAGTCTCGGTATATACTTCAAAAATAGCTGGGTACGAAGGCGGCACCAATTTATGTGTTGCACTGTGTAATATATACAAATGTAATACTTACGCTCAGATTCCACAACAACCCTAAGCTTTAGGGAATCTCTGAAAGTTGGCAATACAATGTTATCACTGTCGCGGGACATGGCAAGTAAATCTTTAATGGTGAACACACGATCGGCTATAACCAAATGACGTTCCATAATGGCACGGGACTGTAACAAAATAATAAACAAAATTATTATTATTATGACTTAAATTATTGTATTGCAGTTATTATAATTCCAACTTACATGATAGGCAAAATCTTTCATGAACAGCTTTTTATGCACTGAAGGATGATCCAATTCAAGTTTTTGCCAGGCCTTATCACGGGGTACAAAGTAAGTGAAGCGTCTTTGGGTGTTATTCAGTTGTTCGTTGAATGTCGAAAATGTGCCTAATTTATAGGTGTCACTAATAGAGATAAGGAGTAAAACAAGAAAAATAGGTTTAATATTGTTGATTAAAAAATATATAAAAAATTTTCATTATAGCCCTCAAGAAAATTTGGATGCGAAATTTGAACAGTATTAGACTTAAATTACAAAGTTCCTACTCCAAAATCAATTTAATTTTTTTTGGTTGGATCAAAGTTTAGATCAAGGGCCGGAAAACGATCCTTTTTTTGTTTCTAACAAAAATAAATAACTTAGAAGTTGAAAAATATTTCTCAACACATGAGTTCAATATGTTTTCTAACAATGTTTGTTTGAAAACATAACTCTCATGTTCAAAATAAATAACGAACAATGATGGAAAAACTATACAATTTTTATTTTCAACAAAGATAAATAACATTCAAGTTAAAAATTTTTTCAACTTTAGAGTTGAAAATCTTTCCGAACAATGTTCTTTTTAAATTATAATAAATAAACATTTCTATATATACATGATAAAACTGACGATGGGTTCTATAAAGATGCATCAAGTTGATTATTTCACAGTATTCAGCAACACTCAAAATATCTGGCCTCTGTTATTGGCGATGGTATAGTATCGATGATATCTCATTCATTAGATGAAATAGCTCTAAGAGTTTTCTGAAATTTTAGATTTTCTCCCAAAAATTTTTGTTGAAATTCTTAAGATGCTGGTTTCCATTTGTATAGTTATGCCTTATCTTAATACAAACATATTTCTTGCGTTTAATTTGGTCTAGACAATATTTATGATATTTCAGTTTCGGTACGATATTTAAAAGTTCATTATTTTTTTGTACATGAACGTTAAATATTTTTTTCAACAATGATAAATAACTTTATTTTGGACAATTGTTCGTTATTTAGTTTTTTCATCGGTTGAAAATTTTTTATTGAACACAAGAGTTCAATATAATTTCGAACATTTGTTGAATTCAAATAGAACAATTGAAAGAAACATTTGATTTTAAACTTTTAAGTTCGTTTTTTTATGAGGAAAAAATTAAAAAATACCGTATTTTGGTATTAATATCGGATGTCTGGTTTAGATGTTCTTAATGTAAACATTAAATTAAAAACAATTTTTTTTGTTCTTAAATTGTTGTAAAGCAACAAATTACAACGCATATTTCAGATAGTAAACCAAAACTTAATGCCAGATTGAAGAGAGATTACGATATGTTGTCAAATCACATACAAATTATTGTGATTCTAATTCAATGTAGAAAAAGGTTGACGAATAAGTACTAAGTTGTTCACTAGGGTGACCGCAAAAATTGATTTTAAAATGTGCTGTGAACAATATGGTTACCGCAAATCTTATGGGAAAAATTGCAGAATTTTGTCGGTCTGACCCCCCAATATGAAAAGGATAGCCAAAGTTTGAGCACGATTGGAGTTTGTTGACACGTGCCGCTTTGGGCTTAATTTCGAATTTTTTTCATAAATGTCTTTATATCTGCGAAACTGTTGATAAGGAAGAAAAATTTATATATGAACATTTTAATTCCTAAATTTCGAATATTTAATTCATCAATATTGGAGTAGTCGTGGAGGAATCTTGCCCAAATTTTGGCTATCCCAAAAGCTGCAAAGACTTGTAATTTTTAAAAGGTCAGACCGAAAAAATTCTGCAATTTTTTTCAAATATAATTTGCGGTAACCCTATTTTTCACAGTACAGTTTATTGTAGTAAAAGATACTCTTATTGTACAATAAACCACCTTTGTTGTGCGAAAAAGTACAATTTATTATACCAAAAAGTACTTTTATTGTACCAAATGTAAAATTTATTGTACAAGAAGTATTTTTATTGTACAAAAAAGTACTTTCGATGTACTCTAAGGACTTTTATTGTACCAAAAACCAAAATTATTGTAGCCAACGATACTTGTACTTGTAAAGTACTTTTATTGTACAAGAGATTAATTTAATTGTACCATAAATTAGAATTTGTTATACAAAAGTCTTTTGTTCTGCAAAAAAGTACTTTTATTGTACCAAAAAACCAATTTTATTGAATTGAGTAAAATTTTTTGTACCCAAACGTACAATTGATTGTACCATAAAGTATTTTTATTGTATCAACAAGTACTTTTATTGTGCCAAATGTACTTTCACTGCACTAAAAAGTAGAATTTTTTGTATCTAAGAGTACTTTTATTGTACCAAAACGCTTATATGATAACTAAAAAAACTTTTATTGTTCCAAAAATTGTACTTAAACTTATTTTTTGTGCCGAAAAGTATATGTTTTTTTGTACCAAAAAGACTTTTTAATGCACTTTTCGGTACAAAGTTCTTTCTTTTGGAACAGAATAGTTTTTGGTACCAAAAAATGCTTTTATTGACCCAAAAATATTTTTTGTGCCCCAAAAGTACAATAAAAGTGCTTTTTGGTACAAAAAATTACTCTGGTACAAAAATTACTTTGTGCAAGAGAAAAGTGATTTTGGGCTAATAAAAGTACTTTTTGGTATAAAAAAGTAATTTGGTGCAAAAAAGAGTACTTTGTACCAAAAAAGTATTTTGGTGCAAAAAAGTACCAAAAAGTATTGTACTAAAGTATTTTGCACTAAAAAGTTCTTTTTGGTAATTTCTTGCATTTGGATTTTTTTGGAAGAGCTGCTCTATTCCTAAAAATTGACTCTTAGCTCGCTAGCCTTTTGGTACTTTTTTGCACCAGAGTACTTTTTCGGTACCAAAAAATACATTTATTGTACCAAAAAAGTAATTTTATTTAAAAAAAAACTTTTGATTTTCAAAGAGTAAATTTATTGTAGCACAGTTCAAATATTTGTAAAAAAAAAATAATTTAGATGTACCATATAGTACTTTTATTGTACAAGAACGTACTTTTATTGTTCCAATAATTTTTTTTTTATTTTAAAATTTATTGTACCAAAATGTACCTTTACTATGCAAAAAAGTACAATTTATTGTACAAAAAATTACTCTTATTGTTTAAGAAAGTACTTTTATTGTATTAAAAATATAATTTATTGTATCAAAAAGTACTTTAATTGTACCAAAAAAAAACTTTATTGTACCGAAAAGTCATTTTATTGTATTGTATCAAAGTAACAAAAAATACTTTTATTGTGCCAAAAATTCCATGTTTTGCAGCAAAAAGTACTTTCGTTATATCTAAAAGTTCTGTTCTTGGTACACTTTTTAACTTCTTGATATTTTTATTTTTTTTTTTGTTTGCTAAAAAATGTCTCGTGTCCTAGGCTTAGGCCAATTGTCCCTTTTGTCATTAGTTGATTGTGTCCCTCGAACTAAATGGAAAACACTTCACTGGGATATGATAAGAACTAGTACAAAATGCATGCATTACAAATATAATACTTGGTATTCGGCTGTATATTTACCTTAACATGGGATCACTTTGCAATTTGCCCAGCACTGTGGTCGATGGTACACCCAAAACTTTATCAATGATGTGCACAAAGCCATTGGTATTGGCCACATTCGCTTGAATGATGCTGGCATTAACGCCACCGCCCTCAACTGTGATAACTTCATTTGGACCCTCGCCATTAATATTGAAATACAGGAATGTTTGATTGTTTACAGTGGGCACTTGGGCAATCTAAAATTGGTTATTGTTTATTATAGTACCATTATATTAACCATTGTATTGATACAATTACATAAAATGTATCTAAAACTTACCATGTTCTCATTTTTCTTCTTAATTTCAGCCACATTCAAAGGTTCACGAATAATGTGTATATTCAAGATTTCACGCATTCTTTCGCGATCCCTAAAAAATTAAAAAAAAAATTTAGAATACTTAAAAATAAGATTGTTTAACTTTCTTCGTTTTTACCCTTTGATATTATCAATGGCGGCATTTTTCCAGGCTTCATTGCTGGGTGCCAAAATGGTTACCTCGCCGAAATTTTCAATATCATCCAGGACACCGCCGCCATTGTCCATAATTGTTTCAATGAACTCTTTCAAAGCGCCACTTTCCTAAGTAGACAAAAGATAAAGATAAATTGTTAACATTTTCTGATACACAAATATAAAATTGAGCAAATTTACATAGAGGTGTATTCTAGACGATTTTGTACAATTCCATGTGGTTAGATATTTGGTAAAACCAAATGAAATCAGAATACCCCCATAACAGATTCTAATATCGATTATTATTTTGTTTACGTCGCGCAATATCATCTAACCTTTACGGAAAATAAGCTAGAGAAGTAAAACATTTCACCGCCTTGACTTGATGTTGTTCTTTTCTTTCAATATCTTACCACATTCTACAATACAAAATCGTTACATTTATCAAACAATTTGTTATAGCAGTGGGAGTCAAATAAAAAAGAATTCTAAAGCAGTTGGTTTGGAAAAGAAAATTAAGGTGTGGGTGTTCTGAAGAAATAATATTACGAAAAGACACAAAACCAAAGTGTTTACACAATTCGTTTTTTGTTTGATTTACAGTGTCATTCAATTTTACATAAGAAATTAAGACGATTACATCAAGATTTAAAAGAAATTGCATGTTTTCATGTTACACACTTAACTACAAAACAAATTCGAAAAATAAAATTCAATTTCGAAAATAAAAACCACACGTGACTTAGCCAAAGTAGTTATGATAAAACAAAAGGTCAAAAGTGTTGCAAAAGTTTTTGGTTTGGTTAAATTTTTGGTGTCTTATTGCCAATTTTTATAAGAATTTCATTGTTGTTTGTTTGAACGCAAAGAAAAGTAACGAAAATAATGATGCGAAATTATGGTCTCTCTAATACGAGTAATTATAAAATTTATATATATGTATAAGAACAAGCTGTTGTTTTATAATTTATATTGCCTTTACATAGTGGTTTTTTTGGTTTTTTGTTTTTCATTCGTAAATGAATATTTTGTAGTTAATACTTACAATATGCTATCGATTACGAAGATAACGATAACGCATTGGCATTCGATTGTGTTATGAGCGTACCAGAAGTGTCAGAGTTTCGTTTCATTCATTCGCATGGTAAGGAATTCACATTCACATTTGAATTCATTTTCATTTCGTCACAATTTTCACATTTGCATTTCATATTTCGTAGAGATAATTACACGGAAATGTTGCGATTACACGTTTGATATTCCCATCGGATGGTTCGTTGTTGCCATGACAAAACGAAATCAATTATAATTTGCAAATTTATTATGATTTTCTTTTAGGTATATGTCTTGTGATTTTTTTTGGTTTTCCTTTATTTTTATATGGAAATAACCGCATTAAACAAATATTTCGTGCATAAAACAATACGAATAACTCTGTGGGTGGTTGGTAGGTGATATTTTTGTCTTTTTTTCGTTACCATGAAATGTGAATACAATTTCTATTATAGTATATGCGATTTTGCGATTTCAAACAATATTTCAGTTTTTGAAAATGACTTTATATGGCAATATGTATATGTATGTATGTAAGTTTGATTGTTTATATATTATAATGTAAATATCTTTCATTCACAAAATACACATGACAGAGCAAGTGTAAACCCAGTAAAATTTTTCAGAAAATATGATGTAAAGACAGTTATGGTATCGTAGACAAAGCGTAGTTTATTGCAAGAATCTAAACTTTATTTGAATATATATTTAGTTTGAATATTTTGTTTAAATGTAATCGAATTACTCAAAAGTCCTTGAATGGTCAATATTTAAAATTGATGTATTCAAATGAAGATTGACCCTAGAATAGCCTGCTCCTTGGTAAAAATTATATAAATCTAAAGCAATTGTTGACATTCCTGTACATTTCACAAAACTTCTCTAAACGTCCCTGAAGCCACCAAGTCTTTAGAAATATTGCCAAAGTTCTTACAGAGCCACTTAATACAGAGCGACAATTTATGAAGCAATTCCTCGAATTTGTATAGAGGTGATAGTGAGAAAGGCTGCTGTTACTTAACTTATACTAGCTTTCCTATACTAATACTAATCATATAATCATAATTGGTAAGTAACTGCAAGAAGTTGCTGCAGCCTTTAAGGACATTGAGAAAGGCTCAGCAAAAGTATATTAATCGGTAAAACAGGGACAAACCTATTTTGAGCATTGAAACAAATAAATATCGCAAATTATCGGCTCACATTGATTCGTTTCAAGAATCCCGAACGACTATTCGGATATAAAACCGGTTTTAAAATTCGAGTTTTGGAACCGGGTTTTTAAAACTAGTTAGCAATTGTCATTAGGGTAAGATAGCGAACGAATTAGGTAATATAAGTTACTGAAGCTTAACGCAGAGGCCCTCTAAGTGGCCTTGGCAGCCCCAAGAAACTATGAGCGGGCGCGGTGGCCTAATAAGTCACTATCCTTTAATAAAACACTTATTATAAAAAATTACGAAAAAAAGAAAAAAACAAGAACTCTCCCAAATATTGACGACCCCCGCAAACGTTATAAGGACCATGATTTAAGGAACTCTATACAGCGATGGCCCCTCTATCCAACTGGCGGATGTCCTCGACAAATGAAAGGCTGAAATCGGCGCCATACAAGAAATGCGATGGACGGGACAGGGATGCACACTAGGCTGGCCATAGCGTTATATAGAAAAAATTAAAAATGTGAAATCCAAAAGTTTTCGCACTGAAAAATATGAGGTTGGGGATAAAAATAATTATGCATATTTTTTTTTTTTGATTCCGAGTATGCGTATGCGGCGAGGGCGTGCCCCCCACCGAGAGAGAGAGTACAAGACTGACTGCGACGTATGCAGCAGCGCGTGCCGTCGCCATGAGTCTGACATTTCGCCCAAAAAAATTGAGTTGGGTCTTCTGTCATAGCATTTGGGCGATATGTCATGTTGTAGTTAGGTTTTTGGTCGAAATGACATGTTTTGGGCGATATGTCATGGTTGTTTTTGGGCGAAATGACATTGGGCGAAATGACGGTACACCTATGTTGGGTTTAGTAGTGCCGCACGCAAAAATTTTTTTAAAATTTTTTAAATTTAGTTAAAAATATTTTTTTTTCTTGGTATATCCCGGAAATGGCTCTAACTCGGTCCAGGAGACCGGTAGGAACCTAAAAATAACATCGTTGGATTCGTCTCGAAAATATCTTTCACTTGAGTACCCGCACCTGGGGGTCATCATAGAACCGAAAGGGGCCCCTTTTTTGACCCCCCGGGCCCCATGGGCCTGAGCACCAACTTTGACCTACCATTCCGATGTTTGGGGGCCAAGATGAAGACAATAGCATATTTTTGGTTTTTAATCGGGCTCCCGCCCCATATTCTGCACTTCAGCCTAAATGGGTAATGTAATAAAAGTTTGGGCTCAACCCGGAGGTACTCGGAATCAAAAAAAAAAAAAAAAATATCCATAATTATTTTTATTCCCAACCTCATATTTTTCAGTGCGAAAAATTGAACTTTTCAAAAAAATTTCCACTATGGCCACTCTAATGCACACATCGAAAGAACTGTGACATCTTTTAAAACTGCCATGCAGAAAGACACGAATTTGGATGTGGTTTCATAGTCGGCAAGAGACTCGGACACCTGGCGAAATATTTTTACATTACGCTGATTTGTGTACACGCCCCGAAGGAATTCTATGAGCGCCTGGAGGAGATATATGACCGCTGCCCTGCACATGACATTAAAATTGTTCTAAGAGATTTTAATGCTAAATTAGGAAGGGAAGATGCTCTTAGTTCAGCAGTCGGAAAATTCAGTCTACACAAAAACACGTGGTAAGTGATGGAAGGCAAAAAAAAAGAAGGCTGTGCAAATATTGATTCGGATCACCACCTAGTTGCAGCCAAGGTACTAAGTAGTGCTAAAAACGCTCGTAACCAAATGCAAAGGAAGCTAGACATCACAAAGCTGCATACCACCGGGATAGCCAATGCGTACTTCAACCAACTCTCTCAATTACTTCAAACACACAGTGGCAGCATATTGCGAATTGTAAGACACTGCTGCAACGACCGTAATGGGTTATGAAAAACCACGCTCAGATAAGCACTAGTACGATGATGAATATCGCAAAATGTCTGAGGAAATGGATGCTGCATACAAAGCAAAACGGGAGCCAATGGCGCCGCGTGCTGTGACGAAGCGTTATAATGAGAAGAGGAGGGACATGAACCGCCTGAAAAAGCTTCTCTGGATAAAAAGAGAGAGCCAGGATATCTAAAACTGCAGGGATAGAGGTGAAGCCCGAAAGATCTACCAAAAGGTTAAAAGCAAAGGTGTTGGAACTGGGATCCCCACCTGTAAGGATAGAGACGGAAATCTGTTCACGGACACTCAGAGTGTGCTGCAAATATGAAGGGAACACTTTCGGTTTCCAACCAACTACTTCCCGAAGGCAGAATGAGTGACAAAATCGCACCAATCATCGACGATGGAGTAGACTGGCCACCACCGAGCCAAAACGAGATCAGCACGGTGATGGACTGACGGCAGAGCTTTTTAAAGCCAGCGGCGATGAGCTGGTAACATGTATGCACCAGCTCATAAACTAGATTTGGCTCATGGAATGCATGCCCGATGATTGGAATCTGAATGTTCTATGTCCTATGCAAAGACGATCCAAGTGTGTGTACCAACTACCGCGGGATTAGCCTCTTACTCATCAAGGTCAGTGAAAATTGGCAAAAATCTGACAGTGCCATTTTCTACCAAGCAAGTCTTTAGACAAGGCGATAGTCTGTCTTGCGATCTATATAATATCATAATGGAGATGATCATGCGGAAGGCTACAGTAAACAGGAATAGTCGGCGGGAGTGGGCCTGGTGATAAATGAGGACTAAACCAAGTTATTTGTCTCAACGAACGAAGAGTCCACCCGTCTCGGACGCTGCGTGAACGTTGACAACTATAACTTTGAAGTAGTAGATGATGGTAGATGGCTCCGCCATAAACAAAAATAATAATGTCTGCCTGAAAATCAAAAGACGGGTATTGATCGCAAACCACAGCTACTATGCGCTAAGCAAGCGATTTAATGACAAAGCTCTCTCTCTCGAAAACATATACCCAACTTTACCAGACTATGATCCTACCTGTCTTGCTCTACAGCTCGAAATCCTGGGTAATGACAGAAGCGGATTAATCTATTCTGGAAGTCTTCGAGAGGAAAATACTACGCAAAATATTTGGACCCATCATCGTTAACGGCGAGTATCGTCGTCAAATGAACCACGAGCTGTATCGACGTAGTCAAGCGCGTTGAAAAAGACCGAATGCGCTAGCTTGGACACGTGGTACGAATGTATCAAAATGTTCCAGCTCGAAAGGTTTTCGTCAATAAACTCGATGGGCGGCGTAGGAGGGAGCCAAATTTCATTGGATGGACTAGGTGGAAGAGCTGCTATCTGCACTTGGTGTGACTAACTATCTACGGTGCGCAAAAGACCGAAACGCTAGGAATTCCTTTTTACGTGCGGCTGCTGGTAGATGAATTTCTGTTGCTGATGCCAATAAAGAAAAAAAAGCGAACGAACTGATATAACGATTTTTTTTTATAAAAAGGACTAGGTAACGTCCATTTCTGTTCGAGAAATGTCTCAGTATCATACGTAGGAAATCTCTTCATCATACCTGTAGTAGTTAGTGAGATATGACGAATTTAAATTTCGGTTCGTGTGGGCGGTGCCACATCTTTTTGTATAATTATATTTTATGTAGCCCATGATAGAGGCCCTATGGGCAGTACCACACAGTAAACTTCATTGCCATCAGTCTGTTTATTTGGCCGATATAACTACAATATTAATAAGGGGAGTGGCACCGCCCTCATTCCACTTTCTTTTACGACCACTATAGTCAGAGCAGTCAGAGTAAGAGTTAGAGCCAGAGTTAGCGAGCGAATATATCGTAAAAGCAGTCAGCCACCCAAGCCTTTTATATATATAGCACTGATATACAACACTGATAAATTCGGAAATATTGAGAAACAAACATTCGTGAACTCATCTGAAAAATTTCGCTGGGTTATTTTGTTTATGTATTTTTTTGTAAACGTAATGAAAACAATTAAATGAATATGACTTTCAGTACATATAATTTTAATGTCCATGCTAAATAAACTTTGAACAACATAACGATATAAATTGCTTTACTATAATTTTCAAAATTTCGTAATGTTCTTTAAGCATAAATTCCTACAATTAATTAGGTATTTAACCATCGTTTTTGAAAATTTCACACTATATTTTTCAAGTATTTATGCCATTATTGCGTTTTGTATTTTTTTTTAAACCATAATGATAATAATGAAAATTCCATGCATATAAATAACATAATACAAGTCATTGAAACATTCATGAAAACATCACGAAAGCATGCCCAAGCATAAACTTAATAAACAAATCACAAATGCTTAGATTTAAAACAATTGTATTTACCTTAAACGACTACAAGAGTACACAAAACACGATTTGTAGTTTTCAGGGGTAAAATGGGGTAACGTTTCATGTTTTTTTTTTTGTGTTTGTTGGTTTTGGCAAGTTGGGATGGATGTTCACAACATAATCCAGAGGGCAGACATTGATGAAAGAAACATTTTGATTGATTTTGTGGAATATAAACGATATTACAGAAAGAGATCAAAGAAATACACAGAAATAATTTTTTATTAAAAATCACATCAAATAGAAGTAACGAAAACGACAAACTAAAGAAATTACAACAATAAAAAGGAGACTTGAGATTGAGGCTGATTATGGTGAGAAAAGAGCAAGAGAGCGAGCGGGCGACAGACAATGTTTGTTGATAAATGTTGAATGTACGATGTACAATGCGAGACGTTGACGGTAATGTTAGAGATTACAATGACTAGATTGGCGGCGAGCGTAGACGATTTGATTTAAAAAGACTGGTGTGTTTACACTAAGCGTGGAGATGCTTTAGCTAAAGAAAGTGCAAAATGCATAGGATGTAATGGTTGGTTCAGACACACGAACATGTCGACGGATTTGTCGAATGTGCAAGAAAATATTTTATGTGAAGTGTGTTATAATAACTATATTGAAACCCGATTTATACAGCATTTAAAACTGAATAACTTTTCTGGTAATACAGCAGAAATTTTAAATTGTGGAATGATGTAATTTTTATATTTGAAATTTGATTTATTTTTCGTATATTGTTTAAAATACAAAATGAAAGGGACTGACTAGAGAGGGGCCCTCCATCAGCTTAAACAGAACGTATTATTTTCTTTGCAGTCCATAAGTAAGGTATGGAAGAGCCTCTAGCAGTTGACTCAGTTAACTAAATCGAAGTCAGATGTTGATGCTTAAAAACTAGAAATAGTACCGGGCGCAAATTTTATAAATCAATAATTTGTTGCAAACTACACCATTTCCAACTCAATTCAATGAAAATCAAATAGTTGAATTTAAAATGGAATATTTGAATTTCATTTGATTTTCATTGAATTGAATTGGAAATGGTGTAGTCTGCAACAAATTATTGATTTATATCTTCGATCCAAAAATCCATTTGAAATTCAAAAAATATTAATTCAAATTCAAATTTTTCGTTTGAAATTCGAAAAATATCAATTCAAATTCAAAACTCGCCAATTGAAATTCAAAACAAATCAATTGATATTCAAAATTCATCAATTAAAATTCAAAAATCGTCATTTGAAATTCAAAATTTATCAATTTATATTCAAAACTCGTCATTTGAAATTCAAAACTTATCAGTTAAATGAGTTTTGAAGATTTTTTAATTTTAATTGACGAATTTTGAATTTAAAATGACGAGTTTTGAATTTCGATTGATGAGTTTTGAATATCAATTGATGTGTTTTGAATTTCAATTTACGAGTTTTAATTTTCAATTGATATTTTTCGAATTTCAAACTGAAAAATTTTATTTGAATTGAAATTTTTTGAATTTCAAATGAAAATTTTCGGATATCAATTGACGAGTTTTGAATTTCAAATGGAATGTTTGAAAATAAAAAAATTTTTGAATTTCAATTGATTTTCTTTAAATTTCAATTGGAAATGGTGTAGAGCTGATCTCATCAGTTATATTCTCGCTGATATTTTGTTTGTTGTCAAACATTGATTCGTGCCAAAAATTCTAAGAAAAACACCTTAGCGGTTAATTTTTTTTTAATTTTAAAATTGATATCAAATTAATTACATCCCCGCTATTTCATCTCCCTCGCCTAGTGTAAACTAGCCTTTTATGACTGTTGTCTTTTTTTTTCTTATGAATTATTTTTTCTTGGACGACGTGAACTCGATATGTTGTCAAGCAAACACAAAGCTAAACTACGATTCATTTTATATGTCAACTAAAACTAAACTTAAAAAATATTCCATAATAGCCAATTGAAGTGACGGAAAAGATATACAGAACAAATCAAGGACCAGGAGAATCAAACGAAACTAAACTATATATATATAATCAATCACTTAAGCCAATTTGGTGAAATTGTTGTACAACTAAATTTTAACCCTGAACTAAATATACAAAATAAATTTTTGTTTAAAATTTGGAAAAAACGAAATTGTTCTCAATTTTTTTTTAGAATAAAGAAATTCAGTGTGTACAGAAGAGAGAGAGAGAGCGAAAGAGAGTATTTGGGCCAGATTGGGTTCAAAGAGAATTTTATACCTTATTTGATTGTTTTAAATTGTTGTACATAATTTTGATTTGTAATTTTCTTATTTTATATTTGTGTAAATAATTTGGATTGTGTTTCAAATTGTGCGGTTTTTTGTGTATGTTTTCTGCCAATTATAACAAATGCAAGGTTAAAATTCTTCTTCTTTGTTTTTTCGTCTTGGTGTTTTTTGAAATGCAAATTTGTTTTATTTTACAAACAAAAAGTTCAAACATAAAACATTTAAATTGAAAAAATTTTGGTTTTAAATTTTGTTTTTAATTTTTTTTTGATTTGATGGTGAAATTTATTTATAATTTTAAAATTATTATTTTTTTTATTTTTTTGATTGGATTCATACTTACATTACACCCAAAATTTTTTTAAAATAAAATTTATATTTTAAAAATTATTTTAAAATAAAATTTTGCTTTTGATTTTACTAAGAACCGAATCAAATTGTTAAGAGAGCAAGTTAGAGCTTACACTTTTTCTTCATTATCTCCTCTTCAGAAAATATTTAAGACAAAATCAAATTCAGTTCAAGGTAAAATCAGTCTTTGGGGGTTTAAAAATTTGTTTTGTTATGTTTTCGTTGCATACAGTTTTTTATTTTTCTGTTAAATAATTATAGTGCAGTTTAGTGTAACTTCGTTAGCCAGAAACTTTGTTTTACTGAGAGACCGTTGTAAAAATTCTGTTAATAATACCATTCAGTCTTATGAAAGAGCGAGCAGCATTATCTTTTAATCGGCTCAAAATGAAATCAAAGTTTTTCGTATTCTTCTGGATTTGTGTCTTGTGTCTGTATGTTGTGTGCGTGTGTGTGTGTTGCCTAATCCAAGTAATGTGATCCTAGCTATTAGTAGTTGTTGTAGATAATGTTGTAGACATAACCTGTCGTAATGTTAAATAATCTGCTTATGGTTAACTAATCTTTAAACGAGCCTTAATACATTTCTTTTTGTTGTTTAAATTTCACATAGCACCATCTACTACAGGACTCGCTCCTCTACCAAAACATCCTGTTAGTGGTGGTTGTTCTATATCCTGGCTTGTTGGCTCTACATTGTAAGGTGTTTCGTTTCGTACTTCATGTGTATTACTTTGTACTTGTGGTTTGCATTTGCATTGCATTTATTTTCTCTTTTTGTGTGCGTTTGTTTTGGTATCTGCTGTATTCGGTGGCAACTTGTTAACTTACCTGCAGGAACTGTGTGACGGTTGTATCAATGATCATCAGTGGCCGTTGTATGAGATGGACAACTCCATTACGTACAGGAATATTGGCTTCAACAACTTCAGATAGCACCACTCCGGCAGCGTGTTTGGCATCACCCAACAAGGTGTTCGATTTCACATACACTGCATCAGTCAAGGCAGGGCAGGTTAGGATGAAAGAAGAGACAAAGAAAGGTAAATGTTGTCATAAGTGTTAGTTTCGTGTTTCGAGCTAAAAGTTTGTAGAAAACGGTATAAATACTTGGAAATACGTTTGAAAAGGAAATTAACAACGACAGTTTAACAATTGATTTTAAATTGAAAAATTAATGTTGTGCTTTTGTTTCTCTTGAGCTAGAGATGGAATAATTGAAGTTTTCCCATTATGTCATGTCAGAAATTTAACTCAACAATGCGAACGAACGCAGTAAAGGGTATATTTATGTTGTGCTTCTATTTGGAACGCCCATAACGAGGCGTGGCTACCACGACAATGACAATATATATATAAGAGTGGCTCAATTTGTATGGAGTAAACCACAAAATGCATCAAGCGGCTCCAAGAGTTCTAAGAACATTTGCCCAAGAAAACATAGGTCTTAAATCAAATTGAGCCACCTTTTTTTAACGACAAACTTTTCGTATTGGGAAAAAGCCCCCACAACAACTGCCCGGTAATCTCTACTAGAAATGTATGACCGACCCCCAGTCATTTTCCCCTCCTAACATTTTTCCCAAACATACCTACTACCCATCTTCACTCCCTAAGAGGGCAACCATACAGATTTTTTTTATAAAAGTTGCTCCCACCGCTTTAACTGCCCCGGAGTTGACCCTAGAGGAATAAAATGTATGTAAATGTAGGAATAAAATTTGCTCCTAACTGCCCACATGACCATATTATGGGTTGAAGAAAAAGGGTAGATATGGTCTGAGAAACTGTTGGGGTTGCCAAAATATTGGGGGTCTGTCATACATTTGAATCCTTTAGGGGCACCTTAAGGGCAGTTAGTGCGGTGGGGCCGGTCACACTTTCCCTATTCCAGGGAAGTTACTAAGCTTGTTGGGAGTAACGAAAAGTTTCTCTTTAAAAACAGGGGACTCGATTTTCACTTTAAGACATGGTTTCTTCGGAAAATTTTCATAGAATCTATCGTCGATTCTGATTTTGATAACCCCTTGGTCGACGAAAAATTGACCGAATCTAATATCTTCTAATGAGTTTGAGTTTGTTTGTTTGCAATTTTTATGTACCATATATACTCGAAAAATCAGTGAAATTTTCACAAAATTGGCTACTTGAATTTTTGATATATCCCCGCCCATTGGACCTAATTTTTGAAAACGCTATATCATTAGGGCTGTTACACCAATCGTCTTGAAAGTTTGTGTGGATGTATATGGCACCAAAATTCGTGATTCAACAAAAAATGGGAAATGAACTATCAGAGGTATGAAGATGAGATTTGGTGTATATGTTGTTGGTACAGTATGAATTACAGCCAGGGTGAAAGTGGGCAGTGCCACGCCCCTTTTTGAAAGATCGATCTGACGGCGATTCTAATAGACCGATTGATACGAAAATTTTACAAAGTGGTACTGCTGACTTGTTGATAGTCACTGACTATACTTGGTTGTGATTGGATAAAGGGGCGTGGCACCGCCCATACAACTTGAAAGTTAAAAAGGCTATATCTCATAAACTATCAGATGTATAAAGATGAGATTTGGTATATATCTTGTTGGTGGAGTATGAATGACAGCCATGGTAAAAGTGGGCGGTGCCACGCCCCTTTTCAAAGATCGCTCTAAGGGCTTTCTAATATACCGATTGTTGCGAAAATTTGACTAAGTGGTACTTATGACATGTTGATAGTCCTTGGCTATCAAATGAGATTTGATATTTATCTTGTTGGTACAGTTGAAATTACTGCCAGGGTGGAAGTAGGCTGTGCCATGCCCCTTTTAAAATAAACCGGTCTAACTGCCATGGTAATAGTTTGATTGACCTCAAAATTTCACAGCATGTTGCAGTTCGCCTATTTGCAGTTAGGCTATTTGGAACCAAGTTTGTAAAAAGTGCCAAAGCGCTGCCGCGTACTTCATTTTTGAGTCGATTTAAAAGGTGACCGTCTGTCCATCCGTTCCCGCGGTTACAGACGTAGTTTAAAAGATATCGAGCTGAAATTTGGTCGAAAACTACTCCCACATCCCGTATAAAATCCTCTTTTATGGGGTGCCCGTCTATCTGCCTCCGAGATTGCAGACATATGTTAGGAAATGTTTAGATGAAATTTGATATCCAAACTTCTATCCTTTAAGCGAAGGTTAAGTTCTAAGAAGAACAAATTCGGACAAAAACTACTCCAATACTAAACTGCACCTTTTTGTGGGTCTTCGACTATCTGCCCCCGCGATTACAGCCATATTTTAGGAAATATAGAGCAGAACTTTGATATGCAAGCTTATATCCCATAAGCGGAGGTTAAGCTCCAAAATGTGCAAGGTTGGTCAAAAACTACTAACACCTCCCTTCTTTTTGGGGGTGTCCGTCTGTCCTTGCGATTACAGCCTTAATCGAGCTGCTATTTGGTATACATATTTCTATCCTCTAAGTGGAGGCTATGCTTTAAGAAGAGCAAAATCGGACAAAAATTACTGCCACCTACATAACTCCGCCTTTTTGGGCGTTAATAGTTTACATTTTTTTACAAATATCGTATTTCCACCAAAAAGTGTAGGTTTTATAGTCTAACAATTCGAGGTTGCCATTGCGTTGTTTTTTAAGTTTATTTAGCTGATTTTTCTGTGTCTTACACAGAACAGCACCTGATTTTGGGGCTCAATTCTGAGAACTGCACGTGAAAGTAGCCCCAAAAAGAAGAAGTTCTGCTTCATTCGTTTTGCCAAGTTACATGCCATAATAATTTAATATCGATTTGAAGTAAGTAAGTATTGTATAGGAGAATTTGTCATGTTTTAGGCTATTTTTTTATATTGTTATATGGTGGCGTACGATTATCATAAGTAATATTCCACGTAAATCATACGCCACGGAGTACAACAGTTTTATAGTAACTGCTACAAAATAAACCCAGTTCAAAATCATTTGATGAATGGAAAAGTGAAACTGTTGCTGATGTAGGGTACGGTTATATGAACAGATTAAAGGAATTATAATTCTTAATATTTTTAAACTCCTTTTAGCTAAATCGGACTAGTGGTTCTAGAGTTATGTCAAACAAAATAGCCTAAAACGTGACAAATTCCCCTATACGATACTTACTAACTTCAAATCGATATTAAATTATAATGGCATGTAACTTGACAAAACTAATGATGCAGAACTTCCTCTTTTTGGGGCTACTTTCACGCGCAGTTCTCAGAATTGAGTCCCAAATCAATGAGCTGAAAAATGTTGTACTGTGTTATTGTTTATAAGAACAAAATACATTAGTTTTAAAATATTTTTACAATATTCTTTGTATTTCACTGACATTCAAATCATTTTAAAACTTGTAAATGGTTTGCAATTGTTTGGCAATACAATCACTGTTACCATTCACCTGCTCATTATTCTTTACTCGCCGGAAAAAATAACAAGTTCCTATTTATATTTTTCAGATCGGCTATACATTTATGTTTCTATAGATTTTTATTTTTAAGACAAAGGGGTACTTACTTTTTCCATCCTTTTGTTTAAAGAAACTAACGGTAACTTTAATGTTATCCTCGAAAGCGGCAGTGGTTTGTGGCACCTCAATTTGGGCGGCAGATGTAAATATCACATTATTCAATATGACATGACCATCGATTACTTTATTATCCACCAAACTACTACGGGCAGTTGACTGAAAATAGAAAGAAAAACAAAGCGAATTGATAAAAAACCAAATAAATATGTATTTACCATGAAACGTAATAATACTTTTTCAATTGATAAATATAATATATAGCAATTCATTGAAACTAACCTTGAAACCTTCATCCACGGGTATAAGAAAAGTGTGGCCACCAGGTGATTGATATAAGCTCTCCTTGCGCATTAAGGTCACTTGAGAACGATATGATCTAAAATAAAAATTTAAAACATATTAAAAATTGCAATTAAATTTTTGGTCTTTCTATACAAACTAACCTCAAACGATTATCTCCTATGCTGAGTAAATCAGCTTGTTGCAAAAATTGAAATGCATCTGGATTGGTAATTTCCGTCTTAGATGTGGGCAGCGAGGTAAGCGGTACTAAAACTTCATCTATAATATGCATTACCTGTGTTTGGTGAAGTAAAGTAAATAAATGATAAAATTTATATGATTTCATTCGGCAAAGAAAAGTAAAAATTTCCCATAAAAACATTTAAGTTTAGTAATTAAATCTGTCTGGCGTTAATTTAAAATCACTGCATTGCTATGTGTATGTGCACTGCAACTTACCTGTCGTTTGCCTTCAGTATTGGTCAGCTCCACCGACAGAGATGGTATAATGCGGGCATTGTTCACATAAATATCACCATTACGATTCTTGGTTATATACAATGGTGGATTTCCATCCATATCGGATGGTATGGTCTTTGTTAATTGATCCTGAGTCATAGCGACCGTAGCTGAGGAAATGGAAGAAATGTGCAAAAAACACACAACACAACGTACCATTATCAATTTCATACATTCATACATTTAATTAAATAGAAATGTCTTTAGCTACTCCCAAAAAAGAAAAACGGAAGAGCTTTGCCCCTTCTTTACTTACCCATGTGATAGAGTACATAAGTTTGACCACGATGACGCTGGAATGCCTCATTTGTGGGTACGAATAGTGTACAGGCTCTTAGTGATAGTGTAGAGTTGGCAATTGGATTTTGTTCCAATAAACTATAAAACTGTAAAAGAAGAAGAATAAAATGGATAAGAACATGAAATAACTATAAAGACAATAGTTTTGCTTTTTTGGGTAATGAACTTAAGAACATGCAATATAGAGGGTATTCACTAGACAAGGACATAGAGGCAACATGAAATTTCTTATAAAAGCAAAACAAGAAATTCAAACATGTGTAATATAAAACTTATAAAATACATGATTTTGGTAGTAGAATATTTTGCCCTTTTGTGTTTTTCAATTCTACATGAATACCCTTAATGTATGTAAAACTTTCATTTAATAGAAAATGTATAAAAAGTTTAGTTTTTTTTTTGTGGACGGGGTTATAACACACTAATCCCTTGCTTTACAAAGCAACAGCATAAAGTTTGGCATAATATAGTATTTTTTATTTGATTCAACTACAACGATTGTCTAGTATACAAGTATTCATATGTACATATGTACAAAACGAAAATTTACAACATTTTTTACCAGCACTGCAACAACAGCAACAAAATAGCGCAAGCAAATTGAGAACAGGTCACTCAACTTGGTTTATGTCAAGTACATTATGCAGTTGGTATTACCAGGCGAGGGGATGAGTTGGGGGGGGGGGGTCCTATAAGTACTCTTAGTTGGCCAGCAAGATAGACATCAATTTTGGCATGTCTAGAGCACAATGAGCTGCTGAGCTGCTCATAATGGGGTATGCATAAAACTTATTGGAGTGTTCATAAATGGATCAATGGTAGAGGCAAAGGACTTGTAAATTGTACGACAAATAGACGTGTTGACGATGACGAAAGAAATCGATTTGAATTTGCGATGCAATTGAGTGTAATAAAAAATATGTGAGTGGTTTATTGTGGTTTGATAGACAGCAGTAAAATGCCCTTAAGTGAAGGGATATTGACGGAGAGAGTGATTAGTGTCCTTAAGCGTAATAAGTGAATGGGTTTTGTGTAATAAACTAAACATATAGATAGATTGTTAAGTATACTTAAAAAAACTCATCGGAGTCATGGAAGATGTTAATGCATTTCTTGAAAGAGTTCTACTATTTAACGAAGATTCGGAGATGTCTAATTAAAAATCGTACACAATTTCTATCTAAGAAAACATTCAAACTTAGCATATTTTGCAAAAATACTACAGATTTAAGAAAATTAAAGAGGTGCACGTTTTTTTAAAAAAAAAATTAATCAAAACATAAAAAATGTTTCAAACTGAAATTTCGAAATTATGTTCGAAACTTTCCAATATGAAATTTTTTTCAAAATTAAATTTTTATAAATTTTCTTAAAAACAATCTAACTTTACATTGTTTATCTCAGAATTTCGAACTTGTAAAAACTATATGACAAAGAATTGTCTTATTGTGATTTTTTAAATTCTGTAAAACAATCTAAGTTTTAAATGTATATCTTAGAATTTCGAACTTAGTAATGAATTTATTTAGCTCACATTTTCCTAAAATGTTTCAAAAATGTTTTACTTTTAATGTGAAAACTTCGGAGTTTGAACATTTTTTCAATATTATTATACCAGAATTACGAAACTATTACTATGAGTTCGAAAAATAAACTTCCCAGTTTATGCGCAAAATGTAAAGAAACCTACTTACAACTTTCAAAATTTTATGAAAATTATTTCAATTCTAAGATTTATAAATAAAATCACCGATTTTATTTCAGATATGGCGTTAACATTTAAAATTTCGAACTTAGCACATTTTGCAGAAAATACTTGAAATTAAATAACCATGAAATAGAATACACTTTTGTTTATCATAAGATAAAAAAATACATTCCAAATTTTAATTTTGAAAATATGTTCGAAACTTCGAAAATCTTTTTTTTTCGAAATTGTGTAATACGGTATTTTAGAAACGTATTCAAATGTGTAATTTGTTTTTTTCTCAAATTGATTAAAAAATCTGACTGACAAATAAATGTTTCACATGACATTTCACAAATCGTTTCTAAATCTATATTTTGAAATTATGAAACTATAAGTTTGAAAATTTCGAACTGGAATGATTTTACTTAAAATTCATATGAAAATTAAAATTGTGCACATATTTTTAAAAAAAAGTTTTGTAACATTATTTCACAAAAATAAAACGTAAAATAAATCAAAACAATTTCTGATTTCGAATCATTGATCTTCGAATTTCGAACTTAGTTATTAAGAAAAATTTAAGAAAAATTTTAGTAACAACAATATATTTCTGACTCCAAATTATTGATCTCCGAATTTCGCACTTAGTAATGAAAGAGTAAATCAAAACAATTTCTGAATTCAAATCTTTGATCTTCGAATTTCGAACTTAGTTATGAAATTCTATTAGCTTTAATGTTTAAGAGTTTCCAACAAATCTTTTGCATTATATTTAACAAAACTGTTCCGTATTTATATTTCGAAATTAGGAAATTAACTTGGAATATTTTACTTTAAATTCACATGAACTTTAAATTTGTTCAATCACAACAATTTCTGACTTCAAATTATTGATCTTCGAATATCGAACTTAAAACGTAAAATAAATCAAAACAAATTCTAATTCCGAACATTTTACCGAAATTTTCTAAAATTAAGAAAATTTCAAATCTGAAATTTTTTATTTAATCTATTTAAATTTGTGTTGTTTCTAATTCTAAAAAATCTTAGTATCAAATTCAAAATTTTGCCTAAAAATTTTGACAAAGGAATTTGTAAATCAATTTATTTTAAGTATTTTTATATTGAAAATTGCGACTAATTAAAAGCCAGCAGAAATTATACAGCTAAATTAAGTTGTCCCTATACAAAAAAAAATGTGTTTTTACCAACTGTATCTCCCTTCCATCCTGATAACAAAAAACAAACAAACAAAACAATTTAACATCCCCTACCAAACCTAAAATGTCTAATTGCTTACCCTTATGTGGGTTGCAAAACCTCACACCGCCTTAAAAAAAACATGAATTGGTGAAAATTACGATAATCGGATTTAGCAACATCAGATTGACTTACAACTGTTTTAATGAAACTTTTTGTTGCGACCAAACCGGAAAAAAACCAAACAGTACAATTCACATAAGGGTGAGTTTTTTGGCGAAATGTTTACCTATCAATATGTTGCATTTTTTTTAATTTCGAAATACTATTGAACACTTGACATATTTATGGGATAATGAGACAGATTTTCGTTTGCGATAAATTAAATAATTAAAAGTCTTTTGATGTAATGTGGTCCGGACATTGCAAACAAATGAAATTTTTTACACAAACGGGATGGGATACGATGTCAGCAGTATGTATGGAAAGTGTATATGATATGTTTGTGTGTATATGTAAATTGTGTTATATACAGAAAAAAATTTCTTCAAGTATGTGAGATCTCTATTTACAATAGCATTATTTTTCATCAATAATTTAGTTGAAACTATTAAAAATATTTTTTTTTTTGCATCTCAATTGGTTTAACAGCAACGAGCTATGGTTTTTTGTATTTCAATTTAGATTATTAATATTCATTAAGACTATTGCGAAAATCTTTTCTTTATCATACAAAGCACGTTGTGTCAATAAAATATAGATTTAACTTGTGTGCCTTACTCCATTTTTTCCAATTTCCATTGCATTTCAATAACCATTTTCGCATTTTCTATGGAAAAGATATAAATCTATCTTATACGTTCAATATACTGTTTGCAAATTTTATGATACATTCACATTTTCTATACATAATTTATTCTTATCAAGATAATCGGATAAGACGGGAACGAATTGTTTTTTAAATGTTGGTTGTTTTCCCTAGTGAACGGTTTTTTTATTTTCAAGGGTTGGTGCAAACATTTTTGCCAACTACTAACACAATATGGCAAATATTTTCTTTTCATTTTTATGAGTTATTGTCACGAAGAAGCCTTTCTTTTCCTTCCGGGCACATGTCGTGTTTTTTTTAAATGTCATTATTATGTTTATATTTGTATTATAATAAAAGGCATGTCATAAATGAAAATAAAAAAAATGAAAGTGGTATGAAACTTGAGTTGAATTTTATTTAATATTTATTTAATACCAACAGTGAACAGCGAGCACAGTTTATATTTTGAATATCAATTACGCTAATGTATTACAATGTCAGGGGTTAGGGAAGGGCTGATCATAAATGATTGCGTAATGAAACATAAGTACGGGTTTGCAGTGGGATTGTCATTTTAATTAAAGTTATATGGACCAAAATTAAATTTCGACGTTTGTTGAGCAAATATTAATTGATGTTTTTTTTCAACTAGACACTTTTGTAATTGTCAAAATTTAATATGTAAACATATGAAATAAAAAAGAAAATTTAAACTACGTTGAAAAATCCAGTTGGAAATTTTAAAACAAGGTAATAATTAAAGTTTTTTAAAAAAAATATTGTGCGTATTCATAATTTTGTGTGGTGTTGCGCCCGAAGGAAATTGGACGAGTTATAAAAACCTTGATGAATTTCCAAATGAAATGGAATTGATTTAAATATTATATTCAATTAAATTTGAAAAGAATTATAAAATTAAATAATAAAAAAATATTCGTAATTATGTTCGCAACTTTCGAACATTAAAAATTTTCTTTCGAAATTGTGAAAAAGACACTGCAAAATACTGTCATTATGTATATTTGAAATTCTGTAAACAAACTTGCTTTTAATTCTTAATCTGAGAGTTTCAAACTTAGTAATAAAATTATATTTGCCTAAATTTTCTTAAAATATTTTAAAAAATGTTTTACTTTCAATTTGATAAAACTTTTCAAAATTCATATTTCGGAATTGTGAAAATATTAGTATGGAAATATTTGAAAATTAATATTCCAGAATTACGAAACTATGACTTCGAAAACTTCGAACTTAACACATTCTATTTACAATTTTTGGAACCTACTTAAAATTTTAAAATGTTTATGAAAAACAATTACGAACTTCTTCTTGTCGGCCTTAACATTGTACACACTTTTTTAATAAATAATTTTCAAAGGATAAATATACTCCAAATTGAAAATTTTAAATTATGTTCGAAACTTTCGGAAATCGATTGAGAAATGAGGTTTTTTTTAAAAACGTCGGCAAAAATTCAATTTTTATTTTCCTCAGTTCTGTAAAAAACTGACTTTAAAATATTGACCTTAGAATTTCAAACTTAGTAATGAAATTCTATTCGCTTAACTGGTTTTTAAAACTTTAAAAACTTTAAAATACATATTTCGAAATTAATAAACAACGATTTAGAATGTTTCGAACTAAGAAAACTGTACTTAAAATTCATATGAACTTTGAAGTGTTCGCATCTTTATGACTTTTGTAACATTAGTTCTGAATAAAACTTTTACGTTTTTATGATAAAAATAAATTACTATTTTCATTATGGAATAGCGTTCAAAATGTTCCAAATTAGCAATGAAATACATGAAATTCAAAAGCCTTCAAGTATGCACTTTTTTTAAGAACTATTATGTCGAAATATTAAAAATTCTATAAATTTAAAGTTCGAAATTATGTTCAAAACTTTCGAATCGGCCTTGACATTTTACACAGGTTTTACAAAAACTATTTTTCAAAAGATAAAGAATATTTCAAATGTAATGTTTGAAGTTATGTTTGAAACTTTTGAAAATCGATATTTCTTTCAAAAATGTGAAAAAAAATTTCTGTAAAAAAATAGACTTAAAGTTATTGATCTTAGAATTTCGAGCTTAGTAATGAAGATCTAATCGCTCAACTTTTTTTTCAAAATTTCAAACAAATGTATTACATTAAATATAACAAAAAAATTTTCAAATATATAATTCGGAATTATAAATCTTTTTCTTTTTTTAAATTCATATAAACTTTAAAATTGTTCGAATTTTTATGACATCCGCAACAACAAAAGCACAAATTTGTTTGAACCTACTTAAAATTGTAAAATTTTTGTGAATAAAATTACGAATTTCATTTTACAACAGCGTTTAAAATGTTCCAACTTAGCAAATTTGGCAGAAAATACTTGAAATCGTAAAGAGTATACACTTTTTAAGATAAAAAATATTCCAAATTTAAAATTCGAAATTATGTTCGAACATTATGAAAATCGAATTTTCTTTCGAAATTGTGAAACGCTTATTTAAAAACGTCGAAAAAGTGTAATTTTCGAATATCACCATCCTATTAGTATTCCAACAGAGTATGCAACCCTCAATACCACCACACCCTTCTCATCAAAAAATCAATTGTCCAAAAGATTTACAAAATGAGTTTGTAAATTACAGACCATTACAAATGTGTTAACTGCTGCAATGCACCAGAGAAAAGGATACAGCAGCGTTCAGTGTTCTGTGATTTACACACCACTAAAGGAAAACCTCAAAACCCTTAAGAGCAGCAGAGCAGCACCCAAAAACTCAGGAAATTCGCACATATTGCACTAATAGTTAAGTGTTGAAAACAACACAAAGTTAAAGTCACCCTTAAACGCTAAAGCAGCAGCAACAATGGACAACTTGATGTAGCAAAAATGAAATGTTTATGCCTTTTAATTGAACATTTGTAAGTTAATTTAATTTTATCCAATCCGATTATCTTAATTTCCATAGATTTGTGTAGTCCATAGTCTCGCAGTCTCTGTGTAATGCATTCAAGCGATTCGTTTTGGTTTTCCTTTATCGTCCATAAACGCTACACACATACACAGATTTATATACGGATAGTTATCGAAGGATAACGATCAAAAAAGACAGACGACCAAATCGTTTCACTAGCAAATGTCTATAAATTTTGTGTAATTTCCTTAACAAAATGTCATTCTGCAATTTTATTCGATACGTTGATGACACTAGGAAATGTAAGAGAGGGTGTGGGCAGGGCAGCAAAATCTGTAAAACGATACATGAACCCCCTACATACATCATTGGCAAAATGACAATCACAACATACTGACAGTGCCAGTGACAACAATTCAGGACACTGACAACGCATTCAACACCACACATACATATACGCACATTATCAGTAGGAGGACTAATCGAGCAGTATGAAGTAGTGTGTATAACACATGTCGTGTCAATGACAAAAGCAGAACCCATTTCCAATCGTTTTATACACTATCCTACCGCGCGTACTGTAATGACACAAGCACAACCAATCAAATTGCCATGGAAATCGGGAAATCAGGCAAAACCGCCCTTAACAAAAGAGAATTTATATTTTTGTGCATAAATACAAAAAAAACAAAGTTTCATTCATATTTTGTTGCAATGTTGTGTTGTGTTTTTGTTGTACTTGTTTGAATTTTCCCGCAAGTTTATTGAACTAAAAATTACATCATAATTTATAGTACATGTGTGGGTGTGTATATGATTTAAAAAAAAAACTTGTACGTGTGTTAGTGCTGGGTAGGGTATAATTTATGGTGTGAATAAACTTCCGGACGTAGGCTTAATGTGAAATCTGGAAGTGAGGGGCAGGGTACCATATTGTGGCTCAGACTTACTATTAAAAAATCATCTTATGTTTTAATATATAATGTAAATATTGATATTTGCCGTTATGTTTGAATGTATTCTAACCTGACAACAACTAAAAGGATTATTATTAACCAAATACGAGTAGAAAAATTTTTCCAAAGCACATCTTATGCAAAAAAAAATGTTGCTTAATTAAAAAACAAAATAAAATATTGTTCCAGTTTTCGTAAAAAATTGTTTTTTAAATAAAACGAGAAAATAGCATTTTTACAAACTCTGAAATATGTTCTTGTTTTTTAATTATTTATAATTTTTTTATCTTTGTCAACAGAAATGAACTCGTATGTAGTAGACTTTACCATTTGACACAATTGTAGTTATTGCATTTTTTTAGTTGTTCACATCCAATGCATATCCGAAAAATTCTAAGTTCAAAATTATTTTCGAAAAATTCGAACATTAAAAAATTAAGTTAAATTTGTATAAAATTTAATTTCAGTGGATAAAAAATAAGTTCTCTGCATTTTAAATGCAAAAATTTTATAAAAAAAACTATTAAATATTTTTTGAAATTCGAAGAAAATTTTTTTTTATTTTTTAATGCATGCATAATTTTTGTGAATACATAAAATTATAGATTCTACCAAATCACATATATTTAACAATTAAGTACTGATAAAAACTTAATTAATTTTTTTGCATGTTCGAATTATGCAAAAAATAATATTTCTGAGGATAAGATAATTTATATATATATATATATATCAGCGGTTATTAGAATCGTAAACTACATTGAATTTTAAGAAAATTTGCCCAAGCAACCATGGGTCTGAAATCAAAATCGAGCCTCCGGTTTTTAACGAGAAACTTTTCGTATTGGGGAAAAATCAAATGTGACCGACTCTCAATAATTGTTTCTTCCTAACATTTTTCTGAAACATACCAATTTCCCATCTTCACCCCCTAAGGGGGCTCCCATACAGGATATTTTTTTTATAAAATTTGCTCAAACTGCTAAAACTGTCCTAAAGCAGCCCATAGAGGAGTCAAGTGTATGACCGATCCCTAATATTTTTGCAACCCCAACATTTTCTCAAATCATTTCTATCCTCTATATTCAAACATTAAGGTGGTCCCCATAATTTTATTTTTATTTTTAAATTTTTTTCATAAAATCAGGAACTGCTCCCATGGTGCCTCCAAGAGGCGTAAAATGCATGACCGACACCGACTAGTATTTCCCTCCCAACATATTTTCCGAACTTACCTACCCCTTATCCTCATTTAGCTGAAATATTATTTTGTGTTTTTTATGGTTTTTATAGAAGTATACGAAATAGTATAAAGATGAAATTTATTATTTAAAAAATAAAACATTTTGACCACGTCCCGTTCCACCGACCAATCGGAAATACAATGACCGACTACATAAGCCTTCTGATCGAAAAAAATGTTTTGTCTGTTTTTTTTCTGCGTTGCTTTACAATATTTTCTGGTACAATAAAGGTATTCTGTGGTACACAAAATTTTTGTATACCATAAATTGTACTCTAAGTACACAGTAAAAGTACTTTTTGGTACCAATAAAGTACTTTTTGATATCACAAATGTTCTTTTTGGTACAATAATTTTACTTTTTGGTACTATATTTGTTCTTTCTGGTACAATTAGTTGTACTTTTCGGTACAATAAATTGTACTTTTTGGTACAATAAATGTAATTTTAGTACAATAAATGTACTTTTTCTTACAACGAATGTACTTTGCGTATCAAACTCCATTGTTTCAATATTAAAATTTCTTTTGTAAATCAAAACTATCAAAAGTTAAAATTTCGTCTACATATTCATATTTATTGCTTCGAGTATTTTCTATGTACCAAATTTCATCTATCTGGGGATAATAAACAGTTTCGCCAAGCCCCATCTGCCTACTGATGGAAATTAAAAATTTCGTCTGAAAATTTGAACATGTAATGCTGAGTACTACCTGTGTACTAAATTGTATCTCTAAGGCTAAAATACAGGTTGGGTGATTTAATTTATAATTGTAGTAATATTTATGTTTTAAATTGTATCACTCTAGGGCTAAACTTCAGTTTTGCCACGCCCACAGATCCAATCGTCCGCATATTCATATTCGTGTTGCCGAGTACTATCTGTGTACCAACTTTTATTTCTTTAGGGCAGCTATGCCCACCGCTTGAGCTCGCGAGCGAAAACAGCTTCATGTACTTTAACATGTACACATAAAGAGCTTTGTGTTTTTACACATACACTTACAAATCAGAAAGCGAATTACATTATTGCTTAAAATGTTTAATGATGTTTGGGGAAATGATTTTTCGTTTACTCAAAACAGCGTTGGCGGGCAAATCGCATACATTGACGTTGGGCATAGCTGCTCTAGGGCTAAAATACAGTTTAACCAAGCCGCCTCCGCCCACTGATAAAAAATTAAAATCTCGTCTGCATATTTATATTCATGTTGCCGGGTACTGTCTGGATATCTAATTGTATCTCTGTTGCTTTAAACAAGTTTTGCCACGCCCACTTCGCCCATAAAGTCAAAAGTTCGAAAAAATATATAGCCTACGGTAATTTCCATACTGTTCAGCCGTTTGGACGTGATTGAGCCACAAATAGACAAACATTCACATTTCGTCGCTGCGCAGACTAATATGGATTATTTTATATAATAGGGATTGATTTTTCATTAACATTTGTTTTTCAATAATTCCTTTCTGCAACACCCTTTTAGGAAAGTGTGCTATTGTTTGCTCCGCTTTCGATAGTGTCAAACGCAAAGCAAAAATCAAAAAAGACAATGAAACAGCTATGCAAAAATTGTGCTCGTAACTTATACAAATTGAATAGATACGAGCAGAGTTGTAAACGCAGAGCTGGTAGTCTACTTAACAAACAACCACTACATTTGGCTAAATAAGAATGTCTATGTACTAGGCAATACTATTATATTAATATGTAGAAGTTGGAGAAACATATCGCTGTTGTAAGAAATTGGTGGACAAAATTTTAGCACTCTTTTCTTTTAATTAAACTGATTATACTTTTTATAGATCTTTCAATAGGTAAGTTTAAATGCATTAAGCTCCATATTGGTAATGAAGTAAAAACAATATTTTGGGTAAATTTATAAAACTTAACAAAGTTTGATTTTAGGGGGCGAATAACTGGAAAAAAATTTTAGAGCCGCCTTAATGTATATAAATAAAGCAAGGAATTTTATGAACTAAAAAATCGAAAATATGCGCATATAAATTGCACTTCTAAAATTCAAAATATGCACTACAAACATAAAATATTCAATTAAAAAATTGTATTAAAAAACTTAAAATTTCCACGAGTTTTGGCAAAAAGGACACAAAATTCGTTTTTAAGATAGTTTTTTTCAATTGATATAAAAGAATTCAGCCAAAAACATGACTTCATTAATAAACTTTTAACCCCAGCCGCTTTTTCCATGTAGGCGCTGCATCAGTTAGAAAAAGAAGAACTTTATATTTGTCGAAATCCTTACCGAGCCAGACAGTTGTTGATTGGAGTTATCTATTGATTGGTTTTGTCTATTAACTTTGAGCAAAGATCTTTTTTGTCGCACAAATCTTTATTGCATATCGCGAACTAAAGTTGCATTAAAAGTAAGTCGTTAAAGGAAAAAGTAAAGTTTTTTTGTCCCTCCTGTAAAATTTTGGACTACACCCTTTGCGACTTTAGGTCGCGATATATAATTCCTACAATAAAATTTGCTTTCTATATCTCCGGTGTAATATTTTGTTTTTATTCAGATGAATATTGTGGTACAAATTATAAAGCAACTTTTACCCAAAGATGTCCCACAAAAAGTTAATTTAAACTTTAAAGTGGCTGTTAATAAAAAAAACCAATAATATGCAACAAGAACATGCATTTATTTCTCAAATATGCGTTTTGTGGATACCGTATCAACGTTTTTCATCTTTCCCGTATCCACAGTTGTGCTACTTTTTTTGACCAGGGTGCGATGTTCTTGTCAGGGTGCGATTTCATAGCACGCCAGACACGAAATTATAAAGACAAAAAGGAAACTCATGTTCTACCTCCAAGAAGTATACACTATGTCACATACCTAGCCATCATACTTATATACATACACGCTTATGTAAATCTTTATGACAGTTAATAATATATGTGCTGGTGTGTGTAGGTATCTACAGTTTCGCATTCATGTCGTAAAAGTAATCGTTATAAAAACCTAAGACCTGAGAATTTATGCAACATTACATGTTAAACTACATTAAACAGCATTACATGCCACAATATGATACGTTACGATACGATACGTTACGATATGTTGAAGAAAAATGTCAAGTGGAAACAAAGCGGGGGGAAAACGACAGCCGGAAGAATCCAAATGTCACCCTCAACTTTATTATGCAACCAACAACATTAGATATGCAACAACACACACACAGACAGACAGACAGACAAACCATCCACCATCATTGTCGTATGATGTGGGGGCATGACACATAAGAAAGTATAAATTTTTTTGATGAACCGCTGCTGTTTTTCTTCTATAAGCTAAATGGGAGAAATGAGAAAAACTTGAAAATTCTATTTGAAATGATTCATGAAAATTATACACTAGAAATTTTGTTTAATTTATATTAAATTTCATGATATTAAATGAAGCGGCGCAAGGCGGTGGTCGGGCTTGTGCTTGTAAATGGATATGATATGATGTAAAATGGGTTGTTCCTAAATTAAGTGTCAAACGAAACACTTGATGCCGCCTTTGGCAAATAGTAATTCACACTTGCTAGGGCAGTGTTATGTATTAAAGTTCATTTGGTGGCACTTGTCTTTAATTAGTTGTAATTAATTTAATTGTTAATGTCATTAAATTATAAACGTTCTATGTTGAATTTTTCAAATGCACATTTTCATAAAGCCAAGATGCCGCTTTTAAAATGTATTTATAGTTATCTTACATCTTTGAGAAAATTTCGTTAGATTCATAAATTAATTAATTTATAGGAAGAAAGACAAAATTAGAGATTTTTATCATGAATTGTGGCAATTTTTCTATTACACAGTACAACACATGATATTGGGACACAATTCTGAGAACTGCACGTCAAAGTAGTCCCAAAAAGAAGAAGTTCTGGCACAAGTTACATGCCATAATAATTTAATATCGATTTGAAGTTAGTAAGTATCGTATAGGGGAATTCGTCACGTTTACGGCTCTTTAAGGTAACTTAAATAATGGATAATATGTACTTTAAATGGGATAACTTTTTCATTGCTTCCATACTTGGCTGCAAATGTTATTTATACGGATGAAAAGAACTTCCAAGGATTCCAAAGTGTTATTAAAAATATTAAATTTTTTACAACGTGTTAATATAAAACGATTTCGGAAAACATTTGTTATCACGAGAAGATTGTAATCGATAAAAAGACTCAATGTTAATTAGTTGAGTTTCTGCGGAACCCGCTAATTATTTAATAGAATTATATAACTTCTTTATATAAAAATTTGATTAATCACCTCTAAAAACAGAGAATTAAAAAGTCAACTACACTTCAACCAGCGCGTTATATGTAATTATTTGTTAAAAATCCCCCAGAGTTTAATGTATTTCTAATACCCTCACCGCAAAAATAAAAAAAACACCATACGTCATGCATTCGTCATCACTTGGTGTATTGACCACCTTTATGGAAACAAACAAATTAAAGCAAGAATACGTCGATGTATAATCTCAATTTTGTTTCTTTCCAACCCTTAGTAAATATTTACTAGCCCCGTTATTAGTGTAAGCAGAAGCCACACGCTCGTACACTCATATGGGTATTATTATATCGGACCTTGCCATCATTTTGTTACCGATGAACTTTTCACCTGCCCACAATAGGGATAAGGTCATTTGCCTCCCACCACCGGTAAAATAATTTTACCACCTTGCCATATGCAGTTACCACCTTTTCGGTTGTTTCACAATATTTTCGTGCATTTTTTTGTGTTTAGATTTTCTTCGTTTTTTTTACACAAAAAAAATGTAATTGTTCATACATGTGAGCTTGCTGCTTGCCGCCTGCTGCTATTGTATGGAATCATGTCATGCTTAACATTCATTGAAATTCTGCATTATAACAACAACAACACATGTGTCTCACTACTCATAAAGGGGGTAAAACTTATATGTAATGTTAGTTAGTTTTTAAAAATTATATATAAGTACCTACAGGCATTCATGTATCAAAAAAAGAGAAAAATGAAACAATTGAGGGTAATGGTTTAACATGTCATTAAATTTTTCACCTTTTTAATGTCTCATTTTTTTGTGGATACCGTTTTAGTAATAGTATTTGAAAGTATGTGCACTTTCAAGTAAAAGTTTTAATCTAACTAAGGTATTAAATAATTTTTATGACTCATTAGCTTTGAGGTGACGGAAAGTGTCAATTTTTTCTTATTTCAAATAACACGAAGGATATGGCACACAAGTGAAAACTAATAAAAATTGGCTAATGACAATTTCCATGGATTGATACTGTAATGCTAAACCTTATATAGGATTTTGCAGCCAGTAATTAAGTAACAAACTTAGCTTAATTAAAACCAGTAAGAAAGTTTCAGTCGGGAAAACTGACTTAAATATACCCTTACCCTCAGAATGGTATATTTGTATGGGTGGTACCAGAAGGGGCGTGACTGGGCTTCAAATTTTTTCTTCGAAACTCTATCCAGTTATAGATTTATTAAATACGGAATTTAGGCACGATCGCGTTGGGTGTACTGATATTTTTTTTTCGATTTCTAAAGTGGGCGGAATAATATATTTGTATGGGAGTTACCAGAAGTGGCGTATGACCACGCCCATTTACCCCATTTGCAATACCGTAAGTAGTTTTGCAAAGTTTTAAAACATTTGGTTGCGTCTTTCGAAAGTTATCGTGCGCACCAGCCGGACGTACAGACGGACATGGCTCAAACGACTTAAAATGTCATGAATCGAATTTGGTTCAAAGTAACCTAGGTTCTGAAGTGACATCTTCTACGCGTTACACTTTTGGGTCGTATCAAATAATATATACCTTCGTACCCGTCGGGAGGGTACATGAACAGACATAAAGAAAATCTGGAGAAATTTTTAGCTTTCCAAAAAATCATAGTGGACTGCTTTTGGAGTACAATTAATAGAGCCGGGATATATTGTTCATATCTTTGCGAGATATCTCCGAGTGGTCAATATAGGCACTAGAATCAGGATATATCATATATATATGGGACTGAGCTGCTTCCTATTGTGGGGCTAAAGGGTATTCATTTACCTTCGCCTGGTGTAGTCAATATAGGCAGTAGAATATGATAATATCCAAAATCATATATACCTGATATACTTTGTAGTATATCTCTGATATTAAACAATACTCAATATCAGATACACCGCATATACATTTTTTTTATTAAGCAATAGCGCAATGCAAAGGACATTTATACTTATTCACACGAAATGAATAATATAGCCAGTAGAATAGATGACATCCAATATCCTTTATACCGCATATACTTTGTGATATACCTCTAATCTTTAATAGAATCGAGATGTATCGTATATATAGGAGTGATTTGATCCCAAAGACCTTTGGCGTTATGCAAAGGATTTTCATTCACCATCGCCTGGTGTGACCAATCTATATATGGAAGTATTCTGGTCCAATGGAACTATGGAGTGATGTAAATAAATTACATTCGCCTTTACCCAGAGCGGCCAATCTTACTTACTTACTTAATTTCCCTTTGCACCCCATGAATGAGGTATGGGATAGCTTCTCGCGTTGTTGTGAATTAACACGCTTTCTATTTTTAGATTCGCAACTAACGGCACCTACTTGTTTATCGACGAATGCGAACGTCACTGTTTGAGAAGCTCTTACTAGACACGACGATTGAATCGACGCTTAATACTGCGAAGTTGCTGTCAACAACATTCGAGGGGAGCCGACAATGAAAGAAAATTGTATTTATTTTTTCTTTTTAAGATGACTGGAGCCAGGTTTGAACCTGTGATCTCCCGCATGGTAGTCGCGTGTTCTAACCACTATGCCACGGCCGGTCCCCATTTTCCAGGCTACGGAAAATGCCAAACTCAATATCGTATATACCGCATATAATTTGTGATACATCTGAGCTATGAAACTGAATCAGGATATATCCTGTATATACAAGCAATCTGTTCCCGTGAGCGTTCTATGGCGTGATGCAAAGGTCTTTGATGCACCACTACCCGGAGTGACCAATATATGCCTCCGAATATGATACTACTCATATTCGGATATTTTCCTAATCTGTAACAGCATCAGCATATATTATATATATATAGGAGTGAGCTGCTACCTATTGTGGGGCTATGGGGTGATGCAAAGGGTATTCATTTACCTTCGCCTGGTGTAGTCAATATAGGCAGTAGAATATGATAATATCCAAAATCATATATACCTCATATACTTTGTAGTATATCTCTGATATGAAACAGTATCGGAATATATCCTATATATGGAAGTAATCTGCTACCTTGGAACTATGGCGTGATGCAAATAAATTTCATTCATCTTTACCCATAGTGGCCAAGCTAGGCCCCGAAAAATGCCAATACTAATTATCATATATACAGCATATAGTTTGTGATGTATCTCTGATATGAAACAAAATCGGAATATATCTGTTCCCATTGTTCCTTGGTGTGATGCAAAGGACTTCGATGCACCACTACCCGGAGTAAACAATTGTGGATAATGCTGATACTCAATATCATATATACCGCATATACTTTGTGATATATCTCTGCTCTGAAACAGTATCGGAATATATCCTTAATATGGGAGTGATCTGCTCCCTGTACGGATTTATGGCGTAATGCAAAAAAATTTTGTTCACCTTCGACTGTAGTGCTTATATGATAATACTTAATATACCGCATACCGCATACAGAATCGGGATATATCCTGTATATGCGGGCAATCTGTTCCCATGGATCAATGGCGTGATGCAAAGGACTTTGATGCACCACTACCCACAGTGACCAATACTCAATACCATAAATACTGAATATACTTTGTGATATATCTGAACAGAATCGGGATATATTCTGTAAATGGGAGCAATCTGTTCACATGAGTGATGCAAAGGTCTTTGATGCACCATTACCCGGAGAGACCAATATAGGCCCCCCAATATCATATATACCTGACATATGTAATATTTTTCTTATCTAAAACTGAAACAGGATATATCATATATATGGAAGTAATCTGCTCCCTTGGAACTATAGCGCGATGCAATTACTTTTTTTTCAATGGGGCATGGTACAGCCTACTTCCACCCTGGTTGTACTTCATGCTGTACCAACAACACATACCAGATATAAGCTTTAGACCTGAGATACAGCCTTTTAAAGTGTCAAGTTTTATACCACTCCCACTGATCCGATCCCGCCCAATGACAAACTCATTTTCATATATGAGTAATTCCATGTGAAGCGATTAGAAAAATTTGCGGTCATCTCCCCGAATTTGATGAAATTTTGCTAATATGTTCCTTAAACGGCGCAGAAAAGAATTATTACTTTTTTTAAATAAATTGAGATTTGGCCATTGTTCTGTTTAGAAAAAATGATTTTTTTTTTGCTGAAGGGTTCTACTGTTGGGTTCTACAGTAGAACTGTTCACCAAAATATAGTAAAATTTAGTACATTTTTAAATTTTTATTAAAAAAATCAAAATCATTCTTAAAAGACAATAAGAAATTTTACTCAGACAACATTTTCTAGTTATATGTAAGAAACTTTACGTAGGAATAAGAAATTTTACTCAGAGACTACACAAATTTTCTGTAAGATTATACTCTTTGGAACATTTTCTACATGTCACTACTAGGTGACTATAAAATGTTGTATACTTATTTAACAGACTAAGACCTCACTCACTCAGATATTAATTTAGAAAATGTAAATACTATGACACTAAAGTTAAGTTATTATACACGCGATGGTAAAACAATTGAGAATTTCAAATAATTGTACACTTCCGTTGCATTAATATCAGATATTAAATTATGTTTCCAATAACCTTAATAGCTTATACAATTAGAAATGCTTTAAAATTCATATAATATCTATGTGAATATCTAACTCTATGATTACCTTCTTCCGCCGACAACACCCCATCTCCACCCCACCCACCTGTCCTATTGCCTATATGAGAAAAGTTGTATCCTTTAGGGCTTGTAGTAGTATTTGTGTAGTATATCCACTACACCTGTGTACTGTGTCCGTGGTGTCTGGCCAAAGGATTATGAAAATTTTTTTCACATACAATTTTCATAAATGTTGACACACTATAGACGGTAAAAGGGACAATGCGTCCAGGGAGCAAAGTACTCATTATAAAGTACAGTTTACACTACGTTGAATGCAATATGTCAACCTAGGTTATATTGTAGGACACTACCGCTTAATAGTTATTATTTTTTTTGTAATTACTTAAATTAACCAACACACACAGGACGTTGGCCAACAAGGCCCAAGGATACTAGTGTGCAATGAACGTAAACGCAACACCAACAACACAACCTCAGCCCTTTGGCAGCCGGCCAGTCTGGTGCCATGTGTTGTGTTGTGTTGGTTGTGCCGACTCGTGCTGCTGTCGTGGTTGCGCTGCATTCACTCACTATTTCCTGCATGTCGTTAGGAGGGAGTTTTGTTTAAACTATTTTTATGTGTGTGGCAGGATCATAAAAGACACTCGCGTACACAAATCATACCGACTATATACGAGTTTATGCTCTAATTGATGCGGTGGCAAGGGCTGTACTGGGCGGGCGGGTAAATGTTTTGCCTTTTACTAGAAAGTATAATATTTTACAATGAGATATGGAAAGTATTGGAATATTGACATTTGCGTGAGGCGTCAAGGTAGACAAAGGATCAACTGAGAGAAAAAAAAACACACGAAACATACAAATAGTAAATACGTATGTAGCATGAGTAAGCACTTGTATGGAGGTGTGTGTATGTGTGTGCGCTAGTGAGGTACATATGCACCTTTTCAGCTTATTAAACAACGACTAACTATAGTTAACAACAACAACAATAGTATTGCATAACATTAGCAACAACAACTAGAAATTGTATAACAAACAACCCCCTTTTGCTAAAAGGACTTAAACGAAGAAAACCAAAACGCATACAACGACAACAACAACAAAACAGCAGATACCATGAACATAAGCCAAGCCCCAAAACTAAAAATTCAATACATAACACTCGCAAAGGATAACATTTATAAAATTTAAGGTACACAAAACCAAACTTAATTGACAATTATGGATCACAATATAAATGCAAAATGTAAAATATTGTAGGAAATGGAAAAAAAAGGAATGACTGTTAAGGAAATGTATAGAAATAAACGAATTTTTTGATAACACTAATGCATTTTTACAAATCCTTTTAATGCTTTCGTTTTGTCAGCCAATAATGCATTTGGATTTATTTACTGATAAACGGAGAGAAAGGAAAAGGAAGATAACAAAACGAAAGAAACTTGCAAGCGTAAGTCAGAACAGCAGAAAACCAAATACACTATCAAGGGCCGGTCGTTGAGTTGTAGTTTAACAGTGCACCATAGACGATTTTCTTTCTGTAATATTAAGTACATCAGTTTAAAACAGATAATATTAAATGAAAGTAAAAAATAAAACAGCAGAAATTGAGAATGTACATTTCAAGTTATCAGAATTAATGTTAGAGGTTTGCGATGTAAATACAAGTATTTTATAAACAATTTTTTGCATTTTCTTTGTATATTGAAAAAAAACAAAATGAAATTGAAATTCATGATTTCTGTTATTCAAAAACCATTGATAGAAATTGAGAATTTTTAGTTAATATTTTGAAAATACCGGATGGTCCGGTAATCCCTTTACATTTGAATTGGTATATGCTTTGATTAGCCATTCTAGCGAAGGGGTTCAAAACAACATACGACATAGAAATGAAGCTCCAGCTTTTCAATTATATTTGCAGAAGTTCTCTCTGCTCGAAAGAGGTGTAACGCCTTAAATGTACCCATTACATCTTTAAACCCTTACAAAAATTAAAATGGTACAGGAATTAAAATCTCAAAATGATGCTAGTTTGCTAACAAAATGCTAGAGAGATTTACCAAAAATTTTTCCTGGATGTGTGCCTCATCTTCGTAAATGGACATGTAGAAAGGAAAATTTATATGTATTGGAGTGACACTAATGCTAAATTGAAGCATCAATACCCATTGCATTTACCCCATGACTAGTCTATGGGATTATTATTGTCAGCAAATGGTATTATTGGTGTATACATCTCATGAAGATCAAGATAGACATGCGGTTACAGTGAATACCGAGAGTTTAATTGTCAAGCTTAAGAAATTGTTTTGATGCAGCGCCTAAAAATTCAATGGATTTCATCATCGTTAGGCGTTAGGGGCAACATGTTACACCTCCAATGACTCATTGCGAAATTTTTTGGCAAAAAGTTTATCCCGGAACTGGTCACAATGTAGCCCAGATAATATCACCAATTAATATTATTTTTTTAAGGGGATAGCTTTAAAGTAAAGTATCAACGGCAGCCAAGTGTTTCTTAATGAATTAAAGGTATGTATTTGCTAAAAATGTACTGCGGTAAAGAAAAGTACTTTTGTGACAGTAAACGTACGTTTTAGTACTATAAAAAGTACTCTTGTACAAAAAATTACTTAGTGGATAAGAAAAGTACTTTCGGGATATCAAAAGTATGTTTTAGGACTACAATAAAAATAACTTTGTAGAAGAGAAAAGTACTTTTAGTACTATAAAAGTACTCTAGAATAGAAAATCACTTTTTTTAACAATAATAGAAAATGTGGAATAGAAAATTACTTTTTAGTACTATAAAAGTACTCTGGAACAGAAAATTACTTTTGAGACAATAAAAGTACTCTTGAACAGAAAAGTACTTTTCGACAATAAAAGTAGTTTGTGGAACAGAAAAGACCTTTTAGGCTTTTTTGGTACTATAAAAGTGCTCTGGAACAGAAGAGTACTTTTGGTACAATAAAAAGTAATAAACAGAAAAACCATTTTTTAACAATAATATTAGATTGTGGAACAGAAAAGTACTTTTTAGTAAAGAGTACTTTTTGGATAATAATAGTAAGTTTAAGCACTTTAAAAGTATTCTTGTATAAAAACTTTGTAGAACAACAAAGTACTTTTGGGAATATTAAAGTAATTTTCAGTACTAGAAAAGTTCTTTTAAACAAAAAAGTACTTTTGGGGCTATAAAAGTACTCTTCAAAAGAAAAGTACTTTTTAGACAATAAAAGTAGTTTGTGGAACAGAAAATACCTTATAGGACTATTTTGTACTATAAAAGTACTCTGGAACTGAAGGGTACTTTACTTTACAATAAAAATAAGTTTTAGTACTATTTTAGTATTTTTGTAAAAAAAAAAACTTTGTAGAACACAAAAGTACTTTAGGGACTATATAAGTAATTTTCAGTACCATTAAAGTACTCTTGAACAAAAAAGTACTTTGTGGAATAAAAAATAGTTTTGGGCCAATAAAATAAAAGTTATTATAGTTTTTAGTATTATAAAATCAGTCGGACAAAAAAGTACTTATCGTAATAAAAGTAATTTTATTGTGCCAAAAAAAAACTTTTATTGCATACAAAGGTTAAATTTTTTGTTCAAAAAAAGAATTTTTATTGTTCAAAAGTACTTGTAAGTTATTTTATTGTACAAAAAGTACCTTTACCTTGGTACATTATTGTACCAAAAAAAGTAATTTTATTGTACAAATAGAACTTTTGTTTTACCAAAAAGTACCAAAAAGTTCCAGTACATATACTATTCATTCTGTAACAAACTATTGATTTTAATTGAAAAATAAGTTACGGAATGATAAATAAAATTCCAGTTAACAAATGTTAAGCAAAAAAATTATCACCAAACGATTTATAAACAAAAATTATATATAATGCTATATTATTAAATCAAGAATCATGAGCTAAATCAAATTTCAACTAGACAATCAAAAATGTATTACGGACTTTTAACTGTTATTCAATGTAGAATTTATGTTTTCCAAAATAAACGTAAAAATTCTGATGCAAAAACGGCTCAAGATAAATTTGTATGAATTTATTTGATTTGAGTTCAAGACTTAAAAATCATGATCACAAAGCAATTCCGTCATAAGATCTGTGGCTTTTTGTAAGGCTCTCTTAGCATTCTTTGTTGTTAATTTGTTACTATTTATAAAATTGGTTATATAAATAAGTTTGTAACGGGTGAACTCAATAAATAATGAACCGATTTTGATATTTCTTTTATTTCAATCTCACAATTTGCATAATGAAAGGAGTGGGGTACTTTATTTTTTTATTTGCAATAGTTTAAGAGATAATTTTAAGTAACGGGATTACACGTACTTAACCACATAATCAAAATAACATGTTTGTGCCAAATTACTTATGTAGAGGCGTTCTGCTTTTTAACAGCACCCGCATTAACTAAAACTCTAAAAACTTTGTTTAATTTTAATCGTAGTCTTTTCTTGAGTTAATCTTGTGATAAGTAAGACAAGTGCTGTTTCTTCCAACAAAGCCGACCGTAAGCTACAGGTGGCACTGTATCAGAATCAGGCTGCAGAATTTTAAATGAATGAAAAATTACAAAGCAAGAGAAAATTATTTCAGTAGGAGAATGAAAAAGACACTGCTAATAATCGTACTGAAATAAAATTTAAAAATAAATAAAAAGTAAAATTAAAGTAAGGTAAGTGAAATTATAAACTTAGTAGATTTTGGAAATTTTGTTGTTATTTTTTTTAGATTTTTGTAATATCGAATTGCTCTTCATGTCATGAACATTGTTAAATATTTTAAGACTTTAGCTGCCTAACAAACCACATTCACATTAAATAAAACTAGTCACGAATGAACAGTTTATTTAGCATGAATTTAGTATTGAAAAATTAACACTGTAATTTTTTTTTTTAAATTTTTATACTAAAACTTTATGTTTTATTTAGGCAATTATTACTATTACTTTTTGTTAAAGGGTACAGGCATAAGCACAGAAAAGCGCTATCCAACATGTTTGCAAGTAAAAACTAAATGAACAAAATGAACATTACATAACTTTGGTGTAATAATTAAATATTTAGCAACAAAAGCTAAAACGCATTTTAACAAGATTTTTAGCGAATTTCTAGCATTACAAAAATCAGCAAAATCCTTTAAAACAACTCAATATTCCTGCTGTAAACCACAGTCACTGTTAACCTTAATGTATAAAATTGGCCCCCAATACTGCAAGTAAGTAAATTTACAACTCAACAACAACAAACAACAACTCAACTAAAACTTTATGTGTATTTACAAGACTTTTTTGGTAGGGTTTTTTTTGATAAAACCAACAAAAAATGGTAATGTTTTTTGTTTAATTTTTTGTTTTGTTATTGGGATATCTTACCCTAACAGGCATTATTTTCCTTAGTGAGGAGGCAGTCTGTAAGTAGAAAAGGCCATAAAACACGATTTTTTTAAGAAAACAGCCAAAATCATTTTGTTTATCAAGGCCAACAAAACATAAAAATCGTATTCTTCTGTATGTTTTCGCAGTGTTTTCTAGTGTAATGGGGGGGGGACAAAACTCAAGAAAAAACAAATGGGTGTGTTTTTGGTCGAACTCAAGTTTTACATAGAAACGAAATGTGGTTTTTGTTGTAGTTACTGTTATCTGAGGTAGGTTGGGTTGGTTGGTAGTTTGACTTTGAATTTGGTTTTGGAGCTGAGTGTTGTTGTTGATTTTTAAAAGAGGTTGGTTGTTTTGTATTGGTGGTAGTGGTGGTGGTATGAAATATGGAACCAAAAGTGTTGATAATACTCGCATCGATATCTAAATGTGTCTGACAGTCAGCCAGGCTGGCTGAAAGTGTGAATGTGGTAAATGCTGTTGGGTTCGTGTCATTGTTGGGTTTTCAAAGGATAATAATAATGATGCGTTTGTTATATGATGAGAGGATAAGAAATAAGGAAAACTAAAACAAACTAATTTATATATTGTAGAGTAGACAATTTGACTAGACTACTTGAAAGCTAATACTGATCAAATAACTTATAGCGTAGGATAACAAAAGCAAATAGTTTTTTTGTTTATTTTTTTTTGAATAGATATGAATTTAATTGACTTTATTTTTTATCATTAGAATTTATTACGAATTTTATGAAAGTTTTGGGTTTAAGGTAAAAGGACTACATAGATTATGGTACTATTAAAGCGGTGTTCTCTGTTTGGGTTACTTTTAAGAGTCAATATAAAAAAAAAATTTCAAGTCCGAGGGCTGCTACATATGACTAGGAATTTTTACTGATGCGTTTACTCGGACTTCTTGGTATTAATACTTTTTAACGTTTTAAATCTTTTTAAATGTTTTTTTTTTGAAAATATGAAATTTTTAATTATCCTTAATTATTTCTTCGACCAGCTTAAAATCGTCAAATACTCTTAAAATATTAGACTTCTTACTTCTTAAACTAGATTCTAAGCATTGGAAGCGTGGAGAACAAAGATTGGATTTGCCAAAAACAATCGAAAATTCTGGACTATTAACCTCGAAATTTTAAAAGCTGTGGAGCAATAATGTTATTTGTCTTGGTTTAAAGTTACTGCTAATTAACAGCAGATAATTATATTTTCATAATGTCAGGCTGTGTGTATAGCAATTTCAGATTCAGACAGGAATTCTCATCAGCAGACTTGATACAATTAATCAATATCAAGAACACCAGAATCTCAAAATTATATGAGTATTTTTTTTTTGAGAACATAGACTTGAAATTCTCAAAAGGTATTCACTTATAAGAAACCATTATTTTTGTGAACGAATCGGAATACTTTTTGATATGCCAAATATTTGTAAAAATTTCTTAAATATCAATTGAATTTAAAGGAAAAAGGGAAAATTGTTATAAAAATTTTAGGTACATCCCGCTAAACTACAGCCTTAAGTCTGGAAAATATTAATAAATTTAAGATACTAATATAAAGTGGGATGTCAGCAGATACAAAAGCTTCGCACAGTTTTTCATGAAAATCATGTTCTTTAGAGAGTCTACGGAAACATTTTGGCAAAAACTATTGTTTTGTCGGTGTAAACTAGACGTTTATACTTAACATCGCATTGCTTTTTTATATTACTGAATTTGAAATTTTGAATTATAAATTGTACTTTGCAATGAATTTGTAAATTGTATTTTGCTATAAAAATATACTTTGCAATAAATTATACTTATATTTTGTTTCATGTTTAATTAGTACATTTATTATAATTGTAAAAATTTGAACCCTAAGTTTTGTTAACAAGAAAAAAACTAAAATCTGTCTTGCCATTATCCAGCTCTCAAGCGGTAAGCACATAGCTTCCTCCCTATATAACAATTATGGAATTAATCATAATTCTAATCCGCTGTTTGTTTTTTTTCTCAAATCACATAATTAGCCAACATCTATGAGAAATTATGTTATTCAAATCAACAAAACATTCCGCCAATATTTTCTGTTTTAATGAAGTGTCGCCTCTACCACCCTGCTGCCGTTTTAGCTTAAGGCATTATGTAAAAGATCGATATCAGTGGTTGTTTAAAAACTCTTCCTTTTTATGTTTTGTTTATTTATTAAACAAGAACGAAAACTAGATTTTAAACTTTTATTTTTGGGAATGCAAAATTAAAAAATATGAAATATGCTTAAAAAGGATATTTTTAAAAATATGCAAAATGCCTTAAAAAGTAATTTCTTTTTTAAATATGGCTTTAAAACCAAAATATGTAAAATATGAACTTTTGAGCAACATATGCTAAAATATGCTCTAACAAATAGGTTTCAAAAGACTTGTAAGAGTATGAAACTTATAAATACCTTAACCCTTTGTTAATATCTCGTTCTAAAAAAATATGCATTTGCATAATTCCGGTTGCCCTGATCATTACATATACATGCAATATAGTCTTCGCTTTGAAGGAGAATATTTGAATTTGAGTAGACAAATTCAATTGTTCAATTGTATGCTGCCTTTAGTCGAATGGTCTAGGTTTTATATTTTTTTTTTTTTTGGCTTATTTCTCCTAAGAGCACGAATTTCGAGAAAAAAAACCTCTTGATGCAGCTCTCTAATTCATGCCTATTTAAATTTTCGGTATTACTGCTTTAGCCTTTTGGTCTGAGTGATGGAACCAGTTTTGTCCCTTTTTTTCGTCCTTATAACCACTAAAAGTATGAATTTTGAAAAATCCCTTTAAATTGCAAAACTATACTTTAAATAGATTACTCAATTTTCACAATTATAGATTTTCCTCTTTGGTTTCAACCATAGTACCAGTTTTATACATTCTTTGGTCTTCTTACATCTAAAAGGACAAATTTAAAAAAAAAAAACTTCTTGGTGTTGCTCTCTAAATCATGCCCATTTTAATGTTCGGGATTATAACTTTAGTCGCATGGTCTCGGTGATATATCAGTTTTTTCTCATTTTCGGCCATTTTACCTCTAAAGGCACGAAATTCGAAAAATCATTTCGTATCGCATAACTATTCTATAAAATAAACATTCATTCCTATTTTCGCGATTCTGCCTATAGCCGTTGGTTCTGGGCGTTAGTATCACTTTCAACCCTTTATTTTGCCGTTTTGGCTGGGGAGGGATCAGTCTATCATATGATAGAAATTGTAAAAATTTTATTACAATCGGTCCATAAGGCCATATTATCCATTGACCGATATAACGATTTTTTTAAAAGAGGCGTGGCACAACCCATTTGGCAGCAAGACCTACTTGTACAGGTAACTTTTGTAGCAAATCTCTTCCTAATACCTCTAATGGCTCGTGAGATATGAAATTAAGGTTTGTGTAGACGGTGCCACGCCCCTTTGTCTTATTTTGTTTTCATGTAGCCTATTATAGTGGTCCTACGGAAAGTACCACGAAGTAAAAATATATCACAATCGATTTATTTATTTAGCCGATATAACTATTTTTTAAAGAAGGGCGTGGCACCTCCCACTTTTCAAAAAAAAAATATTTTTCTTATACTACCAAATCTCGATTACGTTCCTATAATGGTTTATGAGAAACAACCATTTCAAATTTGGAGCAGTATGTTTGGTATACAGATTCATTTTGTACCCGACCAGGCGTATACCATGCACTAGGTCATTGTCCAAGTTCCTTAAATGTTGCCCATTCTGTTACACCCTATGAATGAGGTATGGGATAGCTTATCTTGCTATTGTGAATTAACACGCTTCTATATTTAGACTCACACAACATGGGCCGCCGATGAATGAAATGTAGATTACTGCGACAGAAATTGAACCCTGGACTCCGGCATGATAGTGGCGTGTTCCAACCACCATGCCACTATCGGCCCCAAGTTTCAAAAAACTTAGAATCCTTTTTCTCATTAAACCGATAACAAAACTGATTTAAGGAACTGGTCTTGGATCTTGACAATCTTGGATCTTGCTGAAAATAGCAACTGAATCAGATTTACCCGATTTCGCATAAATTGGCCAATTTGATAACTAAAAGCACTTGAGGTTCTTGTCAATTGCGGTTGTGTGCTAAAAAAAAGTTAATTACCACTAAAGAGACCACTAAAGTATTTTCATTATTAAATGCAATTTTTTTCATTTCATTTGACTAGTTTTGAATTTCAAATAATTCGCATTGAATTGGAAATATAAATTTTAGAACATTAGAACTTACTCTGCTGAAATATCTTTTAATGTCAATTACAAAGTGTTTAAGATTTCAAATAAAATATTTGGTTTTGAATACTTGTACTGAATATTTTGAATACCAATTAATGTATATAGAACACTATTAAGTCTATTGATTTATATTTGTATGTACATTATCACATATGTATTCTATTGCAAAGCAACAACGGAAAAAATAGTTTGTTTTAAAGCAATTAGGCATTTTACAAATGCAATATTAAAAATTCACATTTTAACTCCATCCACTTGTACTTTAAATCATTTAAGGCATCTCTGTGAAATTGTATATCAGTAACACAAAACTAAATGTAATTAAAGTCCTAAAACATACATTGCCGAACTTTCCCACATTTCGAACAATTTCCTTTTATCTTTTATTGGGTAGTTTTTCATAATACCGGTCTTGATTCAAATTTAAATTAATTGCAATTATCTCGTACATATGTAAGAACATTAACTCACTTGAATCTCTTGAATTAAAAGGTCCCAAAGGTCCCATATTACAGGCACATACGCACACACATACACACACGCCCTAATGCACATAACATTGTGTGTATTGCTAAAAGGAAGTTTTAATTATTAACCATAAAATTATTATTATTATTATTATATGAGCTTCCCCCCCAGCTAATCTCACATGAAATGAAAAGCACATACATATACTCGGCATACGTAAAGGCATCATAAAGTAAGGAGGGGGGTGGGGGCTTGTGTGGTAGGCTTACAGGCAGGCAGCAAGCAAGCACTTGAGATGCTACTACTGCAACATACAAATTATGAAATTTAACAATTAATTAGTAATTTAAACATAAAATCCTAATGAATTTGAACGAACGATTGAATGAATGCCTTCCTTCTACCCCCCATCTTAGCTACGGCAAAGAAAACCAACCCACATTAGGATGAATTGTAGATGATGACGTCGACAATGTTGATGCTGTCTGTTAATTACGGCAGAGAAAGCTTCAATTAATAAAACGAAATTTAATAATACATTTTAGATTAGAATATTTCGTTTTTATTTATTTTATAAATTGAGCTTAATGCCTGAATGAAATAAACAAAATTACGAGTTCAACATTAAATAGCAATTAAAATTTTCATTGTTTATTTGATGTTTGTAATAAATTGTAGGGAAACAGAATTCTTATGTAACTTTAGTAGTTTCAATCGATTGATAATGCAAACTCAAGTGACCGACAGAAGTAATAGTAAGGGAACTGGCGTTTGTCTATGTGTATTCTCAGAGTAAGAGAGGGAGGGCGAGAGGAAGTTTATGAGGTTCCATTTATACTTGAAAGTGTTACATCTTGATACTTTTGATCGTTGTTAGTTTAAAGGCGGCGACAGCTTTCAATTGCATCTAACACTATAAAGATAAATGTATCTTTAATTTCAGTTTATCATCGTTTATGTCTTAAAGGCAAAAGCACAGTGGTATGATACCAATGGATGGAAAGAAGTTTTTTAGGAAACCAGTAATTATAGCTAAATGAAAAATTTCATTTATAATTTTGAATGTGCAAGAAAAGTATATGATGGTATTTGCATTAAAAAAACATAGTTCTTAAAGTTTGAGAAGACTGCAGTAACAAAATTTCAAATTCTTACTATTGGCCAATATATGTTTCACATATAAGCATTTTCGCCAAAATCAGAATACTTTTGAGGTAATAATTTGGCGCTACATACCACTCAGGAGATGCCACGAGGTACATTCTGCATGAATGATTTAAGGGCACGGTTATCTCCTGTAGAGGTTACGTCAAGCGACCACCAAGAATCGACCCGTCCTTATTGAAAACGCCTATTAGACAGCGGCAATTCTCAGAGTACAATGCCAATTTTTAGCTACCATCTTAATTTAAGTAACATTCATTCGGGCTATGTAAAGACCAATAGAAAAATATACATATTTACCTCAATGTCGAAATGGTCATAAATCTTAACAATTGTTAGACACTAAATTTTTAAATGTCAACCGAGCATAGCCCAGAATTTATGTGTGATACTAAACAAAAAGCTCAATTTAAACCACAGTCCGTTATCGTTTATCTAGTCACAGACTTAAGCATTTGTAATAGCTTATCATATGTATAGCATAAAGGCATCCTAGTCAGACCATTAAGGTCAACGTAGCAGCTGCCATGCCTCTCTGCTGCCACAGTCACACGCGCTTTCACAAGTCGGGTGGGGTGGTCAACGTCTGTTTGGCACTGGCCATTCACACAGCATAGCGCAATGGCATAAGCTTTAATCTTAATTAAATTTAATTGAACAAACGAGTGCAGCATCAGCAGCATCAACAACATCATCATTGTCGGCATCAGCTACTGCATGAACATGCACACTCACAGGCACATATGCTAAGCATCAGCCACAGCATCGGTATGGGCATCAAAAACAGCAGCAGCATATAATTTTAGCTGCATTTTCCCAGCATCAACATCATCTTCCTTAATTTTAGTTCACTTCTTTACAACAACTCACAACACTCTACTCCTAGTCTCGACATTAAAAGATTGCATTTGACTCTACCCACGCGGCAGTTATTTAATAACCACATGGCCGGTTGCATTTGGATTTTCCTAATAAGTAAATGAATGATGTAAATGAATGTGTGTGAATGCATCATTAATGAGAGATACACATCGGAGGTGGTGGTAGAAGAGGACTCGAGCAGTACAAAAGAGGAGGTGGACTAAGTACTTTTAAAAATTTGTCTACTATCTAAATTGATGACGTTTTCTGTTTCGCTTAATATTTTTGCACTTCGTTGCAAGTTACCATTTGATTACTTTGGCCTGAGAAAGTCAAGATATGTTCATGTTCAGAGAAATTATAGCAAAATGTCAGTAGAGACATCACTCATATGTCAAAAGTCGTGAAATATTGCTGACCCGCATGTTGGCATGTGTAGTACTATTGTGTGGCACAGTGTGATAAGTTGAGGCTATGAACTTTTGTAGTTTGTAATATTAGACTGGGATTAAGAGGGGTATGGTTTGTCGTAATAGAAGTTATGTTATTAATGGGGCAAAAGTAGTTAGTAATGTTTTGAAAGTGGGAGGGACTTTAATATTGGTATTATGTTGAAATTGGTTAGAAGAAAGTTAGTTTAATCAGAAGTATAACATTTCGAAAGTTATCGTGCGTACCAGCCGGACAGACAGACAAACGGACATGGTTCAAACGACTTAAAAAGTTAAGATTGTTAAGGATCACTCTGAACCATTCAACAGAGAAAGTGGTCTCAGGCAGGGTGATAGCATGTCCTGTACACAAGGCTGGTGTCAAAATGCCTGTCACCATATTCCACAAGAGCCACATGCCACTAGCCTATGTCGATGATATAGACATCATTTGCCGAAATCTGCGGGATGTAAATGCAGTTTTCTCATCACTAAAAAAAGAGTCAGCAAAAATGGGTTAAGCGTTCAACGAGGACTAAACATAAAAAATGATTTCGACGAACAAAGAGTCCTCTCGATGGGGACGCACCGTGAACGTTGACAATTATTGTTTTGAGGTAGTAATTGAGTTTACATACCTCGAATCTTCGGTCAACAAGAACACTTTAGTAACACCACCTTATCTCGAGATACTAAGAAACAGCTTTACCAGGTGTTAATTTTACCCGTTCTGTTGTATGCCGCTGAATCGTGGGTGCTTACGACAACTGACATCTAAAACTTAGGAGTAACCTTAAGAAAAGAACTCCGAAAAATGTATGAACCTATCAGTATCGACGGCGAGTTTTGCCATCGGATGAACCATGAGCTGTATGAGCATTACCACGACATCGACGTAGCTAAAAGAGTCAGAATGCAACGACCACGATGGCTGGGACATGTTGCCAGGATGGTTGTAAATGCTCCAACAAGAAAGGTGTTTGAAGGCGAAGCTGAAGGACCGCGCAAATCAGGGAGACCCATACTTCGTTGAAAGGACCAAGTGGTAGGCGATGTCCCACTATCTGGTATGACTAATTGGAGAACGCACGCAGAAGACCGAAGCGTGTGGAATTCTTTAATCCTTCAGGCCTCTAACTTATGAACCATGTTCGTAAGTTGTAATGGGCCACTTATAAAGAAAATAATTTCCAATACTAATTTGTGATTGTCAATATTATATAATTTAATTTGTCAATATTTAAATACATTTTCTTAATAACAGTTTCATTATATAAGTTAGTATTTCTCAAATTGTACTAATAATTACAACTATAAATCTTGATTAAAGTGTTGATAGCGTATTCAAATAATCCGATAATGACCCTTAGAAAACCAATGTTAGTTGATATTGACCCTTACAAGGCAGCCATTGTAAATCTTCTTCATAGATTCCATTGAATGTATTTCAAAAATCAAATGAAATAACAAATTTGACAGTATGTTTTGTGAGCCCACAAATTTCTAATCTAAAATTAATTAATCATTTCTTTGATAACTTAAGTTTTGTACCCAATAAATTATGTTCTAACTACCTACGATTCTAAGGTTTGAATTTGTACCTCAACACTCTCATATGTATCGATTTAAATAAATTTCTTCACAAGTTCTAACGTTTAGTTACCCCATTAAATATTCTATGACTTTTATAATGACACCACCCAGAGAGAGCTAAATCATATCACGCTGTGAAGTTAAGCGGCCACATTCGTCCCTCTTTTGAAGTTAGATAGATTCCTATAAAAATTAAACAAATTTTCTGTAGAGTTGAGGAATATTCAAAACTTTAACTAACGCCTTTCACAGTAAACCCACAAAATTTATTAACTTAAATCTTTGACAGCGGCCGGTTTTGAGAAAATATTTATCTAAAACCCGTGGCAAGATTAAATGTTTATCTAAATGGAAATAATAAGAGAATATTAAATGTAAAAGGTTTACACATCACACATAAATCATGATGAGCGTTTAAGTACCCACTGTGCCGCTAACAGCATGATGTCCACCACAAAGTAGTGATGATGATGATGATCATGATGATGATGATGATCACAACAGCTAAGAAGATTATGATTATATTCATTGTCGACATCATTGTGATGTTTTTGTGTGCGATCACCATCATCATCATGATCATGATCATGATCATAATTTGTGTAATGTCAACTACACAGGAAGTTAGGTCATATAATAACGACGCATAGCGTTACTTACTCTTGTGTGGTGGCTGTGGCAGCGGCGGCTGCTGTTGTCGTTTCGGTTGACAATGAATGAATGACAAATTCAAAAGGTCAATAATGACAATCACTATTAGGCTGACTGACAGCGACGACAACGGCGACATCATCATCGTCGTCGACAATGACAATAAATGTTAACAATTGAAATTGAACATAAATGTAATAAAAATTCACTGCCACACTTATTTTCTTTCTTCGTTATACATTTATTTCATATCCCCAACAGTTGTTTTCCAATTTACGATGATGATGATACACAAATTTAAAAATAAAAAAAATAATAAAAAAAATATGTAAGCTATGTAAACATGTCAGTCAGATTAAAAAAAGCATAACTTGAAACCGTTTTACTTTACGTTTACCGTAAAAATCCCATTTGTAGTCATTACTGCTATACAGGGAATACGAATGCTTGCAATGATGTTGGTTAAACTGAGGGTTTAACTTTGGCTTGTTTTTGTTGTTGTGTTGTTGTTGTAGTCTAGGTGCTTATCAGAGTAGAACGAACTACATAGCATTGTTTTCTGTTCGAATTCCTGTCCCTGTAAACTTTACACTTTTTCTCTGGTTTTTCCGCTACACTTTCTGACCCGGAAGTTTGGAAAAACTAGGTCTGTTGTTTCGATTAAACAAAGCAACAATCTGGTGTTCCACAAGTGTCATACATACATACATGTGTCATTAAAGGTTTAACTCTTTTAACATGATTTTCATGAACTCATTTTTAGTATTTAAATATTCAAATTATGCTCACTGAAATGAAAGTGTTTTATACGTTTAGATTAACGAGCTCATGCATAAGAAAGTTGAAAGGTTTAATGTACAAGCGTTTTCATTCGAAACCTGTTAGAGAAACGTACAGGGAAGGTTTATGGTTACCTTAAACTTGAAAAATATATATACAAAGAAAAATATACTTTTGACCACCAAAAAAAATATAGTGTTTTGGTCTCACAATAGAATAAATTGTCAAATTTTTTTCTATGGTAAAGTTTTCTAAACAAATGCAGTTTGACACCTACCACCTGTTCATCGACTACAAAAGCTGCATTCGACAGTCCGATACGACAGAAATTGTTACATGCTTTGGCTGAGTTTGGTATCCCCGCGAAACTAATACTACTTAGCGTGATGATACTGACAGACACGAAGTCTTCATTGAAAATTTACAAAAATCTGACAGAGCTATTTTCTACCAAGCGAGGCTTCAGAAAAGGCGATGGTCTGTCTCGCGATCTCTTTAACATCGTAATGAAGCTGATCTTTGCGGAAGACTGTATTGAACAGGAATGGAACCTTTTTCAACAAAAGCCACATGCTGCCTGCTTATGCCGATGATAAAGATATCATTGGCCGCGGATTGTGGGATGATACTGCGGCATTGTGCATTGAAAAGCAGTCGGCGAAAGTGGGTCTGGTGATAAATGAGGACAATTTGTTTCAACGAACAAAGAGTCCACTCGTCTGGGACGCTGCGTGAACATTGACAACTATAACTTTGAAGTGGTAGATGATTTTGTCTACCTTGGCACCGCCATAAACAAAAATAATAATGTCAGCCTGGAAATCAAAAGACGAGTATTGATCGCAAACCGTTGCTACTATGCGCTAAGCAAGCGATTTAATGACACATCGCTCTCTCAAAGAACAAAGATCCAACTCTATAAGACTCTGGTTCTACCTGTCTTGCTCTATAGCTTAGAATCCTGGATAATGACACAAGCGGATCAATCTATTCTGGGAGTCTTCGAGAGAAAAATACTTTGCAAAATATTTGGACCGAACATCGTTAACCGCGAGTGTCGTCGTGAAATGAACAATGAGCTGTATGAGCTGTACAACGATATCGATGAGTCAAGCGCGTTGAAATAGAGCGAATGCGCTAGTTTGGACACATTGTACGAATGGATGATAATGTTTTAGCTCGAAAGGTTTTCGTCAATAAACTTGATGGTCGCCGTAGGAGGGGACGACCAAAAATTCGTTGGATGGACCAGGTGAAAGAGCTGTCATCTACTAACTATCTACGGAGCGCAAAAGACAGAAGCGCTTGGAATTCTTTTCTACGTGCGGCTACTAATAGATGAATTTCTGTTGCTGCTGCCAATTAGGAAGAACAAGAAAGTTTTCTTTGCTCTTTTTTGTTTTTGTTGATTTGTTTAGAAATTATGAATTTGTTTTAATTGTTCAATTGCGGATCATTTCTATTATTGAAAATAGAGTTTTGTTTAACAAGAGTTGTGGGAAATGGATTATGTGACAGCTGGCAAGGCGTATGGCTACTTCGATAGTTGCCAAACTATCTCATCAGTACCCTTTGCTGTGACTTCTAAACCAATCATCATCAAGTTGTTTTTTTTTTAATTTTGAATTGCAAATGTCTATTCTTGAAAATCTTTTGCCAACTGTATCAGAAATCTCAAAATTGAACTACTTCAAAGTATGTCTAACATTATTTTTAAACCTGATCAATCGTTTGGGAATTATCTAAAAGTTTTTCCCATAAATTTATGGTTTTCAACCCAAAATTCCCAAATAAAATTTTTGGAAAAATTTTAAAAAAAATTATTATTATATTTTTAAAAAATATATAAAATTTCGAAATTACGCATTGTGAATAACATTGAAATTTCTCCATCGATTTTCCTAGGAACTCATTTTATTCACAACAGACCTGACTTCTCGAAAAAACTATTTTTTATAATTTTTTTTTTAAAAAAATTTGGAACTTTTGACGGATTTTTTTTTTTTTTTGGTAGAACTTTTTAGGTAACTGAAACTATTGATGTAGAAATTATTTAATTTAGAACTTTTGGTATGTCCACTGATACATCGGATCAATAGTGAAAATTTATAATAATTAATATTTAAAAAATAATTTCAACTATTTCCGTAATAGATAAACAATAATGCAACAATAAAATGTAGTGGGAATACTAATTTCAAATTAATTATTTTAATTTTGTTATATAGTGTTATAATGCGCTACCAGGATTCATTAAATGCTGCTGGGTTCATTAAATGCTAAATTTTTAATATTATCCTAATTACCATATTATTATTATTTTAATAAATTTAATATTTTAATACTTATAAATTTTATTAGTTATAAAAAATTTATTTATATTATTATTTATATATAATTTATAAATTTTATTAAATTTATAATTTAAATTTTATTAAATTTATAAATTTTGTTAATTATGAAATTTTCATTTATTTTATTATTATTAGTAACTTTTTAACTTTGTATTGCATTCATTTAATAATTTTATTAACCAAATAAATTTTATTAGTTTTTTATTCTTTTAGTAATTAAAATTATGTTATTAATTTTATGAGTTTTGATAAATTTATTAAATTTAATTTTATTTTATATAAATTTTGTTAATTTCTATTCAAGTTTTAATTGCATTCTTAAAATTGGAAACCAATATTTATTAATCGAATGAAATTTCATGGCCTTCATTGGCAATTTAATATTTTTTAGATTTTTTAAGGTTTCCTAAATGTTTTGTCATTGTTGTCTTAACATTTCTAGCTTATTTCATTTCCTCTAGTCTATCAAATGTTAATCCTACAAAAATATTGACATTTGACACTTTTAAAATGTCAACACTACTCTACACCATACCACAAACCATCTGTCATTGTCATTTGTCCGGCAATCTAACACACACACACACATTTACCCACGCCATCCCTGCCACAGAAGCCAACACTTGCAATACAAACCTCGTACCTTATGGCGAGTAATAAAAAAGTGCGTTCTAATTACACCAAATACCTGGCACATTTTCTTGGGGACTCATACATTTCACCAAAAAAAAACAGTAACGAGTGTTTTCTTTTCCCTACCTTAACCATATTTCAAGCGTTACACCAACAACTTCATGAACTACATCCATACTATGAATGTATACCAAAGTAATTTTGGGTGGTTTTTGGGTCGGTTGGTGGCTAACATTTGGTTTTGTAAAAGCCGGTTGGATGATAATATACAAATCAAAATATGTTATGTTATGACATCAGCACAGTAGGTCTCTCAGCCTGCCTGCCTGCCTGTTATTATTCTAGTCAACAGAAGGCGCACATGTTAACCCCGTGTGTGTGTGTGCGGTGTGTGTTTGTGACAGCAAACTCATATTTCTCTTAAGCCCTATCAAAAACAGAGCAAAACCTTGATAGACTCGTTTTGTGCTCGTGTTTGAATTGAAACCTCAAGAACTGTCAGTTGAGTGGTTATAACACCATTTTCATTACCGTTACGTATAAAGTTGGCCATAGCCATAAGGGGGTTGTTGTTGTTGTTGTTGGCGCACCCGTCATGTGTTCTTCAAAGGTAAGAGAAAGCTCAAGTTATGTTTTGTTGTTGTTGTGCAGGAGTGTTTTATTTGATTAGCCCGACAAGAGCTTTGTTTGAGGTGAGAAAGGTTGCCAGAAGTTCTTAATATACATACATACATATACACATACATAATTGAGAGGAATTTGATAAGTTAATGGTCTGTATTTGTACAGGAAGTGTGGATGACATAATGATTTGGTAAATTCAAGTAAATAATTCGTAAAAGAAATGGAAAATGGAATTAACAGGAAATGTGTGGCTAACTTTGAAAAAGTTTTAAGAAATACCATTATCAAATATCGGTATTATGTTTGAGTGGTTCCCTGAATTTTAGAATATTGACAAAAATGTAAATAAGGGTGTAATAAAAAGTTTTCATTGGAATTTGGTGGTTTATTAACATTAGTTGCCATTTTAATGCCTTGCGAATTGTGAAGAAGTTTTTATATTAAAAATAAAAAAACATGTAGAAGATTTTTATTTTTTTTCAGAGTTCATATTTGTAGCAAATACTAAACACATTTTTGAGTCCAATAAGTATTAATATTCTGATTGAATACGATTGAATGTCATTTTAAAGAAAATTTCGATAGTTGCCAAACTATCTCATTAGCACCCATTGCTGTGACCTCCACAATCATCACAAACCTTACATGTTAACAGCTCTACAAAAGTACCGAGAAGCCAAACATACCGGTACGAAAATCGCATAATCTATTTCACACAATTCTTGTAAAACAAACTCTAACTCAAAATTGTCTTAAACCGAGCCATGAAAAACAATTCACATTCAGCACAGATCAACAAACAAAACAAGAGCATTTTTATTAGCTTGTTAATTTTTGGCATAATTGTTAAAAAGTTAATATACATTAATTTTATTGATTTTTTAATACTATTAAATTTATTAATTTTATTAATTAAATTAGTTTTGTTCATTTTATTTATATTATTATTTTTAGTAACTTTTTTTCATTTTTAATTGTATTTATTTCATAATTCTATTAAATAAAAAAAATAATAATTTTGTTAATTTTATAGATTTAATTAATATTTTTTTCTGCTTTTGTAATTTTATTACTTTAGTAAATTTATTAATTTTGTTTCTATATTAGTTTCACTAATTTTATTGATTTTATTAATTTTGATAATTAAAAAAAAACTTATATATATATAATATATAAATTGTATTAATTATAAAAAAAATTTATTTATATTATTTTTTACTAAATTTAATTATTTTTATTTAATTTATAAATTTTATTAGTTGTATTAAATTTATAATTTTTATTAACTATGAAATTTTTTTTTTATTATTATTAGTAACTTTATAACTTTTTATTGCATTAATTTCTTAATTTTAATAACCAAATAAATGTTATTAATTTTTTATTATTTTATTTATATTATTAATTTTATTTTATATTAATTATGTTAATTTCTATTTTTTTTTTCTTAATTTTATTTATTAAATAAATTTTATTAACTTTGTTTATTATTAATATTATTGATTTTATTAATTATAATCACTTTATTAAAATTTATTGTTTTTAAAAAAATTACGTTAATTTTATCAGTTTTACTTTATTAGTTTATTATTTATATTTTTTAAAATTAATTTTTTAAAAAAAATTACGTTAATTTTACCAGTTTTACTTTATTAGTTTATTATTCTACTATTTTTTTAATTTTATTTACTTTTTTATTAAAAATTGTTTATTAGCTTTGTTGACTTTATTGCTTTTATAATTATATTGACTTTATTTATATTAATTTTTTTTAATTTTTAAAATTGTACTAATTGTATCCAACCTTATTATTTATTTTTATTTACTAAATTTATATATTTTACAAATTTTGTGTAATTTATTATTTTTTTTTTTTGTTTTGTTATATTATTTAATTATCGTATTCACCATTTTTTTTTTTTGATTTAATAAATTATTAAGTTAAATAATGTTATTAATTTAGTTAATTTTATAATTTTATTAACCTAATTTATTTTTTTAAATTTTACTAAATTGAATATATTTTACTAATTTAATTAAATTGTATTTATTTTACTATTTTTATTAATTTTATATTTTTTTCCAAATTTTATTAAATTGTATTAATTTTATTAATATTATTAATCTAATTAATATTATTAATTGAATTAATTTTATTAATTTAAATAATTTTATTAATTTTATGTAATTTATTAATTTTATAAATTTTATTATTTTATTATTTGTATTAAATTTATTAATTTTATTTGTGTTTTTGTTAGTCGATCTTACATTACATTATATTAATTTACGTTAAGTGTATCGAAGTGATACAACAAATTCGGCTCAAGATCAGAAAAGTGTTCTATTATTTATTGTTTGATATTTTTTTTGGTCAAATTCAGTGTGTCACGCACTAGGAAAATATCAAACAATAAATAATAGAACACTTTTCTGATCTTGAGCCGAATTTGTTGTATCACTTCGATACACTTAACGTAAATTAATATAATGTAATGTAAGATCGACTAACAAAAACACAAATACACATACACTGGCACGGCACGGCCTAACAAACTATATATGCTTAGTAGTTAGTAGTGAGCAAACACTGTATATGCTCAGTAACAATAGTAAGCTTAGTTTAACAACAAACCTTGTAAAAAAAGCTTGAGTTTTGTGGTGAAAAGCCATGGTAAAGCTTGAGCTTTGTGAGGTAAAAAGGGAATCGTGGGGATAAAATATCCTCCATTCTCATGTTTGATTGTGAATGGTCAAATTCATAACTATGCTGGACATTTTCGGCTGATATCTACTTCACATGCATATGTTTGGCATAATTGTAGATATATATACAGCTGATGATGTACCATTGTGCATCAGTTAGTCACAAAGGGGTCTGAAGATGAACTCGTCATGGAGTTCGAAACGCGTCATCCTAGTGCGTGACACACTGAATTTGACCAAAAAAATATCAAACAATAAATAATAGAACACTTTTCTGATCTTGAGCCGAATTTGTTGTATCACTTCGATACACTTAACGTAAATTAATATTATTAATTTTATTTAATTTTTTGTTTTTTATAACAATATTAATTTTATTAATTTTATTAATTTTATTAATTTCTATTAATTTTTTTAATTTTATTAATTTATTTATTAAATTCAATTTATTTTATTAATATTTTTATTTTAATTATTTTTTAGCATAAAAATACTTTTATTAATTTTATAAAATAGGTTAATATTAATTAATAATGTTTATTTCACATATTTGATTGATATTACATTTTTGTAATTGCTACAATTTTAAAAATTTATTAATTTTGTGAATCTTATTAATTTGTTAAAATTCTTATGTTGCTAGTTAATTAATTAATTTTATTTTGTACATTTCATTATTTTTATAAATGTTATAAATTTTATTACAATAACTTTATACTCTGAACTAAAGCCTTTATATGTTTCATTTGTTAGAAGCAATCTTGAGTACTGCTCTCTAATATGGAACCCATTTTATGCAATTCATTCTGACAGAATTGAAAGAATCCAGAAGATATTCTGTAAATTTGTTTTTAAAAAGATTAATTGGTGCTTAGATGGAACTACATATGAAAATAGGCGAAAACTCCTAGGTCTACAATCTTTAAGGGATCGTAGATCTAGCTATTCTATAATGTTTATTTTCAATATTTTGAATAATGTAATTAAATGTAATGATTTGTCTGATTTGGTAATTTTGCATTCTCCTCCCCGTGAATTGCGGGTAGAAAGGCTTTTTTATGAAGATTTCCACCGTACTAACTATGGTATTAATGAACCAATAACAAGGTGTTTAAAACTTTGCAACAGTTTTTCGACGATATTGGATTTTAGTTTGCAAAAAAATCAATTTAAATTAAATTTGTTTAAAATTTTTAATTAAATGTATTCTATAACTAACTTTGTATACTAGTCTGTAAGATATATATATCAGTAGACTGAATAAATAAATAAATAAATAAATTTCAAATATGTAAAATTTATTTATATACTTAATAATAATATTGTTCACTATTTTATTGTTATCGTTATTTTTTAGTATAATTATATTTGTATTTTTCGTTATCAAAAATTTTATTAATTATATAAATTTTAATAGTTTTGTTTATTTAACTGATTTTATTTTCCTATACATTTTGTTACTTTTAATTTGTTTTATTTTTTATTTTTTAAAATAATTTAATATTATTACAATAATTTTATTAATGTATTATTTAATTGTGTTTACATTTATTATTTGTAATTATTTCATTTATTTTATTAATTTATAAATTTCATTAAACTAAATTAACTTTATAAAAAATACCGAAAATATCATCTAAGAAAATACAAATTTTTTGATGCATCAAGCTTTTCATGCGCCCACAGATACACAACATCTCCAGCAACCTCAAGAGCACTGTGTGCACTAATTTATGATCCCGACTGTTTGTAATTGTATATGGCTCGATTCATACAATGACGCAACTACACGGTAGTTAGATATGTCGTTGTTGTTGCAAAAACGCTTTTCATTGTTGAATATCAAGTGTCGTCAAGTCTTTTATGTTTGCACACCCCAACAATTTTCTTCATGGGAAAGAATTTATGAGATTGCCAATCATTTCCTTTTGCAATTTCTTGTCTCCGTATTACACATATCCATTTTCAAGCAATTCTACTATGGCCCCATTCCATTGTAGATACGATATGTACCTTCCCGTAATGGTGTTGGGCTTTAAGCGAATGTGCGGCAAATACTTTACAGGGTCATATGTGTTGCCTTCGCTCTTATATGCATACGTAAGAATTGTTCTCTCTCATACTCTCTGTACCTATCTGTTTCCTGTATAGAATTACAACTGACCTAAATTTGAAAAAATTCCCGTAAAATTGCAACAAACACACATAACCAATGTATTGCTAACGCAAACACTCACACACACACACACACGAGCACACTCAGAAATTTACCTCCCCGAGTGGGAGCATAAGTGCACTTAATCTCATAAATCCAGCAATACTAATAACATCAACGACATCAACAACAATGAAACCATTGAAGTACACAAATTACGTCGGATGCATCCTTGGAAATGTACGAAAACAACGCTAGCAATGAATGGTGGTAGCAGCAACAGAAAATTTACGAACAACAACGACGGCGACGACATAAACGAAATGAATTGAGTGACATAAGAGAATGGGGATGTATGCACCTATCCAACCTAATGTGTCTGACGTCTATGTGGGGTGGCTGAGTGGGAGGTATGGCATAGCAAAATTCGCATACATACAACTGTCGCACTGTTGTGTACAATTGATGCTTTTTTCTGGTAAAAAGCAAACGAACAAATCCCTTCTTTTATACATATGTATATTTGTTCTCCACATAATGGCTGTTATTGTTGTTGGTGCGCAAAAAAAAACCTTATACAAATATGACGTGCACACAGGTTGCAGTTAGTACATAAAAGGTTTACCTGCAGAGTTGCCAGAGGGTTTTGATCGGAATTCGAGGCTGTTTCGCTATAATGTATATTCTCGGTGTTGCTTCCTAACTTATTAACTAGTTGCTGAGTTTTTTGTTTCAAAGTAGAATTGAATGAATAGTTCAGAACGATTGTAGCATCATATCTGGAATATTACTTTACCTTATAGGTAACTGGTGTAAGCATGTTTTCTAACACAGATGAGGAAAGTTTTTTGTATATATCATTGATGGGATCCAATAGGGAAATAGTTTTTTTTTTATTGAAAAAGAGCAATGTTACATTTTATAGTATGTATTACATATAAAAATTTGATATTTTTCCAAAACGTATTAAACTTTATATTTCCATAGACAATGAAAAGGCCAAAGTCCTTCAAAGAACAGACAAGTGCAATCAGCCATCCAAATTCAAAAATGTTTTGTAAAAGTTTGGAAAAAGTGTAAATGGAACAATGAAATCATAAAACAATGTTCCATATTCCATGCTCTAAAACGCCAAGTTAGACAACTCTGTTGGCAGGCATGTCAATACCAGCAACAAGAAAATAACAACAACAAAACCGTGAACCGAAATTGCAAACTTTTGTTACACTGAGGAGAAAAAAACTAACCACACATACATAGTACATACATCCAATGAATATGAATGTACATATACACAACATATCCTACAATGTATACATTTTATGTAAACTGTTTATGTTTTCAGCATAGAAACGTAACAACAACTCATAGCATTTTCTTTTTGTAAAGGTGAGTTAGAATACGGTTGTTTTTTTCCGCACAAAATCTCTAAACATATACAGAGCACACACACACACATAATGATGTCGAGAAGAGCCTTCTTACTCGCACACATTTTGCCACTTTAGGTGTTTATTTGTTTGTTTGCCAAAGTCAAGCAGCTCAGTTCGGCTCACCCAGGACAGAGCAGCAGTAGCCACCGCACGTCAGATTACGGATGACAACGAACGGATGTGCGATGGCCTTGACCTTTTAATAACTTGTTGAAAAATCAATAAATACGAATGCAGCAACAATAACAACAACAACAACAGGTTTTGAAGATTTGCTCACAAATGAAAATTGACATTTCGGCAGGAGTAAAGGAAAACAATTGAATTTTAACTGCTGTGTGCACAAGTACACAATAAAAGAACAAAATTAAGACTTCAGAAGAGGCCTTTGTTGAAGGATCCTCCATAGGATAAAGAAACAAATAATAAAAACAAGAAATCACTAATTCCTAACACGTTTTAAAACAACATTGGACTTTGGATATTATAATTCTCTTATTATGTATTTCCTGAGAAGAACAAAAAAACACGTTCGTCCTTGTTTACTGCGTGTGTGTTTACTTGATACTTACAGCTTCTGTGAACTTGTAAATGTTAGTACACACACACATACACCCGCACAACCAGCCAGAGTTGCCACAACAGTTATTCGCTGTTTACAATAAGAAAAACAAAAACCCTCCAGGGCTTTAGTAATGCAAAACGGAACTTTGAAAAAGTAGTTAAACTATGTTTGACGCACTTCTCTCTCAGTGAAGGACAAGGTTTTTTTTATACTTAGTACGACCTTGTGCTCCACGGTGCTTATGGGACATCATCATTTAGGTGGTTAGACGTATGGTTGCTGGGTTAACTAAATGAATGAATGTAAAGTTAAGGAAATGAATGCGCTGGTTATAAGGGGTAAATATAACTAAAAGGTCATGCAGCATTTGCTGAGAAAGAGAAACAAGATTAGAGGAAGAGGTTTGATGTCATCGTCAGGGTCAGTGTAAGTACTATAAATAACTGGTAATGGGGGTGGAGAAACTTTGAAGTAATGAAGAAATGATCGATTACATCTGCAATGTTATATGTATTATATTATAAATTATGGCTATTCTGTGGTTGCCTACTTCATTGCTGTTGATTGTATGTACAACATTTTCCTGGTAGTTGGTAAATCTGTAAGTGAAGATTCTCTACACGATTTAAAAGGAAATGAGATAATTTGAATTGATGTCAGACATTCAGTCTTCGTTGGATATGCCAATAAGAAAGTAATAACATGAATAAATCTGCATCTAGCGCCGTTTGATGATTCATATTCAAAAAAGTTTCTTCTTGTTTTTGATTTTTTTTTCAACACATGCATACTTAGCGGTAAATTCAACGAAGTACTTAGTTAGTAATGCATGACATCAGCACGACATTGTAAGCGAGCGATCTAAGTTCTTAGAATTTCACGCGTGTGTTATGTAAAAAATATCATCCGCTTATTATAACTCCGTTTGAAATGGCACCTACTGTTATCGCCACATACTTCGTAATCAAGCGTGTTATCAAGCTCGCTTAAAAAATCGCGTTAGGTCTATTAATAATATTAATCGATTTCTAAATTGGGCTGTACCAGTTGTGTATGGGAGGTACCAGATAGGGCGTGGCTATAATTTCAGTTTTTTTTCCAAAACTTTTTCCTGTTATAGCTTTACTAAGTACAGAATTTGGGTACGATACCATTGGGTGTATTGATATTATTACTCGATTTCTTAAGTGGGCGGAATGATGTATTTGTATGGGAGGTACCAGAAGTGGCGGGGCCATGTATCCCATTTGCAATACCGTAAGTAGTATTGGGGAAAAATTAACTCGTGCAAAATTCAAAACATTTGGTTGCATCTATCGAAAGTTATCGTGCGCACCAGTCGGACAGCCAGACAGGCGGACGGACAGACAGACAGACGGACATGGCTCAAACGACTTAAAAAGTCATGAATCGAATTTGGTTCAAAGAAACCTAGGCTCAAAAGTGACTCCTTCTATGTGTTACACTTTTGGGTCGTATCAAATGATATATACCCTCCTACCCGTAGGGTGAGGGTATAATTATACCAAAAACTAACATAATTGTACCAAAAAGTACAAAAGTAAAGTTTATTGTACCAAAATGTACAATTTATGCTATCATAAAGTAAAATTGATGGTTCCAACAAGTACAATTTATGGTACCAAAAAGTACAAACTATAGCAACAAAAATTACAATTTATGGTACCAAAGAGTAAAATTTATGGTTCCGAAAAATAAATTTTATTGTAACAAAAATTACAATTTATTGTAACAAACACTGTTACCCAAAAGTACAATTTATGGTACCAAAATGTTCAACTTATGGTACTAAACCGTATAATTTATTGTACCAAAAAGTACAATTTATAGTATCAAAATGTACAATTTATGGTACCAAAAAGTACTATTAATTGTACCAAAAAGTAAAATTTATAGTACCAAAAAAAATTATTCTACCAATAATAATGTATTATACCAAAAAGTGAAATTTATGGTACCAAAAAGTACAACTTATTATACCAAGATGTATAATTTATGATACCAAAAAGTACAATTTATTGTACCAAAAAGTGATAAATTGCACTTTACTATTTAAACATCTATTCAACATCTACAACTTTGCTGCAGACTTAAAAGCGGTATTTTGTATGGTATACCGAGATGTTACCAAGTTAAAAACCACTTCGCACAAAAAAATTCGTATGGCCATTAATGCAGCCAACTTGACAAAACTAACTATGCAGAAGCTCTTATTTTTGGGGCCACTTTCACGTGCAATTCTCAGAATTGACTTCCGAAATTATGTGTTGTACTGTGTAATATAATGTCTAACTTACTACGGAACTATCTACTGTTTTGTATCGGGATGTAGCTGTTTAACATAAACAAACAATTTCCAAAACTACTTGGTTCGATACTGTAGTTGTAAGTCGAAAACTATTTGTTTTTCTTTCTTAAAACACATGTAATTCTTAAGCTTTTATGCACATGGCCATGTGACTGTCTTATATAGAAGACCTCTTTTTGTAAATAATGAAACCCTTAACAAATCTGTTTTTCAATTTAAATTTATGTCCTTGGCTACAACTGAGCTCTATAAATAAAATCGTATAGTTTTTTAAAAAAAAAAAAACAATCACACCATACCATAGTATAGCCATTATATAGTGACAATACTTTTCCAGCTTATCATGCGGGGGTTTCTTACCGATGCGTTGCAAACATGAAACGAAAATAACATACAGTCACCACTGCTGACTAAACTAAGAAAGGTTTCGTTTTACTTTTACAAGTAAGTAAAGAAAAGAAATGGACTGAACTGAATTGTATTCAATGAATGAAAGATAACAACAACACAAAAACACACGATGACATAAAAGAAAGAAATCTCTATTAACATGTAAGATTATATGCTGCTACAGTCCCTTGCTTTTCAGGTGGAAATTTGTTATAATTTCTTTTCTATAGCGGCGACATGTTAGCTCAGTATTCAACTTTGCTTTCCATTAATAGTACAAAATGGAAGTCTTGTACTTGGCTGTACGTACGTAGTAGTCCAATGTCTAACAATGGACAACTGTGTGTGGTTTGCAGCAGCAAAATGTTCTTGGTAATACAATACTTTTAATACCCAAACCCCCCAACCAAACCAGACAGTGAAGACAAGTCAGCGGTAGTACAATAGTTTCTGGTATTCCACTTTTTTTTTGTTATGAATATTAGCTATATGTACTTTGTACCTTTAGGTTGGGACATAGTTTTTAGTTTACTGTTAATTCTTGAAATTGATCAATCAGGTCATACTTGAGTGAATCTCAGCCAAATGTTATAATAGTTTGGCGGTTGATCCAATACCAACCACACTATGTTGATATTGCTTTGCCGGCCAGTCTTGGTTTAACACCTGCAGATATTTTCAAGTTGTTGCTGCAACTCTAACTATAATTTGCTAACATTTGTAATAATGGAAATTTTGAAATTCACATCAAAACCTTTGCAGTGTGAGAATAAAAACTCTTGCTGACAGCTGTTTTCTTTGGCCTTTTGTATTCTTTAGAAAATCTTATGAGATATTTATCATCGTCGTTTCTACTGATCTCCGATTTATGAATTTATAATACAACAAATAATTTATACAGATTCGTATGTGTAAGCTGCAAAATATACACATTTGTAAACATTGAGTTGGAAATTTGTAATTTGCATTTAAATCACTGATTCATGTTAGATTCTAGATACCAGCATGCCAGTTGTTGGCTATGTACGACTTTTCTACTAATGATCGCATATCATCGCACTGTTGATTGTTTTTTATTTTCCTATATTTTTTGTTCTTTTGAAATTGCCACCATATGTTGTGAGCATTTTAAAATTTTGTGTGCGCCTTTTGTTTTGTTTTTGTTATATTTTTGCATAAATTAAACAAACTCATTCATTCAAATGTTGTTTGTTTATTTTCATGTACAAGTTTTTGAGTCAAATTTCAAAATTTGTAAATGTCATGACGCCATACATCATTGCCAAATTGGGCTCAATTATCCAATGTGAAGTGAGACATGGTCTTAAGAATTTTTTTGTTGCTAATTGATATAGTAAACAAAGAAATTAGTAACGATCAATTATTTGTTTTTGTTTTCTTTTTTTCGGGGACCACAACAATTTTAGCCGCATCTAATTGTTATTCTATGGTAAGTTTATTTTTATTTATCCAAAATGGTTATTTTATATGACATTTGCCTAAACGATGCGCTATAAATTTTTATGATGCAGCCATCTGGCTTTATATGTGATAAATTTGCTGTGCGAATGTGTTTGCGGCCAATAGTGAGCAGAGTGGAAAATATTTGAAACGCATATATATACTTATATACTCGGTAATACAGAGATGAAAAATGTACAGACAAAGTATTTAATTTCGATAAGTGGGCGGAAGGGGCGTGGCAAAAGGTCTATATAGGGTAATATATGTGTGAATTTTGAAAAAGAAGGATAGAACATTTGTAATTTAGCATTCAATTGTACTGTTCAATTTCGGGCAAGGAAAATCACAACTTGCTCTATCCGGAAACATATGTATTTATACGCCAGTTTGCACTTTACAGCATCAACTATATCAGCTGGTATCATAACACAGTACAACATTTTTCAGCTTATTGCTTCGGGACTCAATTTTGAGTATTGCACGTAAAAGTAGCCCTAAAAATAAGAACTTTTGCATCATTCGTGTTGTCATGTCGGATGCATTTTTTATTTAAAGGCATTACGAGTAACAAGCCTAAAGAGCATTCAGTGCCTTAAAAATCGCAAAAATTCCCATATTTATAATTATTCCCCAAATCAAAAAAGTTTAGTTTAATGTTACAAAAAAGTACAAAAAGTATTTTAATTAAACCAAAAAATACAATTTATGGTAACAAAGAGTACAATTTATGGTACCAAACAGTAAAATTTATGGTACCACAATGTTCAATTTATGTCATCAAAAAGTACAATTTATTATACCAAAATCTACAATTTTTTCTACCAAGAAAATTTGTTGTACCAAAAAGTACAATTTATTATAACAAAGAGTTGCATTTATGGCACCGAAAAAGTACAATTTATTATACCGCAATATACAATTTATGGTACCAAAACGTACAATTTATTCTACCAAAAAAAGTTTATTATACTAAAACGTGGATTTTATGGTACCAGAAGCACAGTTTATTATGCCAAAATGAACAATTTATGCAGTGCCTTAATAAATTCAAAAATGCAAATTTTTACCATTATTCCCCATTTTGCAACTTTTTGCTTAATAACTGGATTACAAATTAAAACAGTTTAAATTATTGTAACAAAAAGTACTCTAATGTACCAACTAGTACAATTAATTATACCCAAAAGTAATTTAATTGTACCAAAAAGTAAAATTTATTGTACCAAAAAATACAATTTGTGGTACCAAAAAGAACAATTTATCGAACCAAAAAGTACAATTTATGGTACTTAAAAGTGCAATTTATCGAACCAAAAGTACAATTTATGGTACCAAAAAGTACAATTTATTATACCAAAATGTAATATTTATGGTACCACAAAGTACAATTTATTGTATCAAAAAGTGCAATTTATGGTACCTATTCAATATCTCCAACTTAGCTACAGGTACAAAAACGATATTCCGTACGGTATACCGAGATATATCTGTGTTAAAATATAGAAAAGTGCTAAAAATTCACCTTGCAGACGATATCTTTTAAACTACGGGGACAGCTCTTAAATTCAATATTTTATATGGAAAATATAATAGGTTATACATTTTTTAAATTTTGGATTGAATGGGCGTGGCAAATCGTTTTGTGTGCTAGAAAGATACAAATTGGTACACAGATAATACTAGAGAATTTAGGTTAAAGTTTGTAGTCGAAATTTTTATTTTCGATCTGTGGGCGGAAAGGACGTGGCCAGCCTGTATTTAAGTCCTAGAGAGATACAATTTGATATACTGATAGCACTCTGCAACACAATTAGGAGTATGCAAACGAAATTTTTAATTTCGGTCAGTGGGCGATGTGGGCGTGGAAAAACTCTATTGTAGTCCTAAAGATATTCAATTTGCTACACAGATACTTTACTCGGCAGGGCTGGTTGAAATTTGCAGACGAAATTTGTGTTTTCAATCAGTGGGCGGATGGGCGTGACATAACTCTATTTTAGTCCAAGAAAGATACAACTTGATATGTTAGATTAGATTGAATAATTAGATATTATTCGGCATTACAGGTACATTTTGCAGAATGGGCGTGGCGAAAATATTTTTTATCCCCATAGAGATGAAATTTGGTACAACACATATGAATATGGAGACCATATTTTATGTTTCGGGTGGTGAGCAAGCCAACATATTGTTATCGTGCTTAGGAAGTGTCCCCAAAATATGTTTAAAAGTGGAATATGGCAGCACTTATAACTGTGAGGCAATTCCGTGAAATATATTATACGAAGTTTATTGCTATTTAATTTTCGTCATTTATGCAATAGTGAAGCAGTACCGGGCACACTTGTATTTATATATATATATATATTGTCATGCCTACCATGCCTCCTTATGGACGTTACAAACGGAAGAACAAAATTAATATACCCTTCATTCAGTTCGTGCACGTTGTGAAGGGTATAGTATAACAATTTCAGTCAAATGATAAATATCGTCACCCTATGTATGATGTTGATTTAGTATAATTCGCCCACAAATGTATAAAGTTCAATTTAATATCTCTGGTACTAACTGAGAACTAAGGTGAAATTCACAGAAAAATCTCAAAGGTAATCAACTTTTCTAATAGATGGGGTATGGGGTAAACCTCCCTCGCGGGTTCTTAAGTTTAACCTATGAATACTAAATATTAAATGTGAACTATTAATAACTGGGTCGATGAGTTTCTTTCAGAAATTCAGAAATTAATGAAAAAGGAGGTACCAAAACGGGTGTGGCAAAGGTTTCGATTTTCTAAGAGTTTGTCTACTATTACAGTTGTCCTTTTGGAAGTTCTAGAAGAACAATTATGTAATTTTGTATGGGAGGTACAAGAAGCAGTGGGGACATTCTGCCCATTACTTTATTTTGGAAAATGTTAATACTGGTCAATTTTTATAAGGATCAATTAAGGTTTATTCGAGTTATCCTAACCAGCAGCCTTGCACAAAAAAAATCGTATGGCCATTAAATTGTTAATGCAGCCAACTTAACAATACGAATGATGCAGAAGTTCTTATATTTGGGGCTACTTTCACGTGCAATTCTTATAATTGAGTCCCGAAATCATGTGTAATTTAATACAATTAATCTTCCAAGTCGTCCTAAATAAATATTCCCGATTTTCCGGCTTAATGTTTTAATTAATTTTGCGAATACCTTAAATGTTTCAATGATTGATTAAAATGAACTAAATTCACTAACGATTAATCATGAATTATTTTACAACTGCCTCATTTAAAATGCTTCGTCCTATTTAAAATATAATGTAATTAAACTCACTATATGTCATTTAATTCTAATTGATTTTGTAACAGGTGAACAAAATTGCTACAAAGGAAAACAATACACGCTACATTTCCGTGTATATGTATATGTATCTAGTAAGTGTAAAGGCATTAATGTTATAAACTTTTGGAATTTATGCAAATAATAAATTGTCAGATGTTTTTAAAAGCTTTTTGCCTACCCCACACAGCCGGCGTCCAAGTGACCGGTGTAAATGACTGAACCAAACCTTAGGCAAACTTCTAATGAATTATAGAGATTTAAGGAAAGCAATTTTTTTTATATGCAAATTTTTGGACGGGGCAGGATTTGATTAACGTTCCTTTTTGGCTATATCTTCTACAAATACATACTAATAATGATGATGTATTTATGTGCAATCTACTTTTTTCAAGGATTTTTTTGGTCATCATAGTAAACGCTAATAGTGGCCTTGTAATACATTTGCACCTTTGTGGCCATAACAGGGTACAGGGGAAGGGGGGCAGTAATGCCGCCCTTTGGCATTAGGACACAGTATATATTTTATTGGCAAACTGTTCTCATTAAAAAATTCTTGTTAAATTGCCACGTCATTGTTGTACATGGATATTTACATAGTACATAAATATATAAATTTGTAAAATTATAAAATGTTAGTTTAGTTGTTGAATTGCTCTTACCTGCGACAAATCAGTATCATCACGTAACTTGTCCAATATCGTTGACGATGCCAATTGTGGCACCACCAACAACAGGCCGCAGAGTGCGAACACTGTTGGCAAATTTAGTGCAGCAGCAACGCGGCCACCACCACCACCGCCAGCACCAGCACCTCGGTTAGGGGTAAACATTATAGGGACGTTCGTTCAAAGGATGTAGACGGTCGACAGCGACCCTAAAGAACAACAGACACGACGTTAGCAAGAACGGTGGCGACACAAATCACCGACTACGACACGCACACCCGTTCACGTTAGCAATCACACGCACACACACAAGCGCAGGCACAAATTGATTGAAGTTTTTGTTTTACAGTTTGAGAAGAGTTTTCAATTCGTTTGCTCGGTTTTGGGTTTAAATAAAGTTCAATTGAATTATGGTCGGTCGCCTTCTCACTCTCTTTTGCTGCTCTTTCTTTACACTCTGTCTCTCAGTGCATTGACAAATCCTGCTCCAGCTCCAGCTCCTGCTGACTAACTAATAAATGTTTTTGTTGTTGTTCTTTTAGGGTATTGAATTTTGTTTTAGTTTCCTTTTTCTGTTTGTCGCTTTCTGACGAATATTTCGTGCTGCTGTTGATGATGAGAAATACAAAAAACAAAAGGATATTAAATTCCTTGATCCTTTAGACCTTTTGTAAGTTTATTGTTCTTATATTTTTAGGAGGTTTCGTTTCGTTTCATTTCATTTCAGTTTATTCTTTACTTCTTGTTCGCTTTCTTTCATTCTTTCCGTCAGTTATTGCTTACTTTTATGTAATTTTTTGCCAAGGGTTCAAATAGTATTCTGATATGACGATGGGGACGGGGACGAGGACGAGGACAAGGAAGACGACAACGCACTTTGGTCGTTGGTTGTGTGCTAAGGAGGGAGGTGAAGAGGAATTCGATGAAGACTTGTAATGAAATTCTATCGCAGGACAAGTGATTTGAAATGTTTTGGCTGGATATAAATAAATGACTTAGGACCAGTTTACAAGGTGAATTGTTTTCAAGTACGAGAGTGTATGCAGAGTGTAAAACAAGTGGGAAGACGCAACGTTGCGAAAGGGGGAATGTGAATAGGGGGAATGCCCGATATTCCTCATCTTAGCGGCTTGCATACCACATTTCAGATTTTGACGTATCTAGCTCATCTAAGAACTCAACCACCGCTTTGAGGATAGAAGTTTGTATTCCAAATTTCTCAATATGTCTTAAACTGTAATCGACACGGAATTCGACGCTGTATATTGTCGTGCCTACAACGCCTCCTAATGGGCGTTATAAATGAAATAACATCGTTTTTATACCCTTCTCTCCTTTCGTGAGCGTGGTATAATAAGTATTAAACAAGTACAGAGGATTCAGTCAGGTGAACTGACTGATAAATACCATCACCCTATGTATCCATCAATTGCGACTATTGCATGGTTTTAAGTATTGCCGACTATCATTTACTAACATCTGAAAATGTCGTATGTTCATGTTCGAAGCTGGCTCCACAACCGGGTCTCCAAAAAGGTTTTAAATAGCATATGTCAATTCCGACTATTGTATGATTTTGGTATTTCTGGCAATCCTATATTCCTGTTATTTGCTAAACCCGATTATTAAATACTTAATGATATAAATCGATGATTTTATGTCAATTCAAATTTTGGAACGGGTTTCTAGTTCGACTCTGTTTCTATAAACCGTGAATAAAAACCGGTTTTATATCAATTGCTTCAACAGGACATTTTTGCAGTGTACCACCAGTTTATTAACCTTTCAACTTTAATCTTGCCAAACGGTCATATTTTTCCCACATTTTTTGTAAGAAGCTTAACTACACACTGAAAAACTCATCCTCATAGCCCAATGTATATCCTGCGGTGAAGATGATAGACAAAGGCATGATTTTACGATGATTTAGTTATTCCGCTGGAGCATAGATTTCATCCCCCCTGCGTGTGCACAAAGTAATTGTTCTACTCTTATTTCGGTTTTATTAGTTATATAAGCTCAAGACAAGGAAATTAGTGACATAGAGCTATGACAACCAAAACAACAACAACAAAACACGCAAAAAAATATGGCAATAACGTCAACTACAATCGCTGCTACTAATACTACTAATAGTATCTCTCACACTATCACTAAGTACCTTTGATAGTATTGTACTCGTATTGCTAGTACAAATTGTATAGTATTGCCAGGACTACGGCGATGACGACGTCGCCATCTGTCTGCCACACAATGCGAGTATAGCCAATGTGACTTTTATTGCTTCTGGTTTTAATGGTCTCTTGTGAGTGTTTTTTTCTTTTGGGTGGTAATTGTTGTTGATTTTTCTAACATTCTTAAGACACTACAACACGCACAACCACACACACACGCACTCGCCCATAAACCGTTGTCAGGGACAGGTTCCTCCACTCCCCTCCCCCAAAACACCCCAGATTTATTTTTAGTTTTCACTACAAAATGTCAAATAAACGTTAAAGTAACAACAAAACCAAAGTTTAAATATTGATTTTTTTGTTGTGTTGTACACTTTGCACCTTTAAAGTGGTCAACGTTGTATTTAGTTGTAATTGTAATTTTTCTTCAACATTTTTCTAAGGTTTCTCGAGAATTTTGCTATGGAATGCAAGATGGGCTTTTTATTAACATTTTCCTGTATTCAAGGATTTCAAGGATTTTTCTGTGCACTTTCATGGCAATAAATAACGTTATATCACATTTTCAATATATGCACACACACACACAGGCACACACATTCAAACAGTCCTAGCTGTAAAATTGTATTCTTGCTACACATACAACTGTAGAGTTGTAGTCGAAACACCCAAACAACGGTAAAGGCAATGGCAAAGTTGTAAGACGGGGAACGTACATACATACATAAATTCGTGTCGGAAATGTTGGCCATCACGTATACGAATGTTTTGAACATTAATTTGGGGCAGCAGCGCAGCAAAAAAAAGTTGTTGTCATACTAAGTTGTTTCAATTTGAGGTTAAAACAAAGTGTTAACAAATTTCCAACATTTTTCAAACAAAAATATGAATTTGAATGGGTATATGTATTTACCTAATTGAAATGTTTAAACCCAATATCTTGAGTTATATGTTATCATAAAAACTTCAATGATTTTAACATATCACAAGGCAGAAACAACATTCAAATATATACAACAGAATTTGTTTTTATTTTATCGGTCCGTGACGCCTAGAAACAAAACTATCGAAGATATATTCCATTCAAATAGATGGTACACGTTATACTCTGATATAAAAAACACAAATTGTCTGTATGTTACACATAGGCTTTTAAATTGTCCTCCCGATTATTATAAAACAATAGCAAATTGTCCTTTAGGTGTCTGAAATAGTCTTGTTACTGTGCAATGGACGGAAATTGTCAATTTTTCACATGGCATAGTAAAGTTGTGTCTGTGTGTTACACATAATCTCCTAAACCGTTTAGGCGAATATAATTACAATTTAACAGGTTATTCCGTAGGTGTCTGTAAAAGTGTATAGAACAATTTCGTTTTATAGATCCCTAAAGCCTAGAAACAGGACTATCGATGATATATCCCATTCAAATGGATGGTGTAATGTAATACTCTGATATACAAACACAAATTGTCTGTATGTTACGCATAAGCTTTTAAACAATCTCATCGATTATAATACAACAATAGGAATTGTTCATCTGAAAAAGTTGTCTTGTTTTTTATATTACTGGGCGGTTACTGTTTTTTTATATGTCGTAGTTAAATTGTGTCTGTGTGTTACATATAATCTCCAAAACCGTATACGCGAATATAATGAACTTTTAGCAGGTTATTCCGTAGGTGTCTGAGAGAGTTTCTAGAACAGTTTCTACAGTTGTGAATGTTCCTATACTCAAAACCACTTTTAACGCAATAGTTCCTTCAATATTCAATACCATAAGAACATACAGAATTTATCCATTTTTACGTTGGATATAACAAGAATTGCAGCTAAGGCCTAAATAAATAATTTCTCGTAATATGAAACATACTTAATTTACCTTTTCACCCCATCACACTTTCTACTTTAAGATTCACAACTAACGGCACCTACTCGTTTATCGACGAATGCGAACGTCACCGATTGAGAAACTTTTAGTAGACATGCCGATTGACTCGACACTATACTGGGAAGTTGCTGTCGACAACATCGAGGGGCGCAGGCGAAGCTGGAAACAGGAATCGAACCATGGGTCTCCCGCATGTTAGACATGTGCTCTAAACATCATGTTACGGCTGGCCCATGTTCTTTTAATATATCCATGTTTAGTTTAAAATATGAAATACATGGTCTAATTAGACAAATTTCTGTACGAACAAGAATTTTGTTTCTAAATCAAACTGAACTATAACAAAAATCATCATTCAAAGTGAAGATACCTAGAAATGAATATACGTCTTCTTCACAAATTATGTCTCATTAGAATTTAAAAATATGTAAACTTTTTTTACAAAGAATTTTAGGATGCCATGCCATGATATGAATCCATATATAAATTAAGACAAACAATTTTGTTAGTATTATCTTTTCATGAAAAATTTTATGTTTTATTAAATTTTAAAGAGAAAATTAAGTATTTAAAAAAAAATCCAAATCAAAAGAAATTTCAGAAGATTACATTGTGAGAAAATATGCGTTTATTTATTTTTAAAAAAAAAACCGAAAAATGATTTTAAAAGGCTTGATCAAAAAAAAAAATTTATGTATAAAATTAAATAAAAAATATCGAATATTATTATCGAAATATTTTTAATTTGTAACAAAATGTAAATATCCGCTGGCAAAAAATAAACAATAGAGCGATTCTTTACAACTTATCTTTTTTTATTTTCAAATACAAATTATAATTAATTATAATATAAATGTATTTGAAACTGCATATTTTATTATAAATTGTTGTTTTAATTGTTTAACAAAAAAATATATTTATTTAAACAAAAGTACCTCATTTATTGGCTATTGGATTGACTTAAGTCTGGTGATTGCTAGGATTTAAATTGGATGTGTATTCAGATGGGCCTTTATTTCAGCAGCTGCACTTAGCTACAAAAATGGGATCCAGTGGCATTATCATGGACTCTAAGCATCCTTGGAAACTTGTGGCCTTGGTCTTCGATGTTTAAGTATCGATACGAAAAAACAACAAATTATTGCAAAAGTTAAATAAATAGCTATTCAGAAAGTTGCTCTATGCGCTAAATCTACCGTTTACTGTTTTTGTGTAAGCGCATTCAATGTAAAATTATGGAAATATTTTACTCGGTTTTAAAATATTTTTCAATATCAAATATGTCAATAAAACGTTATCATTCCTTAAAAAAAAAATTATTACATCTTAATAGTATTGGAACAATATCTGTTGAAAGCAATATTTGCTTTAAGGCAGGAATTAGCGAAAACTTTGTATTTGTAGCCGATATTTTATGCAAAATTGAAGTTGTAAACCACGAGTCACGAATTAAAATAATGGCTTACCCATATTTTCACATATAAGTTTATTAATAAGAAAAATCACAAAAAAAAATCAGTTGCTAGATTTAAACATTTTAGTAAAACTACTTCTTTATTTATTTCAATCGTAAAATATTACAATTTACCCAATTTTCTATAACATGACATATGCAAATGTAATCAAACACCTCTGACCTCTGGCACTGACTGCTATTACATAAAAACCTTTACGAATGTATTGATGTCCTGTTTTCGTTTTTTGGCCGACATCCCAACAGCTAAAAATAATAAATACATTTCTGTTCAATTGACCCTAAAACTGGCACTTTACCACCAACGATGTTGACTTAATGTTATGCCTCGACCAAAAAAGGAGAAAACTGATGGGTTTCAAAATAAAAAAAGCCCCACCTCCCCACTATTGCGCCCGTACTCATCACCTTTATACTTTAAACTAAATATTTGTCATACTCGTACATAAATTTTCCTGACAAATTGTTCCCACGATTTCAAAGTTTACTCTCTCTTTCTCTCTGGTACGCTCGATGCCACACACTTGGTGACAATCACACAAATTGAATTAAAAATTTATTATTTCAATCCATAAATTACACAAAATTTCAGTTCAGGCACAGGCTCACGATAAAGCAGCAAACAACCAAACGACCAACCGTCCGACCGACCGACGAGAAAGGAAAAAATTACACAGTAGCAAAAGAAACAGCAGCACCATTGGCAGCAGGCAATATAACAAAGCTCTGATGGCAACTACGATGTTGAAAAAAATTATGCAATTTTCCTTCAGCTGCCACTACAGAAGAAGTAAGAAGGCGAACAAGAAGAAGAAACATATGAAAGGCAAAGCTCGTTTTGATTCGATTTCATTTGAAAATCCATTAATTTCTAAATCAATCTTCAACACGTTTCTTTCATCACTTTTAAGCGAAGTTGGTTTGTGGCAAAGTTTTCTTTGTATATTTTTTTCTCGTTTTGGTTAAAATCGTTAATTTTTTTTCTGGTGTTAAATTCTTTTTAGCCATATACTATATATATAGTATATTATTTTCGGGTAACACATATTAGCACACACACCCTCAACACTTTATGCTGTTTCTTGGTCAAGACAACAAACACGCTCGTTCGCACAAACACACACACTCCCAACTCGCTGTGAATTGTTGGTGTTGTTTCTTGTTGGCTTTTATTATTTTGTTTTTTTTTTTTGGTTTTCAATGTGACCAACAAACTGAAAAACCGTTCTTCACTTTTAAGATTCTGGTACTCTTAGTGTTGTTTTTGGTTTTTTTCTACTTAATGGAACAGAACAGAAGCAGAAAGAAAACAATACCGACACAACCGACGTTTCACAAACAACTGAAGCGAAAGTTGAGCAAAGCATCGACAATTTGGCCAAAATCAAACCATAAACAGTAGACTCGGCAGCCGCAGCAGCAGCAGATACAAATTTTCCATTTACTCAGCAGCTATGCCCCCATCCATGCATCCGTGCATGTCACCATTAAAACGTCTCTTGGTTGGTTGGCTCACAATATGTGAACCCTCAAAACTCTCATTGGAATTCGCTCTCTTTCTCTCTCTTTCACATTATCACAACAGCAGTGTGTGTGAGTGTGTGATAAAAAGAGAACTGGTACAAATGAGAGGCCGTGTATAAGACACACACATACACACACTGTGATACATTTTCTTCGAGTGCATTTGAGGGCCAATGTTGCCACTTAGTAATGGCGGGTCAAAAGTGCTGCTTGTCGTGTGAAGGGGAAATTTGTAAAGAGTATGAATTTCCCGTTATTACAGGAAGTGTCAATGGCACGAGGGTAATGTGACCAGTGAAGGAAATCGGTAGCAATGTGATTATGAGAGGTAAATGTTTAATTAATGCAGTGCTTTTGATACTAAATACGGTCTAAGTGAGATAGAAGAACATAATATAAACTAAAATGAAAAATGTTGTAAGAGTTTTGAATCTAGTTATAAGTTATTCATTTCTTGGTTAATTACACTCCACAAAGTCTAACTATAGTAACATTAATAAGTCGGTCAGATATTCATCATTAAAGTCGAAGTTTAACTTGTGGTCTGTATTATTTAGGTTGACTAAAAAGGCCCCATGAACTTATATGTGTTATGTACAAATCTAGATCCAGCTATTCATTTCACTTGCTGAAGGCTTCGCAACGAGTCAGTCATTATGTCCTGGAAACATTATGTACCTAAATTGAGATATGCAGATTGTGTCGACGCGGAACACAACTAGCATGTGATTTAGAACCACTATCACACAGTTACGAATTACACTATGACACATAATCAAACTTTTGAAAACACACGAACGTAACTATATAGGTTCGATAGTGCAACCGGTGCTGAGTAAAACCCTAGGTCAGTTTGGCTAGATTGGCTACTAAAATTTGTGTTTTTTTGCCTTCTAAACTTTTAGAAATCTCTTGGATCCCTTGAAAAAAGCTGACATCAGTTTTTGGCCAACAGTTTGTACAGTTTTTAATCTAGCGCTTTTTCTTGTAGCTAATAATCCGCTTAAGAAATTGATATAATAAAATTTCTCAAAAAAATAAAATTGACTTCCCTCGTTTATTTTCAAAAACTTCGATAAAAATTCTAATTTTTTCACTAATTTTAATATAACTTCGAATAATCGAATAACTTCTCTGAACAAACCCATGTAATCTGAACAAGTCTAGGGATATTAACCCCTGATATCTCGAGAATTGATTGAGATATTGATAATATACACATATAATTCTAAAACATATAGATTTTAACTTGATTAACCTTAAAAAGTTGAAATATGTAATTGCCCATAATAATCTACATCGGAAATCAATTTCAAAATTTGTAATAATTTTTACAAAAATACCTCAACTTCTACATCAAATACCTCGACGTCTATCAGAGATATGGTAAAAGCAAACACGTACTATTTTACGTCTTCACTTCAGCTATTGAACGGCTTATTACTACTTAGTCTGTATACAAAAGAAAAATACTCAGCGGCAATAAACCGATTTGAGAACTAATTCGAACTTTAACCTTATTGCGGCATACCCTAATGCCTAACTATCGATACGAAGTTTTTCACAATATATTCGTAATTTTGGCAAAAACAAACGTAAGGTGAAGCTAGATGACCAACATCGCGGTTAATACATATTTTTAACAAAATTCGAAAAAATGTCATATAAGGATCACCCTAATCCTCTTTGTGAAGAATTAAAGGGGTTGAGTATTCCGATCATATTGGTTTTTGGTAAAGATAGCAAGTAAAAACATTGCACAATGGCCTAACACTCCTAAAAAACTGATTAGTTTAAAGTAGATAGATAGTGTGTTGAGATTGCATGGGTTTGCTCAGAGATGTTTTTCGGTGTTACCTGAACTATAATTTCATTGAATAGAGTATGCAAAAAATCTGCATTCCCTACGACTTATATTAAAAAATAGTGAAAAAATTAGAATTTGTTTCGAATTTTTTTCAAGGGATCCAAGAGATTTCAAAAAGTGTAGGGGGGCAAAAAAAATTTGGTAGCCAATCAAGGCACACTGAGCTAGGGTTTTACTCAGCTCCGGTTGTACTATCGAACATATATAGTCACGTTCGGGTGTTTTTTCACTGTTGCACTTTGTTATCATTCACTAATTCGATGAACTATAAACATAGCTGTCAATTTTATCATTTTTGTAAGTGTCTATTGGTTTAACAAGCAAATTCTCTTCATACAACTTTTCTTGATGTACATTATCTAGACTCTTGTTTATTTTTAAAGGAATTACGAATACAGAGAGTTTGCTATTAATATAGAGCTTGTATTGCTAAAGGATACTAATTCCAGAAAAACGCTAGTGACGGTAAGGCAAAGGTATTCAAAATGAGTGGCGATGAGTTAATAATTTGTTATATTAGATTAGAAGCTACAAATATGTTGTTGCAATTTGGAATTTTATATTTTTGATAACAAGTTCAAAATTATTGACCTCAATGCCACCTTTATCAACAATCTGTTTGACGCTTTGGGGAATTTTGAATTTAAACCAGCAAAACTTTTTGAAATCGGTCGTACTAAAATTATTTAAAGAACAACTTTATTGATAATGCTTTTAAGTTATTTTAATAATTTCATATAATCGGTGTAGTGGAAATACTTTTAAGAGTATTGATTCTTCCGCAAGATTTAAAATGTTGATTTTGGTTATTTTTCGAACTTTTGGTATATTTAAGTAAAATTATTGTTTTTGACTTACCAATGATATTTTACGTAATTGATTTTTAATAATCAATTACGATTCTCGCCAAAATGGTTATCGTTCGTTTTGATATTGTTTTTATGAATTAACACGCTTCTATTTAAAGACTCACACAACAGGACCTACAGTTTTATAGACGAATCCGAACTTCAACTTTCCGAGAAACTTTTACTTGACTTTTACTACGAAGTTGCTGTCGCCAACATCGAAGGGCCGCCAATAAATGAAATGTAGATGACTGAGACAGGAATCAAACCTCCCGCAAGATCATCCATCCCCATTGGGTATACATGATAATTAATGTTAATTGTATGCTGTGGCATAGTGGATAGAACACGCGACTACCATGCGGGAGATCGCAGGTTCAAACCCGGCTCCAGTCATCTTAAAAGAAAAAAATAAATAAAATTTTCTTTCATTGTCGGCTCGCCTCGAATGTTGTTGACAGCAACTTCGCAGTATTCAATCGTCGTGTCTAGTAAGAGCTTCTCAAACAGTGACGTTCGCATTCGTCGATAAACAAGTAGGTGCCGTTAGTTGTGAATCTAAAAATAGAAAGCGTGTTAATTCACAACAACGCGAGAAGCTATCCCATACCTCATTCATGGGGTGCAAAGGGAAATTAAGTTTTTTTTTTGTATGCAGGTGTTACCAGACTTAATTTAATTGGTCTGCAGTTATATGAAGGAAAACTTTTCCAACTTTGCTGTCTCCGTTTTTCAGATATCTCCATGCTAAAATTTATTTTGAATGTTAGGTTCCACATCCAACCATCACCTGTTTGCACCAATTTTCAGGCAGGTGCAACTTTTAAGGGAAAAATTTACTTCTCTACACATTTTGAAATGTGTCACTTTCATATGACGCCGGATATAAATTAAAAAAAATTTCTCTTATAGGATATGCTGCTCTCATTGTTTTCACTCGCAATATAGGCCCGACCTCGCACATTTCTAAAAGTTTTTAGTTTTAATTTTTAGTTTTAGTTTTTATTTTATAAGGAATATGCCACGCTCCGTTCAAAGCTATCTTCCGTCCTCTGGAAAAGGAAGTTGAACAAAGTCTGAAGACTTCCTTGTGATAGGGCCACAAATATACGCTGAACAATATTTAGGCTCCATATGATGTTAATATGTTTTGTAATGGGAACAGCCTCGGCTATTTCAATGTTCAATGACGCGCACGTATTTCTATAATAAATGCCTAAAAAAATATTTATAGAACGTGCCTCACCCACCACACATTAGTGACAACCGAACGAATACAAAGTTTTTAGACCCTCATTGTTTTACTAATTTTAAACACTTATTTTGCATAAGAGGTGCCCAGTATTTTAATATAACGCCCGATAATTTGTATGTGAAGTGCCACGCCCACTAGTTCGGTCACATTAAATTTTCTATAAATTGAACACATTAGTTCAAAAAGGAAGGTTAACATTTCTCACTTTTATTTTACTCCACTACTAACTCTAAAAGTAATCCATATATGGATTCAGCACTATTAACCTTGTATTTAAAAAAAAATCAGTATTGCATATCATTGATTCCAAAGTTAATTTATAAAAACTTTTGCCCTGCATTCCAAAATTTAACCCAAATATTGTTATGAATTTACCAATTACTTACAAATAGTAATAGTGAAATAATCGAATTTTTACCGCTTAAACGATCGGTAAAAGAATCGCTTTTACAATAACGTTAACGAATTTTCACCAGCGATTTAATAATGTTATCATTTCCAAGTGATTTTTAGAATCGCCCCTCGCCACATGGATTTTAGTTGATCGAAGACACTTAAAATTTACATATTTGTAAAAAAATTGGTAAAATTACTTTTAATTCGACATTGGAATACAAATAGACATTAGAATCTGGACCTTAGATTTCTATATTTACTGTTTCTTTACATATTGAAACAATGGAAATATTTTTCATATTAATTTATGTTAGTGTATCATTTGATTCATTCGCTAAACAACCAGAAAGGTTTTTTATTGTCAATATTAATGTCAATTCATTGTCAAGCACTAGGATGACGCGTTTCAAACTCCATGACATGTTCATCTTCAGACCTCTTTGTGACGCATTGATTCACTCTGGTACATCAACAGCTGCATATACATATATCTACAATTATGTCAAACATGTACATGCAAAGTGGATATCAGCCGAAAGTGTCCAAGATCAAAATTTGAATTTAACCGTATATATTTAACATGCGAATGGTGCATATTTTTCCCTACAATTCCGTTTTTAACTCTTAGCTCAAGCTTCTTTTCGAGGAGATTTGTTGGTAAACTAAGCTTACTTCAAGTTTTAACGTCAAAGTTAGCTTTTTGGCCTGGCCATGCAAATGTTTTATTCATCATAATGGTATTTCTTTAACCAACAATTAATACAAGTTCCTCGACCATCACTTAAAATGACACATTCATCCCCAAAAACAATTCTGAAAATTCCCGAAAAATATCACTTGAACTGTGCCATTAAACATTTATGGTGTTGACGGAATAAAGTGTGACAATTGTGTCACTCTCACTCTCCCTCTAGTACTCTGCTCACTCAATAAGCGACTGACTCTCTCATAGCACTTGTATTTCTTATAAGTTGCACAAGTGTATTCTCTGTCTGTTTTCTCACTCTCTCTCTCTCTCGCTCCCTATTTGCTCCAATCGACCACTAGTTAATGTGACAGTCATTAACTTCTTGCGTGACTCATGGCCAAGTTGTTGCCATCCATTCATCCACTCCCTGTTAAATGAGAGGCTTCCACATCTTGCATAGCCAGAACTCAGTGTCTGATTAAAACAAAACCGGTATTTTTATTATGACATTTCAAAATGAGCCACTTCTTACTGGTGAGAGCCAAAAATACGTTTCTTGTCTTTAGTCTTATACTTGTAAAAAAATTGTCTTAATTGTATTCTAAGTGTAAACACACTTGGAAAAATATTTGGCTTTTGGACTCATTACCGTAAATGGTTGATTGCGGTTTTGTTGTGTGAGACGTTAATTATCATCTGCGAACACCAATGATGCCAATGAACTCGCAATAAATATAATATTTTTATTTAATTGGCACAAAAACTCAAATATTCAAAACCTTGTGATATTTTTAATATGTACCAAGAGATTGTGTACCATTTACTGGATTATTATTATTTAAATTTCTGCTGAATTAAGAATTTAACTCGCCGATTAAGAATATAAATGGTCAGATTTTTTGCCTTATCAATGCCCATACCCAAGAGGTACACAAAGGGGACAGATGTATAAAATTTATCTAAAAAACGATTTCCTGAAAAATATTAATAACTTCAAATGATCAAATCAATCAAAAAATTTATTGAGTATAACATAGTTTTTTGAATAAAATGCTACCTGAGTAAAATCACATACAAATTTGTTGAAAATTTTTAACTTTGAGTAAATTCACTGGGAAGATAGTGAAATGGTAATGCCATATATTCAAGGCGAAATTTGATGGAATATAACAGTTTTTTTTTTAATAGTTTCTCTATACTTCTAATTACTCTATGATAAAACGGCTTTGTTGTTTGGGAAAAGTTGTGATTGTAAAATTTAAACCAAATATCATGATTTTATTCAAAACAATAATTTTACAATTTCATAGCGAAAACATTATAAACAGTTTACCTTGGGAGAAAAAAAATTTAGAATTTTGATCATATTATTATAAAACATTTAATTGTACTAAAATGTACAGAAAATTAACATTACTTATGACCTTCAATTCCATATACATTTCGGCCACTCATAATTCAATGTCATACACTTTATCTTTCAATATGCCATAAACGATTTGTAAGCAATTTTTTATGTATGTATAAAAGTATTGTCATTGCAATTTATCTTTGTTTTACTATAATTTGTTGTTTGGTGTTGGATTAAAAGATCGTGCTTGCAGCCATAATTACAGTGCGAATTTAATATACATAGTGTAAGTTAAAAATTTACTTTTCACACTGACTACTCGCAAAATTAATTGCTGATGTAGATTTGAGATGTTTTTTAACGATGAAAGCCATTCAAAAAGTAAAATTAATAATCCAAATCCAAAAATAATAAAGTGATGAATAACCAATGATTTTTATATTGTCTTGTCATAGGAAGAAAGTAGTTCAGCTGTGATACTTTAGATTGTGCTACAAATTTCATACTAAGATGCTCTTCCAAATTAGTGAAGTTATCGATGTCTGAAATGGTGGTTTTTATGTAATAATTTTTGTGGCCTCATAGTTTAAAATATTTTGATTGAGCAATATCTGGGAGTCTTCTCGTATGTCTTTGCATAGCAATGCAAACATATTCGAGCGTATTGAACTTAATTTTTTATAAAATTTATATTTTAGTTGCAATAAAAATACGTTTTAGTACAAAAAAGTACTATTTGGCACAATGAAAGTACTTTATTAGTAGAACAAAAATTCTTTTTGGTGCACAAAACGTAATTTTTTGAAATTGATAAATATTGTACTGTCACGACAAACCATGTGGCGGGTAATGATTCTTTAACGATTCTTTGGCAATTCGCTAATGCGATTCGTAAAAAGCATTTTGAAAACAAATTCGAAAATGATAACATTATAGAATCACTGGTGACCATTCGCAAACGAATCATAAAAGAGATTTGTTTACAAATCATAAAGCCCATAAAAATGCGATAGAATTCTAAAAAACACTTGAAAATGATAACATTATCAAATCGCTGGTGAACATTCGTTAACGTATCGTAAAAGCAATTCATTAGCCAATCGTTAAAGCGATAAAATTCGATTATTTCAGTTTTTTCATTTAAATAAGTAATAGGTAATTTCATAACAATCTTTGGGTTAATTTTTGGCATGCAGGGCAAAAGTTTTTTAAAATTTAATTTGGGAATCAATGATATGCATTAAAGATCTTCTATAACTTTAAGTCGTGGGTCGGAAAACGATACTTTTTTGTTTCTAACAAAAATAAATAACTTAGAAGTTAAAACATATTTCTCAACACATGAGTTTTATATGTTTTCCAACAATGTTTAATTTTAAAATAAATAATGAACAAATTTTGGAAAAACTATACCAATTTTATTTTCAACAAAGTCAAATAACTTTCAAGTTGAATATTTTTTTAAACTTTAAAGTTGACAATCTTTTCGAACAATGTTCGTTTTCAATTATAACAAATATACATTTCTATATATACTTTGAAAAACTGAAGATGGGTCTTATAAAGATGCATCACGATATTCAACAAAACTCAAAGTATCTAGCCTCCGTTATTAGCGATGGTATAGTATCGATCATATCTCATTCATTAGATGCAAAAGAAACACATAGCTTTAGGAGTTTTCTGAAATTTTAGATTTTCTCCCAAATATTTTTGTTTGAAATTCTCAAGATGCTGTGTATAGTTTTGACATACCAATACAAACATATTTTTTTGAACAAGAGTGTTAAATATTGTTTCTCAACAATGATAAATAACTTTATTTTGAAAATTGTACGTTACTTAGTTTTTCAACGGTTGAAAATTTTTTCAATATAATTTCGAACATTTGTTGAATTCAAATTGAACAATTGAAAAAAACATTTGATTTTGAACTTGTAAGTTCGTTTTTTTATGAGGAAAAAATTCAAAAATTCCGTATTTTGGTATAAAAATCGGTTACGTGTGACAACGGACGAATACAAAAAGTTTAATCTGTGACCGGGCGTGTGAAAATCGAGTACGGAATCAGTTGCCTCAAAAATTCTTAGTTCCACACTCGATTACTTTTTTTTTTAATATTTTTACTGTGTTTGTTCAATTGGCTGCATCCGGCTCGCATCGAAGTACCTCATTCTGTCACTCTAATTTTCCAAGACCTTGTTAATGCCTTCGGGCTGTAGATCACGGATTGCTTAAATGATATTAGCCTTAAGTGTTTGAATCGGTTCTGGATTTAAATAAACTATGATTTTAAAATTAACTTGTATTTGGTCCTTCTTCTATACCATTTGACACGAGAAAAAGTGTAACGTGTTAAAGGAGACACGTTGGACCTTAAGTATCTGAAGAGCGAATTCAAATTTTATTTCCAGCATATTCAATTATAATTGCTACTGATTCGGCAAATATGCACGTTTGCTAAAGAGATAATAATATTTGCAGCCCTATCCGTTAAATAATTAATTAACTAAATCAATAACTAGGACAAAAAATGTGCAGCGGGGCACTGAAAACATCAAGTAAATAACTATAAACTGTAACTACTAACTACTATCGAATAACATATAAACCAGTTCAATTGTGCTTTTTTGGCTCTACACGAAAGCAAAAACACAAGTGAGTGTTTTTGACATTACCACTGCACAAGCAGAACAATGACAATACATAAGTTCTTTTAATTACAAATCAGTTAATATCATTGACCCCGATTTAAAAAATATACACTACAATTTTGGAGAATGAACATAGAGTGAAAGTTTTTATTAGTCAGTTCACCTTTGTAAAATTTCTGTATTATTTTTTTTTTAATTTTCATATTTTCTGCGATTTTTACCGATTTTGTAAGCTGTAGGGGGGGGCAACTGCACCCCCCCCCCTGCTCCTACCTGGCTACGCCCTTGACTTAATATAGAGCTTCTTAAGTATTACACAAAAAAGTTAAAAAGTGATTAAAAAAAATGTTTAATTGTTTCTCATATCACTGAAACGTACGACTTTTCACATATGTGACTATGGAGTTGCCCATATGCAGTGATTATATTAGAAAGTTATTGCTCGGTGATGGTATAAGATTCCTTTCCTTTCTGAAATATATTGAAAAAGGTAAAGTTTTTATTAAACATTAAAAATAAGAAATTTTTAAAAATTTAACTAGATTTTTGAAAAAATATTTTTATTTATATAATTCATGTTATTGCAACATTTTTTTACGTCTACGTCTAAGAATCATCAAAAATTTCATTCATCAACCAGATAATAATTTTCCGATTGAACGATATGTGTAGTATAATAAATGTTCGTTTTACTAAAATTCGCTTCATAAAATTCGACTTTTTAATGTGTTACGCATTTTCAATATTAGATAATGTTTATAACGTAGGCTAAAACTTTCCAAAAATTTTTTGCTAAAAAAAAAATATTAAAATTTAGTGAAAAATATTTTTTTTTAAGTTTATAAAAAATACATATCACACGTTTAGTGCAAGGCCGGCATAACTCAAAAAAATATATATTTTATAATATTAACTAATTATTTTTCTAGTTACATGATTTATTTCTTATATTTTGGCAAATTTTATGGCTAAAATTCAGTATATGGGGCGGGAGCCCAAATAAAAAAATATGCCCTAAGGGTTTTATGGGAAATGATATTAAAAAATTAACTTATATGTGTAGAAAATTAACCATAGGATATTAATTATTATTCATAACGCATTTAAAGTGCGTTTTTGCACTTTCATTGTTTTTAATTAACCACATTTTATCCAATGAATTTATAAATAATTACATTATTATATTCTGAAACCATTGATCAGAATAAACACAAGAGCTATAATGAATGGTTTTGGTATAGCCACGCAAGTACCTTTATTATACTCGTCTTTTTAGTCCAGAAAATCATTTAACCGCTACACTGTCCTAAATAAGATCGTATTTTTCCATTTGTTATTTGTCAATTATTTCATTAATTTATTTCCAAAATATACTTCAATTATCGTTTTCTATCCAACAATCGGTCAATCTTGATACCGTTACATTGATATCCATTTTATCAGTACATGCGGTACTGTCTGCTACACCCTGTTGTCGTAATTAATCGAGACTCGAACATCTTTACCAAACAGCTGTTCACGGTGGTTATTCGTTACTATCCCTGCCCTAAAGCCAAATAACTTTACACACAATAGCATTCACTACCGTACGTACACAAGTGAACGAGATTTGTAAACAACCAGTGAACAAAAGGACTGCTGCGTCCACCGACAACGGATAAACCCACAAAATAATTTAAGGAACGTATCAACTTCCAAATAAATTGTAGAAAAATACACAAAAAGGCACAAGAAAATGTCAACAAATTTCCGTTATACCATAGTGAAAACAATACGACCCTATGTGAAATATTTTCCTCAACTAACCAAGCCCGTAATGCGAGTCCTTATCCAAGTGTCGGTGCACTATATCGAAAGTAGTAAATGTTCGCCCGAAGTCTTGGACTTGGCGTTAAACAAATTAACGCATGCCGGTCACACGATACCCGAGAATTTTTGTGAATTGTTTGCAGCCATTTTACAAATAATGCAAATATTTCTAAGGACCCCCAAGGGGGCGGTCAAGCCGGATGAATTAAGAGATTGTCTAAAGCAAGATTTAAGGTAAGGGAAGAGGGATGGAGGACAAAAAAGATTGCAGTTAAAGTAAAGTAATATGTTTTTTTTTTGTTGTTGTTTGTTCATACCTCAGATTTAGTGATGAATGTGTGGAGGATTTGGCTAAAGTTTTGCACAATCATCGCTCCTCGTTGACCAAAAACTTTGTGGAGGCCAAAATGATGCGTTCGTGTGCCAAGAATTTGCAGTGGCGCATCAATATATCACTGACACAGAGGTAGGTATTTGTTGTGAATAAGGGACTGTGGCGAGAAAAGGGATGGTAAATGGATAATAAAAAAAAGTGTACATTGACATAGAGGGGGCAGAACAAGGATTATTGGAAACTTATAAATTTGATGCAAACTGGATACATTGCCTAGAATTACTAAAGGGCAATAACATATGGCACTAATTATATACAATTTTAAAAGGTTGACAAGTTAATAGTTTGAAGTTAATAATTTAGTAAACCTGAATCACATTTTAACCAAAAATTTAAGCCGTATTATATGGCTATTAAATTGACTTAGATTACTATTTCTTTTCAAATTCACCAGTTTTTGGATAAAACATCGGACAAAATAGATGACACATGCAACGATATAGGGGAATTTGTGCAATGTTTCATCATATCTAATAATCAATGCATGCTATGGGAAGCATAGAAAGAAGCAAAGCGTCATTATTTTTAGTAAACAAAGGGAATTGTTCCTTTTATAATAGAATGGAACTAGTAAAATTATTTCAAAATTCTGTTTTTCTCATTCATAAACTACAATGTTTAACTGGTTCAAAAATCAATAGTTTAGAACTAGTTAATTTTGGGATAAGTTCACAATTGCATACTTTTGAACTAGTTCGTTTTTGAACTAGTCATCCAATTTCTTAAAGGGAAGGTCTTCTTGGGAAACAGAAGTAAATCAAATTTCGTGCAGAAAATGTCATACGATGTAAGGAAATCTTTTCTTGTGACATATTACTTCTCCCGATGAAGTGCTCTTGAAATAATATAAAGAATAATATACTCTTGAAATAAATAGATCTTTAACCGAACTATAACACAATATTATAATTCTTATAGATCAAATAATAACATAATCAAGAGCAAAATAAAACTGAAGGTAAACAGTACGTGGTTGGAAATTGTGCCAAGAACAATAACTTCTATGCAATTGTGTCCGATGGCCACATGCATTGTCAAGAGCTTGTATGAATGTATTATTTTGACTTGTTGTGTGCTTTGAGGATTCTATCTTCGCACCGGTGGGCAGAGTTTATATTTTACATTGAGTAACTTTCTTTCCTTAAGGTTTGTGATAATAGTGGAGAAGTCGCAGCAAAGGGCACTGACGAGCCATACGCCTTGAACAAAAACCTATTGGTAATAATCAATAAATACCAATAGAATAGATCTTTAACCGAACTATAACACAATATTATAATTCTTACAGATCAACTAAAAACAAAATCAAGAGCAACTAAAAATTTAATTCTTAATGAGTATGTGTTAAATCGAATCTTTTGTCAATTTTAGAAGACTTCTAAACTAACTTCTTTGATTTTTGAATGTGATTTTAAAAAGTAATGACGAATAATAAATTTTTTCCTGAAGAAGTACTTCGTTTCATATCATATTAATTTAAAAAAAAAAATTATGAGTTTTACAGTTAGAAAGTTACAACATAAAGGACGAACACACAATTTAAGCAATTTTTGGTACAATGGTGATATCAAAGATATATAAAAAATTTCTACGTCAGAAAATTCCATTGAATATTTAATTCAAAAAACTTTTTTTTTAATTTGTCACTAATTTTTTTCCTGTTTTTGAATATTTTCTTTTTTTTCTTAACTTTTCAGTTTCATTTGTTACTAAAGTTTTAAAGGATAGATATATTCCTTACAAAATTACAAAATTATGTATGGTCTTATATTTTTATTTTATTAAAAATAAGCACCATTTTCTATGATTACTTTCTTGAAATAATATCTTGAAAGATTTAAAGTAAATAAATTTTATACATATATGTATATTTTTTTTAATAAAATGACAATGAGTTCAACATTTCTATTTCGCAAATTTAATGTTTTTTAAAAGTTGGAAATTGTTATAGGAAAAACTATATAAATCGGTTTTTTCAATAATAATACATATTACTAATTATATTTTTATAAATTTTTAATATTGCTTATTTTCTTTGAAATGAAAAATTTAGTATTTAATTTTGAAAAATTTAAATGTTGTTTACAAACTTTTAATATTTGTTAAAAAAAAATATTTTTGTCAAACTCTCATATTTTCTTATATTTCGATTCTTGAGAAAATAAATAATTTCTAATAAGGGCGATTAAAAAATTATTTGTATAAATTTTCAGTATGACAAAAAATTTTCTAATTTAAATAAAAAAAATAATTAGAAAATTTAAAAATTTAGTTTAAAAAATATTAATTATTTAAAGAAATACTATATATAATGTCCCTATTACGGTTAACAACTCAACTGAGTTGAAAATTGAAAACAACTGATAGTGATCAATTGTAATTTTTTGGTTGAGTTGTTTGGTTAAGTTGTAATCGATAATACCACATTTTAAAATTTCAACCGAATTACAACTCAATTGGGTTGAGTTATAAACCGTAATAGGGGCATAAAATTGTCTCGAAAAATTCTTATACATATATCCTTAAACTTTAATTTTTACAAAGCAGTTTTGTTTATATTTTAGAAAAATTGAATGAATGTATATATATTTTCTTTGATGGGAAATTCTTCTTAATTTTTTGAAAAAATAAACTTTGTTTTATTTTTCAAATTGAAAATTTAATTTTTTTATCCTTAAGTTTGCAAAATTATAATTTCAATATACCTCCCACAATCTTGAATGTTAATTCTTTAACCTCAAATGGTGACAATAGTGACACTCAAAGAGAGTTATAATGTTCACATTTTGATTCCTCTTAAAAATATCTTTATTTTAAATTAGCTTATATGGGTTTCATTTGAGTCATTTGTATATTGCCAAAATTATCAGGAAACCAATATTATGTTCGTTCTAAACATCTATCAAATAATAAATTAAATTGTACACAAACAAGTTTTTATATCTTTGTTTCCCTATAGCGAAGTAGTATCTTAAATCCAACAAATTATCATATTTGTCGTCCCTTCCCTCGCATTTCCTTTAGATTTTGCAGACAATCAAAACTTTCTGTATTTCTCTTTACTTCTTTTAGCATACCTCGCGGTATTTCCTCCCCCAACAACAACTCCGCGACGACAACTGCCGGCAGTGGACGCAATGGCAATGCTGTTGTTACACCTACCATTATATTACATTTTCAATTATCCGATGGTCGTTATCGTACACTCGAATTGCCTTTGGCCATGTTCCATCGTCTGCGTTATAATGTCGCCGTTTTGCTCAGCGAAATGCAATCTTTGGAACAACGTGCGGTCATGAAAAAATTCTAAACATGCAGGCGCTTGTGATCATCTTCTTAGTTCTCCAACAAACTCTATCATATATACCATACGCACACGTGCATAAACTATTAAGACATTCCTTGCATTTCACATCGACTTGGATCATCTCCAAGACGATAGACGGACAAACAGTTCAAAAGAACAACAATAACAAAAAAGAGCAGGCAAATCCAAAACCAAAACAAATGAAATATCCCAGTGTATAACACTCAAACAAACAACAAAACACTTCAAAGCAAATACTTGTTGTGGTGCTTAGATAATTGTTGTTGAAGAACATAAATTTATTGGATACCCTACACCTAGAACACTGTAAATGAGACAATTTGTAGCTGTTGACTATTGAATTACTTATGTTATAGGCAGTTTAAATGCGATGCTAGGTTGTGTTGTAGTTTTAAAATAAGGTACGAATTTCCATTACCTCTTGCTATATTTTAAAGATGTTGCTGCACCTATCTTTTTAACGACAAGTGCCTTTTGAATTTATTCAATATAAAGTCTGTTTTGCCCTTTAATGTAGTATTTGTTCCCCTATGAGTACTTTCCATTATATGCTACTATATTTCCCTAACTGCCCTAGTTTAAGTAGTCCAGTGATGATGAAGTGTTTAATTCTGTTTTACTCGTGATGTGGATAAGGCATTCATATAAAGTGGAAAAATAGACTAGACAAGTTAGCTAAATAGAAAAAACCTTTATTCCATCTCTAATTTTAAAATTTTAACGAGAGGAATTTAGATTTTAACTTTGTCAGTTCAAATAGTCAATTTCATAATCTTTTTCTTATATTAGTTTAAATTCGTTTGATTGTCAGTTTATGTAAAATGCAAATGAACAAAGTTCTTTGCTAGTAGTGCCAAATAGTAGAATGAGTAGTTAGACAAACAATCAAATGAGTACATACTTAGAAATTTTGATTAGTATTTATAAACTGGAAAATAAAAAAACTTTTAATACCTTTTAAAATTCCGAAATAGCAATTTATTTAGAATACCCTAGTGATTGCCAAAATTTTTAAATTTCCTATAATATATATAAATACGTAGGGGACATTACGCTACACTTCTCATAGTTCCCATTCCAATATTACAAATTGTAGTAATTAATCTTATAAATATTACTTACTACTCAATATAATTTAAGATATTGCAATACCTACGACGTTTTTTGTTAAAAAGTCTCACTCCAATACACTGGTGTAGGGTTTGCTGTCAGTCGGTTCGTATCGACTATCATTGTATTCTTTCTTTACATGTTCGCTCAATGTGTTGCATCGCTTGTTGTAGTAAATACATACTATGTATAATGTAAATTTGATATACATACATATGTGCCGGTGTCGGTATAACTGACACGACATTTCAATATAATTGTCTATGCATGTGTAAATACATATTTGTAGTACACGTGTATATGCTGTTTGCCTATATATTATTGTTTGTATGTAACTGCTTTTTATATTTAGTCATTAACAATAAAATACAAAAAAAAATACTAATTCGTATGATGGCTGATGATGATGATGCGTACGTAGTATTAGATAAATACTATGGTATATGTATTTGTAATGCAATTACCATCGTGTTTGTATGTTTAAGTATATGTAATAATTATCATAGTCGAGTGATTAGTCTAAATGTCCTTGTTGGTTGTTAAAGTTTACACAGTTCATACATTGATTTTATTTTTGGAATTATAAAACAAAATGTTATTTATTGATATTGATAAAAAAAAAGAATATAATACGAAATATATAAAAATCGATTGTACTGTCGTTGTCATTTTTTGGCCCAAAACCACCACACACATACACATTTAAAAAACGTATTTAAACAAAACCAAACTTTGTAAGAAAAATAATGCAATTACAATAACACATTTACATGTTACACTCATACAAACATTCACAGATACAAACACACACACAAAAACACACGTTTATACGTATAAGAAAAGACTTGATTATTATGTGGTTTATATGTAGAAGAATAAAATAAAATAAAAAAATTATATGTATAAAATAATTGGATTTACCCAACGCATAACAAATGTGAAAGAGATTGTGTTTTTCCATGAAGCTGCAAAATAATAATAAAAGCAAACAAATTATAAACAAACTACACTTAAATTGTTGTTTAATATATTCGAATTGTTGGCGTGTATGTTCTCAGTGTTCTGGTGTTTGCTTGTAAACAGCAATTTTAACTTTGCTGCAGGACAACCTATAATTAATGTATTGTTCAGATGGGCAAGAGATAAGAGTACACTCAGTGGGTCCTAGTTAGACTAAATACAGTAGTAGTGAACTATCAGAAAATCAATGTATAAAACCATTGACTTCGAATGACATTTTAATTTTTTAATACATTTCTGATGTTTTCACATTAGATTAACGAAGTACTTGTCCTAAATTAACGAGCAGAGTGTTATCGTTTTATTCTATGTTTTTTTAGTTTTGTTTCCCTAATATTTTTTCAAATTTCATTGCGCATCCTACAACAATTATATCGGTGGCCGTATGGAAAAACTAGATACTATCATATTGTGAAAACACAAAAAAACACACTTAAAGTTTTAAAAAATCCAGTTTTTACATACTAATTGGTATTTTTCTGATTTGTTTTTCAAAAAATTTAAAATAAACTGTATCAAAATTTCGATCTGACAGAGTGATAGTAAATAAAATACACTTTCCATTGTTGGTGATATTTCAATCTTCGTGGAGTTATCTCGATTTTCCGTACGGCAACAGATATTTTGTAATACATATTAATTAACTTTCATATTATGGTAAAACTTAGGAGATATTTTTTCTTTTGTTTATAGGATTCATAAGAAAACTAATTCTAATTTTTGCTAAATCAATTTTTTTATATATTTAATTTATAATAAATATCAATACAATTTTACGAAAGCGAAAAATTTCAGCGATTTTCAAGATACCCATGTCCAAGCAAAAAATTTAGGAATTATTTATTGATTTTGGTTATTAGTGATATAGAATTTTATCTATATTTACTCGACACAAAGTTTTATTCGAAAATAATAACTTGAAAATATGAACTTTGATCCTTTTTTAAATATAGCAAGATTCTTTAAAATTATCCTTTTTTTAAAGAAAATTTCCCTTAGATATACATTTTTTTAATAAGTCAGCAATTTTTTTGTGTTTACATGTCTAGTTTTTACTTACTTAATTTCCCTTTGCACCCCATGAATGAGGTATGGGATAGCTTCTCGCGTTGTTGTGAATTAACACGCTTTCTATTTTTAGATTCACAACTGACGGCACCTACTTGTTTATCGACGAATGCGAACGTCACTGTTTGAGAAGCTCTTACTAGACACGACGATTGAATCGACGCTTAATACTGCGAAGTTGCTGTCAAACAACATTCGAGGGGAGCCGACAATGAAAGAAAATTTTATTTATTTTTTTCTTTTAAGATGACTGGAGCCAGGTTTGAACCTGCGATCTCCCGCATGGTAGTCGCGTGTTCTAACTACTATGCCACGGCCGGTCCCGTCTAGTTTTTACTAGTCCTTTAAAATTAAAATTTTTTATATGTATTTTTTTATTTTACTTTCAAAATCATACTTTTTCCTAAAAAAAAACACTTAAAACGTTTTTCTTAACCAAAATATTACCAAACGCGAGAAAATTTTACAAGAAAAAATTACGAAAATAGGTCTCACTTGGCGCCTTAGGAACTTATTATAACACCCTGTGTGGATACTTCAATTAAAACTATTGTAGTAGTTGTTTTAAAGTATTCACACAAAAGGGATTTTTTAATCTAAGGGACCCTATTTTGGGGTCCCTAGGGTCTAGTGGGCGCCAGCGCTAACTTTGACCATGGTTTTCTTAGGCTGAACTGAAGAAGTTATTTTAACCATTTATTACTTCTTATGAGTCTCTTATACCGTGTATTACTGAAGATACTAATTTGATTATAGAAATTTATTAAAAATTTACAAATAAATAAACCCCAAATAAAACCCCAATTCTTTTTTTATTAACGTAATTTATATTTTTTATACAAAGTTTTTTTATATATTTATTTATTGTAGTTCTTATATACATTTGTTATACATTGTTGTCAGTTTTTTATTTTACTAAATATTTATAATTTATTAAAGTTTTGACATAAAATTACATAAATTTTTTTATATTTATTTCCATTATATTATAAATAATTTCCCCCACAGTCTTAAGCTGTCTTCAGATAGTGCTTCTCTCCATCCAACTCCCTGAGACGCTGTGCCGCCTGTTCTGCTGTCAAATCTCTTTGAGCCTGACACAACAACTCAAATCCCACCATAAATTTTCTTACAGTGGCCGATCTCAACAATGGCGGATAATAGATGGCATGCAATGTCCAATGGCTAGAATCCTCTCCAGCCATGCCACCAGTAGGTGCGCCATGAAAGCCCATGGAATACGGAAAGGAACACTTGAATAGATTATCATATTTCGTTGTCAATTGCTTGATGACCAATGCCAAATTCTGCTTTTGCTTTTGGCTTAAATCATTAATGCGCTTGTTGTTGTTGCGTGATATTAACATAGTCTCGAATGGCCAAGAGGCCCAATAGGGCACCACCACTAACCAGTCGGCGTTATCAATGACCACACGTTCTTTGCGTTGCACTTCTTTGGTCACATAGTCGCTGAGCAAAGGTCTTTTGTATTTTTGGTAGTATTTTTTAAGATGTTCATTTTTCACCGCCGGCTCAGAAGGAAGAAATGAACATGCCCATATTTGACAATGGGGATGAGGATTAGAGCAACCCATGGCCGAGCCTTTATTTTCAAATATCTGAACCCAGGTGTATTTTGCACTCAGTTCATTGAATTGATTAATCCAGGCGTTAATGACCACCTCTATCTCTGTGGGCGTCATTAGGGGCAGTGTTAAATTTGATTTAGGATGAAAACACATGACGCGACATGTGCCACGTGCAGCGGTGGCTTGGAATAAGGGATCATCACTCTCGGGTGGAGCAGGTATGTCCTCCAACAAGGCCGGAAAGTCGTTGGTAAAGACGAAAGTGCTTTCATAGTTGGGATTTTTCTGGAATGAAAGATTGAATTAGCTTAATGTAAATAAATAAAAAAAATTATTATTTCTTAAGGCTGCACATTTTTTCTGTCCGAGAATCAGAAATCCGATTTTACGCTATAACTGTTGCCTAACTAAGGCTAGTTCCAAAAATTTTGGCCTGCCGTTTTTCGATCTAATTAACCTATTGTGTAGTACGATTTTAACAACTGATGTTTGCAACTTATTCTACAGCACTTTCTATTTGTTTTGCATTTTGACACCTACCGTTCCATTCGGCCGAATAACACCGGGGCACAACGGATTGGTGGGATCAAATTCAGGCAAATCATTCTTTTGCGGTGACTCCTGTTGGCCCGACCATGGCCTAAGCATACGATGAGGACAAACTAACACCCATTGACCCGTCAAGGGATTCAAACGTCTGTGTTGATGTTCTGTAAGGCACAATGTTAGAAATTATTTTTTGTGGGTTTACAATTCTTCCCATCCCTTAACTCACCTGTTGGAATGAAACTCATGTTCTGGCTGTTGTACTACTTTTGCACCTTTGCTAGGGAATTCCAATTGGAATTGTTCACAATTACACTAATTACCTTTAGTTTTTATCAACGACTGCCAGTGCATCAAGTATTGCTCTATGTTTATCTGCCTCTTTATCAGCTGTAATGCCGAACTCTTCAGTTGTGTGTTTTATAGTTTACTTTGGATGTCATTCCATGATCATCTGCATTTGTAGTGCAATCTGATTATTTACGTGAATTTCTACCCCCTCAATAGAATTGTTATTATTCCCAGAGCTGTTGGAGTGTTTTTTGCGGTCTTTATCAGCAGTCCACTTGTTATCATTGTGTTTAGTGTTGTTGTGCTGCACACGTATCGGTCAAATGGTTACCAAGTACCCAGTAACATCTGTGCAAAAGCTGAATCTCAGCACTTTGCCGGGTGAGGTCTGACTAGAAAAATTTAAGATGCTATCTCCTTCTGTTAAGTCTCTGAAAAAAGAAAACTAAGGTCAATGTAGGCACAGGTGCCAGTAGGGCTTTAGGGAGTCCAATTTCGGGACTTTTTGGACTCTATTATAACCTCCTATGTGTGGGTACTTAAAGTAAAGGTATTATCAGTAGAATTCTAACTATGATATTTTCAAGTCTCTACGGCAATTTTGGACTAAGTTAGGCCCCTATTTTTGAGACATGGAAGACTGATTGTTCCTCCATCTATCGGTGTTTTGGTCTCCGCTCCCAACTTAGATATTCAAAAATACATAATTTGCTAAAGTCTTCTGCATTTGGGGAAAATCACACTAAATTGCATAATCCTTATTTTGACGCACTAGATCAAAACGGCAAATTTATACCGCCCATAATTGGTTTCCTTAAATGTTGACAACAAATTTCAAGATTTTTGGATTATGTGTGTGGTCAAAATCGCAATTTCTCTGATTAAGTGACACACCCATTTCTACCGCTCCCAATTAGAGTTTCCCAAAATCCCTTAGTATCGCTACTACTACTCTATAAAATAAAACATCACACGTTTTTGTTTTTATACCCTCACCCTATGGGTAGGAGGGTATATATCAATTGATTCGATCCAAAAGTATAACACATAGAAGGAGTCACTTTAGACCCTTAGTTGCTTTGAACCAAATTCGATTCATGACTTTTTAAGTCATTTGAGCCATGTCCGTCTGTATTTCTGGCTGTCCAGCTGGTACGCATGATAACTTTCGAAAGACGCCACCAAATATTTTGAAACTTTGTACGAGTTAATATTTCTCCAAAACTACTTACGGTATTGCAAATTGGATACATTGTCACTCCCTTATGGTACCTCCCATACAAATATATCATTCCGCTTACTTTATAAATCGAGTAATAATATCAATACATCCAAAGAGATCGTGCCCAAATTCTGAATTTAGCAAAGCTACAGCAGGATAATGTTTTGGAGAAAAAAACTGGTAGTCTAACCACGCCCCATCTGGTTCCTCCAATACAAATATATCATTCCGCCTACTTAAGAAATCGAGTAATAATTTCAATACACTCAATGTGATCGTGCCCGAATTCTGTATTTAGTAAAGCTATATCAGGATAAAGTTTCGTAGTCTAACCACGCCCCTTCTGGTACCTCCCATACAAATATACCACTCCGCCCATTTTTGAAATCCAGTAATAATATCAGTTCACCCAATGCAATCGTACCCAAATTCTGTATATAGTAAAGCTATAGCAGGATAATGTTTTGGATAAAAAAAATGGAAGTCAAACCACGCCCCTTCTGGTACCTCCCACACCCATCTGGTTCCGCCCACTTCAGAAATCGATTAATATTATTAATACACCCAACGCAATCTTGCCCAAATTAAAGCTAAAGCTGGATAAAGTTTTGAAGAGAAAATCTGGATGCCTAGCCACGCCCCTTTTAGTACCTCTCATACAAATGTACCACTCGGCCCACTTTACAAATCGATTAAAATTATTAATAATAGTAAAGCTAAAGCAGGATAACGTTTTGAAGAGAAAGTCTGGAAGTCTAGCCACGCCCCTTCTAGTACCTCTCATACAAATGTACCATTCCGCCCACTTTAGAAAGAGTAGTAACAATACACTCGGCACGATCGAGATCCAATTCTGTATTTTGTTAAGCTATTAAGTTTTAGAGAACAGAATTAGAAGTCTAGCCACGCCCCTTCTAGTCCACATCCGCCCACATTAGAGATGGAGTAATAACATCAATACACCCAACGCGATAGTGCCCAAATTCTGTAATAAACTAAATCAGGATAAAATTTTGGAGAAAAAACAGAAAGTATAGTCACGCCCCTCCCATACAAATGTGCCATTCCGCCCTCTTTAGAAATCGGGTAATAATTTCAAAATACTAGAAAATTGCATGTTTAACTGAGGGTGAGGCTATATGTAAGTCGGGTTTCCCGACTGAAACTTCTTACTGGTTTTTATCGCGTTTTTGTCTTTCACCGTTTGGTCTGTGTGATGGTACCAATTTTAATCCTTTCTCGGCCTTTTGTCCCTAAAAGTACGATTTTGGTAATAGCACTTTGTGCAGTTTGGTCTGAGTGATAGAACCAGTTTTATCACTTTTACGGGCTTATTTCTCTATAAAAGTACGAATTTAGAAAAATTACTCAATAGCGCTCAACTTCTCCAAAAAATAGATATTCAACAAAATTTTCGCGATAGTACCTTTACGCATTTGGACCGTTCGATAGTACCAGTTTTATCCCTTTATGTTTTTTTAGCTCTAAATGTATGAATTGCAAAAAATGTAAATGTATGAAATGTATGAATTGTTAAAATTTTTACTTGCATTTTGTTGTTGAAAAGATGTTGACATCATTCATGAAAGATGCGGAAAAATGCACAGAGTTGTACTCTAAAAAGCAGACTTTAAGCGATTTTTCTCAGTAATGTTGACCCGGCAACCATTTTCGTTAACATTTATCTGAAAGAATGGCGAAAAACATGGACGGAGTAGATTAGAAGATTACGCCCAACATACAAACTAACAAACATCTTCCCTTTTTTAAGATTAGTATAGATTTGAAATTAGGAAAAACTAAAATAATTTCTACACCATTTACAATTGAAATTCAAAGAAAATCAAATTAAATTCAAATAGTCCACTTTAAATTCAAATATTGTCAATTGATATTCAAAAAATTAATTTGAAATTCAAAAAATGTCAATTCAAATTAAAATTTTGAATATCAATTGACAAGTTTTGATTTTCAAATTAAATTTTTGAAAATCAAATAAAAGTTTTGAATTTCTATTGAAAATGGCGTAGTTGATTTCAGAAAGAGATTTCAAGAAAGATAAAAAATATATTTTAAATTTGAAGTTTAAAAAACATTGGCATTTAGTCGAAGTCGTCAATACTTTTGTTTGTCTTGACAGGACGTAATACCTAAAAAATTTGGCTCAAATTCTGAAGTATTTGGAGTGATCTAAATGGTTTTCTAGTGGGGTAAGCGCTTAATTTCAAAATTTACTTAAAGGCCTATGAGATTCCATTTTTAATGAAATTAAAGTAGTAACTTGGTTGTGATCTATCGAAATATTTATTGCTAATTCGCTTGTTCGCGACCTAATCGTTTCGAAAATTAATTTAAAGTCTATTTTGTTTTTAAACAAAACTCACACAATTTAAAGTTTAGCGTAATTTTTTTTAAAATAAAACAACTTCAATATTGTTTTTATATTATTCAATAAATACTTTATTATTTCACTTCTGTTTTTTTTTATTTTCTGTTTTAATATTTCATTATAATTAATTATTAATAATAATTTCTAATGTTATTATCATAATACATAATTTATTAGTTTGTTGTTGTTGTTTCTTTTTCATATTTTCTTTCTTTTAATAATTGTATTCGGTTGTTGTTTTTCTTTTGTTTTTGTTGTTTATATGCAATTTATTTAAATAATAATGTAATGATTACATTTGTTTTAGTTTTAAAGTATTTTTTTTTTAATTTTTAATATTTAATAATTATCATTTTAGTTTTGTTTAATTTGTGTATTAATCAGTCGTTCTGTTTTTTCTTTTTTACTTTATGATTTTATTAGTAATTATGCTTTTTTTGTTTGCTTTGCTTTATATCCTTTTTATATTTAATAATATTTTATTTTTATATATTTATATATAAATATAAATGTATGTCTTTTAAAGGTAATTATTTTCAATACTTAATACAAATCATAAAAACTAACACAAACAAAGCGTTTCAATTTAGTACATGTTTTTTTTTAGAATTTAATTTTATTTTTGTTTTGGTATTCTTTTTTGGTTTCAACAATCACTTGAGGAATATTTTCTACATACAAATATATATATGTATAGAGAGAAAGTGTGTGTTTTTTCTATGCACTTTTACGCAATAATAATTATCATAATAATAATACAATTATAATTAATTGTTTTTTTTTTATCATGATTACAATAAATTGTTGTCATCGGTTTCGGCATCGTTCTGAATAACATTTCCAGTACTTAGTACAAAATGTTGTTAGGATACAATATATTTACTATATAAAATATAACAAAGCCCTCGACTGTGATGTCAATGGTCAAGTGGGAATTTTGTTAAATGGAAAAGTAAGGAATTTAAGAATTATATTTAAAAAATTGATAAGAAAAATGTGGTCTTACTTTTCTTTTTTTTTAAAGAATTTTTTAAAATAAGATAAATCAATATTAAAAAAAAGTTCTTCCAAAGAAAATTTGACCTTTTTATATTATTTTCTATAATTTTTGAAATTTCATCTATATTGTAACTAATAAAATATTTCTAGAATTATTATATTATTATAAATTAATTATATAACATAATTTTTTAACATCCGCAATAGGAAAAACGGATCAAAAATTAAATTGAAATTGACTAATTTCTCTCGAAAAATTATAACTGTCATCTTAGCAATAAGTTTGGATAGGAAATTTTTACAAATTTGAGAACACGAATAACAACCAGAATGTACAAAGGTCCTCCAAACTAAAAATTGAATGAATAAAACAATTTCCCCGCTATGTTATTTCTTAACTTATTAACCGAAATCATATCTAACACTACAGCTCATTACATTGTAGACAATGTAAAAGTTACAATAACTGTTGCATACTTTTGGGCATGTTGAAAAGCTGCAAATATCAATTTAATTTGTGTGTCATCGGAAATCTCTACACCATTTCCAATTGAAATTCAAAAATTTTATTTGATTTTCACAAATTCCAATCGAAAATCAAAACTCGTCAATTGAAATTCAAAACACATTAATTGATATTCAAAACTTATCAATTGAAATTCAAAATTCGTCATTTGAAATTCAAAATAAGTCAATTGAAATTCAAAAATCTTTCAACTGATGAGTTTTGAATTTTAATTGACGAGTTTTGAATTTCAATTGTCGAATTTTGAAATTGAATTGACAGGTTTTCAATTTCAATTGATAAAATTTGAATATCAATTGATGTGTTTTTAATTTCAATTGACGAGTTTTGAATTTAAATTGATATTTTTGGAATTTAAATGGAAAATTTGAATTGGATTTGATATTTTTTTAATTCCAAATAAATTTTTTTAATATCAATTGACCAGATTTGAATTTCTTTGAATTTGGTGTAGTTTGTAAAAAACATGATTATTATTTTAATGAAACACAATTTGAGATTTTCTTCAAGAAATTTTTAATACGAAAACATTAAGGAAATTTTAATATTCGAAATTTGGATATCAGTGGCATAATTTTTATTTTCTGACATCATTCTCCAAACTCAACCATCAATACCACAGTGAGGTACAGTATGTATGTATAATAAGACAGTGTGTGTTATTATAATGCTCATTATGTGTGTGTGTGTGTACGTGTGGATATATAAGAGTTATATAGCGAGAGAGAGGAAAAGAAAGGGAATACAAGAATAAATATAGGTAAGTGATATTACTAAGCGTCTATGTATTGTATGTATAATGTCATTGTAGCTGTTTGGTTTGCTATGTATGTATATACTTATATACGAGTATATAAATTTCTCTATATGTCTTTAACTATGTATGCATTAATGTTTATGCGGTATTGTAAATTCAAAATAAAATAGTGTTGTATACAATGTCAAACATAATAACAATAATTATACAAATAGTAATTAATAATAATACATATGTATGTAATAATAACTGTAAATGATCCTCATTCTATTATATTCTGTTTTCATGTATCGTCGTCGTCGTCGTTTTTGTTTTGTATCATTATTATACTCATTTTGTTTTTTTTTTCTAAACCATTTGTTACTGTTACTTTAGCATTTGCCTGTCATTATTCGTTTAATGTTGTTGTTGTTGATGTTTACATTTCCTATGTATGTATTTACTTTATTGTATATAACAAACTTATATGTAATATGTCTATGTAGTATGTATAATATATACTTTATATACTAAATATATATATATATATATAATGTATATGTATATAATGTGTATATAAGTAGTATGTATGTATATTTTGTAATGTATATGTTGTGTATGTACGCTAAGAAAGATTAGGGGGAATTTTGTATTTACTATTTAAAGTGTATGTGTGTGTGTATATAAGATTGTATATATATGTTAATAAATGTATTTATGTATGTATGTTGTGTAATAACGAGTCCTTAATTTGTTATTTGGTTTATGTTAATGTTTCTTTTTGATGTTGTAAGGTTTAATAAAAGTTTAGTTTAGTTTTAAGCCTAACATTAAAATAAAGTTAAATTAAAACAAAATCAATCAAATCAAATTAATTGTATAGATTTATTACAAAAAGTTGTTGTTGTTGTTTTTTCTCTCGGTTACTTGTTTTTAGATTAGGTGTACAGTTTTGTTTCTGCATAATACCATCGTTTCCGTTTCCGGTTTACTATTCTATGTCCTTTGTTGTTGTTGTTATTGTTATTTATTTAATAATAATATCAGAAGTTTATACAGCTTAGCGTTTTTGTTTTCAATATCTTCATTATCGCAAAAATAAATGGTGGGGTTATTAATTGTTTTGGTTTTTTTTGTTTTGTTGTTGTTCTTGTTTTTGTTTAAGAAATTTGAATTCTAAAAAGATTAATACGAATAGATTTAAATTTAGCATTTCGATTGATTTTGTTGTTACATTGTTGTGGTTCTTTAAATCTTACGTGGTGTTTTGCGTTAAGTAATCGGATCGGTTTGGTTTGCAGAGTTGTGCGATTAATGGAATTGCATTGCAAGAGAGGATATTTTAGAAATTGTGTAAGAGAATATATGTGTGTGTGCAGTTAAAGGATAAATCAGAAAAACGAGAATTTTCAATGGATTACTTGGTTAAGGGCGGATCCATCACTCTATACACTCGGATAAATTTATCCACCGATTGAGTGGCGCTATTACACGCGATTGACCAGAATATACGAGTTGCCATTACAAATAAAGAATGAATAAAGAAACCAATAAAGAAGTCGATAGAAACCTTCAACAAAAGACTGATTAAATGGGATGTATACAAAGAGCACCTTGAAAGACTCCTTCTCAACACAACAGATCTCACCATTCACAATCCACAAGAGCTGATGGGCAGAATGGACGACATTCAGGTAGGAAGAAATAGAAGTCTCCATGGTGGAACTATAAGTTTTCAAAATCCCACCCATCAGCCTGAAAATTCTTCAACAAGGAGAATCTCAAACTCTTCAAGAAACATAAAATATCTTCATGGAAGAAATACACCTACGAGCTCGAAAAATCGCAGAGGTAAATAGACTTAGAAAAGTATTATCGTCAACAATCAGCGCCGCAGGATACATAATGAAAAATTATTGAACCTAGACCAAATACTCAAAGTTATCCTTGGAAATCCCAGTGGAGAGTCCAACTCCAGAACAGTCGTATTAACCAAGTTCTGCGATCGAATACCGGCCACTGAAGGGGACGTGATCAAGGAAGCCATCAACAGCTTTGATCCTTACAAATCCCCCGTTCCATATAAGCAACCGAATCGCAACATGGAAATGTGCTACAATATGCTAAAAAAACTATTACCTCAAAGCTGGTGACAGTTTCAAAGTTCCTCTTGTCTACTGATGGGTCCAAACACGATGACACGGTCGGATACGGTATCTACTCCGCGGAACTAAGCCTAAGGTATAAGATCAAGGACGATGTTAACAGGAAGGAAATATCACAGGAGGACATCCTCCTGTTCACGGACAGTCTAGCGTCGGTAAGCTCACTAAAGTCCAGCAACACCAAATCGAAAGTAGTCAGTGCCAGCTGGGCATCTCTTAACGAGATATACAGGATTAACAGAGTTCTGGTCACTTGGATACCTGGACACAGAGGATTTGAGGGCAACTGTAGAGCGGACGAAGAGGACCGATAGGGCTCAGATCGCAGGAAAGCGACGTGAACCGCGTAGCTTCTTCGTATTCTTAATTCCTTTCACTTTCAATAGAGCATAGGGCCTCAACGTAGTTTTGTCAATCTCTTCTGTCTCGAGCGATTGATTTTACTCGGTTGAAATTGTATCCCATTCGTTTCATGTCTTCTTCAATAGTTCGTAAATTAAATTTATTCAATTCATTAAATTAATTAAATTCATTAAGTTCATTAAATTCATTAATTACATTAAATTTACTAAATTTATTAAATTCAATAAATTCAATAAATTCAATAAATTCAATAAATTCAATAAATTCATTAAATTAATTAAATTAATTAAATTCATTAAATTTAATAAATTCATTAAATTCGTTAAATTCATTGAATTCATTAAATTCATTAAATTCATTAAATTCATTAAATTCATTAAATTCATTAAATTCATTAAATTCATTAAATTCATTAAATTCATTTAATGCATTTAATTCATTTAATTCATTTAATTTATTTAATTCATTTAATTCATTAAATTCATTGCTGTCATTAAATTCATTAAATTCATTAAATTCAATAAATTCATTAAATTCATTAAATTCATTAAATTCATTAAATTCATTAAATGCATTAAATTCATTAAATTCATTAAATTCGTTAAATTTATTAAATTCATTAAACTCATTAAATTAATTAAATTCATTTAATTCTTTAAATTCACTAAATTCATTAAATTCATTAAATTCTTTAAATTCATTAAATTTATTAAATTCATTAAATTCATTAAATTCATTAAATTCATTAAATTCTTTAAATTCAATTGATTCATTAAATTCATTAAATTCATTAAATTCATTAAATTCATTAAATTCATTAAATTCATTAAATTCATTAAATTCATTAAATTCATTAAATTCATTAAATTCATTAAATTCATTAAATTCATTAAATTCATTAAATTCATTAAATTCTTCTAATTCATTAAATTCTTTAAATTCAATTGATTCATTAAATTCATTAAATTAATTAAATTCATTTAATTTATTGAATTCATTAAATTCTTTCAGTTCGTTCAATTTTTTATTTAAATAAATTTTAATATAATTAATGTAAGAAAATTATTGAATTTATAAGAATTAATGAAAGATTAAAAAAAAATCATTAGGTTGATTAAATGCATTAAATTTATTGAATTCTTAAATTCTTCCAGTTCGTTAAATTTTTTATTTAAATAAATTTTTATATAATTAATGTAAAAAAATTATTGAATTAATAAGAATTATAAGAATTAATTTAATTAACTCCATGAATTTATTATATATATGAATGTAAAATATAAACTTAAACATAAATTTTAAAATTTTAATTTATATCCGGCGATTGCTAAATCGCTCGGAGCTGTCTACACAAAGACCTTCTGAAATATTTATGATTCTGTCGGATTTTTTACTCACGATCTCTGGCATCAGAACCATTATCGTAAAATAACTCTTAAAAGATCTTAACACACACAAAATTAAAACTAATAAGTTTTTAACATTTCACCAAAAAAAAAACTTTCGTTACCTCAGTTAATTCTCTTACAATTTAGTCTAGTCACAAATAAAATTAATCGCACAACTCTTTAATGTATTTCTTAATTTATATTATATTTATTTATTTTCTATATGATTAGAGTATTCAAAAGTTTTCTTTACTTAATAGTTAGCCAAACTTAATAATGCTTTTAACAAACAAAATAAGAAACAGAAAAACAAAATGTGTAAGTGTCAAATCAAATGATTTTCCTTTTGTATCTCAATAGTTGTAGTCATAAATGCAAAAAGTTCCTTGTGCAGCTTTAACATTGTGTAATTCATCTTTGTTCAATTTTTTTGTATATTATTCAATTATTTCATTAATTATTACAAAAATACGGCAAAAAATTTAACATAACTGAAAAAACGCTTAACAAATTTTCGTTTGAGGAGGTAAATTTTTATTTAAAAAAGTGCTTTGTTTTCGTATTTGTGTGTGTGTGGAAATATTTTTATAATTTTTAACAAAATTCTTTACACAAATTCCAAAAAAAGAACGTAAATAAATTCTGGAATTTCTTTTGTTCACAAAACACTGAGTTCTGTGCTCTAATTTTAGACGTATATATAAAAAAATCAATTATCAATAAACAAAATGTTGTATAAAAAAGTTGTAAATCTCAATTGTTACAGTTTTTGTTTGTGGTTGTATATAAACCAAAAAAAAAGTGTTTTCTTTTGTTGTCCTTTTTAATCAATATTGATATGTTTGAGTTTTTTGTTTTTGTTTCTTACAAAAATTCCATAAGTCTTCTCGTGACCATATGTATGCGAAAATTTTGTTCAAAGAATTTCTCTTAAGTCTTTGGGAAATGATAACAACAAATGGTGGAGGAGAGAAAATAATATTTGTGTTGTTGTTGTGAAAAATTAAATTAATTATTATTTTATTCTTTATAAGAAAATGCAACTCAATTTTGATATTTTATTAGAAAAACAAACAGAAATAGATGGAGCAAAATAAAACTATGGCAGTTATTATTCTATAGGAGATTATTTAAAGCTGATGGGGGACGTTGCGGTAAAGGAACGAAGTTCTTAAGTGGCATCTTAAAATTTGTGTTCTTTGTTAGCTGTGACATAATATTTGAGAACAAAATTAAATTGCTACCGTATAAGAGTTTAAAGTAGAGGCGAGAAGTAGTAGTTGAAATAAAAAATTTTGGTGGCATCTTACTTTATAAAACATATATATATAAATATATTTTAATATTGTATCGGCACTTTTGATGTACTGAAACTTAGTCGATAACATAGTGCAGAGAATTTCCAAGTCAGGGTGAAGGTACTAGGTCAGTATAGAAAAACCCCCAAAGGGTTTGTCGGTTATATGAATCTGATTTGAGTCCATCTTACCGATCTGTAGCTACTCGTTCCTTTTAATCCTCCCCACCACCAGCTTTTTAACGGTTTAACTATTTCTCTAAAATGGATTTATGTGGTTCGATTATAATTTTATTTCAAGTTTTGTAAGACTTATGCCAAAATGTCTATACCTCTGAGCTGCACTTTCTCAATGTGTGTATTTGTTGTTCTCTGGGTATGTGTATGTGTGTTATGTCGTTTTAGTGGCAATTATGTTTGTTTTTTTAAGCTTTTTTTATTTCTTTATTTTTCAAAAAAAAGTTAAGCTTCCAAAAAGAATTATGAAAAAAACTTGTATCTTAAAATTAGGTTAAAGCCCTTATATTTCCTTTAATATATATATATAATATATGTATGTATATATATATGTGTGTATATACTTTAGATTTAATAATAAGTTTTTTTTAGGTTTTTGTCAAGAGTTTAATGAAATTTCATTTATAATAGTTTTTTTTCTTGTTGTTGTTTTTAATACATTGAAAGAGTATTCTCTTTTGCTTGGTTTTCGTCTTGGATTTTTATAATAGATTACAGCACCTTTTTTATATTTATATATATAGTAAATTTTACAATAACGGGGATTTCGTTAAGGGATTTTTATAGTTTTTTTATGTTGTTGTTGAAGAAAAATTAATATAATAAATAGGTTTTTTTAATTTTTATATTAGTTCCAAACTGATCGTATAAATGTTATATAAGGATTTAGGGAGAGGGGTCATTTTTTTTTTTGGTTTAAAGATCATTCGAGAGATATGTTCCAGTTTTATTATGCTTGAACGATTTTTGAAGAATTTGTATTTGTGCAAATTTGTTTGATCCGACAAAAAGTTTGTGCAAACTTTTAATCTCTTAATAGAGCAGAAATCTTTAGTCAATTACAAGTTTGCGCTTGAAATAAATATTAGAAGAAATAACAAAAATTAGCTTATGGAATATATGTTTGCGCAAACTTAAGAAATCGTATGTAATTGCATGAATTATACTTTCTAATAAACTTTTTGTATGTGCATAAAAACAGCTATGTTTTAAAAAGGTTTAATTTTAATGTAGATTGGAGAATTTACTTTACTTTTTTGGAGGCTATGTATTTGCTCAAACTCTATGAACAACAAAAAGGTTATGCAAAACTTTAATTTTCTTCTACTGCGGAAATCTTTAGCCAATTACAAGTTTTCGTACAAACTAAATATTTATTTTTTAAGCAAATACATGACAAACATTAGCTTATGTTATTTATGTTTGCGCAAATTTAAAAACTCAAATGAGATTCCAGAAAAATTATTCTCATAGAAATTTTACTACCAGCACAAAAAGTTTTGTGCTTTGAATGTCGGAGCGTAAACTTATTCGTTGAAATAAATATATTTGCACAAATTTTATGGGTCTGGCAAATTGTTTGCGCAAACCTTACTAGACCTTAAATTATTAGACAATTAACTGTTTTTGTACAAACTAAATATTTTGTTACAATGTTCAAGCAAATGCATGACAAACATTAGCCTACAAAATAAGTTTGCACAAACTTAAGAAATGACACAAAAATGTATATGCTTCGCATAACAGAGCGTAAACTTAATAGCTTTTCATAAAAGTTTGCATCATCATACATTTGCGCAAACTTTATATAAAACGCAAACATATGCTATTTCACAATTTTCGTAACCAATTTAATTAACATAGAATTTCACTCGAAGACATCCATCTTATCTAAAAGTTGGCGCTCTTCTCTAAAATTCGACACTGCTGTATCCTAAAACAAGTTTTGTAGTCTATTTCATGGAAAATGGACAGAACTAATTTTTTGTATTAAAAATGTTTGCGCAAACATGTTTAAACCTATAAATTTTCGCTCAACATTGACTAATATGTAATCACTTATCCGACTTTAAAATGTTTGCACACACACTTACTGGTTTTATACAAGTTTGCGCAAACTTTTTTAACCTATAAATGTTGCACACGTAACTAGGCGTTCTTGTAATGTCTGCAAAGCCCTAGATATGACTTAAAAACATTCGCGCAAACATATTTGTATTTTTATTTTTATAAATTTTGACGCAACTATAAAATCCTTTGGTTTGCGCAAACACTTTTTTTATATTTAATAAATATTTTAGATTTTAAATATTTGTACATATTCGCTAAAAATTCACTATTGTATAACCACTTATGCGAATTAAAAATGTTTGCCCAAACATTTATTGGGTTTAAAAATGTTTGCGCAAACTTGCATATCCGATAAATATTTCACACATACCAAACTCGTTCTTTTAATATCTGCAAAGCCTCAGATGTGACTTAAACAAATTTGCGCAAACATATTTGTTTTTTTGGTTTGTGCAAACACCTTTTTATATTTTGCAAAAATTTTAGATAGTAAATACTTGTAAATCTTCGCCATTTATACGACTTTAAAACATTTGCACAACACTATAAAAGTTTGCACAAACTTTTAATATCCGATAAATATTGCAAAAGAAGAACGCCTTGGTAGTTCTTTCAATGTCTGCCAAGACCCTTAAAAAACTTAAAAATACTTGCACAAATATATTTATATTTTTTTTTATAAATAGTAACGCAACATTAAAATGTTTTGGTTTGCGCACACTTTTTTATATTTTGATAATAATTTAGATTTGAAATATTTGTGAATATTTTCTTTTTTACTTTCTTTTTCTATTTCGCTTTCATTGCTATTTCTTTGAATTTCTTTTCCGACCAAAAATTGAATTTAAATGAATGATAAAGTTTGCACAAACTTTTTATTTCCACTTAATCCAATCTTCACTTTAAATTTTCACAATTTCTGTTTAGCTTTTTAAAAGCGCCATTATCTAAAATTTATTTGATCTTTAAACCTCAAAAACAGTTCCCCACAGTTTCTAGTAATAAAATTATTTTGATTGTGTAAGTGTAGTTTATGTGTTGCGTGTGTGTGTTTATGTGTCATGGCATTTTCACGTACAACAGTGTTAGTGTAACTCTGAACTTTAACCCTTGTCTTTTGTGTATTATTTTAAAGATTTAATCTTTTTTGTCTTGTTTTCTTGAAAACCACTCCTGTGTTTTTTTTAATTTACCTTTACTAACAACAAACAGAAAAAACAATCAATCAACAAATCTTTTACATTCATATTCTCTCATATACAAAAAATATAGTATCTAATAATTTCCTAAAACATTGCATATTTTTAGGGGCCTACTCTCTTACTTATTCGTATTGCACGCAAATAATTTACACTTTCGCTACTACATCTACTCACATATTGTCACGCATACAAAGATAGAAAAGGAAAGTTTACATTTCCGCCAACAATCTACGTTCAGGGAATATTTAAAGCATCGTTACATTGTCATACACTAAACTGTATAGTAGGTGTGTGTGTGTGGGTGTGTTATATGTTTGTGTGCTAGTGAGTTTGTACATATTTGTATTCGTATTTATTTTACATGATCATCTAACTAAATTCACATCGTCACATCGATATCTACAATCAATCATACACTTAGTATAATATCAACTATTGACTCTAAATCAAAATTTTTGGTTTCTCTGTCACTGTCTCTCATTATCATAAACTTAGGTTCGTTCATCTTTTGCTTTATTTCTTAAATTACTATGGCACAAAATCTTAAATTATTCCTTTCTTCATGTTTTTTTTGGTTTTAATTCTCTCTGAGGGGGTTATCTTTATTCGTTACACATTTAACATTCGAAGTGGTTTCACTGAGTCAGGAGGGGGGTTTTGCGGCGAAGGAGGGAGGGCATTGCTGTTCGTTTTTATGTGTATGTGTTAGAACAAGTGTTAAAGTTTCAGAGTGCGTGTAGGGTGTATTTGAAAACTAAAATATAGGATTTCAAAAGATTGTAATTTTTAGTTTGTTCTTTTTGTTTTAGTTTTGAAGCTCAAAAGCTATCTAAAGTAATCATTTGTTTTGTCTTAAGTTTCAATACTTTTAGGTCTAAATAAAGTTTTGATATTATTATTATTATTACATTTATTTTCTTTTGGGCGGGAGAGGAGAAAGATTCGGCAGTAGTGTCAACATCTTGTTTAAACGTTAGAAGATTTCATAAATTTAAAAGGCAATCTTACTTGTTAAAATAAAAATATTTCAAAATTGTAATTGCGAACATATTTTAGGTTACAATGATTACAATGAAACTATTGGAAGTTTTTGCGTATTTATAAGCCACAGTTTTTACATATGCAGGCGGTACAGAAAATTTGTGTAGACTCTTACACAGTTTATTGTTTGATGAAGAATTTTTGAAAGTTGTGGCTAATCTGTTGGCAAAAGTTTCTAAAGTGAGCTAATTTGTTTACCAAGTTCCAAAATGCAATGGGTATTACTGGTGCTAGAAGGACCAGACTGAGGGAAGTTGGAGAATTACATCAATTCACACACGATCATGTCAGTATTCTTCGGCTTTTGGTTAATGATGACGGATTGAAGATGGAACATGACACAGCAACCTCTCTTTTAGACTTTTTTTAGAACGAATGCCGTGTTTTTTATGTACTGGCTAATCAGAAAGCCTCAGAGGCTATTATGGGATGTGGAATCGATACTAGCCGAAGGTGAACCATCTGTGTGGATAGCCAGACTGCAATAAAAGCAATCAATTCTACATTGTGTAAATCAAGTTGATGAAGAACTGTAAGCAGAAGTTGGATGAACTTAAACCTCTGGATGTCAGCCTTTGTTGACACCCAGGACATTGCGAGGTTCCAGGAAATGAATCAGCAGAATCAGCAGGCCAGATGAGGCTGTACTATGTTGCTCATGAATTCTCTAAGAGATGTCCACCCGACTATTTGCTACCTTTTTGGCTTCGTGGTGGATTTGATGTGGAAAACAGCCAGCAGACATAGGATCTCCAGAACCGACTGTATAACTGCTAGATCGCTGTGTTCCGAAAATAGCAGATGCCGATCGGGGAACATGGTTGGCCTAACATATGCAGTTTGATTAGAGGCTGGCCTGTAGAATTCTTACTGCAATATCAAGCACTTGATAGGCAAATGGGATAAATTTATACCGGACTACTGTCGTGTGTGTGGGGACGATGGGATGACTGAAGACGATTCAAAATTTAAGAAGTACCGAAATTCTGAAGTCTCACCTCTTCTAGAGATCACACGGTTGGGAACGCAGATACCATAAAAAAAAGTTTTATTTTGGAACGTTTAACTCATAGAGGCTATTTGTCTTCGGTGACTCTTAGTGAAATTTTCCGGAGAATATTACTTTTAAAGATTCTAAGCCTTGACCTCCGTCCAAAGTTGACTTTTAAACAGTTTTTCAAAATTGGACCAAAAATGTCCCATATGGGTGGGAGCTAGAGTGTTAAAATGTTCCTAGAAAATATACCCCAGATTGTTTATATATAGGTCTCCGAAGACATGAAATACCCCAAACGTATTATTACGGATGATTTTTCATATTCTTTGATTCGACTTTTGACCAAAAAAAAATCAACTTCAAACCAATGTAAAAATTTTTTTTGACCTATTGGAGCAAAATGGTGTTTAGTGTTTTGTTACTGAGGTCAAATACTATCGTTTGATATTGGTTTGGTTTTGCTAACGTGTATCTTAAAGTGCTCAGAAAATAAATTAGTAATTTTTTTTTTTTAAATTAGATTTGGAAGTTTGAAAATTTTGGGAATTTTTTTTTAAAAAATTCTTCTAATTTTGGTCTGGATTTTTAAAGAGACACCATCACGAAACGTACTGAGGTGCTCAACGACAATATTATCTAACATTGGGAAAAAATTAAAAAATTAAATGTGGATTTTTTCTTAAAATTAATTTTTAGTTTTAATTTTAAATTAAAAGAACCAATACAAAAAATTACATTTCCGCATTCCAGACTAAAGTTAGAAAATTTTGGAAAAAAAAAATCCCAAAATTTTCAACGGCCAGATCTCAATTATTTGTTTAAAATAGGTACATGTTAGCAAAATTTCATCGCGTTTGTTGGTCTCACACACATGTATTGTTGGTCATACGTAATACATAAGTTTGTAGTACTTCATATTATAGGCAGTATTTAATATGGTTCTTTTTTCGGAACATAAAATTTCTTGATCGCTTTTATGAAAATATTGTGTACATATTTTGTTATTTTTGGGTATTTTGATTTTATCCAATATTCACTGTAGACCATCACCGATATATAGATAACTTTCAAATTTTCTATAGCAATTTTGTGAAATATACAAGAGTCTATATGGAACCCACAGACAAGCTCAGCCATATATTAGCTGAAGATTTTTAAATACAATGTTATCAAAAACTAGTTTTAAAAATTACATTCTTACTTCAGTAATGAATATAAACCATATTTTAAAATAACTGCCAAAAAAAGAAATTGAAAACTATTTAGAAAACTCTTAAAATTACCGCTGATTTTCTCCTCTTTCAGCGTATTTTTCTCAATTTTATTATAATAATCATAATCATTTTTATTTTCACATTTTTTTCACTTTGCATATTGATTAATTAAATTGTTTCGTTTTTTGTAATTTTAACAAACTGAAAAGTTATAATGGGTTTTAGAAAACATCTCATCAAACAATTTGTGCATAATATCAGCAATCATAACTTGTTTTTAATAAAAATTAAAAATTTCTGAGAGCTCCAAAAAAAATCGCTAAACAGCTAAATCAATCATAGCAATTGTTCAAATCATTTTTGAAACTGACTTGAAAATTGAAAAAAAAGAAAAGTAGTAATACTTAAATAACAAGTTAACAAATAACACAGTGCAACAGTGAAAAAAACACCCGAACGAGACTATATAGGTTCGATAGTACAACCGGAGCTGAGTAAAACCCTAGCTCAGTTTGGCTAGATTGGCTACCAAATTTTTTTTTTGGCCCCCTAAACTTTTTGAAATCCCTTGGACCCCTTGGAAAAAGGTGACATCAATTGTTGGCCAACAGTTTCTACAGTTCTTAATCTAGCTCTTTCTCTTCTTCAACAAAGTTTTAGCTAATAGTCCGCTTAAGAAACTGATATAATAAAATTTTCCAAAAAAATTAGACTTCCCTCGTTTATTTTCAAAAAACTTCGATAAAAATTCTAATTTTTTCACTATTTTTTATATAAGTCGTAGGGAATCCAGATTTTTTGCATACTCTATTCAGTGAAATTGTAGTTTAGGTAACACCGAATAACTTCTCTGAACAAACCTATGCAATCTGAACAAGTCTAGGGATATTAAATAGCTCTCAAAACACACTATCTACTTTTAACAAATCAGTTTTTAGGAGTTTTGGGCCATTGTGCAATGTTTTTACTTGCTATCTTTACCAAAAACGTACTTATTGTATAACTGAATAACTTCTGTAAACAACCAATATGATCGGAATACTCCACCCCCTTAATTGTTCACAAAGAGCATTAGGGTGTTCCTTATATGGCATTTTTTCGAATTTCGTTAAAAATATGTATTAATCGCGATGTTGGTCATCTATCTTCACCTTACGTTTCTTTTTGCCAATATTAGGAATATATTGTGAGAAATTTTGTATCGATAGTTGGACATTAGGGTGTGCCGCAATGAGGTTAAAGTATGAATTTGTTCTCAAATCAGTTTATTGCCGCTGAGTATTTTTCTTTCGTATATAGACTAAGTAGTAACACGCCGTTCAATAGCTGAAATAAAGACCTAAAATAATATGTGTTTGCTTTTACCATATCTCTTATAGTCGCCGAGATATTTGATATAGAAGTTGGGGTATTTTTAAAAAAATTATTAAAAATGTTGAAATTTAATTTCGATGTAGATTATTATGGGCAATTATATATTTAAACTTTTAAAGGTTAATCAAGTTAGAATCTACATGTTTAAAAAGTATATGTGTATATTATCACTATCTCTATCAATTCTCGAGATATCAGGGGCTTAAAAAGCATAGCAATGACTACTTAACTTTTGTTTCGCCTGTATATCCATTGTGTATGCTTACAAATGTCACCAAAACCATTAATATCCAATGGTCTTTTGAGACGATTTTTTATTTTTATCATATAAAAATCGTTATTGGTAAGTATTCATTGGGTATTCAGATGGAACAAAAGTTCATTAGACATTGCTATGCATACAGTCAAAAATTCCGTTTTTTAACGCCTGATATCTCGATAATTGATAGAGATATTGATAATATACACATATTCTATTTAAGCATATAGATTTTAACTTAATTAACCTTAAAAAGTCAAAATATATAATTGCCCATAATAATCTACATCGAAATTCATTTTCAATATTTTTAATAATTTTTTTAAGAATACCACAACTTCTATATCAAATATCTCGGCGACTATAAGAGATATGGTAAAAGAAAACACATATTATTTTAGGTCTTTATTTCAGCTATTGAACGGCTTGTTACTACTTAGTCTATATACGAAAGAAAAATACTCAGCGACAATAAACTGGTTTGAGAACAAATTCATACTTTAACCTCATTGCGGCACACCCTAATGTCTAACTATCGATACAAAATTTCTCACAATATATTGCTAATATTGGCAAAAAGAAACGTAAGGTGAAGATAGATGACCAACATCGCGATTAATACATATTTTGAACGAAATTCGAAAAATGCCATATAAGGAACACCCTAATGATCTTTGTGAACAATTAAGGGGGTGGAGTATTCTGATCATATTGGTTGTTTACAGAAGTTATTCAGTTATATAATAAGTACGTTTTTGGTAAAGATAGCAAGTAAAAACATTGCACAATGGCCCAAAACTCCTAAAAAACTGATTTGTTTAAAGTAGATAGTGTGTTTTGAGAGCTATTTAATATGCCTAGACTTGTTCAGATTGCATAGGTTTGTTCAGAGAAGTTATTCGGTGTTACCTAAACTACAATTTCACTGAATAGAGTATGCAAAAAATCTGGATTCCCTACGACTTATATAAAAAATAGTGAAAAAATTAGAATTTTTATCGAAGTTTTTTGAAAATAAACGAGGGAAGTCTAATTTTTTTGGGAAATTTTATTATATCAGTTTCTTAATCAGACTATTAGTTAAAACTTTGTTGAAGAAGAGAAAGAGCTAGATTAAGAACTGTAGAAACTGTTGGCCAACAATTGATGTCACCTTTTTTCAAGGGGTCCAAGGGATTTCAAAAAGTTTAGGGGACCAAAAAAAAAATTTGGTAGCCAATCTAGCCAAACTGAGCTAGGGTTTTACTCAGCTCCGGTTGTACTATCGAACCTATATAGTCACGTTCGGGTGTTTTACAAAAAGTTTGATTTTGTGTCATAGTGTAATCAATGAAATCTCGCTAGCGAAATTAGCGTAATTTCATTACAACCCTGTTTATTTTAAATATGTAAATCCTATTTTGTATATAACTCAAAAATATTTTAAAACAAACACATACAATTTTAACTAATTGAAAGATTTTAAATCTTTCTACAAAGAAAACGCTTTCGACGGAATTGAGTGTGTGGTTTTGTTGTTGTAGTTGTAATCATTTAACGACTACTAACCAGCCCACATTGATTGATGAAATATTTTCTAATTATTATCATTTTCATTGCATCTTAATGAATTATTTGTACATTAAACTGATGTTGTGGTATTTATATTTTGTTGTTGTTTTCGGTTTTCTGTTTTGTTAGATTCAATTATATTTTGTTGTTGTTGTTGTTTTTCTTTTGTAATATATTCATTAAATATTGTTAATTTTTTTATGGTTTCTTTTTGTTGTTGTTGTTTTTGTTGCATAGAGCTCTTACAGCTCTGTGCTCTCGACCTAAATAAACTAGAATTTTTGTTTTTTTTTTGGTTTGTTTTACTTTTTGTTTTGTTTATAATAATTTTAAGTATTGCACTAGATATCTGTTTTACCCGCCCCTCGTATTTCATTGTTATTGGTTGGTTGTTTGTTTGGTTGCATGTCCAATGGCAACTTAGTGGTTGCAATTTAACTTGACTTTAGTCGATTTCGCTCTATTTTACTTTACGCTCTGTGTGTAGTATTGCTAATTTGACTTGCGGTTACTTTAAAATTTTGTAGAGAATCTTTCGAGTTCATGTGACTTTCTTTTGTAATTTCTGTCCGTTTCTTTTTTTTGTTGTTGTTTGTTTTGTTTATCGTTCGCGTATGCCAATCATTTACACGTACCACTCTTTGACATCTTTCGAGTCACGTTTTTTCGTCTTCACCAGACCGGGACGTTCCTCGCCCTCACTGTGATCCGTGGAATCGTGATAAACCCGCTCCACGCGCATCGGTTGCGATCGTCCACACATATCAGCGGCGTTGCCATTGTTGCGCATGGCAATACCGGAATGGGAACGCGAGCGGGCATCTTGTGTTTGTAGGTGATTCGTCGTCGAGGACTGCTGCCGCTGCTGGTGATAGGATCCGTTGGTGCTCGTGTTGCCCAGCAGCGAGGCGTTAGGATTGTGCGTACCGTAAATAGTTTTTTCACCAGCAGTTTTATAGTTACGATCCCCATTGGATTTTAACCATAAAACCAGTAAAATAACTAAAATTACAGCGATGAGGATGCCCGCGACAATACCGATGATCATGGCCGTACGCTCTTCCTCGATCGAGTTGATGCGTCCGCCCTTGCCCTTTGGTCGATAGTTGTTGTTGCTGTAGGGCGGTGGCTGGGGCAGGGGGAAATATGGTAGTCCGCCATCCGACTCATGGATCGGTGGTGGCCGTGGCGGCAATCGGCTATCCGGGATTTGCTGAGGATAGATCATATTGGAATTCTCACTGTTGTCGTCGGTCTTGAACACCTGGACGACATCGTAGGTGGTGGTGTCACGCTCTGTAGCTGTCGTACGTATCTCAGGCAAAGGTGTAGCTGCCGTCGTGGTGGTCGTGGTCGTAGTCGTTGTGCTTGTGCTCGTGGTTGTGCGTTGAGTTGACGTGGTTAACGTTGTAGTGGGCGGCGGCGATGTTTGACTTGTAGTCACTATTGTACTTAAAGCTGTGGTCTGTTGGGGCGTGGTTTGAATAACGGTGGTTGTGCTCTGCTGCTGTTCCGTGGTCGAGTCCTGGCGGCGTGTTACGGTATCAGTGGTAACTTCACTGTGGGTTTCTGAAATGTGAGTGCAAAACATAGGGATTAGATCAATTTGTATTAATTGGGGTTGTGGTGGTCGTAAAAGTTATTATTTGGCATTAGAGTGACACCCACCGTCAGGATAACCTTAATTACAGCCCCAAAGCCATAGTGATCTACGATACAACATATTTTTTCTGTTGCTGTTACTTTGCTGGCTGCACTAATTCTATAGTCAGACATTGTGCTATTGAGGTATCACAATGTCTGACTAGAAAGGAAGCACTGAAGATCACTTACATCGGCTTAGAATAAAAGAATTTTGATATTTCTATGCCATTGTGAAATAAACTCATTATTGGCAACAAATGTCACCTAGATCACTATGGTTCCAACGTCGTCAAATAAAATAAATTTCAACCTTGCTTTACGCCCATTAAACAAAGTCCTATCAAGACTGCTTCTACGTTAAAATAAAAATATTTTCTTGTTGCTGGTATAGGTTTACACATATACAGACATAAATGGACAAAAAGTTTTAAAGAACCAATTTAGCTTCATAGGTAAATTTGAATTTAACATTTGTCTTTAATTTCATGTACAATTGTTGTCCTTTCTCTCTATCTTAATAGTTTGACCAACATCGGAACTAGCAGCAATTGGGCATTACTTAATGTAACATTTAAAAAAGGTAAAAAAAATATCGGCAGTGTTATTCACAATCTTAACAATCTTTTTCGATTAAATATACATATGCAATAAATTTGGTATATGAAATAACTCTTTAAACGGTTAAATGCTTCAGATATGCATTATTCAATATCGCAGTGAAAAATTTAAAAACCTATACATTGCGAAAAATAATAATACAGTTAAAATAAAATAACAGATTTATTTAAAAATTTAAATTAATAATTTAAACGATGAAATTATGGTATGCAAGCTTCTATCCTATTAGCGGAGATTAACTTCTAAGATGCGCATGAGCGGATAAAATCTACTACAACCTCACATACGGTTACAGCCGTAAATTAAGAGTTATCGAGCTGAAATTTGGTATGCGAACTTCTATCCTCTTAGAGGACGTTAAGTTCTAAGATTCGCAAAAAGCTATTTATTAAGTTTATAGCTTGAGGTTTATCCATGACGGTGCGTATGTGGAATTTAATTTGTTACTCATTCGTAAGTCATTATAAATATACGAAAGTAAGTGAAAAGCCGCATTCAGACACAAGAAATATGCCGAAAAATTTGTCTGTCAGGAGTGTTATCAATAACGAGTTGCTATGACTTTCTAGTTGTCGACAACTATTCACACACAAAATTTTCTCGCACCGCCTAAAGCATAAAATGCTGTATTTTATCTGTGTACGCGTGATGAAGGCGAGTATATTTTAGTTTTATTTTTGTCTGCGAAAATCATAAATCTCGAACACAAACACAATATTTTTTTCGAGTATGTTTGTTCAGCATTTTTTTTCTTCTTTTCATTATCTACAACTTTGCTTCAGACGCAAAAGAGATATTCCGTACGTTATACCGAGATATATCCGTGTCAAAATATAGAAAAGTACTAAAAATCCACCTTGAGCAAAAAAATCGTATGGCCATTAAATTACACAGTGTTACAAATGTGAAGGAAATAAAATATACTGGGGTTTTCATGAGGCATTTTTGTTAGACTGGAGTCAATAGAGTACAGTGATACTTATAGTTTTTCTCGGTCACTTCGATAAGTGTTTTTATAGCAAATTAAATGAAATGATATTAAAAAAAAAGAAGAACGAAGATAGTGAGGCAGCGCTATGTATATTTTTATTTTTGTGCAATGTCACATTAAAGTAGTTTTCTAAAACAGGTAAGTTCGTTTTAAAAATGAAAGCTTTAAAACAAATGTAAGTTTTTGAAAATTGGTTTAAAAAGAGAAGACTTATGATTTTTGGAACTTGTAATTTTAGGAATATCGTCATTTCACTTAATTTGCTATTAAAACATAACGAAGTGACCGAGAAAAACTATAAGTATCACTATACTCTATGGACTCCAGCCTTACAGAATTGCTATATGAGAACCCCTGTATATTTTGTGTGTAGCACAGTGTTATTAAAGCAGTCAAGTTGACAAAACGAATGATGCAAAAGTTCTTATTTTTGGGGCTACTTTCACGTGCAATTCTCAAAACTGAGTCCCAAATCAATGAACTGAAAAATGTTATTCTGTGATATTCAAAACTATTAGGGTGTTCACAAGAGTGTCCTAACTTTTGTGTTTGTGTCGTATGTGCTAAAGTTATAACTACAATAGTTATAAAAATGTAGTAGATTTTTTCCATATAAGAGTGTTGTCCGATAGTACAACTCTTGCAGATATGTTTTAAAGGTGTACTAGATCCTAAATGGTTTAATTTGCTGTACCAAAAACTACAATTTTCTGTACAAGCAGTAACATTTATTGTACCAAATAAAATTAAATTTTTGGTACCAAAATTAAAATTTTGTGGTACGAAATATAAAATTTCTTATAACAAAAAGTAAAATTTATAGTAACAAAAAGTTAACTTTATTACACCAAATTGTATTGTACCAAAACAGTACATTTTTTATACCAAAAAATACAATTTATTGTTCTAAAAAGAAAAAAATATTGTACGAAAAAGTACAGTTTCTTTCTTTAATAATACCAATAAGTTTATATATTGGTAATTGTAGTATATGAATTTGCAACAGGGTGTTCACATATGGGCATCTCCCAGTGACTCGGACGCAACATTAGCACGCTTTTAACTACGCCAATTACGAAAAAAAAACTGAAAAGTTAAGTGTTTTAAAGCGCTGAAAGAGTACTATATTTTAGAAATATATTTGCAAGATTTAGTACAAATTCGTACAAAATTATATGCAATTATACAGTAAAACGGAAGCAACAAAAAATAGAATTTCTTTAGAGACTCTAATAGAAATATGTTTTTCTACGTAAACATGTATATGAAGGTCAAAGAATAACTTTTCTTCGTGGACTTAAAAATCTTCTAGATATTTTTTAATAAGGTACAGCACTAATTCGGACGCAACATCACGGACGCACCATTATTTCCCAAGGGGAAAAAATACAGTAGTTCCACTAACAATCATTAATAATTTTTGCACAAGGCCGCTACAAATTAATGTAAGAAGCACCATACTCATAACATTTCTGAAATTCGAACTCTACCCTCTATCTTCTAATACATAAGACAATTGTTTGTAGAAAATGTTAATATTACAGCAACAATATCACTTTAAATAAGCTAAAAACACTGAAAAAAAATTTAGGTATAATTGATTAAAAGGGCCAGAAAAAATCCTTTTTTGTTTACGATGGTTATTATGGCCAAATTTTGTACAAATTTAAAATGCTTTTAAATTTAAAAGTTTTTCTGAGCAGTTTGAAATTTTCACTTTTGGTAGACTTTTTTTGAGATACGACATATGTTGCGCCACACGTACTTACATTGAATCTTCTTAAGAATTTAAGCTTTATACCATTTGTCTGGGTGATTTCATCGCTTTATTCTCTTTTTATCTCTAAAAGAACGACTTTCAAAAAATTCATTCGTATCACATAACAAAGATGGATTGGTACCCCCTCTATTTCTATAGGGACCATGTTCATATACGATTATAGCTTTAGCCGTTTAGTCTTGGCGATGGTACCAGTTTTAATCTTTTTAGTAATTTTTACCCCTAAATATACGAGTTTCCAAAAAATTACTTCCTAGCTGACGTTTACTCTAAATTTCATTACCTTATCTTAAGCCGGTCTATTAAAATGAACGAAATAAAGATTTTTTTCAAAAGAGGAGTGTCACCGCCTATTTTCCAGAAAGACGTAATCCTGTACCACCTGTGGTGAAAAGGAAAAGCTGTTAAGTCTAATTTTGTAGAAAAACATTTTCCAAGTTTAAACCTTATTTTTAAAAACTTATGGTGATTTTAGTATAAATGAAAGTCTTCCATCGACTAATTGGTATTTAGGGAACACACTGCTGTACATTCCAATTCAGAAATGTAAGAAGCTAAGGTCAAAAATAAAAAATAATAAAATTTTAGCTTAAGTCGACTTAAGCACATTTTCCTTTTCACCGCAGATATGTAGCAAATCCCATCTTCATACCTTTAATGAATCTTGATATGATATGAATGATTACAATTTTAGTTTTTATGGGCAGTGCCACTCCCCTTTGTCAAATTATGCCTATAATAGAGTCTCTACGGACAGTACCACACAGTGAACATCTCTATCGGTCTATTTATTTTGCTGATATAACAATTTTTTTAACAAAGGGGCGTTGCACCGGTCTTTTCCTATGTAGCAAATCTCATCTTCATAACCCCAATGGCTCGTGAGATATGACCGATTCAAATTTCGATTTGAGTGGGTGGTGCGACGCCCTTTTGTCAAATTGCTTAAGTCTGAATTTGGTGGAGATCACTTTCCAAGTTAAACAACTTTTTAAAAACTTATGGTGATTCTAGTATAAGTGAAAGTCATCCATCTAATGATTGCTAATTAAGGAACACATTGTAGTACATTTCAATTCAGAAATAATAAAATTAAAAGAAGCTATGGTCAAAAATAAAAAAAGGAAAATTTTTGCTTAAGTCGACTTAAGCACTTTTTTCCTTTTCACCACAGATAAGCAACAAGTCTCTTCTTCGTACCTATAAATTTTTATGAGATACAGACATTTAAAAGTTTGAAGTTGTATGGGGCGATGCCATGCCCTATTTATCCACTTGCTGTCCGAATTTCCAAAAATCCCTTCTTAGTGCGCGCCTACGCCTACGCCTACGTAAAAAAAGAACCTAACTTTCAAAATTCCATATAGCTGAGGAATGATCAGTCAGTCACCCAAGCCTGTAATAAATATAGATTGGAGGTTTTGTATTTTCTTACAATCTACAACCTTAGTACATCTTGTGCATTCCCTATATGCATAATATGTTTACATAATGTAATACATATATTTGTATTATGTTAAAAATGTTTTTAAATTTTTTATACTTAAAAAAAAAATTGTTTGGTTAAAACTTCTTAAAATTGCAATATAAAAGCAAACATGAAGAATGTAAACAGATTTTCCTCCTATCTTCGTTGATGTAGCAATGAAAGGAAAAGTATGACAATGTTTCTTCTTCTTTAAATAATGCATAATCGGAATAGTTACTGCTGACGAATTGCTCGCTTATATGAGACTATACACGTAAAGCAACGTCTTTATTGTCTACTTCGGTAGCTTTGGCCCAGCTTTTATACCGCTAGTAAGTCTTCAGTAGGTAATCGTCATACTCTGCTCAACACCTAATATTAAACTATCGATATTAAGCTATCGTTAACCAGCAATTAAAGGAGAGATTGAAGTTGCATTAATTATCTTTAGTTGTTTCTAATTTTTTTAAGTTAGTTTGGCTAACATTTTTGTCCATTATCTGTATATACTTTAGAATCATGTTTATTGTTTTTATTAATAATTTTTTCTTAAACATAAAGAAATCTTAAAGTAAAACAGTTTAAATTTAAATTCTCAATTTATTAATTTTAATTAAGCTTTAATATACATACTTTTATTAATTTTTTTTGTTATTATCAATGAATGTTTTATATACAATAATAATAAGGGAGCGCAATGATAAAATAGAAGACCAGATTTTCTTTGCCTTTTTTTGGCGTCATTTGAGAGAAGTGCGATTAATTAAATGTTCGGCAAACAAATATAAAAAAGACGGAATAATTTAAAAAAAAAATAGTAAAATTGTATTTTCATTATACGCCAATTTTGTTGTACAGAAGGCAAAACTATAAATTACCATATCAATCAGTTGTATCAGTTAAATAATAATAATAAATAAAAATATTCTGATCTCGATAGCCAATTTGGTGTATTGTTTCAATATACTAAACAAGTTGATAATTTTTTATTTTTTAGTTAAAAAACAACTTTCCTCTGCAATATAGTCAAATGTAAAAAAGTTTCCAAAAATTAAATTTTTAATATCTGAAATAGAAATATTTAAAAAAAATTAATTTTTGTCAACTTTGATTTTTGATTTGAGTGATCTTTTCTGATCATCAATTGAAAATAAAAAATCCCTTTTAAATTTAAATAATGATACATTTTTTTAAAATTCATTTGAAAAAATAGTTTTTTATTTTTGTCAGCTAAAAGTATATTAATAAATTAAAGTTATTATAAACAAATTTAGCAAAATTATTATTTTTGATTTGTATTAATTTAGTTAATCGCACTTTTTCTTAGAAATTATTGTATACATGTTTTCAATATAATACATGGAACAAATAAATTTAGTTCATAAATATTAGAGTAAAGATAACAAATATTCAGCATAAATGTAAATTTGTAAATATATATTTGTATGTATGTATATGAGAACAGTTTAATAAATTACATTGATCAATATTAAATTCAATGACTTTTAACACAAAACTAAAGCACACGCATTTGCTTGATAATAATAATAATAATAAATGGCTAATCAAGTGATATGGTTGTAGTTGGAAACTTGCGTTGAAAATTGTCAAAAGAACTAAATTTAATAAATGATAGAAACATTTTAATTACACTGTGACACAAAATAAGGACTATTGTCTGAGGCGAAATAATAAAAAATTGCATCAAATCGTCCTTAGGACTAACTTTTTTCATATCCCGGTTAAGTTTTTAGTTTAACCTAAAAAAGAGTTTGAAGAAGGACCTTAAAACGAAGTTTCTCATTATTTTAGAGCATTTTTGATATCAGCCGTATTCAATGAAATTTAACAAGGATTTTTTTGTGGAACAGTTTGACTCTCTATATCGATTTCTAACGTGTTCTTTTCATCCTTATTTCGAAAATAGTCAGAATAGAACCTTAAAATATTCTACAGTAATGTGAAAATTTACATGGGGTGCTCTAAGACCAAAAATCGATATCTCCAACTTTTCCTAATCATTTTTTCTCAAAAAATTTTTCAAATAATTATATTTCAAAAAAGTTGAAAATGTATGCACATTTAGATTTTCAATGAATTTAATTAGATTTAAATTAGATTTTCAATGAATTTCTTGTTTCGGCTATTTTTATATATATTTTTTGCCGTCATACTAAAGATCATATCGAAATATTTGTGGTTACTAAAAATTAGAACATTTTTATAAAAACAAATTACCACATGCAACCTTAGAAGCAAATTTGCACAATCTAGGCCTATGCAACTTATTTTTAATACAAATAGTCAATCACAAGTTTTAACAGATTATACAACATGCAACACGTTATCACTTGATTCTATAATAATAATAATATTTAATTTGAACAATAACATAACAAATTTTTCTTTTGTATTTCCTATACGAATCCGAATCATTTACTTACTCTGTATACGAGTGTATATAACATTTATCTCATTCTAACTAACATTTTATTAACTTACTATATCTGAAGATGTAGGTACATATGTATACACGCGCTTTTTATATTTCTGTTTTGTACTTCTCTGTGTGAATACTCTTATTATTGTGTACCGGGATGAAAGAGGATGCCAGTGTTAATTTTCGTTGTAAAATATGGCAATATGGCCAGATATAATTGAATGGTATAGGTAAGAGTTAATTTCACACCATTCGATCTTGTGGCAATGACCAATACTAATTGTATGTGTAAAATTGTAACCAGTACATGTATAAGCAAAAGTTTAATTTCATAAAAATTATAAGATCTTCTACATCTTTATTGATCTAATAATGTCTAGCATATTGAATAACATACAATTAGTGACAACATTCTTTAACGCTTATCATTTATATATACATATCTATTATCATGTCAACCACACCTCCTTATTCGTGTTACGAAAGGAAGAACTGAATAATCAAGTTCTGCGAATTACTTTAACACTGCATACTGATTCTATCCGCTATAATTATGAGAAAACTTATAAGGATTGCTCTATTTGTTTCTTATAGTATTCACAAGGTCATGCTATTAGACGACCCCATGTTTAATGTCTAATCGGATCCAATTTTGTACATTTGTATAGACCTGATATTATTGGATCTACATATTTATACTGCCCTCCTAAAAAGATGTGGAGATGTGACCGTGTCTCCATTTTAGTAGTTTTGAGATACATATGTAACTTTTACCTTCTCTATTTATATTTTTGAAAAATTTAAAAAATTATTCAAATATATTTCCGAAAGATTTTTGAAAATTTTCAAAAATATTTTTTTTAAGGCGTGATAGATCAAGGAAGGGTAAGATACATATATCAAAACTACTAAAATGGATATGTGACTTTCTTTCTATAGTAAGATTCAATAGTATCTAAATATTTATGAGATCTCTAGGAAATATAACAATTATGTTTTCCGATTTTTTAAAATTTCGTACATCTGCCCCAAAATTAAATTTTTTTAAACAAATTTGGGAACTGTGCTTTCGTTACCTAGTCTAATGAATTCGACAGAGATGTTGTTGCAGTAAAGAGACAAAAAAGCGAAAGAGTGCGAGTTTTGAACTAAACAATGTTTTGTAAAAAATTTACTATATCTATTTACTTAAATATGCAGTAAATGATTTAAAACAAAAGTTGTTTGTACCATAAAGTAGATTATTGTACAAAAAGTACAATCCATTGTACCTATTAGAACTTTTATTGTATCAAAAAGGACAATTATTTTACCAAAAAGTAAAATTAATTGTACTTTGCTGATCGCACAAAAAGTTCGTCGATTGTACCAAATAGTACAAATGTACCGAATAGTATAAATTATTTAACTTAAAGTAACAAATAGTAAAATTTATTGTACCAAATACTACAATTTATTGTACCAAAAATACAATTTATAATACTTTGTTGTTTGTACCAAAAAGTATGTTTATTGAATCACATATTACATGCATTAATGCATTAATAAATTATACCAATTAGTACAATTATTTTTGCCAAACATTAAAATTTATTATCCTCAAAAGTATTTTATATATGCCAAATAGTACAATATGTTACAGCAAAAGTGAAATTTATTGTACGAATATGTATAATTAATGATACGTAATAGTACATTTTGTTGTACCAAAAAGTACTTTTATTGTATCTAATAGTAAATTTTATTGTATCAAATAGTACAGTAAATTTTGATGGTTCCATAGTACAAGTTATTGTACCAAATACTGCAATTTATTGTACTAAAAAGTACATTTATTGTACCAAAAAATATTTTGTGTACCAAAAAGTAATTTCGTTGTACCAAGAAGTACATTTATTGTACAAAAAAGTAAAATGTATTGTACCAAAAAGTAAAATTTACTGAAACAAAAAGTAAAATTTATTGTAGCAAAAAGTACAATTTATTGTACTAAATCGCACTTTTATTGTACCAAAAATTACATTTATTGTACAAAAATTAAAAATGTTTTGTACCAAAAAGTACAATTTATGGTACCATAGTTACCAACTTATTGTACCAAAAACTGCAATTTATTGTACTAAAAAATACATTTATTGTACCAAAAAATACTTTTATTGTAGCAAAAAGTACTTTCATTGTACCAATAGGTACTTTAATATTTTATTGTACTTATTAAAATTAGTTTTTATTAACTCTTAAAGTACTTTCAGTGTATCAAAAAGTTGTGCTGTTGTACCAAAAAGCAAGAAAAAACGACAGCGCTGTGCTCTATACCAGCAAAATAAGAAAAGGCAGACTTCATTGACACAGCAGCTAGTTATTATTGTTTTGGTTTCGAGAGAAGATAGCTTAGGAAAGCCTATCGTAAGCGAGAAGTGTTTTTAGTTTGATTCAAAAAAACAAAGCACAAACAATGCAACTTTTTTTTCTCTTCGCATTAAAGTATAACTGCAAATTGGTCGCGAATGTCTTGCAAGAATTGCTCACTGCATTGTGCAATCAACTGAAGACGAGTAATTTCTAAATTGACCGAGGCTTAATAGTTAGAACACGCGACTAAGAGTATCTTGGAAATAATCGTGGTTGAGCCTCTACACATTTTCTTGAGCGGTGTTCTCCTCGTTTTGTACAGTACTTTGAGTGATAGGTGTGTAGTAATAGGTTTGTAGTCTTCATATAGAAAGTTGGCAACTCACCCTAAACAAATTAATAAATTTAAAACAAAAGGCACAAAAAGAAAATAATATGAACAATTGTGTCAAATATCTTAAAAACTAAAATTGTTGCTTTTCCTAAAATAGAAAAATAAGTAAAATTTGGACTGATTTTTACTTTCTCCATATTTTAGATTTTCGTTGTTAGCATCTCAAACGAAAGTCATAGTCATAGTGCGGCGGCCAAGCCTTTATGTTTCCTTTAGAATAGTTAAAGAAGCCAAGTGTCTCTTAACTGTTATCCTAAAGGAAATAAAATAATTTTGTCTCGCAAAAACAATAAGTGAAAATATGCCAACAAATTTAAATTTTTTTGTTTTGGTCTGAGCTAACGTATAAAGACATAACTTAATATAAATATAGTCCTTAAATCGTTGACAGAGACGGGGAATAGTAAAAATAAAAATGTTCCTTGTTTTTGGTTTAGTTTCAGTAAATTAATCTTAGGAATACCAATCATTGAGACAGGGTTGCCAACTTTAAATTCTTTTTAACTTTGTATTAAAATCGACCATTAATCATTTTGAAAATAAAATATTTTTTCATTACTTTTCTTGTGTCTAATAATTGACTAATAAATTTGAACTATTTTTATTTTTAAAGACCCGAAGACTTAAAGGTTTTTGCTTAAAAAAAACGTTTGCGCGACCTTAACGAATATTATAAGATTGTTTTGTTCGTTAGAAAGTATTTTTGAGACATGTCTTTAGATTTGGTTTGCTATTACAAAGCTCGAGACTTGAATAGAATATTTTTATTTTTTAAATATTTTTAATTAAATTGTTATACATTACATTTAATAAAAATATAGTTGTGCATAACTTTGATTCAAACTATATCCTGATTTATTACTTTATTCAATAAATTGTTATTAATTCTCCTAAATAAATAAATAAATTCTCTATTAAATTCTCTATTAATTCTAGTCAGCAGATTTTATAATAACGACAGCCAAATTTCTCATGATTTGACTACAATTTTACACATGTCCCATTAGATTGTTAATTGACACAAGATATATCATTTGTTTCTCTTTTAACACTTTGGCAGCCTTTTTCACGCCCAGTTATTGGCAACACTCAATCACAAGACACTTAGCCAATCATCTAAGAATATTTAGAAAAACAATGATATCCAGTGATTTCTGATCTAGCTGATTTGGAAGGAGAGGTCACTGAATTGTTAAATATATGTATATAATGTATGTTGTTATTATTTAATATTGTTGTTGTTTGTAAATATAATTTGGAAACTAACTACTGCTTTGCTGTTTGTTTGTTTGTTCGTTATTGTTATTTTCATTCGTTAATACATTTTCATCTTCTGTTATTATTTAACATTAAATACTTGTATGTATGTATGTATGCATTTGTATGTAGTATATACGTATATTTTTATATTACGAGTATCTGCTCTAGAATAGTCCAAGGAACTTTTAACTTTATTGCTTTTTTTTGGTTTGTGTTTTTATTTTATTAGATTTTTTTTAATTTTTTGTTGTTGTTAATATGACATGTACATACCCTAAACATCCATTGTTTTTTTGGTTTTATAATTTACAACTTTTAGAAGTTTTTGGTGGTGGTGTTATTATTTTACTTGCTTAATTTTTGTTTTCTCGAGTTTGAACTTCTTCTCAAGATATCGTTGCATTTTGTTTATCTTTATATACTATGTATATGTTTATTAGTTATATATACACATACTTATGATCTTAACTGTTTAACTTTAACGGAAACTAAACGTAATGATGGTGGTTGGTGGTGGTTGTGGTTGTTGGTGGTCAGTGGTTGTGGTGGTGGTGGTGGTGGTGGTAGTAGAGGCGTTACGTGCCCAGTTCTAGTTTACGACGTCCCCAACGCTCTGACACTCTGACACTCGGTTATTTCAACGAATTTTCGATTGTTGTTTTCATTTCGTTTCAATTGTTATTCATTTTTTCTGTGGTGTTCTGAATATGTGTTCTGATTATTGGAATACTGATCATTTCTTTACTACAAGTGCTAAATTTTGGCTGGGATTTATATTTAGGCTTGACACTAGAGTTTGCTTTTGTGGCATTTACTGAGACAGCCGGTGCACAATCACAGTCAGTAGATTTATTATGAAGCAGATTTTAAGTTCTGAAAGAAATAAGTCCAACTGTATAAATGCTTTTCAAAAAAGTTTTGGTTTTAGCATTTTGATTTATTTTGTTTTTTGTTTTGTTAGAGATTTGAGCAAGAGAGATAGTCCATGGCTGACATGAATGAAAGAGATAGAGAACGAGTTGATGCCATGAGAGATGATAAAGAAGCAGTTGGGAATGTTTTGTTAATTTTGTTATTTGGTTTTTAGAGGGGGAGTATTAGGATTAGTATTCAAAAAACTACAATACTATGCTCAGAACAATGAAAACAAATTTTTGAAACGCAATAGCAACAATTACAACAAATACATGTAAAATAAGTGGCAACAACCATTTTAGAAATATAATTTGAATTTTCTTTCCTGCAAAGGGAAATGACGTGATTTGAAATCACGTATAAAGTTGTCAGAGGTCTTCTCCATCATTAACGTTTAAATTTCCTGGAAATCCAAAGATTAGTTAAACATCATTAAATGAGTGCGTATTAAATGAAAGTTAGCAGTAAAACAAATTTCACAAAAAAAAACTGGCGGTTTTAAAATACATATATATTCAAACTTTTAAAGCTTTCTATAAGCAGAAGGAATATCATTTAATTTTTAATTAAGTTAAATGATAATTATAATTAATATAATAATTAGCTTCTTTAAGTTTAAGGAAGTCCTTAGATAAAGGTTGGGTGGTCAAAGGAGCCCAGGTGTGTAAAGAATCCCCCCTACTAAAAACATTTTAATTTAATCTATTTTTACAAATTTGAAATATTTAAGTATATAAAAGCATTTTTTTTCTTGAACAATGTCGATGTCCTAATTCTAAACTATGTTAAGTTTATGAGTACTATCTCGAAGATCATACAATGTAGGACATACATTTTGTCAAAAGTTATATGTTAATTGTTTTTGAATTATAAATTGGTAAAAATCTGACAGAGCCATTTTGTACTAAGCAAAGCTTTAGTCTGTCTTGCGATCTCTTTAACACCGTAATGGAGATGATCATGCGGAAGGCTGCAGTAATCAGGAATTGTACTATCTTCAACAAGTCTCATGCTGCTTGCGTAAGCCCATGATATAGATATCATTGACCGTGGATTCCGGGATGTTACTGCGGCTTTTTCGAGCATTGAAAAGCAGTCAGCGGAAGTGGGTCTGGTGATAAATGAGAACAAAACTAAGTAATTTGTTTCAACGAACAAAGACTCGTCTGGGACGCTGCGTGAACGTTGACAACTATAAATTTGAAGTTAACAGCGAGTAGCGTCGTCGAATGAATCATGAACTGTAGGACCTGTACAGCGATATCATCGTAGTCAAGCGCATTTAAATAGAACGAATGCGCTGGTTTGGGCACTTTGTACGAATAAATTAAAATGTTCCAGCTCGAAAGGTTTTCGTCAAAAACTTCGTTGGATGGACAAGGTGAAAGAGCTGTTATCTAATTATACGTGCGGCTACTGATAGATACATTTCTGTTGCTGCTGCCAATTAAGAAGAAGAAGAGTCACATACAATGCTGTCGTTTTTGCACGTTGGGGAGAAGCAAAATGTAGCTCTTATTGTTTGACACAACATCAAAACATTTTGATGAAATAAAAGTACTTTTATATTAAAAAAAATATAATTTTTGGCACTATTAATGTACTTTTTGGTACAATGGAAGTACTTTTTTACAATAAATTGCACTATTTGGTACAATAAATTATACTTTTTGGTAAGTTAAATTGCACTTTTCGGTACAAAAAAGTGTACTTTCTGATACAATACTTTCTGGCACAATAAATACATTGATACATTGTGGTGGTATGATACATTGTATTTTTTTGTACAAAAATGTTTACTATTTGGTGCAATAAAAGTACTTTTTGGTACAATAAATTGTTCTCTATTTGGTAGAATAAAGTGTACTTCTTGGTGCAATAAAGTGTTTTATTTTTGGTACAATGCAAGTATTTTTTGGTACTATAAATTGTACTATCTATGTATATGTTAATAAAAAATGTCTTTTTGGTACAATAATTCGTACTTTTTAGTAGATTTAATTGTATTATTTGGTGCAATAAACATACTTTTCGATGCAATTAATTATACTTTTGGTACTGACAACAAAGTACAATAAATTTTACTTTTTGGTACAATAAATTGTACTACTTGGTACAATTAAAGTACTTTTTGATACAAAATATTTTACTATTTAGTACAATAAAAGTATTTTCTGGTATAACATAAATACTTGTTGGTGCAATTATTTGTACTATTTGGTACTATAAACCGATTTTTTTGGTACAAACAATTTTTTTTTTTAAATCATTTACTTTCGTTCTTAACATATTTAAGTGAAACAAAACAAATTACATGTGTTGAAAAAAAGAAATATGATTAAAAATGTTTCAAGAGCACTTGTGCAGGACTCTAGTATTTATCTGGTCTACACAACTACGGTAGGGACGAAATCCAGTTTGTTTATGTCGCAGACATTTTTCCACTATTGTTAGCCTGGTGTTTTAGATTGTTGCTATAACTTTAAAAATCGTATTACGGTGATGACTCTCTAGTGGTTGAATTCCTTTAGTTCGTATGTATGAATAATTTCTGTGGCATTGTTTCGATTTGTCTAGAGAAGATCGTATGCCTCCAAAGCTTTCAGTTTCAATTCAATGATAACTTCTGCACTTGGAACTTCTGATGATCTATCTGGGACATTGCTTATTCCCCAGAAGTGGTCTCTGCATCGTTGCTTGTGTTAAACAACATTTGTCACTAGATGACCATCAGCATTTGTATAGGACGATTTGAGTTTGGAAGCTGACCTTTTTGTTAACACTGTAATAGTTTTTGGCAAACATTTTCGAAGACATACATTTTTGAGTTACAATGATGATTTCATACATTTTTGTTTGATTAATAATAAGATAAAATTAAAATTTTTGTTTTGTTTTCGCTAATGCAGTGGATTATTTTTTTTGATTTGTCGATTTATTGTGTGTTTTCCTTAGTTTTACAATTGTGATATGGATATCAATTAAAAGAAGACAATCTCAGTAACTCTTTTTTTGTTTTGACTTTTTGGAAGATATATGCAAAGATGTCCTTTCGAATTTTTATCCTTGAACATCCTTGAAAATTTGCACAAAAAAAATTTTTAAATACATGTTTAATTCTATCTTTATTAGTTTAGCGTTAACTTTTAACACTTAACCAAAAAAGGTGAAACTTTAGTACTTGTTGAAGCATACCATGCTTTTCAACCTGAAACGAATCCTGCGGATGAACAAGTAAGTATGCAGTTTTATACATGGTCACTACTTGTGTGGGGTCACTGTGTCAAATACTTGGTATTGTGTATATGATTCCAATTACAAAAATTACATTTTACTGGTTTTCTGATTTAAACCTGGTTTTAGAGGTAAGGTTTGTTCCCAAAGGTTGAAGGCCAAAACGTTTGAAACAACTCTTTTGAAGGACCAATCGAAAAGAAGTTAATGGCTGTTAAATTTGAGTCAAAGTTTAAAAATCAAAAACAAAATCCAATGTATTGGTGAAATCAAAACAATTATATATAGAACCATCATTGTAACTCAAAAAACTAATGATGCAGTTCGATTAGGGTAAAACCGTCGAGTCCGGTCTTGTATTTTTTCTTTTGGACTACTATAGTGTAATTTTTAATCCGGTGTAGGTTTTGCATGTTGTTTGCGCCCGCTGCCTGTTTTGCTTCACTCGCCATTTTTTCCAGGCATTTTCTTTTGACTTTTCGTGCTGTCTTCGTACTTTTATCGTCTTAGACGTTGACCAACCTTTATTATTTTTATGTCGTTTCTTAGATTACTCATTTTTTTGTTGTTTTTTCGCTTATTTTTAAAATAAGTTCCGGCAATTTAGTTTATGAGCCAGGTATATTCATAATAATTTATAGGTTATTCATATCAACTTGTGTCATTTAAAAAGACTGAAGTTATAGAATTTCTACTTCAGCTTTTATTTAAAACCTTTAAGTTCCTAGTGTTAAGTTAAATAACACTAATTTACAAAATGTTAAAACAGAAGTATAATACATAGCGATTAGCATTGAAATGAAGCATAAACAATCCACTGCCACTATATTTTTTAATACACTACATAGCAATAGTATTGAAATAAAGCATAGCTCCTTTAACATTATGTTTTATTCGGTCATTTAGTTAAAATGCTTGTGACAACATTTGCTAAAAGATACTTTTTATATTTTAATATATTTTAGTAACCAGGTTTGTCCAGAGGACTTATTTAAGAAACATTTGATACAACATTTGGGATATCTGTTTTGAACAGATGTGTTCAGCTTAATATTTATATTATATTTGTATATAAAATAACTTGTTTTACTTTCACGACCTTCTGACATATGATTAGTTAAATAAGATTTTTTTGCATTGTTCTTAATAAATCCCATATAATCAAATATCAAATTAAAGAAAATGCGTTAATAAATTGTAAGCCAATATTGTAAGCCAATTAAATAATAATTCAGTTTAGCAATGAGCGATTTGATTTGAACTCAACTTCTATTGTAACGATTTCTTTTTGATTTAAATATTTTTTTTCTATATATTTATTGGTGGGTGTGAGAAAGATGCCAAATAATGAAATGACGACACACAAAAGTACATGTGATTCCTGCCTAAATCTCCATAGGTACTTACCCGCACCCTTGGCCGTACTGGTCGACGTAAACTGTTCCGTTGTCTCGCCATAGTCGCCCGAACCGTGTATACAATCCTCATCGTCGCAAGCTCTCTCCGTGCCGTTCGTCTTGTCGGTGCTTACATTCTGGGGCATCGTTGTCTGTTTGGTGGGTGGCACATAGACGGGCGTTATAAGGTCATCGCCACTCGATTCAAAGGGTGGTGTGCACTCATCTTCATCGTCGCCACGACATCCGGAACCGGCACCAGAAAAGATGAGATCATCTATGGCTCCCGGATAACCACTAGCTGGTGTCTGCTTAAGAGATGGAGGAAAAATTGGAGTTCTACATTAAATGGGAGTCCAGTGGGGGGGAAGTTTCCATGGTGGTAATGGAATTAGTTTAAACTGATGGTTTGGTTATGTATAGACATGTATGTAGTAAGAGTATATGGACGATTAGGTATGTATTAATGTCATATTTATATATGTAAGTATATAGAATGAATGTTTTATAGTGTGGCAGCATGTTTAGTTATGTTGTGAATTATTAGTATATATTTGATATTTAGTATGTACGAGTACGGTGTGATAAGTCGGGGAATATGTTGTAGAGCGAAAAAGAGAGAGAGCGAGAGAGAGAAAAAGATATCAAGCGAAATAGATTGTTTGAAATATCGCAATTCTAATCTTCTTATTCAAGCGTTAATGTTCGAAGTTTTTTCGGTAATCGACGACAAATGAGAGGTTATTACAACAAGTGAGTATTATATTATAAATAGGATAAGTAAATGTGTGAAAAAGTTGTGCATATTCGATAGGGTAAACTTGTTTTCAGTATGTAACTGTATTAATGTATTAATCACAGAAACCCTAATGTTAATTGTCACAAAACGAAATGGAAATGTAGGTCTGTTTTTAAAGTTTTATCCCACTAGCGTAATCGTTAATGTTACCATCTAAGCAATGTGCAGGGCTATTATATAAAACTGTCTATCCTCAACGATGGATACTAACTTCTATCCGAAAGAGTTGTTTGTTATACAAAATAACTTGTACGCAAAAAATAGTTTAAAAAAATGTATAACTTTACTGCAAATATGATGAAATCAGTAAAGAAATTTTAGTCTAGTGAACTGGGCGTGACTAGACTTCCAGTTTTTTCTCCAAAACTTTATCCTGTATTAGCTTTACGAAATACAGAATTTGGGAACGATCGCGTTGGGTGTATAGATAATATTACTTGATTTCTAAATTGGGCGGGATAGTAAATTTTTATGGGAGATACCAGAAGAGGCGTAGCCAAGTGGCCTATATACTATCCCGTAATTAGTTTTGGAAAAATATTATCTCGTGCAATGTTTCAAAACAATTGTTGATGTCTTTCGAAAGTTATTGTACGTACCAGCCGGACAGACAGACGGACATTGAGCAGACGATTTAAAAAGTCATGAATCGAATTTGGTTCATAGAAACATAAGGTATAAATTGGCTCTTCTATATGTTTCACCTTTGGGACGTTTGAAATGATATATGTTATACCCTCCTACCCGTTGTGTGAGGGTATTACAATTGATATATGCCCTCCTACCCGGAGGGAGAGAGAATAAGAGAGATATGTATGTAAAAGTATGAGGGTTATTTCGGTGATTTATATAGAAGTTACCAGAAGTGGTGTGGCAAAGGTTTCTGGATTTAAGGAATTTCTGTACCATTACAAAATAATTAAAGAGTTTGGTAGTTTTGATAGGAATTTTTATTACTTTTTGTATGGGAAATACCAGATGGTGTTGGCCGAAATAGTCCATATTAATTCATAAGCCTACATCTCACGCAAAATATGACTGAATTCAGTTTACTTACAAAAAATATTTATGTAAAACTAGGGGGGTCAATTTGGTCATTTATGTATGAGAGGTACCAGAAGGAGTTGGGAAAGGTTTTGGTGTTTTAAGAGTTTATCTGTTATTACAAGGTTATTAAACTGACAAAATTGTAATGTCCTCCAGCTGTCCGTTTCAAAGTTATTGGAGAAATACTATTTTGCCAAAAATAGGTCATCTTGTTTGAGAGGTACTTGAAGGGATGGAATATAATAATGCTGCTTACTTTCCAAAAGGATCAATTAAGGTTTTCTCGAGTTATCAGCCATTCAGCCAGACATAGGGCTATGGTTCAATTGTCTTAATAATACTTGAGTCTTTTTACCCTCGTCCCTAAGTTTTAAGGGTCGGTTTTTTTATATGAACATTCGTGTGGAAGTTTTTTTTTGCTAAGCGCGAGTTTATTTTTTCAATTTTATAGTATTTTTTTTATCACTTGTAGCATTTGCTTTCAACATCTTCCAGTATAATATAGATTTTTCGATAAAGTTATTGGAGTTCCAATTCTTCATTTTTTAAAATTTTAAAGTGTTATTTGATTTTTTTTTAAATTTTCTCAAATAAACAATATTTATAATTTTAGATTGAACCCCGTTTGTTTATTGTTAATGCAAATTTTGCCAAATGTTTCTAAAGTTAAACAACTGAATTTAATGTATGACTTGTAATGGCTTTCATACTCGCAGATGAAAAGTGAATGTTCACTCCTACTTTTCTACCTTCAACTGAGTTTTGTTATTTACATTATAAACAGCGTTGTATGGTGCAAACGATTTATAAATTCAACGAACTTTTCAAATCTCCTCACCTATGTTATATCTTATAGAAGTAATGTTTTAAATGATACCAGTACTAGTACACGAATGGATTGCATGAAGATGATCGCTCGCACAATGTCTCTCCGTGTATCTTTTTTTTTGAATATGTAGCAAGAGCAATAGCACACACACACTACAATGATTAATCGGCAGTTATGCTGCACACTGTAATGAAACATGCTCGCGCTGTTATGGTACGAGAACGACAACGTTTTATACTCGATGCTTGTTATGTAATTCAACTTAAGATACCTTTACTGTTAACGGCAGCGTTTCAGTATTATTCTTGTGCTTGCTGCTTGCGTTGGTGACTTTCTTTGTAAAACCCGACTTTTCACACCGACCTCGTAACTATGTATAGTGCATGCATATGTTTGGTAAGAAAATGTGCGTTAGTTCTCTTTTATAATCAAATACTAAGTGCAGTACAAAATTCTTCTTAACGAAAATCAAAAGTAAAAATAAATTTAAATCATAAAATAACCAAGAGATTTTGAACATATCTAACATCGAAAGTTCGCATACGGCTTGGTTATTTTTTTTTATCTTGATTATTGTTATTTGCTTCTTGCAGTTGTTGTTATTTTTTTATTTAAATCGTTAAATATAAAAAATATAGATAGATATAGAAAAAATCAAAAGAGAAGATAAATTAATATCACACACAGTGCACAGTGCAGTTGTTAGTCAAAAAAGAAATATAATAGATATTGCTTGATTATTGTAATTGATTTCTTGGTAAATGGTTAAGGCATTAAGCAATTATAAGGCGATTTGGGGAGTTCTCAAAATATGGCTTTCGGTGGGTGCCCAGAAGCAGAAGATTTTTAAACCTAACCATATTCCTATCTCTATCGCTATTAATAATAAAAATGTTTATGAATGTTTATTTGTTTGTGTCTCAATCTCGACTAAACAGCTGAGCCGAATTCAATTAAATTAAGTATACAGCTATATGGAAATTACACTATGTGACAGTCATTTGGATCTTGGGGCGTGACCTAGTGCATGTTGAAGGTCTGGTCGAGTACAACAGGATCTTGTATACCAAAGTTTCGTAACACCCTCAAAATCATGACTTACGTTTCGAAACCTGGTGTTACGGATCTTTGTGATTTTTTTCACTATTTCGATTTCGAGGCAAAAACAGACAGAGGTGATAAGTTATCTATATAAATGTATACATCGTTAGAAAGTTGTAAGACTCTTTTTTCCAAAACCATTAAGAAATCAAACTCAGTTAAGAATTGATTGAGATATAAGCTCATAAGTGAGGAAATATCCGAAAAACCGGGTTTTGAACCATAAGTCAAGATTTTGGGGTTGTTAAGAAACTTTAATAAATAGGGCCATGCTGCACACGACCAGACATACAACATGCAATAGGTCACTCCCAAAGTTCCTGCAATTTTTTCCACTTTGTAGGATATATATTAATGTTATCGTAGGACATATATTTATGTAATAATTTTACCGGAGGGGCCACATGTTTCTATGTCCTAAATAGATTTAATTTGATACACAGATAGTATTCGCCAACACATATATGAATGTACAGACGAAGTTTTAATATTCGTCGGTGGATAAAGGGGTCCTGACAAAACCTTTTTTTAGGCCGAGAGAGAGAGCATATTTATTACAAAGAAAGTTTTTGGACAACATATATATGAATACACAGACCAAACTTTTATTTTCGATCGGTCTGCGGAAGGGGCTTGGCTAAACTGTAATTTAGTCGTAGAAAGATAAAATTTGCTATACAGATAGTACTTGAAATTGTAATTACAAATTTGCGAAAGTAGAGGGCGTAGTGGGCACTTTAGGTTCAAATTTGCAGATGAAAATTTTATTTTCGATAAGTAGATGGAGGTTACCAGCAGATGTGCTTCATGGCCCAGAGAGGTCAAATTTAGTAAAAATGTTGACGAAATTTTTATTTTTGATCAGTGGTGGTGCATGAAGTGTTTTTTTAGCCCCAGAGAAATGCAATTAGGGACGCAGATAGTGTTAGGCACTATACATATGCATATGAAGACGAACATATTACTTCCGGGACAAAAATGAGTTTAGGCTTAGAGAGATACAACTTGATAAGCAGATCGAGCTCGTCACAACCGATATGAATATGCAGACGAAATCTTTATTTTCGATCAGTGTGCGAAGGAGGGTGACAATAGTGTATTTTACCACTATATATATGAAATTTGGTATAAAGATAGTATTCGAGACAATATGTTCAAATTTGCAGTCGACAATTTTAATTTTTTACAGTGCGAAAGTACTAGTACTCTCAGATATGAATATGCAGACGGATTTTGTAATTTCGGTTAGTAGGTGAAGTGTGAAGAATATGTAAAAGCATAAAGTATGTCTGGTTTGCCCTGGTTCATATGACTGAATTCAGTTTACTTTCAAATCTATATATACAAAAATGAGTTTGTAGACTGGAAAATAGCTTGACCGATCTTTTTGAAATTTTCACAGAATGTATCTGTGTTGACGGTGGTGAAAATGGCTGCTTGAATTTTTGATATATTAAGTGGGCATGACCCAACCCATTGGACCCAATTTTTGAAAACACAATATTTGGAGCACTGCTGCACCAATCGCCTTAAAAATTTGTGTGGATGCATTTGATAACAAAATTTGTGATCCAACTTAAACTGGGTGGGATCGGATCAGTGGGCGTGGCCAACATCTTGAAACTGTAAACGTCTGTATCTGGTGAACTATCAGAGGTATGAAGATGATAGTTGGTAAATATGTTGTTTGTACAGTTAAAATTATAGCCAGGATGGAATTGGGCAGTGCTACGCCCCCTTTTAAAAAATTGCTCTAACGGCTTTTCTGATAGACGAATTGATACGAAAATTTTACAGAGTGGTACTGAAGACCTGTTGATAGTGTTAAGAGGCGTGGCACCGCCCATACAACTTGAACATTTATAACGCCATATCTCATGAACTATAAGCGGTATGAAGATGCGATTTGGTATATGTGTTGATGCGGTATGATTTACAGCCAGTGCGGAAGTGGGCGGTGCAACGCCCCTTTTCTATAATGGCTCTAACGGCTTATCTAATAGATAGATTGATACGAAAACTTTACAAAGTGGTGATGACTTGTTGATAGTCCTCGGTTATACTTGGTTGTGATTGAAGATAGGGGCGTGGTACCACTTATACAACTTTAAATGTAAAATGGATATATCTCATGAACTTTCAGAGGTCTGAAGATGAGATGAGAAAGATGTTGTTGGTACAGTACGAATAACAGCAAGGATGGAAGTGCTTTGTTATAACTGCAATAGTAATAGTTTAATCATGCTCATATATTGCGGTTCGCCTAAAAATATAAACAGTCTATTTGGAACCAAGTTGAAAAGAAATGCAGGGGCGCTACCCACTCACGTCAATATTTGACTATTAAACTGTATCAAACAATTGTCCGTGATATGTTTTTTATTTACTTTACAGATATGTGTTTTTCAATTACTTTTCAGGAGAGCGAATTGGTAATAAATCTAATAAATAGAAAATGTAAGCAATGACTGGGGCGCACAATTTGAATTTCCATAATATGTCAGAGGTAGCATTACCGAACATTTGGAAATAATCTATGTATGGTTTTTTTAAGACCTATGTAGACTGTTTTGGATAATATTCCTCCTGATCAAGCATGTAGCGTACATACAGAAGAAGCTACCGCCGCTATAGACGAAGTGTGACTGGGGACCATAGAGCAGTATATTATATAAAGATACCAAGTTGCTCTTTAAAATTAGGTTCAATAGACCGATGGGAATTTTTTTCCTTTAAGGGGAGAAATGAGCAAATATGAGGAGAAATGTGTAAGAAGAAGAAGAAGCATTTTGCGTGTATTTTGTTATTGTAATTTGTGGATGAAGAGTGGTTGAAAACAAAAGATCCGCATACATTCCACTTTTAGGCAAGACCGAGTTGGTCTTCAGGGCTCTTCAGGGGACTCAAATTTATCGAACCGACGCCGTTCTCAGCATCTCGGTCTCTGCAAATGTTGAGGAAAGATCTATTCCTACATCCATATAAGATCCAAGAATAAGAGCCGATGGACGATCAAGTGATTTTTTTATTTCTCATGTCATCAAATCATTCGGAGGAGAAAGGGTTCCAACACGACGGTGAAACATGCCATACAGCCCGTGAGACCGTCATTTTGGAAACCGGCAAAGGGTTTGGTCTTCTAAGTGCTGCAAAAATGTCTCAAGTCCACTTTTTTGTGAAAAGGACTTAATCACGCAAAAGTGTCCCAAAAGTCATAGACTATGTTCAGCAGTAAATTGGCATTCTTCTGATATAATTTTCTTTTTACATATGCATTTTTGTTTTTTTAAAGCAACCGATAACAGCTAGAAAAGAGTCACACCCCCACTCCGTAAGTGAATATTTTGAGAACTCCTTGTTCGATCCCCCATTGTTGTGAAAATTATAATGTTACTTCTGACAAAATGGCACAAAGAAATTACACATTTACACTTATTTCAAGACTAATTTCTTTTTTTTTTCTTGAGGGATATGAGAAGACATTAAATTCTATTTTTTTCGGTTAGAGAACCACATGTCAAGAGATGGCGCTGCATTAACTTGTGTTTTTTTATAAAAAATCATTATTTTGTATTAAAATTTGTTTTTTTTTCACACTCTTTGTCCAGCCAGCCATTGCTTCACATCATGGTTCTAGAACACTGATTTCAATATGTATTACGATTACGATATGATATAGATTTGGAATTGAGCGACAAAAAAGAAACAAAATTGATATTTGAATTTGATTTGAGAAAGAATTTCAAATTACGATAGAGCAAAAAAACGTTTTCACTTTTTTTTTTGTTAACGATGAGAAAAATACTTGAAAAAGTTTGAAGAGATTTCAAATTATTTAAAAATAAAATCCCTAACCTGCTGCATTCTTTGCAGATCATTTCTATCTAATACTCCAGTTACCAATTGAACATCTCCTCTTGTGGTTATGTGGGCATCACGTTCCACAGCCAGATCCAGGACACGCAATTTGTTCACGGATAGACCGGCGATAACGCCAGCGAATGGACGTTCGATGCGATTGCGACCAGCACGACTGAATTTACCTCCGACTTGTATGTTCGACATGGTATTAAATACGGTCGATTGATGGACTGAGTGAAAAATAAAATACACATTATATAGAAAAATAAAAGCAATCAATATAATATTCATCATTATGATCAAGTAAGCCAGGTGTCGCCTACTTACCTTGTGGTGTCAGTGTCTGGACATTGTAGTCATCCAACTGAAGTGTGGCATTGCCGCCTTTTCGACTGAATCTTACCACATGATATGTGTTGTCATTGACCTTGGTGCCGATTTCGCCCAAAGGCAAATCTCTTGTGCCTACATTGTAACACATAAAGATGTTGCCCTCAACTATTTCCAATTCCATGTAATCCTGTGTCGTAGCACTTTCGATACGCAATAGAACTGCATCTGATTTGGTTGTTATAAAACCCAGTGCTATGTTGTCCTCTTCCGTGTCGGCCTGGGCATTCTCGGGGAAATTGTACTGGACAATGCCCTTGTTGTTGCCAAACTCGTAAGCAATTGATTCTGTAATTAAGGGGGGGGAGAGTATTTATTATTGCAGGGAAAATAAGAGAGAACATAGGATTTATTTAGATGCCGTAGGAATTTATTGTATTCCTCCACTAATACATTAATGATCAATAATATTATCAGCAGGGCAACCGAAAATATGCAAATGCATTTTTTTTTAGAACGGGATATTAACAAATGGGTAAGGTATTTACATGTTTCATGATCCTACAAGTGTATTGAGACTTATTTGTTAGAACATATTTTGGCATAATTTACCCATTAAGTGATATTTCTGCATTTTTTGGTTTTAAGAGCATATTTCATATTTTTTTAGGGCATTTTTTTTTAACACATATCCATTTTAAGCATATTTGATGTTTTTCACATTAATTTTTCGTTTGTAAAAACAAGGAATTCTTTGCAATCTTGCTTTTTTTAAGTGTAACAGCCAAATCTGTACATATTTGACTACTACTAATACTACTGTATTTTTGGACATAATGCCTAAAGCTAAAAGGCAAAAGCAGCAAAACTAAAGGCGCTTGAAAACATATTCAACTAAGTCACAGAAGTGAAAAAAAGCAGACAATACAATTATTTTTGTCAGAATGTTCCTGTAGACCCTCAAAAGAACATAATTTTCAGGAAAAACTTTGCCGAATATTGCATATTTCCGGTTACCATGATCACCAGTTTAGAAATTACCAAAGATTTTGGATAAGGAAATTCAGCAAGTGTGTCCTAAATAGAAACTAGAGGAAAACTAACAATTGATTTTGATTTTTTATCGTAATTCTTTCCTGCTTAAGGCGCCAATACGCATTTGTAGAATATAAAACAGTCGAAATACATTTACCGCAGATTTACACCAGTGGTAGGCAACATCGATTGGATGATTTGAATCAAACAAAGCTTAGCGTACATACAAAATTTGATTATAGTCGGACTCGCGAGGAAAATGAATTACATAAATTGTAAAATCCAAATTTTTTATCAAACTTTTATGGTTTTGTATTAAATGTTATTATCGAAAAAATTATCAATTTGACATTAGACGGCCTCGCGAGGCTATGGGCTGCCTGACAGTGAATTACATTAATTGTAAAATCCAAATATTGTATTAAACTTTTATAGTTTTTTTAAATGTTATTATTGTGATTGAAAATCTCATCAATTTGATTATAGTCGGCCTCGCATGGCTATTGGCTGCCTGACAATGATTTACATAAATAACAAAATTAAATTTTTTTATTAAACTTTTTTACTATTGTGGATCGAAAAAATCATCAGTTTGGTTATAGTCGGCCTCGCGACAATAAATTACATAATTTTGTAAAATCCAAATTTTTTTTTATTCTACTCACCATCATAGCACGTTGGTCCCGTATACGAAGTCATATCACACTCGCAGGCATACGCATTCCACTGCTGCACACAAACGCCTCTGTTCGCACATGCATTTTGGCTACATTTTGTTGGGCCCTCGCAACCGGACACAACAAGCGAGCTCGGTACTACAGCGTCATTTGTCAGTGATGGTGATGTGTCGCCCAAATCGAGTGAAGAAATACAACCCTCAAAGCCAGATCGCGACGATATCGATGCCTGCAATTTCGAGTACATGTCCTTGAACACGCCGCCAATGTACAGTATGCCCGACAATTCCAAATGCATACTATTGCCCGACAGTGTTATTATCTCGAACGAATCATCCACCGCCAGCGTATGGGTTTTCGGTCCCGGTCTTCGGATACTAACTTGATGCCACCGATTGTCATTCATATGTATGCGTGTCTTGTCGCGCATCGTAATCGGTCCATCGCCCAGGTCAAAAGTGTAATGGATGTGACCATTAACCAACTCGACAGCTACGAAATCGTTACGTCTCCCACCGTTGTAAAGTAATAGTCCATTGGGTTCAACGGTCTTGAAACGAAAATCTACTGATATGGTGGAGTAGGCTTTAAGCATTGGCAGTCCCACATAAGAGTGTTTGGAACGGAATGTGGCCGCATGATATGGATTTCCTGGTGGGGAGTTGACAAATCGGGCAGTTAGTTTAAAGGTGGCACTGGGTAAGGCCGATAGTTCAGGGCCCAAGGACTTGACGACATCGATATATCTAAACGAGAGAGAGAGAGAAAAAGAGAAAAATTAATTAAAATTCGAAATTACTTACTCACCACAACTCTATGTTACACCCACTTACCTCTGGCCATTAAATATGAATCCCTGCATTTGTCCAATGAAATTCGGCATCGTCGAGGTCATTTGTATTTCTTCCTCGGCATGGAACAGGCCACCCAGGTGTATGGAACGTATCTCGATGGTGCTGTGGCGTCCCAATATGGTCTCGGCTATAGAGCGGTGTCGAAAGAGGAGTGGGAGGAATACACATGTACAGTGACGAGATGAAGTTGGCATTCAAACACAGAGAAACGATTAGTTTCAATCAATTGAAAAAACACCTAACGCCTTCTTCTTCTTCATACATCATACAATATACATCACATACATAGAGTTACATATATATGCATTATTATTACATAGGTATTATTATGTATTAAGTACATAACAATAGTAGATGCCGCTAAATAGTTAGTTTAGTTTAATTAATAATTTTGTTTTGATTTTTTTTTTTGGGGGAGGGAGAGAGTGAAGGGTGATTTTTTGTATTGTTGTAGTTGTTGCTGTTAATTCATTTCAATTCAATTCAAATCATTTCAATTAATTACAGTAAGCACAATTACAATCAATGTATTTTGTTTAGTTTTTGAATGGGGGGTATTTGTTTTTTGGGGGGTGGGATTAGTTACGTACAAGTACATATATATATTTAGTATATAATAATACATAGCAATATCAATATGTATGTAATAGTATCACATAAATAAATCTATTTAGTTGTTAATTATTGATTTGAAAAAAAAAATTCAAACGATAATAATAAGATCTCAAGCAAATCTCGTATTTAGGTTTAATATTTTTTTATGTTAAATTATGTTAAGTTTCGTTACAAAGTTCAAGAATGTACCGGTTGAGGTACTTGCAGTTTTGAAAAAATTACTATGTTGTGGTGCAGTTTACATTATATTTATTAAGTTTAAGTTTAAAAAAAATAAGTTTAATAAAAATTAGAAAGAAAATGATGTAGTCATAGAAATGTAAAGCAAAAAAAGAAGAACGTTATTATAGGATGAAAAAAACAGGGCGGAAAGAGTGCAGAAACATCTGGCAATAGTTTTTGAATAAATGCTGGCAGTGATTAGAATATATCAAAGACGATGTCGTAGATTTAACAAATTAGATATTTCACTATTTCACATTAGAGTGGGTCAATTTGAATGGAGTTCAAAAATGCATCAAGTGGTTATAAAAATCCTAATCTACGATGAATTCTAAGATAATTTGCCCAAGAAACCATGGGTCTAAAATAAAATCGAGGTTTTGAACGAGCAACTTTTCGTAATGGGGAAAAAATCCATAAAAGCTCCGCAACTGCCCCGAAATCTCTCCTAGAGGGTTCAAATGTATGACCGAAACATTTTTTTAATAAAATTTGCTTCCAACTGCCCCGGAGTCGCCCCTATAGGGGTAAAATCTATTACCGACCCCACAGTAACTTTTCCTACCAAAAATTTTTCCCAAACATACCTTTGGGTGCCTTTGGGCTGTAAAGTGAATCTTGCATCTCAAGCCAACTCACAACCTCCTTCGTGGTGGCACCTGGGCCACCCTGATGGTTGGGCTAGCCACCCGCCTTCAGGTCCTTTACTGGCTATGAAAACACGACAAAGTAACAATGACCATGATTTAAGGAACTGCACATGGAACGTCTGGACTCTCTACAGAGAAGGTGCTACTATCCGACTGGCGGATGTCCTTATAAATATAAGGCTGCAATCACCGCCATCCAAGAGATGAGATGGACAGGACAAGGATACGTAAAAATTGCGACATCTATTACAGCTGCCATGCCGAAATGCACAAATTTGGATGTAGATTTGTAGTTGGCGAGAGACTCAGACATCTTTGTCTCGCGATTCAATCCTGTTAGTGATCGAATAACCACAATCCGCAGCAAGGCGTAATATTCTACATCACGCTGATTTGAGCTCATGTCCCGACGGAAGATAAAGACGATGAGATTAAAGATGATTTTACGAGCGCATAGAGGAAACATAAGACCGCTGCCCTGGAAACGACATTAAAATTGTTCTGGCAGACTTTAATGGCAAAATAGAAAGGGAAGATGTTCTTTGTCCATCGATTGTTAAAATCTGTTTGCATACCGACCCGTCAGACAACGGTTTTAGGCTGTTAGCTTCGCAGCGGGAAGAAACATGGCAGTAAGTGGAACCACACTCCAGCACAAAGATATCCACAAGGCATCTCGGCTATCCCCCGATCAAAAAACCAAAAATCAAATTGATCATGTGGTAATTGATGGAAGGCATAAATCTTGTGTCATGGACGTGCGTGTGATCCAAGTTGCTAATATTGACTCGGATCATTACATTGTTCCAGCCAAGGTGCGCACAAGATTGAGCAGAATGAAAAACGCACATAACCAAACACAAAGAAAGCTTGACATCACAAAACTGCAAACCCCCCGAGATAGCCACTGCCTACCCCAGCCAACTCTGCCATATACTACGACACAACGCCTCTACTTCTGACGTTCCCAATACACAGTGGCAGCACATTGCGCATTCTATGGCAACCGCCGCCATAACCGTGCTGGAATATGAAAAACGGCGCCCAGTCGAATCGTGGCCGCATAGCCTCTGAGGAACAGGAAGCTGCTAATAGGGCAACGCTACAGCCAATTGTAACCCTTGTGTTAGAGAACGGCACAAGGAGACAATAAATGAGGCGAGACAGCTATTTAAGCGAAAAAACGTCAGATGAAGCAACCGGAGAACAAGGATATAGGGCGATACAGGACAGAGGTTAGGCCCGAAAATTTTACCAGAAAGTAAAAGCAAAAGGCTTCCGTAATGGGCTTCACTCCTGTAAGGACAAGGATGGAAATCTGATTACAGATACGCAAAGTGTGCGGCTTATATGGAGAGAACACTTCCAGCAACTGCTGGTTCTAGAAGACGCACGGGAAGCTATTACGGCAATTGGCTAAGATTGCCTACCATCAAGTCAAGCCGAGGTAAGAAGAGCAATATCGCTGCTGAAAAATAATAAAGCAGCCGGTAACGACGGACTTCCGGCAGAGCTCTTCAAGTCCGGCGGAAAGGAGTTTATAACGAGCATACACCAGCTCCTACGCACGGTTTGGCTTAATGAGTGCATGCCTGTTGATTGAAATCTAAGCGTATTATGTCCTGTGCTGATCAGCGTCTTACCCATCGCATACAATGTCCTGTGTGCTTTGTAAAAGACTAAAGCCAATGCTATCCAACCTGATCGAGTCTTTTCAGTGTGGCTTTAGACCTGGTAAATCAACAACTAACCAGATATTTACACTTCGTCAAATTCTGCAAAAGACCCAAGAGAAACAGATCGACACGTACCATCTTTTCGTCGACTATAAAGTCACCTTCGACAGTCCGATACGGCAGAAATTACTCGAAGCCATGGCTGAGTTTGGTATTCCAGCGAAGCTGATACGCCTTTGTGGAATGACGCTGACTGACACGGAGTCTTCAGTGAAGGTCCATGAAGGACCATACGGAGCCATTCTATACCAGACCAGGTCTAAAACAAAGCGACGGCCTATCGTGTGACCTTATCAACATAGTGATGGAGATGATAATGAGGAAAGCTGCAGTAAACACGAGTGGCACGATATTCAACAAAAGCCACATCGGGATGTAACTGCAGCCTTCTCAGGTATACAGAAGGAATCGGCGAAAATGTGTTTAATAGTGAACGAGGACAAAACGAAGTTAATAGTTTCAACGAACAAAGAACCTACTCTTTCAATGAACAAAAATCCAGCTATACCAGATACTGGTTCATGCTGTCTTATCATGTTATCATGCATGGACGAAAATGCGCCATCTCGAAAAGTCTTCGACAATGAATTCGATGGATGACGCAGAAGGGGCGACCAAAACTCCGTTGAAAAGACCAGGTTACTGAGAACCTTGCAAAACTTGGTGTGACTAACTGGAGAAGAAGCGCAGAAGGTTGATGCGCTTATAATATTTTTCTACGTGTGGTATATAATCCCATAGGATTGCAATGTATTACAAGCTAAGTAAGTAAGTTATGCTTGAATCAAGCGTCTTCATTGATCCGTCTATTTTAAGCAGTACGAACTGGGCACAAGAGTATATATAATTCAAAGCCCTCTCTCGGCGAAAATACAGCTAAATATACCTAAGTCTCCTTTTATCGCTATAAGAATATTAGCTGTTCAATTATTTTTGACCGTTGTAATATTGACCCTAATCTAATCTACACTTACCAACACTGTTTTTTTTAAGGATGATGAATATTTAAACCCATGCATTTGACACATTTATTACAAGCAAAAGATCATATTAAGATCAAAGCTCTCTCTCACTGAAAAACAAGCCTTAACACTTATTTTATCCTTATAAGAATTTTAAGCTGTTCAACTATTTTTGGTCTTTGTAATTTGATCAGGAACAAAATAAAAGGTTTTGCAATTGCAACATTGACCCTTTGTGGGAGTCTACACTTACCAACACTGGAATCTTTTTAAAACATTAGACTTGATAACACTTCTGTTGACAAACAAAAAATCAGTTTTTTATAATATAATTGGAAATTCTGTATGCACTCCATTACCAGATGTTTCTTTACTCTTACATATATAATAAGTAATAAAGTAAATAACTATTGAAAAATATTAGCAAAATTAATTAAAAAATAAAAATCAAAAATGTTAAAATTAAATTGGTGTGGTAGTATGGTGCGATTTTTGTTACGATATCTTAAGAGTGCAGTCAGTGAGTGTTGCCAAAAACAAATGATAATGGTCACAACTTAAGGAAAATGACAAACGATCATACGTTATACACTCTCTATAAACGTAATATAATAAGACGATATTTGGGTAATATATATACAGACAACGAACATGAATGAACAAACAATGTGTGTGATCGAACCTAAGAAAAAGACGACAGAGAGATATTCAATTCGTTCGATATGGGTGGGTGGGAATAATATGGTCGCTATATACCCTTAGGGAGAAAAAACAGCGGGCGAAAAGGGCAAGAGAGAGAGAGAGCGAGGTAGGACGACAGCGACAGTAACAAAGAGACAGAGCATAAGTAGGTAGGACATTGCAGTGAAGAACGAAGGTTGTGGGGTTGGTGTTATCACCTGTGGTGAAATTTATATAAAGATTTCCAATTTTTGTCAGGGGATTCTGGTTTTAGTTTAAGTGTCAATGTGTTTAATTGGCTGAGTGTATGAATAGCGGCGATGTTATGTTAATGACATATGAATGGTTTTTGTTGCTTTCGTTTTCTATTGTCTTTCAAATGACTGTTCCCTATATATGTAGTTGGATATTGAGTGTTTGTTGCAATTTTTGTTGTTGTTGTAGTTAACTAAAGTTTTATAACAGTGCAAAGTATTAAGTTCCTATTTCGTGGTGAATTTATCAAAATCTAGTTTTAAAACTAATTTAAAGCGTTCTAGTTTCAGTTCAGGTTAAAGGCTGTTTTCGTTCCATTTTTTTGTGTTTTTTTTGTTATTTTTTATTTTTGTTCAGCTTTTAATGACTCATGCATGCAATTGCGGTGGTTGTTGTAGTTGTTGGAGTAGTAGTTTGCAAAATAGTTGTAGTGGTGCTGGTCATGCAAACGTCATACGTGAGGGAAAACAACAGTTTTTCAGTTCAGTTTTCTGTTTCATGTTACATTTTCCATTTTTAATCATTTTCTATTTAAATATTAATTATGCGTGATTTGATTTTGGTTGGTTTGGTTTGGTTGGTGTTGGCGAGATACGATACATAAAAGTTGTTAAGTTTAGTTGTTGTTGTTGTTGCAGTTGTAGTAGTAGTTGTAAGTAGAGTACTTAAGTAGTGGTGGTAGGTAGTTAGGTAGATGTTGTATGAGAGGGAAGAGGAAAATATAAAATTCAAATGTCCAAGTAGGTCCTCCACTGCGTACACACACGCTTACATTAAGTAAATTGTGTCGCTTCGTATCACATTGAAACAAAATTACAAGGGAAACACATTTAAAACCACTCAGAACAACACGAAACCCCAAACACCATCACAAGAGCATACAAAAAGGGCTATGGCTAATTGAGTGTGTGGAGGGGCGTGGTTGTTGAAGGTACAATGTCGCCCATTCAGCTTTAATACTACATATACAATATAAATTATAATAAGTTTGGTAAATATAAGAACAAAATGATAAATGAGAAAAGGTTATCCATAGACAATTTCAGAACACAAAATTTTTGATCAGTGCACACTACTTTTGGCTTCAAAAGAGTGCAAAGTGCAAATTATAGCGATTGATAAAACATGAACAATGATAAGTAATTCATCCTGATATGACGCTTAATGATAGGACAGCACAAAAAATAGTTATTGTTAGTGTGGGTAACCAACATTTTTTTTAAACCTCCATAACTTTTATGTTAGTGAATTAAGGTAACTACTTCTATAGCTAAAGTTACATGGTTTGGAAAGGTCTTCATGCATATAATAAGAAATTGGCATCATATGGATAAAGGATACGAAATACAGGAAGTCAATAGTCAAAATTGACTTCGAAGTCAAAAGTGATCAAAAGGAAAAACGAAGCCTTTGACAAAAGAAGAACAACGGTTTGGTTTTTTTCGATAGGACACTAAATAACAGGACAGCTCAATAATACATATTTGGGCCAAAAGAAGGGTGCACGGATGAAAAAGTTGCATGATCTGAAATTGTCTTTAAATAATCTTTAATCGTAGGGGGTGTTCTCCTCGACTTAATGGGGACCAACCCATTCTAATGTTTATTAAGCCGGATCGCTCTATCCAGAGCGAAATATCACGTATCACGAATTAGGGTAGAACCGTAGTGACCGGTCATGTCTTTTTTTCAAAAAATTAAAAACATATAAATAATTTGTATAAAAGCCTAAAATTTCTTATTTTTAATTTTCAAATAACCCTAAAAATATATTTTTTAAAATGAAATATTCAATAAAAGTTTTATATCTCCAGAAGATTTAGAATTTAAAAAATTAAAAAATTTTGAAAACTACATAATTTTTTATATAAATTATACATTTATGACATTTTTTTTAAAAAATAAAATGTATGAACCATTTTTATCAATTTTTTGTTTGTTTTTTTTTTTTTCTTAAAGACACTGGCATCCACATGTGATTGATAGATTTTTAAATTAGAAGACCGATGTAAAGTGAATCTTGCATCTCAAGACGACTCACAACCTCCTTTGTGGTGTGGCAGCTAGGCAACGTTGTTCGTGATATTTGTTATCATTAATAACGGCAGATAGTGAGCGACAAACCCTGATGGTTAGGCTAACCACCTGCCTTCAGGTCATTTACTTAATATGAAAACACGAGAAAGAAAAAGTGAGAAACGGAACCCCCCAAATGTTGTCGACCCCCGGAAACGAAATAAGGACCATGATTTAAGGATATGCAGCTAGAACGTCCGGACTCTCTATAGAGAAGGTGCCACTATCCGACTGGCAGGTGTCCTCAACAAATATAAAGCTGATATCAATGCCATCCAGGAGATGAGATGGACAAGGCAAGGATGTTCGAGACGTAAAAATTGCGACATCTATTACAGCTGCCAAGCCGAAAAGCACCAATTTGGATGTGGATTTAGTAACTCAGACATCTTGTCTCGCGATTTAATCCTATTAGTGATCGCATAGCCACAATCCGCATCAAGGCGAAATATTTCACGCTGATTTATGCACTTGCCCCGACATAAGGTCAAGACGAGTTGTTGTTGTTGCAGCTGTAGTAGTCAAGACGCTTAGAGGAAACATACGACCGCTGCCCTGGCCACGACATTAAAATAGTTCTGGGAGACTTTAATGCAAAAATAGGAAGGAAAAATTTTCTTGGTCCTTCGATCTGTAAATTAAGCCTGTATACCGACACGTCGGACAACGGATTTAGGCTGGTTAGCTTCGCAGCGGGTGAGCGGGTAGTTAGTGGAACCATATTCCAGCACAAAGATTTCCACAAGGTAACTTGGCTATCCCCCGATCAAAAAACGAATAATCAAATTGATCATGTGGTAATTGATGGCAAGCATGTATCTGGTGTCTGGACGTGCGTGAGATGCGTGGTGATAATATTGACTCGGATTATTACCTGGTTGCAGTCAAGGTGCGCACAAGATTGAGCAGAGCGAAAGTTTGACACGAAATCTTCAGTGAAGATTGGCAAGGACCTTACGGATCCATTCTATACCAGACGAGCCCTAAAATATCATAATGAAGAAAACTGTAGTAAACACGACTTGCACGATATTCAACAAAAGGCACATGCAACTCGCGTACGCTGATGACGTAGATATCATCGGTCGAAAACTGTGTGGTGGACGAGGACAAAACGAGGTTATTAGTTTTAACGAACAAAGAATCTACTCGTTTGGGAAACTGCGTGAACGTTGACAACGATAATTTCGAGGTGGTAGATAATTTTATCTACCTAAGCTCCGCCATCAACAAAACAAATAATGTCTGCCTTGAAATCCGTAAGTCATGCTAATAAATGCTTGCTACGGACTAAGCAACAAAAATCCAGCTATATTAAATACTGGTGCCAACTGTCTTGATGTATGGTTCAGAATCCTGGGTTATGACACAAGCAGATGAATCGGGTCCGGCAGTAGTCGAGAGAAAATTATTCTGTAAAACATATGGGCTCTTCATCGTTAACGGAGAGTATCGGCGCCGTATGAATCATGAGCTGTACGAGCTGTACACTGACATTGACGTGGTCAGACGCATTAAGGTATAGCGGTTGCGTTGGCTAGGTCATGTTGTACGCATGGACGAAAATGCTCCAGCTCGAAAAGTCTTCGACAATGAACTCGATGGACGGCGCAGAAGAGGGTGACCAAAACTCCGTTGGAAAGACCAGGTTACTGAGAACCTTGCAAAAAATTATTTGATTTCAAATGTCCTAATAGTTTTGTAGTAATAGTAATAGTTTTAACATAAAAATATTAACTCGTTGAAATAAAAACTCATTTTCAATATTTTTATTGGCAAAGCGTTATTTTACCAAACTTATTATAAATAAACAAATATTCAAATCATATCACAAAAAAAACAAAATAAATCTACACAAAAAGTGAAGAACCTTCTCAGACATTTTGAGTTAAATTTAAAGAGGTGTCTTTCAGTTAATGTTTAATTATAAAGGTGCTGCTAAGAGCTAAAACAAGAGCAATTGCCGTAGTTGTACAGGGGTAGTAGTTAATAGTTGTTAAAATAAAGTAGTAGTAGTAATAGTTGTAGTAGACATTAGTGTTAGTTACAGTACTAATAGTTATAGTAGTGATAGTGGCTGGTATCAGTTAGTAATACGTTAGTTGATGGTCAACTGTAAACAGTCATCGTTATTGTTCATAGTTGTTTGTTAGTTGGTTTGGTTGTTTGGTTGCATGTAGTACGTACACTTACACATATTCTACATTTAAACTAAATACATAATTATTTGTTTATTTAATATTTGGTGCAGAATATTACAGCCCTGGGTGGTCTTTCCTCAAATCCATTTTCTTTGCCATTCTACGCTTTTCATTACATTACAGTTTTCGTGTCCTTCATTTACGTTTCTCTCAATGGGACTTTCGTTTTCACACAATTTGTTAAGTTGTGGAAAACGAAAGTTTCTCACGTTAGACTTTTACGTTTTTTTTTTTTGGTGCACGTTACTTTTCGTATTGCGGAAAATGTGTGACCTTTTTCATATATGAGATTGATTGGTTGTGTTGGCTTTTTTTTAGCTCGTTTGGTTGGAACAAAGAAAATGTTTTGATTTCATAACACCGATCTTGCGTGTCGATTTTTTCTCGTTTTCGTTTTTTTTCCTCAGCCGTTCAGAAAGAACTCAAGAACTCTTTTTTTTCTTGCGGTTTTTTGTTTCTGTTCTTTTTTATCGCTTGTTACTCTTGAATTGTCGCAATATTTTTTAAATGCTGAAAATGTTAGATTTGAATCTTGAATGTTTTACTTTTTGTTGTTGTTGTAGTTGTTTTTAATTTAATACATAGAAACAAGAAGAAGAAATGGGTGGGAAAATGTTAATTTCTCAATTATTGATTAGCATTTTTTTTTGCTGTTATTATGTTTTGCTTTGTTGTGTTTTGTTTTTTCTCGCATACAACAAAATGGAAATGTTTATGTGGAAATTATTCACAAAACGAAATTCACCTAAATTGTTTCGCGCTAATGAGTAAAATTCTTTGTTTTTTTTTTTGTTTCATTTTGTTAAATAACCTGTTGGTGTGACAAAATATGGAAATATTGTTAATTATTGTTATTTTGTAATTATTCAAACACAAAAAAAAGAGAAAAAAATTGGCCTAGAAACACAAAAAGAAAACAGAAAATAGTTAAAACTTTATAACAAGAATTGGGGACAATGTCGACGTTTAGACTGGCGCTAAATTAGTATAATCATTAATTTTTGCGTGTAACTGAGTGAAACTATGGGCAACGTTGTGCCTTTTTAGTTGGGGTAATATAAGTATATTTTATCTGAAATTGGTTCAAAAGATGAGAAAAAAAGGTTTTGCAAATTCCTCTTACAAAATCTTTTATTCAAAATTTAGAAATAAGTCCGTATTGCCAAATTCTTCTGCATATAGTAGTTCCAATCAAAATATTATTATATTGTAAAACTTAATATAACACTGTACGACACGATTTTTCACCCATGATCAAACTTACTAAATTCTGAAAATATAGCTAAAATAAAAATATACGTATCTCCCAGTTTTTCTAGATCAGCTCATTTAAGTTTTTACGAGCAATTCAATTTTTGGAGCGAAGCTCCTATGCAGCGACTTGAAAGTGACTTCTTCCTGTTCGCAAAACTCTGCGAGTTGTTAACAGATATTCATGAATATTGTTTTATTGTTTTTCAAAAGGCCAGGAGCGGGTTCTGACGAAGCAAATTTTGACAAATTATAAATTTCAACTTTGTCTGAACCCACTCCTGGCCATTTGAAACATATTAAAAAAAAATTTATCAAAATCTGTTGACAATTTGTTTGTGACAAATTTAATTTGTGACAAATTTTAAATTTGGGTTTTGTCAGAACCACATCCTGGCCATTTGAAATAAATTTAAAAAAATTCGTCAATATCTGTTAACAACTCTCTGAGTTCTGCGAACAAGAGGAAGTCACTTTCGAGTCGTTGTATGGGAGCTTTGCTCCAAAAATTGAATTGCTCGTAAAAAACTTAAATGAGCTGATATAGGAAAACTGGGAGATATGTATATTTTTATTTTAGCTATATTTTCAGAATCTGGTCAGTTTGATCATGGGTGAGGTCAAAAGTTTTAATTTGTCTTACAGTGTAATATTCCCTTTCCACAACAACAATTCGGATATGTTAGTATTACAACCCCGGCAACATATTTAATCTATTCCTAAACATTATGAATGTTAAGAAATATAATTCTTTAAATACTTAAGGGAAACGCATCAGTTATTCCAGTAGTGCTAATTGGTAATCTACAGTTCAAGCAGCTCACAAAGTCCGAGATATCACGTCTCTACGGGGAACCTAAATGGCATACTACCACCTATGCGTCTTAGGAAGTAGATAACAGAAGTTACTGAAGTTCAACACAACGACCCTCTTAGTGACTTTGGCAGCCCCAAAAAACTAGGATTGGGCTCGGTGGCCTGGTAAGTCACTCTTCTTAAACAAAACAATTATTATGAATACACAAAAAGAAAGGAAAAACTAGAACCCCCCTAATGTAGACGATCCCCTCAAACGTTATAAGGATGATGATTGAAGAATATGCACCATCTCTAAAAAGATGGTGCCTCTATCCAACTGGCGGATGTTCTCGAGAAACCAAAAGGTGACATCAGCGCCATGCGATGGACGGGACCAGAATATACACGACGAAAGAACTGGTTCAGCTGTCGGAAAATTCAGTCTACACAACACAACCTCCGGTAACGGATTCAGTCTGGTAAGTTTTGAGTCGGCAAGAAACATGGTAGTGAGTGGAATCAGATCACCGCATAAATATATCCACAAAGCAAACCGGATATCCCTTGATCAAAAGCCAAAAAACCGGATTGATCACGTGGTAATCGATAGAAGGAATGTCTCTATCGTTATGGACTTGCATGTGATGCGCGGTGCAAATATTGGCTTGGATCACTACCTAGTTGCAGCCAAGGTACGTAGGTGATTAAGCAATGCGAAAAACGCTCGTAACCAAATGCAAAGGTTAAGCTGCATACCACCGGGATAGCCAATGTGTACTCCAACCAAATCTCTCAATTACTTTTAAAAAGCCTCCTTAATTCTGATGTTTTTGACACACAGTTGCAGCATATGGGGAATTCTATGACCACTAGGGTGGCAGCGAAAATTCAACTTTTGTGTCAGTTGTAATTGTAAATTTGAACAAAATCGGACAACTGTAAGTCGTGCTTAAAAGAGGTCAAATGTCAAATCTATTTATATGAAAATGAGTTTGGCCTTCTTTGTTTGCATTTTTTAGTACCGTATAAATTCAAAAACACCTTGACCGCTCTATTAGAAATTTTGTACAGAATGTAACTGTGAGGTCGGTGGTAAAAATGGGGTTTTCAATTGGACCCTATTTTTGAAACCGCAATATCTGGAGATTGTTTTCTCCCATCGCCTTGAAATTTGTGTAGATGCATTTGGCAACAAAAAATGGGCGGGATCGGATCAGTGTGGGCGTGGCCTCGCCTATTGGACGATATTTGCAACGGCAATATCTGGAGGACTGTTTTTCAAATCGCCTTGAAAATGTGGATGTGTGTGGATGAATTTGACAGCAAAGTTGGTGATCCAACAAAAAGTGGGCGGGATTGAATCGGCTGTATCTCATAAACTATAAAAGGTATAAAGATTATATTTGGTATGTGTTGTTGGTACGGTATGTTTAACAGCCAGGGTGGAAGTGGGTTGTGCCACGCCCCCTTTTTAAAGAAACAGTGTTAAAATAGTCATAATATTAGTTTGATCCAGAAAATATCACAGTATAGTAGAGATATAACCAAAATATTTGAATCCAAGTCGGCAAAAAGGGCCGAGGCGCCGACCACATACCTCAATATTTGACTATTACATATTTGCGACAAAAAAAAACTACAATTTCTTAATGAAACATTAGTAAAAAGTATAGGGTTTACTATAAATTTGATCTTTGACCTCTTTGTGGCACGGGAAATAGTTGTCCGATCTTACTCAAAATTCGGTCATTCCATATTTGCGACAAAAAAAACTACAATTTCTTAATCGAACATTAGTAAAAAGTATAGGGTTTACTATAAAATTGATCTTTGATCTCTTTGTGGCACGGGAAATAGTTGTCCGATCTTACTCAAAATTCGGTCATTCCATCAAGTGGCGCTTATACATTTCGCTGCCACCCTAACGACCACTGACGCAACGACCGTACTGGGTCATAAAAAACCACTATGAACAATGTGCTGGTACAATGATGAATGAGGCGTAATGTCTGAAGAAAATGATGCTGCATGCAGCGCAAAACTGCAGCCAATGGCAATGCGTGCGGTCTTACTTACTATCCCTTTAAACCCCATAAATGAGGTATGGGATGCTTCTCGCGTCTACCAAAAGGTAAAAAGCAAAGGTTTAGGAACAGGGATCTCCACCTAAAGAGCCAAAGATGGAAATCTGACCACAGACACGCAGAGTGTGCTGCATATGTGGAGGGAACACTTTCGTACTCTGATTTTTCCCGAACTGAATCACGCTAATCATCGACGACGGTGTAGATTGTCGACAACCAAGCCAAAACGAGTACGGCAATTGCATGGCAGCTGCTGGAGCCGATGGACTGCAAGCGACGATGGCTGTGATGAGCTGACAACGTGCATGCTTTAACTTAAACTTAAATTCCCTTTACACCCCATGAATAAGGTGTGGGATAGCTCCCCGCGTTGTTGTGAATTAACACGCTTTCCATCTTTAGATTGACAACGTGCAGGCACCGGCTCATAAACACGATTTGGCTCAAAGAATGCATGCTCGATGATTGGAATCTGAGTGTTCTATGTCCTGTTTCTCAGAAAAGCTATCCAAGTGTGTGTACCAATTATAGCGGGATCAGCCTTTTAGCCGTCACCCACAACGACCTGCCTAGGATGTTATTTGAAAGTTTATAGCCTATCCCAGCGAACCTGATTGGACCTTATCAGTGTTGCTTTAGACCTGGTAAACCCACGACCGACCAGATATTTACACTACGACAAATCCTGATAAAGGCCTACGAAATGCAGATCGACACCTATCATTTGTTCGTCTATTACAAAGCTGCATTCGACATTCCGTTAAGATTGAAACTATAAGATGCTATGGCTGAATTTGGTATCCCCGCGCTACTGATACGACATTGTGGGATGACGCTAACTTACATGAAGTCTTCAGTTAAAATAGTCAAAAATCTGGTAGGGTCGTTCTATACCAAGAGAGGCTTTAGACTAGGCGATAGTCTATCGTGCGATATTATTAACACATTATAGAGCTGGTCATGCGGAAGGCTGCAGTAAACTCGACTAGTGCCATCTTTAACCAAATTCAAAAGCTGCTCGAGTATGTCGCTAACATAGATATCATTGGCCGTGGACTGCGTAATGTAACTGCTGCTTTTTCGAGCACTGAGAAGCAGTAGGCAGAAGTGAGGGTCTGTTGACAAATGAGGACAAAACCAAGTTATTTGTTTCAACAATCAAAAAGTCTACTCGTTTAGGACTCTGAGTAAACGTTGACAACTACAACTTTAAAGTGGTAGATGATTTTGTTTACCTTGACACCGCTGTAAACAAAAAAATTAATATCAGCCTGTAAATCAAGAGACGAGTATTGTTCGCTATCCGCTTCTACTATGTACTAAACAAGCGATTTAATGACAAAGCCCTCTCTCGACTTTTCTTATGTATTTATAAATAACGATATTTATAAATAAACAAAACTTGCGATATTTTATAAAAAAGGGTATACCGTTAATACACTATATGCTAAAGTACTCCGACTTTCCACAAATTTCACACGTTATTTTAGATCAAGTATTTAATACAATATTAGATTCCAACACGCTTATATCATGCGAATGATTTGGTGCCCACAGTCACCCGCAAGTTTCTAATCGACAGTCTGCTCGATGCAGTAAACAGCAGCTTACGAGTAGTTAAGTCAATCGGCATTTATCTAGCATATAACCTCTTACAAAGCTGAAGTTCGGAATTGTCGTTAAACTGTAGGTCGCTATGTGTGAGTCTAAAAATATAAGCTTGTTATATCTAATTCATCCACCCCAAATTCACAGAAATTTTGGTCCGAATTCATTGTAATGGTTGTTTGTGAAAAACACTATAAAATATTTCGAAGAAGAGAACGTGTTTGTTAATGCCACATATCAGTCGGAACACTTTTGGACGTTCACACAAAATTATGAAATATATTGCTGTCCTAACGGCAAGAACAAGAACTATTATAAAGACACAGTCAGCTATGAAATTTCGATGTTGCATTATCGATGTCACCTTAATTGGATTTCCTGGAATCTTGTTACCTATTGTTTTTTTTTTTCTAATATTAATATTGTTAAATACGAAATATAAAAATGGTCACGTCCTAAAGATCTCTAGTTACTCCGATTATAATATAATTTTACTCATAATGATTAAATGTTTCTGTTAACCTATAACCAATTCATAAAACCTATGTTTTCTTATAACTAAATCCTTAAAGACCTATCCTAAATTGTCCCTAAAGTATATTTAAATGTAAATGTCACATATATATATTTTATTAATTTTAATGTGTACATAAAATATTATCTGTTTTTTTGTAAAAAAAAGTCAAACCGTATTTGGAGTTGTCACATATAAAAATATCTGTTCCTTTGGCAACAAAACAAGCAGTTATCATGTTATCTGTTTCTACAAAAAGGACTCTGCATATACTAATAACACACTGACAGGGGGTCGGGTGGGGGCATGGGGGTGTCATCAATCAATACAAAAAAGGGAAATCATGTAATAAGTATCTTACTATTTATTACAATGTTTGAACATAATGTCTCGAAACGATACAATCTGTTAATATCGTAAAACAAAACAAAATTTGAAAAAACATAAAGAGAACAAGGACAACATCGAGATGTTTTTTCGTTTTGTTTGTTTCGTAATTACTGTTAGAGAGTGGGGTTGGGGGCGAGGGTGGGATTCGAAATGGGAGCTCTGTTTGTTAGTTCTGTAAAATATAATAGTATACAAAAAAGAAAACCATACAACAAATTCCAAAAACAAACAAACGAACAAATTAGATATTGGAAAAAACTTGTTAAGAATTTTTGTACAAAACTTGTCAACAAAATCATATTCAAATTCAAATTTAGCACTGGTTTACGTTTCTTTAACGGAAATCTGGGTGTGGGGGAGTGATTACGGGTGGTGGTGGTGGGACAATTAGTTGATTTAAAAACACAGCGAATAATAGAGGGAAACATGTTAGTCCAACAATCGAAAGATTTGCAATGAATTTAGTCATACAAACTTTTAGGTGGGGTTGGGGGCGATGGGTGTTGGGGGGACGGGAAACATTTTCGATGGGATTTCTTGTTAATGTTTTAGTACAGTCAGAAAATACATGTCATATGTTTTAGTTTTAGTTTTTTTTTTTGTTACTCAAACAAATTATGGAAACAAGAACATAACACAAAATCATAAATCACGAAAATCATGTTCAATTCAAATACTAAATGTTTTGTTTTTTTGTTTTTCTTTCAATATTTAATGCAACACACATTTAGATGTTTTATGACAAAGACAAAGAGAGATAGAGCGAGATAGAGAGAGAGGAGCAAAAAATGTTTCGAATTTGTTTGATTGGATTTGGATTGGATTTTCTTTTTCGATTTTGGATGGGTGACAAAATTTAGTTTTTGTTGTTGTTGGTCTGTTTGGAGTTGCTAATAAAATACTGTTTTATGTATTTATTTTCTGCTTTGGACATAATTGTTATGTTGTTTAATTGTTGTTGTTGTTGTGGTTGTCAATAATGGATTCAAACTACTTTTTGGTTGTTATGAGAGAGGAGGGTGGCATTGTTTTTCTGTTGTTGTAATTTTTTTTTTTTGGTTTTTGTTATTTTTGGTTTTAATTTAAAGTAGAACAATTAGTTGTTTTGAAAAAACTTTTTTACAGAAACAACATAACGGAACATAACAAAACTCAACGCAAAGCAATAAAACAAAAATAATGAATAACTCAAAATGTCAACTTTTTGTTACCAACTTAAATAGTAGCACAAAAAAATGATAGTAATTAAATGATACTTATTGTTATTATTTTATTGATATATTCTAATAATTTACACTGTTCAACATAAAGAGAGTGATGGGTACTTATTATCATTTAGTTATAAAGATTTTTGATATTAGTAAAAAATGTTTGTTTTGTTGTGTCAATATAGACTCTGTGACATATTTTATATCATTGGATTTAAGAGCATTGGCGCATTAACCACAGCGATGAGAAATTATTCGGATTTTGGGGCGCGCTCTTTATGATACGAGGGAACACACTTTTACCATGGCTAACCTATACAAATTGCCTTGAAATATGATAAAAGGCTGGCACATAAGAGAATGGGTGTTACTCACAAAAAGTAAGACCGTTTGTACATAACCCGCAAAAATGAGAAATTATCTACGTCTGAGCCGAGCTCAATATGATACGAGGGAAAGTATTTTTGGTACAGTTTATATTTATCTATCCATGAGTAACCCATACACATTGCCGTAGAAAATGTTAAATCTATTATAAGAGAATAGATATTAATCTACGACTGCTCTCTAGCCATTCACATATCCAACTGCAAAAACTACATTATTTGAGATATTTAACAAAGTTTGAGATTTTGGATATTGGAAAAGATAAAAACTCAATCAATGTCAAATTATTAAAAATTTAACCTCCATTGCTAATAAATACAAAACAAATTTATCACTTCAGGATTTCCCCAAGTGAACCAAAAAAATGCCATAAAAAATCCTTCAAATTAAAAAATAATCGCTTTAATTAAAATATAATCAAATCATAATTTAGTGATCACGTCATCCAAGCGTATAGCAATTGACTAAAATTATAAATGTTTTAAATGAATTATAAGAGATTAATTTATAAATTTTTTTATTTTATTTATTCACAAATCCTTCGATAGTGTCCAAAATTTTTTTTTAAAAAAACGCCAAAGTAAAAAAATCACTAAAATATAAAAATCGACAAAATGTTAATATTGTCGGCCGGGGATTCATGTGCTCTATGTGTGAAAAATACATTCTGATTTATGTATTTTTTTCGATTTAGAATTAAAGTTTGAAAGGCCTATAGAACAAAGGGATATAGATCAAAGTAGACATGAGATAACAAAAACCGGATTACAGATTTAAACGGATTGCGAGATAGCTTCATAAACTCAAAATTGTCAAAAAGGCGTGTGGAGCACATGAATCCCCCAAAAGGCAAAAATATATGTTTCTTGGGCGATTTTCTGTTCGGAAATAAAAAGTTATTAAGAAAGAAAGATATTGGTTGCCGTAGATCTTGTCGCACCCTTATTTATGTGATTTTTGTTCTTAAGAAGTTTTTTAAGATATATTATTCCAATGTTCATAGCTAGAGTAAAAATGATGTCAGAAATTAAATCAGCACACCTGGGTTACTCTGAAAATGGTCTAAAATTTATACGTTTATATACATAAAATAAAATAAAATAAAATAAAAAAAAAAGTAAAACATAAATTTTCTAGAATATTGATGTTAGTACTCAATTTTCAAAGTGGGCGGAGTTGTACATTTGTATGGGAGGTACCAGAAGAGGTTTTTCTCTCCAATTTGTTTTACTACATACAAAATTTTGGCACGATCATATCGAGTGTATTGGTATTACTACTCGCTTTCCAAAGTGGGCGAAATGGTACATTTGTATTGGGGGTACCAGAAGGGGAGTGGCTAGACTACCAGTTTTTTCCCAAAACTTAATCCTGTTTTAGCTTTACTAAATTCAGAATTTGGCCACAATCGCGTTGGGTGAATTTATATTCTTACTTAATTTCTAAAGTGGGTGCAATGGTTCATTTGTATTGAAGGAACCAGAAGGGGCCCATTTGCAATGCCGTTAGTAGTTTTGGGGAATAAGATGATAAAAGCTTGTATACCAAATTTCAGCCCGATAACTCTTAAGACAGACAGACAGGCAACCCCACAAGGGGGAGGTGGGAGTAGTGTTTGTCCAATCTTGATCAACTTAGAACTTAACCTCCGCTAAGAGAAAATAAGCTTGCATACCAAACATCAACTTTATTACTCTTAAACTAAGGTTGTTTAAGAGTTTGTATAGGAGATGGAAGTACATTTTGTTCTATCATGATCATCCTTAAACTTAACCTCTGCTTAGAGAATAGAATACCGCATACCAAATTTCAGCTCAATAGCTCTTAAACTATGGCTGCACTCGCGGGGATAAACAGATATCCCCAAAAAGAGAGATTTTTTTATGAAAGGAGGGTAAAGTTTTTGTCCGATCTTGCTCATCTTTGAACTTAACCTCCGCCTAGGAGATAGAAGATCGTATACAAAAATTTCAGCTCCTAAACTATAGCTGTGATCGCTGGCACAGACAGACGCACACCCCCGAAAAGGGGGATGTTTTTATGGAAGGTGGGTAAAGTTTTTGTCCGATCTTAGCTCTGAAACTCCTCGATTTTTCGATATACCGTTATGTAAAAGTAAAGTCACTTCCACAACACATATTTGAATAACTTGGAAACGGTCCACCCAATTTTTTTTAAAAACATAATCCAAAATTCGTCAACAAAATTATCTTTAAGCCGTGCCTACATTGGTTTTAAATTTGCCCAGTTATTTTTAGAGATATCGTTGAAGTTTTTGAAGAAGATCAAAAATTTTTGTTTTTTAAAAATTCTTAAAAAAAAGACAAAGATTAAGGTTTTGGCATCATTGAAATCGGTTCACAACAATTTATTTTATTCACAATTTACTAAGTGAACCGTAAATATGTGTTTGTGTCTTAAAAATGAGATTAGATATAAAATTAACGACCTCAAATTAGTAAAACATTCCTATAAAGTTCAATTTAACCCCAAAAAAGTTAAATTTTGTTCCCTTGTGTTATCGTAAAAAAATTCCTTAAGAAAAAAATTCACAAAATGTAAGGTGCGACAGGACCGAGTGAGACAGCCCCCATTTAAATTTTTTTTAATAGCCTAGGCACTATAGATTTGCTAATTGGTTCACCCTAATATTTGTATCTCAAAACCAGAGAGACTCATATATCCTTTAAAAAGAGGTAAAAACTATAAATTTTAATTTAATTATTGATTAAAATGTGGAAGCTTCTGCTATTAGAAGCTCATTTTGCCATTATTTTCATAAAGCACCCAATAAGTATTTTTCATTGATAAGATTCTTCGATTTCTATACATAAACATATTTGTAGTTTAGCGATTTTCTGAATATTTGTGGGCACATTACAAAGGAAACCATAGCGTCCAGCCCAAATTGGTTTTCAAAATGAAAGATATATTTCAGAAATAAGGAAATTTTCCGTGATTTGTTCTATATTGGTATAAATACTAATCAACATACTCAGAAATTTAACTTTGAATTTGCAAGTCGGATTTCATACAAAGTTTTCAAAGATTTGTACGTATAACTTCATCATAATGATAAAAGATTGTCGGATAATTGCCAAGATAATGCTTCGCCTTAACAAATTCCGAAATGTTTGTCAGTTTAGGGGGGGCACATTAACAAGAATTTCGCTTTATTTAAGGCATCGTATTGCATTGTGGCCAATTTAATGTATTTAATGTTTAATTTAATTCAATGATTTAGCTTTAATTCAACCTAAATCGTTAATCTCATTTTATCGCGGTTAGTGGTCATTTGCTAATTGTTTGTACTCACAAGGTATTAGGGTTAATTTGTTCATGTTCATGTACAATTTGTTGGAATTTTAAAAACCACAATAATAATCTCAGCATGAGGTATGAAATTACACACAAAGTAATTATTTATGCATACCCCTAATACCAATGCGCATTGGTTAAGCAAAAGAGAGTAGAAGAGATTAATAACACATTGAAACGCAACAAAGGCGAGAGATTCGTGTTTTAACATAATTTTAGCTAGATTATGGCGCAGATTTTAATGGAATTCAAAAATTGGCAAGAATTTGCAACGCAAAATAAAATTAATTTCAAAATTAATTACTTCAGAAGCAAACATTAGATTTATATTGACAAATAATTGCCGCTTTAGTTGTGCTAAAGATATAGAAAATGTACTCTTTATATATTTCTAAAGATATAGAAAATGTAAAAATGCTAAAAATTTAAAGTAACTCAATTATCATTTAAACACTATGGTATTTTTAATATTTGTCAATAGTGACTGATTATTATTTCTTTAGTTGAAAATGTTCTCTTAAATTCTTATTCCCCCTCTCTCCAATAGTATTATGTTGAACAGTGTAAATTGTATAGAACTATTGTTATCACTGCACATTTAAACTAAACTGATATGTTTTGTGATTTCTTGACATCGATATAGGGAAAACAATCCGATAAATTTGTTAAAACAAAAACAATAGCTTTTAGTTTTAAGTTTGTTTTTTTTCTGTTGCAAATGTAAATTTAAATATTTTACACATTGTTTTGTATATTTACACGAAAGAAATGCTAACTTTCACACACAAATGATTATTTATGTTTGCGTTTACTGTTTACTTTGTTATGTATAAAAGGACGTTCGGTTTCAATACGTTTAGCAAAGAAGACCTTTCACCCGTCGCTAGGGACGGGTCATAGAAAAAAGTCCTCTTTAAGAGAGAGCACAACATAAAATACTGCATATGTTTTTTTGTTTGCTGATTTTGAGATTTTGAGAACGAAAGTAAAAAACCTATTTACATGGATTACGATGTTTACGAAAAGAAAAGGCGCAAGCAGTAACCCTATTATAAGATTGTTGTTATCAATTAGATGCGCAAATGATTTCTGATTGGGAATTATCTCATTGGAATTTTTTGGATTTTTTGTTTGATTTTTGATATGAAAAGAATTTAGATTTAAAAAAAACGACACGGCACGACACGTAGTAGGGCAATTAAAGTGCTGGTGATACATACATAACATACCCCTGACAGGGGGAGCCCCGTCAACTTGTAGACGCAAATTCGAGGCCCGCCTCGAGAAACGTATAGTGTGCCAGTTGTTGTCATTCAAAACGGATTGGCCGGCCAATAAGTTCTGCGAATGAAATAGAGAGAAAAACAATTAAGGAAATTACGAAAATGTTCAAATAATATGATGATAATGTTTTGACAATACCTTTTCGCGATCACTAAGCCTCACACTGGCACGTATACGTCCGGCTACGAGAGCAATTTCCAAACGATCCGGAGAATTTGACTCTGCACTGGTCATTAGTAACAGACCAGTGGGTCGGGCAGTTTTGAAACGTAGCAATAACTCTTCGGTTTGGGTTTTTGTGCCCTGGCCATTGCCCAGCCACACCGTCATATGTTGTGTACCATTGAATACTAGAGTAGCCGATTCTCGTCCACATGTTGGGCCGTAGTACAGAGTTGAAGTACAGTCGCAGATAGGTCGATTCCAGCCTTCCATGCAAGTGCCACCGTTGAGGCAAGGATTGCCGGCGCAGACGTTGGCCTGCACGTGACATGAGGGTTTTACCGAAGCTGCAATTGAGTGGTAGGAAAAGAGAGAGAGAGAGAGATAGAGAAATGGAATATTATTTTATTTAAAGTTTTAAAAGGAAATGTTGAGTATAATTTTCATATACATACATTTTAAGAAAACAAGTTCAAAATAGTTGCAAAATCAAGGAAAAAAATGAAAACTTAGAATTCAGAACATATTGACATATTTCATATTTTCAATTAACATTTTGTGCCGCAAAAAAAGGGAGAGTTTGTGTGAGTGGTGGACGTTACATTAAGCCGATCACAGTAATTTTGTATTACTTCTGAAATATTAAATACTCGACTTGAATTGTTTATATGACCTAAAAATATTTTAACCCCGAAATCGGGGGAGTTTGTATCAGAGGTAGGAGTAGTTTTTGTTCGATAGTGCTCATCAAAGAGCTTAACCTCCGCTTAGAGAATAGAAACTTGCATACCGAATTTCAGCATGATTGCTCTTAAACTACGGCTGTAATCGCGGGTACAGACAGACTGACAATACCAAAAAAAAGGGCTCCCCCTTCTATGGAGGTAAGGGTATTTTTTCTCGTTTTAGAACATAACCTACGCTTAGTAAATAGAAAGTCATCAGCAAAAAGGGAAGTTTGTATGGGATGTGAGAGTAGTTTTTATTGTATTACTTAAACTTGTCCAATTTTTCTCATTTTAGAAGTTTACCTCCCTTTAATGAATAGAAACTTGCATACTTGGCCGATATTGCTCGTCTCCGAATTTAACATCCGGTTAGAGAATAGGTGCTGGCAAGTATATTTTAGCTCGATAGCTTTCAAATTAGGGTTGTAATCGCGAAGACAGACAAACGGACACCTTCAAAAATGGATCATTTGTATTGGAGGTGGTGCTATCTTGCTCATCATAGAACTTAACATCCGCTAAGAGAATAGAATCTTGCATAGGAAATTTCAGCTAGATACTACGGCTGGAACTGATACTGATACTGATACTGATACTGATACTGATACTGATACTGATACTGATACTGATACTGATACTGATACTGATACTGATACTGATACTGATACTGATACTGATACTGATACTGATACTGATACTGATACTGATACTGATACTGATACTGATACTGATACTGATACTGATACTGATACTGATACTGATACTGATACTGATACTGATACTGATACTGATACTGATACTGATACTGATACTGATACTGATACTGATACTGATACTGATACTGATACTGATACTGATACTGATACTGATACTGATACTGATACTGATACTGATACTGATACTGATACTGATACTGATACTGATACTGATACTGATACTGATACTGATACTGATACTGATACTGATACTGATACTGATACTGATACTGATACTGATACTGATACTGATACTGATACTGATACTGATACTGATACTGATACTGATACTGATACTGATACTGATACTGATACTGATACTGATACTGATACTGATACTGATACTGATACTGATACTGATACTGATACTGATACTGATACTGATACTGATACTGATACTGATACTGATACTGATACTGATACTGATACTGATACTGATACTGATACTGATACTGATACTGATACTGATACTGATACTGATACTGATACTGATACTGATACTGATACTGATACTGATACTGATACTGATACTGATACTGATACTGATACTGATACTGATACTGATACTGATACTGATACTGATACTGATACTGATACTGATACTGATACTGATACTGATACTGATACTGATACTGATACTGATACTGATACTGATACTGATACTGATACTGATACTGATACTGATACTGATACTGATACTGATACTGATACTGATACTAATACTGATACTGATACTGATGGAGGGGGCGTCCCGAGAAAATGGCTGATTATTATGATAAATTACCTCTTGAATCCGAATCCCATTGCCTATTACCCGCCGTGTTCTCTATATGCCCCCCTAAGGTAAGGGGTGTTTTCTGGAAATGGCGGGTGATTGTGAAAATGGGATTCGGGAGGTCATGTTACATATGAATCGGCCGTACTCCTGGGACCCCTCCCCTCTTCTCTTTCAGTTTATAACTTAAATTGTTGTTGTCATTCTAGTAAAACAAAAAAAATGGGGGGTACCGAGAGAACGATGGGTAATGGGAAAATGGGGTGATATTCGGTTTAAGGAGGAAATTTTACATACGAATCAGCCATTTTCTCAGCACGATTGCGATAATGTTCTAAGGGCAACTTAAAAATTTCTAAATTTTTTATTAATATTCCGTAGTAATTTCGAAAGTTCCGCCATATCACAATCATGATGCAATATTTAATATATTTTGTTCTTTGTCTTTGTTTTAAATATTAATTTTCATCTGTAATAAAAAAATATTTTCTGCTTAGGTTTTAGATTATTTTAATTGTGTACACCAATACATACTTATATTTTCCATATTTATTTATTTTATATGCACTGATATTTTCCGTATTAAACATAACAATATCCAAACATAAATTGCTTAGGATATTAAGATTTCTTAGATTTTTTTTAAAAAATATACTTTAGTAATTTCAATTAATTTTATTTTACTTTTTTTTAGATACCATATTACTGTATAATTTTTTTAAAAAATATATAAAATAATTAATGGAATAGATAATATTTCAAAATAATATAAAAAGTTTTTAACTTTCAACAAAAAATTTTTTACGCTAACTTCCAATTCCTTCTTATTCATTCCTTTCCCAACCCGCAACTTACCTGAATCCTGTAGACGCGCAAATGCCGCTATATCAATGGCCTTGCCGCTCAACACCAAATCCCTAAGGCATCCAACGAATCCCTGACGCAATGTTGCCGTCCAAATAGCTGGCGGCCAATTGGCATTATTATAGGCGGGTCCCGTGCCGCCCACATACATATGGCCATCCAATTCCAAAATAGTGCCCTCTCCCGGTGTACGGAAATCATTCCACACACCGTCAACACTAACTTTTGCATCACGACCATTGCGTCTCAAAATGAAATCATGCCAATCGCCATCATCTACCCGGCGGCGTGAGCCACGAACTTTGGCGGCGCCCGAACCCAAGTCCAAGTGGATGTAAATATGACCATTGAGTAATTCAATGGCAAAGAGAACGGCCTGAAAGAAAACAAAGGAGACAAAAAATGTAATCAAACAATAAGTTAATACTTTGGGCTAAATGAAGTAACGCTCAACTTACGTTCTTTGAGCGGGGTTGCTTGGATCCAGTGGCCATAATTATAAGACCATTTGGTTCTTTGGTGCGAAATTTGAAGGAAATCGAACTTTGTTTACCCGTCTCCCAGGGAGGTAGTACCTAAAGCAACGTATTTGTTATTGCATTAAATTAGTTAACAGTTATTTAAATAGTCTATAGAATATGATTACCAGATGTGATTCTCGTGTCGTAAAGGTTACTGGGTCCTGGGGATCACCAATGGGGCATTGATACTCCACATTGCCCGCGACTTGTATAAGCTTCGAGCCGGTTTTAGCTAAATCGATGAGGTTTAACAACAAAGTATCAGCGGAAAATTCAACCTATAGCAAAAGGGAGTGATATATTAAATTAGTAACATTTTCATTTTCGTGTTATGTTTTAAGTTATCTTTACATCAACAGTTTTTAATTTTATTATCTCACCTTCCTCAAACAACCCACAAAGTTATTATGCACCCTGGCACCCAGCAAAGCTCTTGGATTGACTGCTCCTCCCACATACACTCGCGATGAAGATAACATCGTAAATTTTCCAGCAATATGAGAATGGTCTGTGTACACATCGTCGACTACAGTAACAAGCTGAGCAATTAGAAAAAGGAGTTAAAAACAATGTGAAACTTTGTTGCGACAACGCTTTCATGCAATGTCCACTTACACGACAAAAACTGGTTATCGAGGATATCTCCTGTATGCGCCGATGAACGGTAACCTTATGCCATTGATGATCATCGAAGCGGACCTTCGAAGGCTTAATGTGCATTTCCTGTTTGCCATTGGCCAAGCCCATGGTCAGCGAAACACCACCATCACGCAACGCCAAATTCAAGTAATCAGTGCCATGTCCTTACAAGGATAAAGTAGACAACAACAAAAACAACAACAATCATTAAGTGTAATTACCAAGTGGTTACGATACAAAGTGTTTAACTTTGGCAGTGGTATGTAATAGTGCAGTGAGTGACTTACCTGTGTAAAAAAGTAGACCATTGGGTTGTCTTGTACGAAAATATAATGTTATGGCGTCCTGGGCACTAACAATAGGTTCAGCACCGGTTTGACCGAGATCATATGAAAGGAACTGTGTACCGCGAAAAGTCGCCTCCGACGGGGCCTTCTCTTTTTCACAATATTGTCCATCGTACTCTAGATTTCTGCACTCGCAGATGGGGCCGGAATCAGTTGATATGCAAATGCCACCATGCTGGCACGGGTCATGGCGCTCACACGCATCTGTGGTATTGCTGCCGCGCAAATTACGCGTCACCTTCTCTTTGGGCATTTCGCTGTGGTCGCAGGGTCCATCGCCGCACTTAATGTCACGGGGCTGTTTCATTTCCTGTCGTCGTGTCTGTCCACCCGGCTGATCGGCATATACGAGATTTCGTATGGAACCACGAAATCGAGGCTCGAATATAACGCTCGGCAGGGCGAGCAGAGCCAACTTGGTGCTGTACCAGTTGGGCATACCGCCCACATAGACATCTGAATTGGTAGCGAATTTGCCAAATTGAAATTCTTTGCCTTTGGTGGTGCGACTTTGTGAGACGCCATCGACTATGAGAGATGTTTGTTCGTCGTTGCGTATGACCTGGGAAGAGAGAGAGAGAGAGGGAGACAAATGAGAAATTAATCAAAATATGTTACAAAATACGGAGAATAGGACATATAATTTAGTATAGTTAAAATAATTGTGGTTCAAAAAAAATATCAGTTTACACCTGAGGGTCATGAATAGGCAACGAAGAACATTCAGGCTGAATAAATGTAACAATAAAAACTAATTCATAACGTATTTTTTGGGGATTTAGAGAACATATTGATGTTAAAAAATAGTTATTGTTAATAATAATAACTTTAATACATTTTAGCAAAAGCAATCATAAAAAGAACCTATTTCTACACAGAAAAAACTGTCGGCACATTTTAACTTTTTAAAAGGAATTGTTGTTAGTTCATATTTATTTTAACAACAATTGTAATCATATCAATTAAATGCGTTGTTATGTGATTAATTCGGAATATAATCCCTTTCAAAAACAACATTTTCAACAACCTAGCTACAATATCAGTAGTTGATATTACAAAAGCCGTTGTTGGCTCAATTTTAATTACAAAAATAATTGTGTAAACTCATAGTCGAACTCTTGTCCAGATGAAGAAGTATTTATCGAAGGGAATCTAACATTAAAATAACAAAATTTTTTAGAACTAAGACTATTACATATATTCTATCTTCTTTTTGTCCCATTTTCTGTTTGATAAAAATTTCATAACACTGAAATTTCCCCAATCTTGTGTTGCATTTACTTAATATTCTATTGTTTCAATTTAAGAAGCATAGACTTACTAACGCTTTTGTGACAATTTTACACTATGATGTCTAGTCGACCAACCGCTGAGACGTGCTCGACTATGAGATTGTGGTTATCATTATGTGGTGGTCACCCATGATGGCACAAAAGTTAGCAACCAAAGACAAATCGTTGTACTTTAGAAGAGAAGATGATGATAATAGGCATTTAATGAGGTTTATTGAACTGTACACAGCCAGGAGGAGATAAAGGCATTGGGTTCCCTACAGTTTGTTTGTGAATTTATGTGTCATATAGAGGCTGAAAGAATATGTAAATTTGTTATGCAAGTAACTCATGGATAATCGATATGGACCCCTTAAAATTTAAGGAGGTTACCTCCGCGGATAGTCTGAAATTATGGAATCATTTTTAAGAACATTTAAAAGGTCCAAGGATTTCCGCTCATTATAATACATACAGTCGAATCCAATTAATTGAACACCGTTTATTTGAAAAATTAACTTAATTGAAACAAAATATTTGAACTTAATAATTCTGCGATCATTTTACATGTTTCACTTCGGTTAATTACAACTCCGCGTAATTGAAAACTACCTTCATTGAAATAGCAATTTCTGGTAAGGTAATTATTGCGGCTATACCGAAGCTTAGATACTCTTCACCATTTGTAAAAATGGTAATAAAACTGGTTATTTGCACTTCAACTACATTTTATGAAACGTTGTAAAAAAACATTTTTTTATAATTTTTAACTGAATTTTCACACACTGAATTTGAATTATTATGCACTTTTTAACCCCCGATATTACTCATCTCAGAAAATTGACGCTTGCATACCAAATTTTAGCTCAATAGTTCTCAAGATTCTGCTGGGACAGACTGACAGACTTCCCAATAAAGCGGGACTTTGTATGGAAGGTGGGAGTAGTTCTGCTCGATCTTGCTCACTTAACCTCCGCTTGAGGGATAGAATCTTGCATACCAAATTTAAGCTCAATGCTCTTAAACTACGGCTGATATAGTGGCGGGCGGCCGTGGCATTGCGACTACCATGCAGAAGTTCCGTGGTTCGATTCCCGGCTCCAGTTGTTGTCGACAGCAAATTCGCTGTAAATGTGCCGAGTTAATCGGCATGTCTAGTAAAACGTTCGTATTTGTCGATAAACAAGTAGGTGCCATTTGTTGTAAATCTAAAATAGAAAACGTGTTCAGTCACAACAACGCGAAAAAAAACCAAAAGCATCCCATACCGAATTCATGTGGTGTAAAGGGAAATGAAGTAAGTAGTAGTGGGGATAGATAGACAGACACCCACAATAAGAGGCTGTTTGTATGAGATGTGGAGGTAGTTTTTGTCCGATCTTTCTCATCTTAGAACATAACTTCCGCTAAGAGGATATAAACTTGCATATCAAATTTCAGCTAGTTTTTTCTTAAACTTCGGTTGTAATTGCGGAGTATAATAGACAATATCTTTGAACATGACCTCCGATTAGAGAATAAAAGATTGTTTACCAAATTTCAGCTCGATAGGTTCTTAACTGCAGCTGTAACCGCAGGGACAGTCCTCCACAATGGTGCAGTTTGTATGAGAGGTGGCAGTAGTTTTTGACTGATTTTGCTCGTCTTAGAAAGTTAAATTATACCGGCGTGCTCGTGGCAAGGTACATTTTCATTTTCATATTAGTATTAATTTTTACTAAAAAAAATTTCGGCAAACAAATAATTGTATTCTCAATTTTCATTATATATTTTCTTTAAGTGTCGTGCAAGCAAAAATCCGTCAATAAAACCACATCGAATGAATGCTCAATCTAGTCTGAATGCATTTGTTTGTTCAATATGTGACTTTCTCGCTCATGGGCTATGTTATGCCGATCGTGGTCTTAGGCAAAAGGGGAGCAATATACAAGTGATATGTGGGTTTCTCCAGCGGAAGGACGGACGATTTCATAGTAAAAAATTGCTATATGTCTGCCTCTCTCGCCTATGGGCTATGCTATACCGATCGTGGTTTAACCAAATAGGGGCGATACACAAGTGATATATGGGTATCTTCAGCGGAAGGTAGGACGAATTCATAGTAAAAAATTCTTATATTTTGTACTTTTTATGTAATCATATACTGATTTGATGAACTTTAAAAAAACAAATGAAACCCAAAAAAAAATAATCCTCGCTTCAAAAAAATCAAATTAATAAAAGAGAACGGAAAGCATATCTTGCATATTTATTTGATACCTAGGTACAGAAGATAAGATAAGATTATATGTTGTTGTAATATATAGGTGATGCTTGTTGTAAAATATAAAATATAAAACATATAGGAAAAAACTTTCGACAAACGTAAACTGATAAAATGCTTCGAAAACCCAAGACTGCAAACATTTTTCATTTTGGTTCACAAATTGTAGTAATTCTGACGAAATTAACCGAGATGTGAGTGAAAATCGTCCTGTCTTATGTTATTAAAACATTCCCTCCCACAACATATAATCCATAGGACTGCATTGTTATTTAACTAACTTTAAGCGCATTCTTTTTTTACTTTTGCTATATAATATTGTTGAATGATATACATAGATGCCGGCAAATTAAATCAATTCATTACGTGATTTGAAAATAAATAACACAAGAGATTTTTAAATAAAGATTTTCTCTGCAATATATACTAAGTACATTGCTTTATTTGGGTACATGCTTTAAATAATTCATACTACAGCATCAATAACGGCTTAAATATATTGTTATTTGTATTTATTGCGTTACAGTCAATTTAGATGATGATGAAGCTGCATTTATCTAATGTTAAATATGAGAAACAAGACTGCATAATTTATTAAGGAAAGAGGCAATTGTAGGACAACGATTGAATAGGCCGCAATGTATATAGACGAAGTCGGAAAGGCTTTTAACGATACTTAAAATAAAATACAATAACTGCATTGAAGAAAATATAAACGCCAATATCGCCAATACTGTTTAATGTTGAAGTTGTAGTTGTAAGCGAAAGAATTTTTAAAAAAACATTGATATCAACATCAGATACTAAATTACTTCTTAAATTGTTGTCGATTTGAATACATTCGATTGCCAGCAGCACTAAATTAAACTTAAAACTTAATTTCCCTTTACACCCCATGAATGAGGTAGGGGTTATCTTCTCGCGTTGTTGTGAATTAACACGCTTTCTATTTTTAGATTCACAACAAACGGCACCTACTCTTTATCGCCAAATCCGAACGCCACTGTTTGAGAAGCTTTTACTAGACATTTTGAGTGACTCGACACTATAATGCGAAATTGCTGTCGAGAACATCGAAGGGGCCGGCAATAAGAAAAATGTAGATGACTGGAGCCGGGAATCGAACCATAAATCTCCCGCATGGTATTTGGGTGTTCTAACCACTATGCCACGCCATAGTAGAGGGATACAAAATCTGTTCGACCCCCACAAATGTTTCCAGCTCCATAGATTCCCCTTCTGGGAGGCAAAATGGAAGCGAAAGGAGCTGATTTCTTAAAAAAATTATTTGTAAAAAATAAAAAAATTTTACCCTAAGAATTAAGGTAGAAGGTAGATATGTTCCCAGAAACTGTTGGCGTTGCAAAAACATGGGAGGTCGGTCATACATTTTATCCCTCTAGGGGATAAATGGCAGCAGATCTTATAAAAATTAGATTTTAGTTTGGGAGCCCCCTTAGGAGGTGAAGATGTGGGTAGATATGTTTGGGGAAAATGTTATGAGAAAAAAATGACTGAGAATCGGTCATATGTTTTAGGAGGTGCAGTGGGAGCGGCAGGAGCTGACTTTTTTAAACAAAAATATAAAAAATTAAAAAAAATATTATGGGGACTACCTTAAGGGTTGAAGATAGAGGGTAGATATGTTCAGAGAAACTAACTTGACAAAACAAATGATGCAGAACTTCTTCATTTTGGGGCTACTTTCACGTGCAGTTCTCAGAATTGAGTCCCAAAATCATGTGTAATACTGTGTTAGTCAACAATGCAATAGCGAAGCAAACTTACATTAAAAATGCCTAAAAATTTTTATCAATGAGAGTCTCCAAATTCATCTCCCATTCATTTAAAACCCATGTTTTAATACTACTAATTTCATGCCGCGGTGATATCCTGCCAAACTCAAATGTCGTTCTAAACAAAAAATTTTCACAAAAAAAGATAAAACCGAGTGCAAAATTCTCTTACGTCTCTATATTATATTTACATATTAAAATTTGTACATAGCTTTCAAAATTTCTGTGCCCAAATTACCGTAAAAAAAATCACAACCTCTGCCAAAAATTTATGTTATTCTTTGCAACATTTTCGTATCAAACATTGGTCTTATTCGTATTGCCAAAAAAATGTTACGCAGTAGCCCGTTCCCCTCCTTAGGTACACACCATTTGACATATTTGGTACACACACATTTGGTCTTCCATTACACCTTGCTGCTCTACAAAATTGCAATGGCCTTTAAATTGTAACATTTTATTTCCAATTGTCCCCCGAAAACGTTAAAAACCCCCCTCCTCATTGGATTTTAACCTCATTCTGCTAGTGTTTTTCTTTCTTCTAATTTATCACACATTTTGAACATTAATTTCTGGCAACCACAATCCTTACAATTTGTAACAAATGTCCTTCATCAGGATATGTATGCTGCTCTTTATGTTAGCTCGCACAAATATGACTCAAGGATAAGCCATACACAGTATCAGCAACAATAACTTTTACAGCAACAACAATAGACAGAGAGAACCCCTCCACTCAAAAGGTTAAGGTTACGCGTTGGATTATATTTGATTGAAATCTAACAAATCTACAACCTGAAGATTAGATTATACAAAACTTAAAAGCGATTAAAATATTTATCCACAAACCAAAACCGAAAATCCTTTCAAAAAATAAAAACGAAAATACCACAAAATCAAGGATTCCTAATGTTAATGTCAATGCAATATCTGATGGGGGGACCAAACATTACCCGGCTCCAACTATCACATTGACAGCTTAAATGCATCATTATGTAAGCAGAGAAAAAAGAGCGCACGGTATCTCATCTCAAGGTATAAGCGACGAAACCAAACGAAAAGGAACTTTCAAAGCGAAATGTCAACAATGTGTATTTTTAACAAAAAAAAATCGTAGCCAGCGGCACAAACAATATATTGAGCCAAAATTGTACGGGTTTACACACACACACAAAATAGAGAGGCAGATGAGAAAAATAGAAAGGAAAAAAACAAACAATGCTTCCGTTTTGATATCTTGCCAAACAGTTGTCAAACATATCGTTATTGCTATCGCGCTCGCTACCACCCCCTACCCAGCTCGTGTTTAGCTTAGTCAAGGCAATATATGCACTTACTACACTCTACGCGATTATATTACATAGCAAAGAAAGAAAATACCAAATAAACAATGATTAGAATTGTTTAGCACTTAAGTACAACTTAAGGTTTGATGCCACTGATGCAGATGTCGCTGTCGGGCCACGAACGTTAACATAATAAATAGTATTGGCAGCTCAACAGCAATAACAACAAGTATATGACGGCAGCATCTAAAATTTCAATTGAATTGGTAAATGCAAATAACAATGCCTACGTTGACATACGACAATGCCGCAGAATATTCATCAATAGTGTATGGATCGATATCAACTTTCACTTCTACGGGGTTTCACAATGCAGATTACATATTAATCCTCTTATGCTAAATCCTTTCACTCCACAACTTTAATGTAATTCAATGGGTTTTAGCATAGCATAGTAGGCAATCATAGACGTAATGTCATTAAAGTTGTGACGATGCAAACGCTAAAGTTAATGCACTTGCTAATCATTTGTTTACGTTGGCAAAAACTACTGGGGGAGGAGGGCAAACAGTAATGGGATTAATGGAAAGATGTGACCGGGTTTTGAGTTATTTAGAGAAAATTTTTGAGGTTTTTCGTTATTTGAACAACAAAAATACCAGAGACAAAGGATCTTATCTAGGTTACTCGTTATACGGAAAAATCAAGAATAACTCGTATTAATTCGTATTAACCCTTATTAACCCTGCTGGAAATTCATGCAATATTTAATTTTGGTTAATTTTTAGTTTAAGAAATTTATGTGAATTGACTCGAACATCCCTTTACCCTAAGTCCTTTTGCAAAGATGCTCTATGTCATTGTATTAACAGTTTTGTATTCATTTAATTTTTTCATTGTTCACTTCATAAGACTGTAACACAAGGATTAAACGTAATCTTTTAATAAAGTAAGAAATCTTTTAGGCAAATTTCTGAACAACAAAACACACTATCCTAGAATTGTTAAGCACCTACAAAACTTATCAAATTAAAAACTTTTATTCGGATTGGAATGTTGTTGATAGGAATAAAAATAGGAAGAATTAAGTAAAAAAGTTAAGAGGCCGTTACAAATTTTTGGATAAAATCTGCCTTAGTAGTGTGTAAAGGTAAGAATCTCTAGTTTGTTACCCGTAACCCAAGATTTTGGGGTGTATGGAAAATGTCAAAATTGGATTCTAGATGTGAACAGCAGCACCTATCAGAAATATAGTATTATTTTCCAGGTTTAACCAAGTCGCATAGTAAGTCGTAGTTAGCAAACTGTTACAATGCTGTCAATGTAGTTTCCAATGAGGAATTTGGGCTGAATTTCAGGACACGGTGCAGGCGTTAGAAATTTTTGAAAAAAATATCGAAATTAGAGAAATTGAGAAAGTGGACGGAACTACAGGGTCCAAAAAACTTGTAAGAAAGGGCCCCTTTGACTTCTATGATAACCCCGTTTGTGCGGGTACTCTAATGAAAGATATTCTTACGACGAATACAACGGTGTATTTTTCAAGGCTCCCTGGACCAAGTTAGAGCTATTTTTGTTGAGTCCTATCGTCAGTTTTAAGACAAGTGATATTCAAACCAGTACAGAAATTTCAGTCAGGTAAACTAACTGATAAATACCATCACCCAATAATAATTCCTATTACAAGATAATTGACTACCAAATTTGATTATCTTCCAGGTGCCGGTTTAGAAATTATGGGAGAAATATTAATTTTTTAAACAAGGTCATTTTGTATGGCAGGTACCAGAGGGGTGATCCCATATAATCCATATTAATTCCTGATTCAAATTATCATAACCGTACAACTTGCGCAAAATTCGACTGTATTCAGTGTACTTACAAAACATATATGTATGTAAGACTATGAGGGGGAATTCGGGCATTTGTATGGGAGGTACCAGAAGGAGTGCGTCAAATAGTTATGTTTTCTAAGGTTTTGCTTCCTATAACAAGATAAATTAAGCGGCCAATTTGTATTATCCCCCAAGTGTCCGTTTGGAAGTTATGGGATCAATATAAGTTATTTTGTATGGGAGGTGCCACAAGGCGTGAACCGATATAGCCCATATTCATACCTGAGTCCAATTTTCATAAGCAAATATCATATGCAAAATTTGAGTGAATTCAGTTTACTTACAAAAAAGATATGTATGTAAAACTATATGGGAGGTACCAGAAGGGGTGTGGCAAAGGTTTTGGTTTTCATAGGGTTTTTCTACTATTGCAAGATAAATAATCTGACCAAATTTAAATGTCCTCCGATAGTCTGTTTGGCAGTTATGAAAGAAATATTAATTATCCAAAAATTGGTAATTTTGTATAGGAGGTACCAGAAGGGGTGGGGCTATTCAGCCCGTTTACAATCCCATAAGTTCGTTTTGAAAAATATTAATACTGGTAAATTTTCATACCGATCCGTTAAGGTTTACTCGAGTTATCCTGCCCACCAGCCATCCAGCCAGCCAGCCAGACAGACGGACATAGCTTAATCGTTTAAAAATTCCTGAAACGAATTTGATCTTAAGATACTTGGGGTCTAACTCGTCTTTTTTAATGCGTTACACTTTTTTCCGTATCAAATGATATATACCCTCATCCCTAAGGGTGATGGTATAAAAAGGAACATATATATGTTAATATTAGAGTGGGTCAATGTGTATGGAGTAAAAAAATTCATCAAGCGGTTATCAAAATCGTAATCTACAATAAATTTCAATCCCAACTGTTTCTCATATCATATCTACCGTCTATCCTCCATCCTTAAGGTCGTCCCCATAGAATTATTTTTTATTTTTATCAAAATAAAATTTTACCCCTCTGGAGATACCAGAGCACGTCCGGCTCCCACTGGAATTTCCCTCCAAACTTTTTTGCCAAACATATCCTAAAAATTTTTCGTTTTTATTAAAGGTGAATAATAGTGCTCTCCATTTTCCAGAAAACGGCATTCCAGGTTTTACCGGACCTATCCCGGGAAAACTGAGTCGATTTAAAGGTGACCGTCTCTCCTTCTGCATGTCTGTCCGTCCCCGCGATTACTGCCATAGTTTAAGATATATCGAGCTGATATTTGGAATGAAAGCTTATATTATCAAAGCGAAGGTTAGGTTTTAAGATGGGCAATATCGATCAAAAATTACTCCCATCTCCCATTCAACCTTCCCTTTTTTGGGGGTGAATAATAGATCACAGTCGTTGTTTAAGAGCTATCGAGGTTCAGAGCAAGATCGGACAAAAATTACTACCACCGCTCATACAAAAAACCTATTTTTAGGGGTGTCCGTCTGTCTGTCCCTGCGGTTACAGTAGTAGTTTAAAAAATTTTGTATACAAGCTTATATCCTCTAAACGTAGGTTAAGTTCTAAGATGAGCAAGATCGAAAAATAACTACTCCCACTTCCCATACAAAACTCTCCCTTTTTGCGGGTGTCCCTCTCTATGTTCCAGCATTTACAGCAATAGTTAAGGAGCTATCGAACTAAAATTTAGTATTCTAGCTTATATTCCCTATGCGGAGGTTATGTTCCTAATTGAGTAATTTCGAAAAAAAAACTACTCCCATACAATCACACCCCTTTAAGGGGGTGTCCGTCGTTCTATCCCAGCAATTACAACCTTAATTTAAGTGCTATCGAGATGATGTTTTGTAAACAAGCTTCTTAAAAATTACAACACCAGCTCAATCGGACAAAAACTACTCCCACCTCTCATACAAAACTCTTCCTTTTTGGGGGTGTCCGTCTGTCTGTCCCCCGATACAAACTCCGTTTTTTGCAGTACAATGTTTAATAAAACTGACCAACTCCACTTTTAGTGTTTCGGAGTAATTGATGATTTTAAGTTTATGACCGATTGTGTTTTTAAACAATAACTAGAAAACTAGTTCAAACAGAAATGAGATTTTTTACAGGGCATAGAATATAACTATGACTTTTATGATAATTTTAACAAATGGTCAAGGGTATCTGAACTTCGGCGTAGCTGAAGATAGTTACCTTACTGATTATATGTCTTTTTATAATAATTATCTAACTTGTTCAAAAATGTGGACTTCGCCAGTTTTTCCTTTATACCGACGGTATATTTTGTGACATGTTGTATTGGTTGTACTGTGAATTACTTTATTATAACATAGATTTTTCTGATAATAAATTCTTATTTCATTTTAATGAGCTAACAACATAAGTTCAAAAACTTAACCTTTAATAATGTATTCCCAAAAAACCGTTTCTTCCTACAAATTTATCAAAGTGCCTCACAGGGAGCATAAATTTGAGGTTTTAAATCCTGTCATATTAAAATTTTTTAACAAACTTAAATGCAAATCTTTGTTAGAAATGCAGTTTAAAAATGTTCTGGACACATTGAAGACGCTAGATCGCTTTTTAGTAGAGATTGTAGAATGGTCATGAAGAGACACTCTTACACACTCTACGTTTTCAGGATCTCTTGTCGATTCTAGGTAGACCGGATTGTTGTTGATTCATTGTTTAACCTGTGTCCTTGAACTGCTGCACCTATTTTCTCATCAATTGACCAGATAAAGCTTTATTTCTATGCCGTTTATTGTAATAGGCGCAAAATATGCATTGGAATGTAGTCGAAGAACCGTTATTTCGATAATAATCCCATTAGACAAACGCACGTTGAGCTCTGCTGATTAAAGTAATGAAATTCCCTTTGACTGCTCTAGCATTCCGTATTCAGTATATATCTAAAGATTTAAACATTTTCTAGTATAAAATCACCTTTTAGCTTAAAATATCTGATTTTATTTTCTTATATTTTTGAAAATTTGCTTTTCCGGTGGCATACCTACGAATGTGAAGTAATGAAAGTACCGATATAGGGTCCATAGATTAGACATTTTTTCTTCCTCTCTATTTCCCCGAATTTCCCCGAAAAGCTTCTTATATAAATACTATTACATAAATTTGCATTTTTTAAAAGTATACATAACAACTAGGTCGTAAACACACATTACATTAATGTTGTGTTAATAATTCACTTCACACCGCTATTAAATACACCAGTACAATGTTTTGTAATAATTTAGAGTAATTAAAGAAAATTCTTAACGATGACCTTGGAAAGTTTCGTTGTTTCAAGCTATTAGACTCTAACTACACTTCATAAGAATGGCAGTAAAACATGCAAGAAAAACATGTGAGTAAAAGATTTTAACAGATCAGACAGTTTCATACTATATGAAGCAAAGTGAGCTCATAACAATATACTAAGCACAATTTAAAATGAATAATGACTAACAACCTTTACGAACTGGATGGCTATTTCATAAGATAACACACACAATTACCCGTTCTTGTTGTTTAGTGTTTGAGTGCTAAAGACCAAAAGAGTAGAGTTTCATAACTTTTAATGGCCACTTGACCAATTGGACGGCAGTGGTGGGAAAACGAAATAGTTAAAAACTAATTTTTTACACAAAGTTATCAACAACAACAAAATGAGCACACGAATACAATCTCATTAACCACTCTGCCTGTTTGGGAAATGACACAAGAGTGATGACACAGTTCCATAAAATGTTTATAACAAGATTTATGTTGCCTTTCATTATTAATTATTCGTATACTAAACATTGGGCATGGATATTAACAGAAGATAGCCTTAAATGGTATACGCTATGTTACAGAATTAGTTGTTACTCATACGTCAATACAGTCTACTACAATTATTCCCATTCCACTGTTCCACACACAGCAATTTTCTACAATAAATAATAACACACTATATATTAAGCGAATTTTGTGGATATTGGCGACACATAGGTACATGACGTATAGCATAAATATAAATATATTTGCATATGCGCATAAATATATCAATAATTAATTCCACTAACATTCGTATGTCAATACAATTACCTTAAACAAATATTAAATAAATGCTATTCCTTTCTTTGTATGTTTAGGTACTATATCATCGGTATCCTTCAAAAAGGTTTCTAATCCACTTTATCTGTTTTTTGAGTTATTGATTATTTAAAGTTTATGACCGCTTGTGCATAGACTATGATTTTGGGACACTTTTGCATCCTTAAGTCCACGGGGACCGGCCGTGGCATAGTGGTTAGAACACGAGACTACCATGCGGGAGATCGCAGGTTCAAACCTGGCTCCAGTCATCTTAATAAAAATTGTTCTTTCATTGTCGGCTCCCCTCGAATGTTGTTGACAGCAACTTCGCAGTATAAGTGTCGAGTCAATCGGCGTGTCTAGTAAGAGCTTCTCAAACAGTGACGTTCGCATTCGTCGATAAACAAGTAGGTGCCGTTAATTGTGAATCTAAAAATAGAAAGCGTGTTAATTCACAACAACGCGAGAAGCTATCCCATACCTCATTCATGGGGTGCAAAGGCAAATTAAGTAAGTAAGTCCATTTTATAAAAAAGCGGACTTGAGATTTTTTGCAGTATATAGAAAAACCCTTACAAATACTTGTGTTTTCTTTTCCGCCTAAGCATATGCAGTGTTATTGTAACATCCTCCTAACAAACTGCAATTTTGTTGTGTGTCTTTTGACTTGAAGTCGTATAAAAAACCACATTGCTGTCTATCAATCGATTTCGATTGTTGTATTAACTGATTTCAATTGAATGCACAAATAGTTAATCAATAAATTTGCTATCCTTGAAACGCCATCACGCACATGTCGTTATAGCATTTCAATGTAGCAAAATTGTTGTTGTGGAATATTAAATCAGTCTAGAACTATTAGACTGTAACAAACTATGGCCATTTATAAAATTGGCTAATTAAATACACAGGGCAACAAAAGTAAAAAGCATTCACAAAACTGTGGAGTTTTTCAATATCGAGAAAATAAAATAAAGCTTCTGAAGTATTAAAATTAGAAACAAAAATAAAATCGCAATGTAGAAAGGAAATTTGGAAAAAAAAATAAACTCAATCGGTATAAGAGTAAAGAGAGACAGATATTAAGAAATTGAGAAATTGATATTAGGGAATAGAAATGTTCTTAAAGAAATCACAAACTGATATTGAGAAATACACAGAATTGTTGTAGATACGTAACCTGATATCGGTTAATTCAAATGAGTAGTAAGAACAAATTACAGCTCTGCCTGAATGTAACGTCGCTGCGCTGACCAAATCTGTTATTTGTAATTTTTCGAATTTTCTTTTATTCCAATTTTTTACAGATAAAATCCCTTTCGCGATATCTAGATTAGTTGGGAAGTTATAAAGATCAGTATGGTAAAGAATATATGGAAAATGTTCCAAAATAAACCAGTTTTTCTGCTATCCTGAAAAATAACTGAAAAACACGACTGATTTGGTCTGCGCAGCGACGATATTCGGTTTCGTGTTTGTATGATGTACTCGCTGTAACACTTTGGGAACGAAATATGTAAATAACGTAACGAATAGCAAAGAGTATCACAGGTTATCAGACATACACTGATTTTCTCTGTTCAGTAATAGCGAGTAAGATTTTTTTCATATTTCGCAAAGAAATATGTACGTCAAAAATACCGTTATTAACTACCGTTATCATAAAGGAAAAGTATACCATAATACTGTTTTAGTGTACTAATACGTACGCTAATTGTACCAAAAGGTTCTTTGTTCGTACCCAACTCTTAGTGTACCAAAAAATACGTTTTCATCATTAAGTACTATTTTCCATTTACCATTAATTATGTACTTTTATTGTACCAAAAAGTATATTATTACTATAAAGTACTTTGTTCGTACCTACAAAGTACTTGAATAGTAGTTTTAGTGTATCAAAACGTACTTTAATAATACCAAAAAGTAAGTTCTTACCATTTTTCTGTTCCAAAAGTACTTTTATTGTAACAAAAAGTAAATTTTTACCAAAGTGTTCTTTTTTACGTACCCACAAAGTGCACTTAAGAAGTACTTTAATTGAAACCAAAAAGTACTTTTATTGTAATCATTATATAAATTTGGATTTCTACCCTTAAAGCCTGGCTAATATATCGTTATCTGTTGGTACTTCCTTGTACCGCAAGCAACCGGTACGACTAAAGTGTTCAAAACCGTAACCGAAAACCGTCTAACCTATTTTTTTTTTCTCCGAAACCGTATACCGGTTTCATCAAAAATGCCAATTTTAAATACCCAGTTTAACCGGTTTAATGATGTCGGTTAACCGGTTTCTCAAAAAAGAAGGAGCAAAATCGCTATTGGTTGAATTATTTAATAAGTATCTCCCTGATCTCCCGCATGGCAGTCGCGTGTTCTAACCACTATGCCACGGTCGGTCCTAAATTCTAATTCTAAGCCATGCTTTGTGTAAAATATAAGTTTTACTTGAAGCGCGTTCAAAGTTTGTGAGTAATGTATATACCACTTATATCCTAACTTCACATTTCCTAATTACTTCTGTTTGGCTGAAGTAATTAACCTGCGATTTAAATAAATATAAATTAAAGTAAACGGATTTCAAAATACAGTACGCAGATTAAATTAAGGTAGATTATGCTCAGCAGAATGATATTATTTTGAAAGTGATTCAAAAAAGTATCGACTCAATCTCGATTTATTACCTCAACACTAACACGCTTTCTATTTTTAGATTTACAACTAACGGCACCTACTTGTTTATCGACGAGTGCCAACGTCACTGTTTGAGAAGCTTTTACTAGACATGCAGATTGACTCGACACTTATACTGCGAAGTTGCTGTCAACAACATTCGAGGGGAGCCGACAATGAAAGAAATTGTATTTTTTTTTTAACATGACTGGAGCCAGGAGTTAAACCTGTGATTACCCGCATGGTAGTCGTCTGTTCTAACCACTATGCCACGGCCTAACACCTCTGCATAAACATTTGTATGTTGAAGTTCTTATTTTAACCTTTGGATTCCCCTTACCACTTTAATATAATCGGATAACTATTAGCAACATAAATAAGAAGACACTACTGTAGAAATTCATAGAATACCTAAACCTATGACCATTGACCTACATGTATCTCAAAAATATTTCCACCATCATCACAAACTAAAGTGTGAAAAAGTTTCAAAAAAGCAATCAAGAAACCATAAACACCGGTGCGATAATAATATTAACGAAGATCAAACGTCAACATAATCCACACAAGATTTTGCCTACGCATTTGTCCATAGAAATTGTATATGGTATAAAAAGGGTTTTTCATTAATGACTAAGAAAACGATATTCATTCATTGCTTAAAGTATTAGTAAACTACACTGAGTTTCCACCTGCTATAAGACTCAAATATCTGTCTTAAAGATAATAGACTTCAACTGGTTAACTCAATTATGACCTAAAAACTCTTAAGTTTTTTTCCTAAAATACTACAAAAAGTGAGGTCACTTTAAAATCTACCCATAGGAAGTTTAACATAAATTTCCTAGTACACAGAAAAAAATTACGACAAACTAGTTGTCATATTGAATACCATTTCGTCAATACAATTAAATATTTAATTAAAAAGGCGCCAACAAACAAAATTGTAAATACAATAAACAGTTTTGTTATATTTACAATTTGTATATTTTAGTTAAATTTGAAAAGTGGTTGAAAATTTGTCAATATGACAATTTACAAACATGTTCAAATGGAAAAGTTGTTATAAAACGAAATTGAATGCTAACAATAATATTTAATTACTTAACAACAGTTGTGTTTTTTTCTGTGTACATATTAAGTTCGTTTTCGTAGCTGATCATAATCTATAATTTATAATACAAATATATACCATATATAATAAAAAAATAACTGCCAACTCACCTGAACTTTATGCCAATGTCCATCGTGCAAATCACGCCCCACCGTTATAATCTGAGCACCGCCGCCTAAATTGTATCGCAAACGCAATGCGCCCTCTACCAATTTCAATTCGAAGAAATCGTACGTTCCGCCATCGTCGGAATACAAGACCAAACCATTTGGTTGCTCTGTCTTAAATTCCAGTTCCAATGAGCCATTTAAACCCACATACCATTTGCGAAATTGGGCAAATGAATTCTGCGACCCGTCCAGCTGGAAGGCGGCCGTTGTGGTTAAACAGCAACACGATAGGATTAAGGCCAACAAATAAAATGTAGAGATTAACAACGGTGTATTGAGGCGATGACGATGTGAAGGATTACAACTGCAGCTAATGTTGTCGGCCGTGGTGGTAGTGGTGGTGGCGTTGTCGTTGGTGGTGTTGGAGTAGGTGGCACTGCTGTTGCAGCGAATGGTTTTACGGCTCTTAGAGATTATTGATGATAGACTTGGATTTGAAGGCGATGAAGACTTTGAAATTGTTGATTCTTTAAACGAATGCATTGCTAATGTAAACAGGGGCGATGTTGCTGGTGATAATGAGGTTTTAGTTGATGACAACAATGTTGACGATGGCGATGGCGATGATGATGATGGCAATGATGGCGATGATGACAGTTGTAGCGCTAAAGATGTTGATGAGAACGCGATAGCGGCTTTTGATGATGACGCTGTTGGCGATGTCGACGATGTTGTTGTTGTTAGTGCTGGCCTTAATAGCGTTTTCCGTCTTGATTGGTTTCTGTGACCTCGTTTAGTTACTGGGAAATCAACTGCTGCTGCTGCTGTGTCGGCTTCTGTTGTGCCTCGTAATGATGATGAGAACATTTTCCTAGATTTTCGTTAGTTGCTGGTTCAATTTGTTGTTGTTGTTGCCCCGTCACTTTTTCGATAGATAATTTTGAATTTTGGTTGGTTGGTTGGCTGGCTGGTATTCTGGTTATTATTATTTTTATTATTAAGTATTATTGGTAAATATAGAACATGTGATATGTTGTCTTCACTTCGTTTTTCGTGTTTTTTTTTTTTTTGTTATTTTGAATTTCGTTACAGTGCTGATGATGATGGCTTTATGTCTCCTAATGGCAAGACAGCAAAACCTATTCAACGTTTGGATCGCGTGTCTGTTGGCTAGCACCACAGAACCACACACTGCTAAGAAATTTTACTACACATAGATACACTCATAAAGCGAACACGAAAATTCCACTACTGCCGAGGACGAGAAGGATAATAATTTCCGTGTGGTTGGTGGCGTTTTTCTTTGTTGTGTATGTGTTTGTCACTTGCTGCTGCTGCTGCTACTGCTGTTTTAGGTTTTCACATTAAGTTTATATTTACATTTCATGTTGTTGTCTCTGCTGTTGCTGTTGTTTTTGTAGTACATGCACTTTAATTTTTAATCAAATAGAAAGCCATTTATTTAGTTATTTAAATCGTTTTGAATTATTAATTAATGAATATTTTTTTTTCTAATGGTCATTAATACGAGTATGTTTAACGTTTTCTTTTCGTTTCCGTTTTTGCTAAGCAATTTTCTATATTATTAACTACTAACAATTGCTTTTATATTTAATTTTCATTTTCATTGAACATTTCAATTTTGTTGTTATTATTACTGCTGCTGTTGTTGTTGTTGTTGCTGCTGTTTATATGATGGTGGTTATTGTTGTTGCAGTTAGTTGTTGGAGTAAAAGGATAACCGTCATTTAATGGAAACAACACTACTTTGTGTATAGTAATTTTTGCGCGATTTTCTTTTCATGTTTGTTTTTGTGGCTTAAATGCTATTAGGAAAAAAGCACAAAAGGCAAAGAGCGATTTGGTAAGCGAGAGAGAGAGAGAGAGAAAAAGGTAGAAGAATAAAATCCGCCGTATAAACAACCCACGAGAGAGATAAATGTATGTGTGTGTTTTATACACATACTATTATCTCTCTTTATGCGTTGTGGCGGAGAGATAATTAGGATATGTGGGAGAAAATACTCTTTGTGTTAGAGATTATCCGTAATGAGTGTACTTTTAGCGTTTTTCTTTGGAATTTTTAACACTTTTTCTGTGGGGTTCTTGATGGTATTGTATACTACTTTGTACAGGTTGTAAAATATTGGTAGACCTTCAGATAAACAAAATTAACAATATCTTTGATATGTTTCTCAAACTCCTTTAAGGTTTCACAGAATAAGCTTTTAAATTAAGTCAATTTTGTGTAGAAGTTTAATTAGTTTCAGAAAAAGGCTACAAGAGAATCTTGTGATTTTAGTTATGTTGATGAGTTTTCCTGGAAAAGCACTTACATGGATATTCTTTGTTTTGTTTCATTGAGGGTTTTTCGGAAAATTACTATAAGCAATGGATTTATAAAACTATGTCCTTTTAACGATGGATGCAATAATAATATGGAAGAAAATGGCACAAGAAGTCGAGATCAAGAATTAAATAGTTCGTCGATAAATCTTGATTTACGACATCTGTTATTAAATGCGGCAAAACAATAAAAAAAAACATAGGAACACTGACTACTTTATGTTGCATTTCATATAGTGCTTTGAAAATAGACAAAATTATTAGTAAAAATTAAGACATCGATTTATTGTCTTAGAACAAGGAGAGTAACCTTTTCTAAAGAACATATTTGTAGAACATTTATTTTAGGGTCCTTTACTAAATTTTCTCGAAATAAGGAAAAAAGGAGACGTATAGAATTGAAAGTAGTTAAAAATTTTCGACATAATATAACCTCGTTAAATTTCATTAAAGATATTTTATGTATATACTTCAGGACCTATTTCAAGTTTAAACTCAAAACTTTTCCAGGCCATACAAAAATAGTAAGAACTGGGGGGATTATGTCCTCCCAGAATTTCAATATATTATTCACCCCCGTACAGACCCCCTCCATTTAGCGGCTTAGTGTAATCTATTTTTTCGTGTTTCTTCAACATTTGTGCAAAATAAAGGTATATTGATTAAAACCTATGCTACAAAAGCGCATTTCGCTTATTTTGCCACTTGAATGAGATTTTGAAGACATGTCAAATTTACCTGAAATCGCTTCCCATGTTCATCACTAAATTCAATCATGGTAGTATACTTTCTGGAGTAAATTTCCACGGATAATAATTAAACTTTTCAAAGGACATTTTTTACCTATGTAAAAACGAACAACTCTTTACAAAAACATCATTGAAGTGTTATATTCTTCCAAACACATTTTTAAATGAAAAATAGTCGGGGAAAAAAACTGGGTATACAGTTTTGTTTCATTTTGTTTGGGTAATTTTTTTCCAAAATTGCTGTCGATTTATGTAACAAATGGTACAAAAAACAATCCAAAAATATAGAACTTTTCATAAAACTAAAAAGAAAAATCAAAAACAATAAATACTTAATATGTATTATTAAAAATTAAGAATATTGATTTAAAACTTTGTAAGGTCTACTTACAAACGTAATTCAATTTGTGGCCAGTAGAATTCGACCAGATTCTAGGGAAAAGAAAAACTTTATAACAACTATCACTGATCAGCAGTGGTCGTGCCAAACGAACTCTGATAAGTGATCGTGTTTAGGTTTATCACTTATTTTGCTTGATTTCTTGTCATAGAAAACAAGTGAAGTTTCAAAAATATGGCCATATCTCTTTACACCCCATGAATGAGGTATGGGATATATGCTCGGGTTGGTGTGAATTGATTCACAACTAACGGCACCTACTTGTTTATCGACGAATGCAAACGTCACTGTTTGAGAAGCTTTTACTAGCCGTTGCTGTCGACAACATCGAAGGGGCCATCAATGAAAGAAAAAGGTAGAAGACTGGAGGCGGGAATCAAACCCGGGATCTCCCACATGGTAGTCGCGTGTTCTAACCATCATGCCACGGCCGGTCCGAAATATCTGGGAAATGATACTAATTTTCTGGTAGGTGCTGTAGGTGCTAATTTGTGGCTTTTTCGTCCATTTATGAAAAAATGTCAGACAAAAACGTTAAAATGGGACTTAACAACATTCAATGTTCTACAAAAATGTTGCTTAGAAAATTTTACTTGGGGTGCTTTAAGGCCATAAATCGACGTAAAACTTGAACTGTAAAGTTTGTTAACCGGTTTTTATAAACAAATATGCGTTTTACTCTTGAAAGCGTACACTTTCTGAATAATATAATAAAAATAAGGGTATTCTAATAAAAACTTTTCAAACAAAAAAAATATTTGCGGTTTTAATGCAAAACAAACAGGTATATCGGAAATCCCAAAGTTTCTTCCTTCCAAAACCATTTAGATTTAGATTTGACGCTATTATCATATCCTATACTGAAATCAGCACATACCAGGAAAATAGTATCATTTCCCAGGTACTTTTTTATCGCATTGTGTTATTGATTGAATATACGCCATTAATATGACAAGATATATTCGAAGCATATTTTCTTAAAGTGTTCAGAATATACATTTCATATAAAACAGTGCTTTGAAAGTGAAAGTGTCTTGCAAAATACGTTTTGCACAGCAACAAAATCTTCCTATTTTGTATGCCTACAGAATGAGCTAACGATCACGCAGTACGTATAAGTAACATTAATTTGACACTTCATATTATTCATACGTTTTCAGTACATATAGTGAAAGTCGCTTAGTTAAAATACTTCTTATATGAAATTACTGCATTTACTTTAATGTAAATGTAAACAATGTAAATTTATTAGGACTTGTTTCCATTATTTTCGTGCATCTACATCATTTTAGGTGGATGATTTATAAACTTTCACTGCAAGCCTATTGAATACTGATGATGATAATAATTCCGAGTTTGAAGGAATTCAATATTAGCCACATATGACAAATCAAGGGGCACCAAATGACCCGGATTGATGTTTGAATTTATCAAAAAACAGAATCTAGTTTGTTTTGCCACATCGTGAAACCAAAATAAGACATTTTAGAAACCGTGATGAACATTTTAAAGATGTTTATTTTTTCATTTTCTCAAGATGGAGTCTTGATGATATACATACATTCATTACAAAGAAGCAGTTCTACTACATAACGGTAATGTACTTCAGACTGTGACTGTGTCACTCGGAACTAACATGAATGAATTTTATGAGATTATGGAACTAATCCCACAAAAAATTCCGTAGAGAGGATAGTACTAAGTTCGTTTGTACGAATATTGTAGAGCGACATCGATTTGTTCGCTACTTAATGTGTAAAAGTATTTTCAAATTTTTTCCCAATATTTTAAATATTTTACATATATTTTCTTTTCTTAAGTTAAATCACGTGTCAACAACTTTGTACTGATTCGTCAACATTTTTCCACATTTATTGCGAAGCAAAATAATTTGTATGGGATTTGACATATATTATTTCAAAATCTGCGTTTCAGAAGTTACTGCTCTTATACTTAGGACTGCAGTTGGGCTATACTAATTTGTGCTGATTTTTGCGCATAAGCAATAGTGGTTAAGTCTGTTTTCTTTAGCTCTAAAAAACCTTATAGTAAAAATTACATTAAAAAAATTTTATTACAATTGTTTCCTTGTTTTGGCTTCATAAATTTCATTTAATTACACTATGCAACAAATGACGACTTTTTGTAAAATACAAAAACGGGATAGTATAGGTTCGATTCTACTATCGAAGGGTAATAAAACCCTATACTCAGTTTGTTGAGATTGCTGACCAATTTTTTTTTATGGGCCCCTAAAGATTCTCAAAATCAGTGAGCCCCGTGAAAAAATGTGTCATCAGTTTTTGTCCAACAGCTAACTCACACTTCGTGATAGCGCTAAACTGTATTCGGCAATAATGTAGCTGGGAGTTTTGCGCACTAACTTTATTAACAAATTATGCCAAAAAGGTTGGTTATTCCTGCCCTTTTTCAAAAAAAAATTGAAGAAGAATTTTTTCACTTTTTTGAGCATTACAATCTGAACGTGCCTAGGTAACCTAAATAGCTCATAAAGTCCACGTTGATACCGGTTTTTCGAACCTTTACGCACTTATAAGCCAGTAACGTGGTTGAATATCAACCGATTTTAAATTTCTTAGTGGATTTAGAAAGAAGAGACTGCGGCCTTTCCAATCATATATATAGTTATATTGATAACTTGTCATATCTGTTTGTCTTTGCCTCGAAATTTCAAACTTTTGTAATTTTTTCACTATTTTTTAAGTTTGATGAAGTTTGTAGCCCCTATTTTATAAGGACACCCTAATGTTTACTATTTTATTCAGAAAGTGCACGCTTTCACGAGTTAAACGCATACTTGTTTGTAAAAATCGGTTAACAAATAGTTGAGTTATTCATGTTTTCCGAGGGACGCAACTTTCATATCGTATACTAAAATCGTAAACGTCAAGTTACCGTATGCTTAAAGTAGGGACAATTCTATCATAACTTATTGAAGATGTAAATTGTTTATAAATATTTTCTTAAAAATGGTTTATAAACCTCTTTTAACTTTTTATGAATATGGCCGTTAGTTATTATACAATTCAGAATCCCTAAATTTACTTGTACTTTAATAAATTTGGATTTGTGGATTAGAATCCATTAAAGACAGATCCATTAATCTGGCAAACTGTTATTCTACATGTATAACTTTGTCCCAGTCCATTTTCCTTTATACCGTTTAACGTACACAGAATTTAATAATACAATTTTCTACGACAAAAAATTTACTATCATTGCTATTGTAACTAAATTATATACAAAACAGTTCTACTCATAGAGCGAAATAAAATTTTTTTGTAACTGTGTTATCATTCAGGTCGCCAGGCGTATTATTCCCATACCCAAGGTTAGCGATTTTTTTTGTTGTTGAGAAAAACCATCAAATGTTACTTTTGAATTATTAATTAAAATTAAAAACGTATGACATAATCAGTGGGTGCACTTAATTTATAATACTATGAAAACAAACTCGTTAAATTAATTGTATATATTACAATATTAGCTACATTAGGCAAAGAATAATAAAATACTAGTTACACGTCATAAAGTTATGTCCATTGGCATGAAGCTAACAATTAAATTAGTAAAACTTGAGTGTCTAAGTTGATATTTAAATAATTGAACAGACAACTTTTATTGAAACGTTGACGTGCAGACAGATCTACACACACACGCACACACATCTACGAGTTATGTTGTTAGTATGACAATCACAATTTTTGGGTAAAAATGTTGTGGAGTTAGTTACTACTTATCATTCATATGTGATACATGAAATAAAAAGGTAATTTTTTTTTGCTCAGTTGCTTCTAAGTATTGCTCAGAAGCTTCCAAAAATACAATTCATAATAAGAATTATAATTATTTTAATATCGTAAACTGTTTTTATAATACGTATAGGTACTACATGATGTCATTACAAGTTTTATGCGACTCAATCTGTCATATAGTATATATGTCATAATTTTTATATAAATTAAAATAATTGACACAATTGAGTAAGGTTTTAAAAAAGAAATCTAATTCAATTACCCAAAATAAAACTTTTTGAGACATTTCTGGAGGAAGAATAAACATTTTTCGGACGTTTCCAAGGTGATGTAATCAAAATGCCATATATTTAAGGCATCCTATAATAATATATGTATAAGTAAACAATCAATTGCCCTTTATATTAAAATGTTTTAATTAAAATTTTCCAAAGAGCACGGTGTAGCCGCTAGAATATAGATGTAGGTAAGTTTAATACTTTGATAGCATATCTTCCAATATACGAAGTCTACATCATATTTACGGAAACATCTTCTAGCAAGCAATGGACTATGAGTAAAGTATGATCGAGACGCTTCTACGCATTCCAGAAGTCATATATTGTTTTTCCCGCCTGTCTTCTTTATAAATTAAAGTTACTACGATGTTCTAAACAAAAAAACTTCATTATACGAAATGTGTCTTTCAAAAGCTGTCTGCAAGGACAACTGTAATACACAAGACACTATTCTGTATGTACTATTTGGAAGTTTATCATGGAAAATTTATTTTATTTCGGCAAGTGTCTTGTCCACATCTCTTTTATATAAAAAATGGGATTTTTTTTAAAAAAAAATAGGGCCACATCTCACTCGTACAACAATCTTAGAGAACAATGGAGAAAATTATATTGCCTTTAATACGGCAAGATACATTCGAAGCAATTTTTTCATATTCAAAAGTGTTAAGTAGATACTCTTTCATATAAAACAGTTATCCGAAAGTTAGTGTCTTGCAAAACACGTTTTGCACAGCCAAACCTTATTCCTTTATGCCTACATAATAAGAAAACGATCACACATTACGTATGAGTAAAATTAATATGTCATTTCATATTATTCATACGATTTATATGCAGCTTATCTAAAATATCACTTGTATGAAATCACTGCATTTTGCTTAGCGTTTTGATATGTGGTCCGATAAGGTACTGCTGAAATACAGTTATTTAATATAAAAATTTATTTTTAAAAACTTGCGTGACTGTCTGATCACTCCCCAGGCCAAACGGCTAAAGCTAGTACCTACAAATTTGGCATGCAGGTTCCTTTTTTGACATAGACGGGCACTAAGAATGAATTTATGGAAATTCGGCCAGCAAGGGGTGTGAAAGGACTTGGTACCGCCCATACAGATCGAAATTTTAAATGGCTGTATTTCATAGACCGATATAGGTCCGAAGTCGAGATTTGGTATATACGTTGGTCGTACAAGAAAAATTACTTTTTTGTGGAAATTGAGCGATGCTACGTGTTGGCATTGGTCGTATTATTGGACCGATTGTATTAAAATTTTCACAATTTATATTATATGACTGACTGATCTGTGCCCAGCCCAAATGGCTGAGGCTACAGCCTTAAAAAGTAGAGCCAATAATAAGATAAAACTGATATTGCTGCCCAGAACCAACGGCTATATAGGGGTGAATGATTATTATATAAAATAGTTGTGCGACCTCGATGTTGTCGACGTCGCAGTATAGTATCGAGTCAATCGGCATGTCTAGTAGGGATGTAACGAACGTTCGCATTCGCATATGCGAATGCGAATTATTCGCATCGTTTTGTACATTCGCTTTCGCATTCGCATTCGCATAAATATATATTTCAATATTCGCATTCGCATTCGCTTTCGCAAAAAACAATATTCCAATATTCGCATTCATACAAGTAATAGTAATAGTGAGACTGTTGACGACATGCAAGAGATTACGTTATCAGTCTCTCATGCATAAAAATTGTTGGCTGAATACAATAAAGAGAAAAAAATTCATATTTAAGAAGATCCTTTATTATGGTGGAAACGAAACAGCTCGAAATACCAAAAGTTAGTACCTTTGGCACGCCAGTTCTTAGCTACGCCTCCGGGAAGTGTTCCCAGCGAACAGTTGTTTAGTGGAGCCGGACTTATCTATGATCCACTAAGAACTAGATTGCATAGCGAAAAGGCAGCGAAGCTTTTTTTTGTTAAATACAACTTGGCTCTACTAAACTTTGAATACTGAGTACGTCAAAGTTTTCGAAAGTAAATAAAATTATTGTTTAGTTACCTTAAAGACTGAATTTCTGAGAATTATATATATTTTTGTTTTTGTTTTACTTTGAAATCAATATTTTATGCTTAATTACTTAACTGAAATGCATATTTTTATTTGAAAAGGCAGACAGTAGGAATGAAACTAAATTATTCGTTTACTTAAACCATTTTTTGACATTTGCTAAACAATTTTGGAATATTCGCTTTCGCATTCGCATTCGCAAAAACCAAAAATAAGTATTCGCATTCGCATTCGCTTTCGCAAAAAAAATATTCCAATATTCGCTTTCGCATTCGCATTCGCTAAAGCACATTCGTTACATCCCTAATGTCTAGTAAAAGCTTATCAAACAGTGACGTTCGTCCATAAACAAGAAGGTGCCGTTTGTTTTGAATATAAAACCCAAAGCGTATTAATTTACAACAACGCGAGAAATTAAGTTTTTTTTTAAGTTGTGTGACAGTAAGGGATTTTTCGAAATTCGTACTTTTAGGGTAAAAATTGGTTTAACACCGAGACCATGCACTATAGCGTAACCCCGCAAATTTCAATGGACATGCTTCATTTAGAAATAAAAAGGTACTTGGTGTTTCTGAAATTTGTACATTTAGTGGTAAGAAGGCCAAATAAAAGATAAGATTGGTACCATCAGCCAGACCAAACGACTTAATTATAATAGCGATATTTTATATGTGCATGCTCTATATAGAATTAGAGAGGTAGACGAATGCTAAAAAGCCAAACAAGAGATCAAACTGGTACTATGGTCGAGGCCAAACAGCTTTAGGTAGAATGTCGAAAATTCGTGTGATTAATAAGTTTAAAGAATAGTTCTGCGAATCGAAGGAATTTTTAAAAATTCGCACTATTACGGTTAATAAGGACGAAAAGAGGATAAAACTGATTCCAGGTCATACGGCTAAAGGTAGAATCGCGAGAATTGGTGCGAACATTTATTTTATGGAGCAGTTGCGATCCAAAGGAATTTTTCGAAATTCGTTTATCTTTAGAAGTTGTCGTACTTTAAGGCTTAAGAGGTTTTGCGTATGGTTGTATGTGATCCATATAAAGTAATTTAGTGAAAACAACAGATTTTTCTAAATTAAATGCGTAACTGGCTCCAACATTCAGACTAGGCAACTTAAGTAAAATAACTTTTAAATTGTACACTTATAAAAAATAAATTTATAATGTTTGCATTTGAACTGAACTTTAGATAGGGTCGCTTTATATGGCGGAAAAAAACTTTATATTTTCTCCCCCCAGTTTTGAAGTTTGTCTGTAGAGAATTTGAGAACATCAAATTTTTACGAATACGTGCAACCTACGACCTCCCGCAATAGTATTTATTATGTTATATTGTCATTTGAAAACCGCTCGAAACGAGGTCCATATCGTAATTCATGGTTAGTTAAGGGCTACATTAAGCTTATTGGACATTTTTGACCCCGACCTCAAATTTAGTTTTTGAGAATTAGAATTGACGTCGGAGTCACAAAATTACCAATAGTCAAAATGTAGCTCTTGATTTACCATGACGATACATCATAATAAATACTATTTCGAAGGGTCCTAGGGTGCACGGATCCGAAAAAAAAGGATGACCTCAAATTGTCTTCTGACACACTACAAAACTGGGGGGAGAAAACATAAACCTTTCTTTCGACCCTATCTACTGTACTTTTTTTAATATCATGAAGATTTAATGTGAGAAGAGGACAGCCATGATATATTATCTATGGCTCTATGAAAAATGCCCCAAATGCAAAATGCCCCACAAAAAAAACGAAAAATTACCCAAAAAAATTTCCATACAAAATTGCGGAATTTTTCATATGAAAAATAGCCCAACAATTTTGGGGAACTTTTCATTTATTTTAGGTAAAATTTCGTTGTTTAATTTTGGGTTATTTTTCATATGCAAAATTACCCAATTTTGCAGATATGAAAAATACCCCAATTTTTTTCCATATAATAAAAAATAAAAAAGCATGGTGCTGATAAAAAAGAAATGGGGGGGCGGACGCCCCCCCCCCTCTCTTTAATTTTCGACTTATGAAATATGACAGAGAGATAGTTACGATACTGACTTCGTACTGGGGCGTGTCCCCCACCGGGGTATTTTTCATAAATTTTGTGGGGTATTTTTCATAATTTTTGGGGAAAATTTCGTTCTTGAGTTTTGGGTAATTTTTCATTTTTTTAGCCCAATTTTATTTTGGGTAATTTTTCGTTTTTGTTTTGGGGCATTTTGCATTTGGGGCATTTTTCATAGAGCCGTTATCTATGTATACCAAACCCATTAACAAATAAAAACACGGTTACGAATTGACGAAATCATATGGCTTCAAGTGAGAAGAGTAACGAAACTCCGTTTTTTTAACCGTAACTCAGGATTTTGAGAGTGTTAGGAAAATATGATATACAGTTTCATTACGTACCCAACCAGACGTACACATGCACTAGGTCACTCGCCCAGTTCTGATTGACTGAAGCATGGTGTAATTTATTCTTCGAAATATGTCACATTGGTTTACAAATACGTGAACTTAATGGCTCATACAGCTTGATAACGCAATACATTTTTAGCAAAATGGCTCCTCAATATCTCATAGATAGAAAGATAGGGACCTAGAGAGTTAACAGATCGATAGATCTAAAAAATGTATCATAAAACGTCATAAAATTTGTCATGAGAACGCCTTACCCTTTGGGATTTTACTATACTATTCTAGTACCATCACCCAGACTTGGAACTTAATTCATAACATCTAATATATAGAAAAACACGAAATTAGTTCAAGTGGCACGTCAAAGCTTAAATTTAATTACCTAGTGTTATATTTTATTTAGGGTTTAGTAGTTTATAGTTGAGATATGCTTTTTGTTATATATTTTCCCCATTAAATATTTAGCGGTATTTTATTTATTTGTAGACGAATTTCAACATTAACCCCGATGTAGCAAATATACTTTATATATATCATATGTTTTTATCGGTTTAATCTTGGGATATTATTCTGGTTCAAAATATATTTACTTTTAATTATATCCGAAAAACCATGTGGCAGGAATTGGTTCGATGATTTGAATTCATAACAATCTCTTGGTTAATTTTTGATATGCAGACAAAAGTTTTTTAAAATTTAATTTGGAAATTAAAAAAACTTAATTCCCCATCACACCCCATGAATGAAGTATGGGATGCTTCTCGCGTTGTTGTGTAATACCGCTTCCTATTATAGATTCACAACAAACGGCACCTACCTGTTTATCGACGAATACGAACGTCACTATTTGAGAAGCTTTTACTAGACTTGCCGATTATCTCGACACTTATACTACGAACTTGCTGTCGACAACATCGAGGGCGCCAGCATTGAAAGACACATGTAGATGACTGGAGCCGGGAATCGAAACACGGATCTCCCGCATGCCAAAGCTGGTCCCATATAATGAATACTGGTTTCTAACATTTTTTTCCGATTTAAAGCCATTCAAACTATAAATTGAAAATTATGTATGTATCAGTTTGAATATGTATATCATCGGAAGTATTGTGAATACCTTGACTTAATTATTATTAGAAATCTACTAAACTATCGTGAAGGCCCCATATATAAGTTTCTATAGTCAAAAGTTATAACAGCCCAAGTCTGTTTGATATTATTTTTATTTCAAATTTCTCTGATTGAAAATCAGAACTTAGTTAAAATATTATTTTACTTACTTCTTGAAACAGAAAAAGTTGCGTATAATTGTATTTATTGAAACACATGTATTTTTGAAACACACTCAATATTGTCCGAACTATACTTAGGTTGTTATGGTTTTTTGACCACTAATATGGCAACTTTTATTTTGTACAACGTATTGCCATAAATTTTTATCACACTATGCTCTATGCTCTATAGGTATTTCTCATGCACATTTTTATATATGTCAACATAACTAAAATTGCTGGTTTTTTATAAAATAACTTCTTTCAAGCGGCAGAAAATATGCCCATATTTATTGAATTTCTTCGTATGATCGGATTTAACATGTATAAACTTGAAGAAAATACTTGGTGTACCATGTTTATACTTACATTATATTACAATGATTCCATTGCCTCTTAAACAAACCATTTACTTTTGTAAAACAATTTGATATTATCCTTGTTTTATATTTTCCCAAACGTTTGTTCATTACACTACCAATGTTAAATGTAACTTATTTACCCAGATTTACCATAACATAAAAATCAAATTTGTATGAGTATGAGTTCATTACATCTTTGATAATAAAGTTTAACATGTTAAGTTGTTTTGGTTACCAAAGTTAACCATATTATCACTGTGATATCTATTTACTAATTCAAAATGATTTACTGACTTAAGTGTTTGCCTTTTAAATATGTCTACTTTTGTAACTATCTGCGGTAATACAACAAAAGTGATTTGTATGTTTAACAAAAGACCTCTGCAATCAACACAAACTCTCTCGCTCTTCCTCTCACTCCCTCTCTCTTTCACTATTACAACTTTCCCTAACGATTATTTCCTAATAAACGCAGTAAATGCACTTTTTTCTATATAATTTCGGTGGCAACACTACGAACTATGTGTTTGAGTTTTATCCGCAAAATTGTTGTGTTGGTTATGGTCTTATTGTTGTTATTGTTTCAACTACTGCGGCTGCTAATGCCACGATTCTCGTTGTTGTGTTTTTGTCGTACTCTCTCACACACACACTAGCTCAAGCACAACTTTCATTGAACTTTTTTGTTTGTTATTGGTATAAAAAGGATTCATACACACACACACGCGTACACAATCTCACTTACTCGCTACGCTGTTATGTTCCGTTTTGTATGACTGTGACAGTATGTGTGTGCGTAAAACAACCTTCTCAACAACCCAAGTTGATGGTTGGGGAATATAGAAACTGAGAAAGCTTTTTGGTTCGTAACGTTTTCTAAATATTTGCCATGCACGTGAAGTTGGCTGTGAGTGAAGAGTGATGAAGCTTTGGCCAAGAAAAAGCTTTGGCTTCCTCTAAACGACAAAATTTTAATACAATTTGTGCCGAAAAAAAAATATGACTAGCCGAAAAAATTTGATTTGTTAATTTTTAGAATTTGTAGAAATTTTTATTTATGTACTCCATTTGAAACTATTCCATTTTATTTCAATTGCTCGGCAATTGGTTTTACATTAAGCTTTTGCCTGGCATCCCCCCCTCTTGTGTCACAATGCCAATAGAACTATGTTGCAGGAAAAAAAAAATCTGTAGTCCACCTCCATGTGTACATACTAAAAATTTTGTGTGTGAAAGGAAAAAAAACTAATTATACTAGGAAAAATTAAAAGATTTTTCTTAATTCTTCATAAATTTTAGGACTTCCATAAAGTTTTTAGTTAAACTTTTAGCTGTTAATTTCTGCCACATACTTTTATAGATTTAAACGATTTTCACTGACGCTCCATATATTATATAGTAATTATGGAATTTTTTTTATATAATATTTCTTTATCAATTCAATTACTTTAATTATATTTTCCACAACTCTGCACTTTTCTTTACACGTTTAACACTTTGGTGATGTGATTATCTCAGGATAATTTAGTGAAATTCCTTTGGATCTATGGAAAATTTCTTTACATTTCTTTAACTTATGAAGGACAATCATGTCTATCCCCGAAAAAAATCTCTAAATTTTTTTCCTTCATCCTTTGTGATTACACACACGCACACACACGAACGCACGCTACACTCACACACTCAGAGGTGGAGTACTAGTGGAGACACAAAAAAAATTGCTCCTGTTTTGCGCGCACATAGAACTCTTCCGCTATTTTAGATGACGAGTATTGATCCAGACTGCAATCGCGACGATACTGAATTGCAATTTCCAAAAATGCTCGTATGAGACGTCTCGAATAAAAGTATTCCTGGCTTTTCGATTCTTGCCATCGCTCGTGGACAACGGAGGACGGATAACAAAAGAGCTTTGCTTGCTTGCCACCACGCAAAACGAGCATGGCTGAGAGCTTTTTGTCTATGTGTGTGTTGTGTATGTGTGCTCGTATATTTGGCATCGAGCATGGGGAGTTAATTCATAGAAATTGTATACATTCACAGCGTTCGCCCGCTCCGTAGTAGCGTGTGGACAACAGCCCACCCTACCACCATTCTAAGCGGAAACAGGTTCATAACCTGCACCACTTGAAGGAAAAGTGTGGACATACGTATGAATTGGTTATTACATGCTGCTTCGGCTTTTTCTTTAGCTCTTTGGTTCAGCTCCTGCATGTTCTCGTTCTCCTACTGCTACTGCCTCTGTTTTTGTTTTTGTTTCTGTTTCTGGTGCTCGCATAGCTGCTCCTGGTGTTTGTACTACTGAGGCGCTTTATTGTTTTATACTCGACGCAAAGATGATGAACACTCTTTTAACAATAAAAGAACGTGGGGCGTTCAAAGAGTGGTTATAGTTAAAAGACTTTTCTATTATAATTGAAACGTTATGTACGAAATAAAGTTGTAAATAGTAATGGTGATAGTGGTCTAAGAGATCCATAAGCCATTTTAAGATATTCAACAGTTTGTGTTTTAACATCTTCCTCGTAATATTACAACACGAAATTTACCTTTTTAAAACAAATCTGTCTGTGTGTAACTGTTTTTTAAGTTCTAATTTAAGGGGAATGAGGAATTTTCTAATTTGAGTCTTTCTGATTATTATTCATTTGGAAATAACCAGAAGCTCTCTTTGGAGGTTCCCAAGCAGCTCACAGCGCCCGAGAGACCACGTAATCCCCGGACAATGCCACTGAACATCCGTTCAGTGATAGCAAATGTGAGAAGGCGAAATGTTGAGTAACCTAATCGGCATGCTACCACCGCTGCGTCTTAGGAAGTAGGTAACAGAAGTTACTAAAGCTGAACACAGACTCTCTTAGTGGCTTTGGCAGCCTCAAGAAGCTAGAATCGGACGCGGTGGCTTAGTAAGCCACTCTCCTTAAACAAAACAATTATTATAAAAAAACGAAGAAAAGAAAAAACAAGAACCCCCCAAATGTTGAGGACACCCACAAACGATATAAGGACCACGATTTAAGGATATGCACCTGGAATGTCCGAACTCTATACAGAGATGGTGCCTCTATCCAACTGGCGGATGTCCTCGACAAATACAAGGCTGACATCACCGCCATACACGAAATGAGATGGACGGGACAGGGTTGCACACGACAATAGAACTGTGACATCTTTTACAGCCATGCCATGCAGGAAGACAAGAATTTCGATGTGATTTCATAGTCGGAAAGAGACCTGGTCTCGCGGTTTAACCCAATAAGGGACCGAATAGCCCCTATTTGCATCCAGGTGAAATATTTTTAAAACACGCTGATTTGTGTACCCGCCCCGACGGAAGATAAAAACGATGAGATTAAAGATGCATTTTATGAGCGCCTGGAGGAGATATAAGACCGCTGCCCTGCACATGACATTAAAATTGTTCTGGGAGCTAAAATAGGAAGGGAAGATGCTCTTGATTCAGCAGTTGCAAAATTTAGTCTACAGAACAACACCTCCGATAACGGATTCAGACTGATTAGTTTCGCGTCGGCAAGATTTATGGTTGTGAGTGAAACCAGATTCCCACATAAAGATATTCACAAGGCAACCCGATCAAATTACAAGAAATCAGATTGATCACGTGGTAATTGGTGGAAAGCATGTCTCAAGTGTTATGGACGTGCGTGTGATGCGCGGTGCAAATACTAACTAGGATCACCACCTAGTTGCTGCCAAGGTACGCACACGATTAAGTAGTGCTAAAAACACTCGTAATCAAACGCAAAGAAGGCTAAACACCACAATGCCGCATACCACTGAGATAGCCAATGCCTCCTCCAACCAACTCCCTCAATTACTCCAAACAAACCCCCTAGTTCCGATGATCCCGACACACAGTGGCAGCACACAGATCCTATCTAGTTTGTTGTGTGAACACACTAGCCTGAACCTGGCGAACCTGATTGGACATTATCAGTGTGGCTTTAGTCCTGGTAAATCTACGACCGACCAGATATTTACACTACGACAAATCCTGGAAATGCAGATCGACACCTACCATCTGTTTATCGACTACAAAGCTGCATTTGACAGTCCGATACGACAAAAACTATTAGATGCTATGGCTGAGTTTGGTATCCCCGCGAAGCTGATACGACTCTGCGGGATGACACTGACTGACACGAAGTCTTCAGTGAAAATAGGCACAAATCTAACAGAACCATTTTCTACCAAGCAAGGCTTTAGACAAGGCGGTAGTCTGTCCTGCGATCCCTTTAATGTTCATGCGGAAGGCTGCAGTAAACAGAAATGGTACCATCTTCAACAAAAGTCACATGTTGCTCGCGTATGCCGATGATATAGATATCATTGGCCGTGGATTGCGGGATGTTACTGCGGCTTTTTCAAGCTTTGAAAAGCAGTCGGCGGAAGTGGGTCTGGTGGTAAATTATGACAAAACCAAGTTATTTGTTTCAACGAACAAAGAGTCTACCCGTCTTTGAACGCGTGAACGTTGACAACTATATCTTTGAAGTGGTAGATGATTTTGTCTACCTTGGCTCTGCCATAAACAAAAATTATAATGTCAGCCCGGTAATCAAAAGAAGAGTATGCGATTTAATGATAAGAAAATCAACAAGTGTGTTTGGATGGTTCTTTGCAGACCTATAGTACGTACATAAATGTTAAAACCCTAATTTGTGGTTAACTGTATTACAGACTGGACTGTCGCAGGCAGTAGTTGCTAGATGAAATTCATATCAAAATTTTCGCTCCAAATTAAGAAGACCAGAGACGTTAAGTTTAAGTTTTTTTTCAATTTTCTCACATTGCCCCTGTTTCTCTCCGGAATCCTTTTACCAATGAGAAATTTTGTTTTAAAGGTATAAAAGAATGGAAGTTTTGAGTTCCTATAAAAGTATTAGCATTTTTATACCTTAAAAATAGCTCTTCTTTTTTTTGATGTGGTTGTCAGCGTCTGCATAAGCAACTTCTTGGGAGGTCTTACAAGTTTGTGAAGCCCAATGATAAAGATCCTTCGCCGTTTGAATGAGTCACTTTAGACCCTAGGTTTTTTTGAATCAAATTCGATTCATGACTTTTTAAATCGTTTTGAGCCATGTCCGTTTGTCTGTCTGTCTGGCTATCCGGCTGGTGCGACCGATTACTTTCGAAAGATGCAACCAAATGTTTTAAAATTTTGCACGAGTTAATATTTCCCCAAAACTACTTACGGTATTGCAAATGGGCTACATGCCCCTTCTGGTACCTCCAATACAAATATACCATTAAGCCCACTTAAGAGATGGAGTAATAATATCAATAAAACCAAAGCGATCGTACCCAAATTGTTTATTTAGTTAAGCTATAGCAGGATAGAGTTTTGGATAAAAAAAACTGGAAGTCTAGCCACGCCCCATCTGGTAGATCACATACTGATCTGGTACCGCCCACTTTAGATATCGATTAATATTATAAATAGACCAAACGCGATCGTGCCTAAATTCTGTATTTAGTAAAGCTATAGCAGGATACAGTTTTTGGAGAAAAAAATCGGAAGTCTAGACACACTCCTTCTGGTACCTCCCATACAAATGTACCACTCGAGTCATAATATCAATATAATAGAAAATTGTATGTTTTACTGAGGGTGAGGATATTTGTAAGTCGGTTGCCCGACTGAAACTTTCTTTTTTATAGGTTTTGATATGAAATTCATCATTTACAAAATTGCATTTGTGTAAGTTAACACTTCCATTTTTAGACACTCACAACGAGACCTACAGAATACCAACGTCAGCTGTTTAAGGAAACCAAATCCAGTGGGCCGCCGAATTAAAGAAAGAAATGTACATGTCTATAACAGGACTCGAACCTATGTCATCCGCATCTGTGCCATTATGGCAAAAGTTGATATGTCGGTTTTCTTTTAAAAAAAATGTGATTAAATACCATCAACTTTGTATATGCAGGAATATTATAATCTTAGTAATAAGACATTTTTATCAACATTGTAATACAACGTATGAGTTATATCTATTCAAATTTTCAATACCACTTATACGTACAGAGACAAAGTGAAGATATATAAATGCTTGTACATATATTTAATGATCTTTGGCGAATACTTAACATATCATCACGTATACTTCATGGCTGCAACACTTGCATATTACATGTATGTATCTCGTGGCTTGCTGCTGTTGTTGTTGCTGTTGCTGGTAGCGTTGCTGGTGGTGTTGCTGCTGTATCGTATGTATACATCATACACGTCGTATGTAATATTTCTCCAATGTACCACAATATTGCCAAATGTCATTCTTACTGAAGACAAATTGAATTTGATCCCTTAAGATAAAAATACAACACACTCACATACACACAACTTGGTCGCCTTCAAAAACACATCACACACATACATGCACACATCCCTACCGCTAAAGTTCAAGGTAGCGAAACTTCTTCGCGATTCCTTGGAAAACCCTCGTACTCTAAAATGGTATTGGTTGTTGTTGTCGTTGTTATTGTTGTTATTGCTTAATCTCAAATGTATGTAAGTATAGATACATGCAGGCATAGATATATTTTATTTCATGTATGCACATATACATATTTTTTTTGTTGTTGTTGCTGTTGCTGGTGCGCTGTACTATGATTATATGATGTATGACAATTTTGTTGTATTTCTCTATCACACAATGTGTATTGGAAATGTGTGTTTGGGAATGAGTGTGTTTGTGTGTATGAGCGCGTGAGATTCCTATACAGAGACATACTCCAGAACCCCCCAAATAAAAAAAAACAAAAACAAAAGAAACACAACGTAATGAAAATACTCAAAAATATTCTCTCCTCATAATGTGGCCACTATCATCGTTGTCCTCGTCATTGTATTACAAAATTTTGTGGTAGTAGAGTTGCCAATGTTTAAGATGTTTGTAGGTTCAACGTGCAAGAGATGCTGAGGTTTTTTAATATTTTAAAACAGCTTTTTATTAACGTATGTGAAATTAATTGAGTTGTTATTTATAGAGCTAAATAAATAAAAATAAAATGTGTGGTACTTCCTTGATCTATTAATATAGAAATTGATATTATGTAGTGGATATAAGCTGTAACCAGGCTAGTGAGCTCGCTCCAAAATTGACTACGTTTTGCAATGGCATAATATTGATATTTTTATTTCGGAAGCATATTCAATGTTTTTGGTATCGCCAATGATAGTCGGATAGTCCGCTTTTACCCTAGTTCGGGTACAAGGAATCGATCTGTATCATTAGTTTTTTTATATAAAATTTTTTTTGCTAATAGAGTGAATTGTTGTTGATTTTTCTGATATGAATTAAAAGAACCCTATCTCATCATTTTATTTTTTTTTTGTTTTGAGTTTTAAGGAGAAATTTATGCGCAAAAATTTGCAATTTAATTAATTTTGATTTTAACTTTAAAAGAGTCCTATTATACTATTTCCAATTAAAATTCAAAGAAAATCAATTGAAATTCAAAAATTGTATTTGATTTCATACATTCCATTTGAAATTCAAAACTCGTCAATTGATATTCAAAATTCAAAAAATCAATTCTAATTTAAATTTGCCATTTAAAATTCGAAAAATATTAATTGAAATTCAAAACTCATCAATTGAAATTCAAAACACATCAATTGAAAAATTTTAATATGAATTGATACTTTTTCAATTTTAAATGGATTTTTTGAATATCAATTGATCTTCTTTGAATATCGTTGTAGATCCAAATTTTTTGACATTTGGTAGATTTAAATCAACTTAAAACCACACCCCAATGATGTTCCTTATATCTATACGCCTCCTGCGATTGGAGCTCATGGGATCAAAGGCTCTAATTCTGATGTTCTCTGACCACTACATCAACGATCGTTATCAATTATGAAAACTACGCTCAGTCCAGCACAGTTACGATGGGGAAAGTCGCGCTATGTCTGAGAAAAGGATGCTGCATACAAGGCAAAACTGCAGCCAATGGCAATGCGTGCGGTGACGGAACGAAAAGGAAGGAGATAAAATGCTTCTTTAGGTGGAAACACATTTTAAGGTAGAAAAGAGAGAGCCAGGATAACGAAAATTTTACTGATATAGGTGAAGCCCTAAAGTTGTACCAAAATGTATTTGACCCCGGATTCGAAATCAGCGACCCCAAAAACCCCCTTAGGCAAAATATAACTTAAATTCAAGTATTTTTTGAAAAATGTCCGCAATTTTGTATCCGGCATTTTGTTTTTGCAAAATTTGACTCTAGATTCGAAATCACCGACCCCAAATACTCCATTAGGCACAATATAAGATAAAAGCATGCATTTTTTGAAAAAAATTTCAGACAATGTTGTATCCTAAATTTTGTGTTTTTAAAAATCTGACTCCAGATTCGAAACCAGCGACCATAAAAACCCCCTTAGGCACAGTATCAGTTAAATGCAAACATTTTTTTTTAAATGTCCGCTACTGTTTCCTCAGTTTAATTTTTCAAAATTTTACTTCGGATTCGAAATCAACGACCCCAAAAAACCCCTTAGGCACAGTATCATTTAAATGCGAACATTATTTTTGTTTAAATGTCCGCATTTGTATCCTCCATTTTGTTTTTCAAAATTTTACTCCGGATTCGAAATCAGTGACCCCAAAGCCCACCTAGTACCATATTCTATGGCCCATTGGGAGTCTCCTTCATATTAAGGATACATTTTTCACAGATCCGACCAATGTGCGACGGAGTAGACTGACAACCAGCTCATAGACACAATTCAGCTAAAGGAATGAATGCCAGAATACACTGTGGAACATTTTCGGGCTCATTATCTGGAGGGTGAGAAATGCAGGGTGAAGGTACTAGGTCATATACTTAAACCCCCAAATTATTTGGCGTTCTCAGGCCAAATTGGCTGTTGCACTGTGTTATTAAACCATAAACCCACAATCTTGGAACAATATGCGTATGACTAATATAAAATCCACAGAAAATTAATATTAATCATACGTTGTACATGCAAACATACATATATACGTAGGGAGTACCATATGCAAACTCGCTATACATGTTACAGTACAGTACAGTACTTGGGTCAGGGTCGTCATACAATATCATTGGTAATGACCAGTATTCTACTTATCACAGATGAGGCAGCCTATATATGGCCAGAAAGTTATTGAAGTTATCGGGGAAAATTTCTGAAAAAATATATAACTTCATAAAATTTGTCAAATCCTTTGGGGGTTTCACTGTACTGACCTATTACATTCAACCTGACTTGGAATTTTTCACCTATCCCCCAGATTGGTTGTTGCACTGTGTTATGGTAGTCTGAGTGTTGTATGTCGCGTGCTTAAGAAAGCCGACAAATGTGGGACTTTTACCAATCGCATACACCCTGACTTGAAATATTTCACCCCCAGATTGGCTGTCGCACTGCGTTATGGGAGTATGAGTGTTGCATGTCCTGCGCTTAGGAAAACCGATCCAAATGTGTGTACCAATAAATGCGGGTTTAGACTTTTATCCATTTGCATACAAGGTCCGGTATAGTGTGTTATGTGAGAGGATAAAGTTCACTCAAGCTAACCTGATTGAACCTTATCAGTGTGGCATTTATATCAAATTATCCCCAAGGAAAAAACTTACACAGCACAACACATGATTTTGGGACTCAATTCTGAAAACCGCACGTGAAAGTAGTCAATCTTTCATTTAACATAACATAAATACTATATAGTGGCGTATGATTATCATTAGTAATATTCCACGTAAATTATACGCCACGGAGTACAACAGTTTTATTGTAACTGCTACAAAATAAACCCAGTTCTAAATCATTTGATGAATGAAAAAGTGAAACTGTTTCTTATGCTGGGAAACGTTATATGAACAGATTAAAGGCATTGTAATTCTTAATTTTTTTTTTAAATTTATTTCAGCTAAATCGGACTAGTGGTTCTCTAGATATGTCAAACAAAAGAGCCTAAAACGTGACAAATTCCCCTATACGATACTTACTAACTTCAAAACGATATTAAATTATTATGGCATGTAACTTCTTAGAATTGAGTCCCAAATCAATGAGTTGAAAAATGTTGTACTTTGTTCGACTTGTCTCTGATATATACCAAATTATCTCAAAGGACACGCACTCCTCTCATATATCCTGAAATGAAAAAAACTTATATTTTCCAAAATTGTTGTTGGTATTAAACAAAATTTACCTCAATTTGTCTCTGATATATAAGTAACAACTCTGTTGAAATTTATCAAATTATCTCACACACTGCTTTCATATATCCTGAAATGGAAAAAACTTTTATTTTCCACGATTGGTATTAAATCAAATTTGCTTCAATTTGTCCTTGATATATCAGTCAGAATGTGTTGACGTATCAAATTATCTCGAAGAACACGACATAATGGAAAAAACTTATATTTTCCAAAATGAAATACATTCACTTAATTGTGAATAAAAGCGAAATGTGATAATCGATTTTCATGATCAATTACCCATTTTGTTCATAAGTTATGTGGCATTACTTGAAAGTAGTAAGACTTGACACTTTTTTCCGTTTTGGATTTTTTATTAATTTTTAATAGAATTTTTTATTTTTTTTTCATAAATTTATTTATAACGGCGAAAATGTTGGCAGAGAAATTATGTATAAATTTCGGATTATTTTTCATCAAAATTGGACTAGTCGTTCTTGAGTTATGGCAAACAAAATAAACCTAAAATGTGACAAATTCCCCTATACGATTCATCCCATGCCGGTTTTGGTTGTCGCACGCTGTTATTATATGCTATGGCTGAGTTTGGTATCCCCGCAAAACTGATACTACTTTGCGCGATGAAACTGACTGAAACGAAGTCTTCAGTGAAAATAGGCAAAACTATTTAAGAGCCATTTTCTATCAAGCGAGGCTTTAGACAATACGATAGTCTGTCATGCGATCTCTTTAACATCATAATGAAGATAATCATGCCAATTACATACATAACATTACCTGAGGACTGCAAGATGGTACTGCGGCCTTTTCAAACATTGAAGTAAGTCAAAACCAAGTTATTCGTTTTAATGAACAAAGATTCTACTCGATTGGGACGCTGCGTAAACGTAGACAACTATAACTATGAAGTGGTACATCATTTTGCAGCTGATTGCCACCGTCCATTTAACTGTGGTATTAAAATCCGAAAATAAAATGTGATTTCAATGGTTGTTATTAAAACATGAAACCGGAAACAAAGGTTGATGCAATACCGAAATTCTCCCTCTCACTCTAATTTTTAACAGTATTAAACTGTTTTATTTTAAACTGTTTTATTGCACTGTTTTATTTTAATCAGCTTAATATTTCAATCACATCGTTCAATACGACGGCAGTTTAACGTTTTTCCTATATCTAACATACAATATATTTTTCTAACTAAAAAATGATAAATGTCCTACAGTTTCTTCCAAAAAACAACAACAACAGCAAGGATAGTGCTAACATGGTTACTTTGTCATATTGTTTTTTTTTAATTTTTTTTTTATAAATATTGTTTTTTTTACGAATATGTGTTACAATCTACATACATGTGTCTTTTTTTTGCGTTCCGAGTCCTACCGTCCTTTCGTCTGTCTGTCCAACGTTTGATTGCGTGTAAATTCCTTGACATTTTCATTTCATAGAAAACCAGGCAAAATTACATACGCACGCACGGTTAGGGACTTTGAAACTTACATATACACATATACAAACGTGCTAACATACAACCAATACATATAGATTATGGTGTTCGAGTATGTATGTATAAATGTGGGAATATTGTAAGTCTGCATACATATACATACATACATACATACACATGTACTATATTGAGTGTAAAGTAAAAACCATTAATACAATTGTTTCACTTTTCCCAAGTGAACATTTGCTATGCACAATTTGTCACACAGCGCTATGTGTGTGCGTACACACCGCCGAAAACACTTTGTAAAACAATTCACTTTACTTTGAAATTGGTTTTGTCCACAAATTGAAAGAAATCCATCTCTTCACCCTTTCGATAATCCTCGATTGAAAAGGATTTCATTGCCTCTTTCGCTGTCGTCGTCGTAGTCGTCAACTTCTTCTTCGTCGTAGTGTACGTCGTTGTCAGTGTCATTGTTGCTGTTAGCCTCTTTCGCCTCCATCTCTTTGTCTTTTCGTATTCTGGCAAATGTAATCACTTACACTTTGATGCTTTGATGTCGGTGTGTAGGTTTGATGTGTGACTGTTGTTGGTGGCTTTGGCTATAGTGTAAATCTATTTAATACATTCAAAGTTTTGTTAATACGACATATTTAGGCTAAATACGGGAGCCTTAATCCCCACAACAATTTAGCGTAATTGGTTTATACATCATTAATGGTCTCCATCATTATCATCATCGTCGTCGTCATAGTCCTCGTCAGCGACTTATGACGCCACCCGGCCTGTCCCTACTTCTAGGTTTCTACGTTTGCCCAACCACCAACAACAACCTTAACAACACTAACAACTTTATTGAAATTTTTCTTTATTATTTTTTTTTTTGGTTTTGTTTGCTTTTATTAGTAAGCAGCCATAATTTCATACGATATTCCCTCGAGCACAACTCCATTGCTGCTGCTGCTTGCACTATTGACGTGACATTCACATCAACTCCAGATAGTTGCTTTACACGTAATTCACATAATTTCCATATATAATTAAATCCTTCATATACACACATACACACACAGACCCACGTTTGTTTGTCAGAGATATGTTTAGGAGTACCGTTAAATATTATCGTGCTCATTAAACTTTTTATTATTTATTATTCTATGTATATTTTTCTCGACGCTTTAACATTTAACGCTCTGTCTGTAATTTCACATCTTTTTCGCCAACACTTTAACGACCAACTAACTGTCAAAGTTGATGACTTTTGCCAATGTTATAGGGCGCATGACACTACTCCAATGCCAAATTGGCAAACGGAAACCGAATGTACAGGGTGAGGCATTCAGATGTGAGAGTGGTTTAATCTTCACTAAACACGAGATTTTGGAAAGAATTCAGCTTATAAGCTGAGCATTTGTGCAGCAAAATTTCGCATGTTGTATGTCCTTTGTATAGATAACCAAACTTATCCTGCAAAATCAGATGAAAATATATTTTCTGGGAACGAAAAATATATATAAAATTAAAACCATATTATGCAATACTGTGGCTTTCACAAGCAATCGCTTATCTCACAAATCTCGTCAGGAGAGCAAAAAGTACGTAATGAAAATTGCATTTACCGTAAAACATAACTTAAACAATTGTTAACCGATTCTTACAAACAAATATGCGTTATACTCTTGAAAGCGTGCACTTCCTCAATAATATAATAACCATTAGGGTGTCCTTATAAAATAGTGGCTACAAACTTCTTCAAACTTGAAACATAGTGAATACAATCCACAAAGTTTGCGATATCAAGACAAAAACAGACAGGTATGTTAAGTTATCTATACTCTATATATATCGTCGGAAAGGTCTAAAATTCTAATACACTGCAATATGCAGTGGTATTTTTAAATTTAAGACTAAATGGTACAATCAAATCAAAAAAAAATTACTAGGATCTGACTGCTAGTTTTTTTTAAACCGTTTCAAAGTCAGTACTTGTATGTTTTACGGAACTGACTCAATATAACCCTAAGAATTTCAAGACGAATATTATTTAACTGTGTGAGCTAACGTTTTTCTTTTTATTTTTTTATTTAAAGTAGGATATTTCAATATACTAAAATTTAAAATTAAACTCTGCAGAAACTTAGGTTTATTTTATTTTTTTATTTTTATGAACATATAACAAAAATCCCTTTTTCTCCAAACATATGGATCTGCAATTTCAGCTGTACGTGCCTACAGTTGGAAATCACTACTAATACATTGTCTCATATCTGTTTTTACATATTCAATCAAATTCAAGTGCATCCAGTTGCGCCTTTCAATAAAAGTTATATTTTTTATATTTTATATTATATTTTGTATTTGTTTATTTCAATGAGAACATGTTGAAATAAGTTGTGATGCTCTGTACGAGTGGTACAATATGCCATCTACACTCCACAAAATTCTCATTCATGGAAAGGATATAATTGAAAAGTGTATTTTTCCTGTAGGCTTATTATCCGAAGAGGCTCATGAAAATCTTAACAAAGACCATAAAAAATATCGACTCAGACACTCCAGAAAATGCAGTCGAATTGCCAAGAACGAAGATATTATGCACCGAATGATGGTAACATCAGATCAGCATAGTGTCAAGGCTCTTTTATAATATATACATTTATATTTTTATATATTTATATATTTATATTTTTCTTAATAGCGTTAAGAAAGTGTTCGGTGCCAAGTTTCATTACTCTAGGAGCACTCCTTATAATTTTTTCACTCAAATGTATGAAGAAATCCCCACTGTGCGACGGTACTCGCCGTTAAAAATGATGGATCCAAATATTTTGCGAAGTATTTTTCTCTCATTACCCAGGATTCTGCGCTGTAGAGCAAGGTCAGATCAGTGTTTGTTTGAGTTGGATCTTCGTTTGTCGAGAGAAGGCTTTGCGGTTTTCGATCAATACTTGTGTTTTGATTTCCAGACTGACATTATTATTTTTGTTTATGGCGGAGCCAATGTAGACAAACTCATCTACCGCTTCAAAGTTATAGTTGTCAACGTTCAGGCAGCGTCCCAAACGAGTAAACTCTTTGTTCGTTGAAACAAATAATTTGATTTTGTCCTCATTATTCACCTGACCCACTTCCGTCGACTTCTTCTCAATACTCGAAAAGGCCGCAGTAACATCGAGCAGTCCTCGGCCAATGATATTTATATCATCGGCATACTCGAGTAACATGTGGCTTTTGTTAAAGATGGTGCCAGTCGTGTTTACTGCTGCCTTCCGCATGATCATCTTCATTATGATGTTTAAGATATCGCATGAAAAACTATCGCCTTGTCAAAGCCTCGCTTGGTAGAAAATGGATCTGTTAGATTTGTGCGTATTTTCACTGAAGACTTCGTGTCAGTCAGTGACATCCAGCAAAGTCGTATCAGCTTCGCGGCTCATAGCATCTAATAGTTTTTGTCGCTTCGGACTGTGGAATGCAGCTTTGTAGTCGACAAACAGATGTCGTAGTGTGAATATTTGGTCGGCCGTGGATTTACCAGGTCTAAAGCCATACTGATAAGGTCCAATCAGGTTCGCTAAAATGGGCTTTAGTCTTTCACATAAAACACTAGACAGGACCTTGTATGCGATAGGTAAAAGACTAATCCCGCGAAAATTGGTACACACACTTGGATCGCCTTTCTTAAGCACAGGACATAAAACACTCAGATTCCAATCATCGGGCATGCATTCCTTGAGCCAAACTCATAAGAGCTGGTGCACGCATGTTGCCAGCTCATCATCGCCGAGTTTAAAAAGCTCTGCCGGTAGTACATCGTCTCCAGCAGCTTTGTTGTTTTTTAGCTGTGCAATTGCCGCGCTGATCTAGTTTTGGCTCGGTGGTGGACAGTAAACTCCATCGTCAATGAGTGGTGTGATTTCGTCACTTGTGCTGCCTTTGGAAACGAGTAGAGATCGAAAGTGTTGCCTCCATATTTGCAGAACACTCTGAATGTCAGTGACCAGATTGTCGTCTCCATCCTTACAGGTGGGGATCAATGGTCCAAAATCTTAGCTTTTTACCTTTTGGTAGAACTTTCGGGTTTCACCTCTATACCTGTAAATTTCGGTATCCCGGCTGCCTCTTTTTTCTTCTTCCACAGCGCTTTTTCCGCCATTGGCTGCAGTTTTGCCCTGTATGCAGCATCCTTTTCTTCAGACGTTTCGCGACATTCCACTTCGAACCAGGGCTTGTCTGAGCGTGGTTTTCCAAACCCAGTACGGTCTTTGCGGCAGTGGTTATAGAACTCGCAATATGCTGCCATTAAGTGTCGGGAACATCAGAAGCCACGAGACCAAATGTCGAAGTCTCTTGACGACTATGAATCCACGCCCGAATACGTGTCACAGTTTATTCGTCTTGTGCATCCCTGTCCGTCCATCGCATTTCCTGTATGGCGGTGATGTCAGCCTTGTATTTGTCAAGGACATCCGCCAGTTGGATAAAGGCACTTTCTTTGTATAGAGTTCGGACATGGACCTATATCATAGTCCTTATAACGTTTGCAGGGATCGTCTACATTTGGGGGGTTCTTGTTTTTTTCTTTTCTTCGTGTCGTCTTTATAATTGTTTCTGTCCGATCGTAGTTTCTTGGGGCTGTCAAAGACACTAAGAGAGCCTATGTGTTGAGTTTCAGTAATTTCTGTTATCAACTGCCTACGACACATCGGTGTTAGCATGCCATTAGGTTACTCAACAAAAGAAGACCGGTATAACTAAAAAAAATCGATTCCGAGGTAAAAGCATTTAAAGTTTTCAAGTTAGGGTAACTGCTGAGAAAAGTACAAGTACAATTTTAGACGCCATTCAATGAGGGAAATAAAGATCAATGCCATTTTTTTATATGTTTTATGTTTTAGTGTTGCCCAATTTTCAACATCAGTTCAATAAAACGTTGTCAGTTTGATCAGGTTATGGAATTTTTTGGTGTAACGAATTGTTTATAGAGCGTATAACTTCGACGCTTGAAATTAGCTCTTTAAATAAACATGGCAAACTTATTATAAATATTCGTTAACTATGCTATAGCCAAGCATTGTCGGGTTTACTAGTAATTAATAATTTCACTATTTATCAGCATATAAAATTAGCTAAGGAATAAGTACAAAAGATACAGGTCAATTTCGTCAATTAATTAAGGTTTAATTTTTCTCAGAACAATCGTAATGTTAAGATCACTTCAGATATAAATACATGTATGTCGAAGTATGAAGGCGTATAATTGATATTTGGGATTGAATATTAATCATACGCTTAAAAACGTTTTTGTTGTTTAAAGCTTTTGCTGATTAATTTTCTTCCCTTTTTTTTGGAGATATTTTGGACTGTTTTGTTTTTGTTTTTTTACAACCCTTTTTATACAACAAATATGTAAATGGTTACAATAATTACTTGCATCCCTACCAGTGTTATATTTTATTATAATGTCGGAATGTTTACAGAAAAATTCAATTGAATGCCAATGCACTGTTAGCAATGCAGAAAGTTTTAAATTTTAACAACATATCTGGCTCCAGATGGGGCTCATGCCTGCTTATATAATATTTTTTACACGCAAAATATAAAGGTCTTAAGAACCATTCGTCTTTAAATTTGGTATGGATTTTTTTGAGATCAGTGTACGTATTTTAAAGATGTATTGTATATCTGGCTTTTTATGAATGTGAGAGCTTTAAATCTTTGTGTGAGCCCATATACCATTAATGTATGTAATTGGCTAGATCTGACTGGTAGGCGTGGCACCTATGGTATATAATAAATGTTTCATATAAGAAATCAGGATAACAAAACTTAAATAAAAAATAAATAAAATTTTTGTAAATAAATTTAATAAAAAAAAATAATATTCTACAGCAACGTGAAATATTATATTTTTATATGTTTTATTTCTCTAAATTTCTTAGAAGTTCACAATAAGGATTGTACTTATTATAAATGGAATTTGTAGTTTGTAAAAATAAACAAATTTGTGTTGTTTAAAGGTGTAAGTTTTCTAAGTTTCATAAGTTTATTTCATAAATTTTTTTTATTTCCTTTTTTTAAGAGAAATTATTTAAAAATTTATTAAAATGTATTAAAATTTATTGAAATTTAAAAAAAATTATTGAAATTTATATTAATATTATTATTTTATTTATTTTATTATTTTATAAAAATTTATATATTTCGAACCTGAATATAATGTTATTTTGTGAATGTATTCGCTTATTAATTTCAATAAAAAAATACAAATGCCGGGATGAGTCGTTTGTGTTTTACATCAAGTCTCGTCCTGAAGATCTGACCAGATGGTGGGCTCCAACCCACTAGAACATACTACTATACCGCTGTTAACTCGTGGATCTAATTCTCATTACGCCACAAAATATTCAAACTGTTCATTACTTTTATGTGGGGGCACTAAATTGGCTGGCAAGTACAAGCTCGAGCCTTGCACTCCGTCCGATTTGGCCCCCCACTGTTATTATTTGCTATTTAGTCTTATTATATTTCTATTAATTAGTCATATGAGCAGTAACCATTCCTCGGGATGTAGAGAATTTAATCGATTACTCTACTATATCCGGCTCTACATCCCACAAACATCTGTTTATCGCTTCTAAAACATCTGCTATCAGCAGGTCTGTAGTACATCGGTGCATTGGGGCTAAAAGACTTGGGTGCTTGGGGGGGACGTCCGTTAAAAAACAAACAGCTGAGTTTCTACTTAGAACAAGTTGTATATTTACATCACAGTTTACAAACAATCGATTGCATTTATTAATTGTTAATACATCAAACGAAAATGTTAAATTTGCGTTGCACTCTTATCTCTCGTCTAAAAGGTTCCTCAAAGTTTGTTATATGCATAAAACGTCTGGCTCACATCGAACACAAAGTTCATGTAAATGATCTTGACATTAACATTGTTGAGTGCGGTCGGGGTGATCGTAGCGTTTTATTAATGCCCGGCACACTGGGATCGTGTTGGAGTGATTTTAAGCCACAAATAGAACAACTGCCAGATTTACTGCCAAATCATACCATCATAGCATGGGATCCTCCGGGTTATGGTAAATCCATACCCCCAAAAAGACAATGGGGTTTCGATTTCTTTCAAAATGATGCCCATTGCGCTGTTGAACTGATGAAAACCTTAGCAAGACCAAAGTTTTCCATACTCGGTTGGAGTGCCGGTGGTATAACGGGACTTATTGCGGCTGGCCGTTATAGGGATAATATTGAGAAATTGGTTATCTGGGGCGCTGGTGCTTATTTAATCGGCGAAGAGCTTAAAGGATTTGAAAATATACATACGTGATGTTAAAAAATGGTCGCCTGCAATGCGTGACCCTTTGGAAAATGTTTACGGTGCCGAAAGACTGGCGGAACTTTGGATTGAATGGGTGGATGCACTTAGTGATATCTATAAACAACGCAATGGGAATTTTTGTAAGCAGGAAGTAGATCAGATCACAGCGTCCACTTTTCTATTGCGTGGCAGTAAAGATCCAATGATTGCTGAAGTGCATGCTCAATATTTGAGGGAACGCATTAAGGGAATCAAGTAAGTTACAGCAATTTTTGTTGTAATAATGGATGTTTAAGACATATTCCTCAACTTTTTTCCAAATATGTTTGATATTATTTTGTAAAACTACTGGAAAAAATGCATGCTGCCAACGACCAAATTGCTAAACTTAACACATTTTGACGTTTTAATTATAATTTTTTTGAAAGCAATTTTTCTTTTTAAATTATCATGATTTTTCGAAACAACTTTTAATATAACTTCCAAACTACTGATCAGACTAAAAAACGTCAGTAAATTTTCCGCTATTGAACAAGATTTTAAAAATTAGACATATGTAATAAAAAATGTCCACTGAATATTTACCTTAGAAAAAATTGTCTACTATTTCTGTAATAGTGGGACCAAAATTAACCAAAAAAAATTGTATTAGTAATACTGATGTCCAATTTTTTTTTCATTTCGTTGCACAGTGTTGTAAGTGGACTTTCTACCTCTTTCCATAACAAAATTAAGTTGGCCCCCACAATTTTTTTTAAATTTTGAACGGTAACAATTTTTGAATTCTTTTTTTAAACAACGATGAATTGAATAAAAATTAAGCCGTATTTATTAAAACTTTTTTAAAATATTGCGAGATTTTTTTCTATTTTTAACACTGGAAAAATTATGACCAATGGCACAAAATTATAATTAAAAGATAGAGAGACTTCAATTTTCTGTTTTTTTTTTATTATAAACAGAAATTTTTTAAAGAAAGTTCTATTTCTGGAATAATGAAACGTAATAGAATGTACTTCAAATCAGATTGACATCATGTGAATTTTTTTTTTTTTGTTTAAAATTATTTAATTTTGCAGCTATATTTTTGATAGCCGAAGATAACTTAATAAATATTTCCTTTGACATAAGAAACCACATCTTATTTTTCCCTACTTGTTCCGGCGACCCTATACTACATTCTTCTTGGTTGCCGGCTTCAAATATTTTTTTTATTGTTTTAGGAGGTATAATCGTAAAAATTTGTTTTTATTTTTTTTCGCTTCAATTTAAATTAGAACACTTGTATTTTTCTAAAGCTCTATTGTGCGTCAAAAACAATTTGTTATTCCACAGCTTCGAAAGGCGTCCGTTTTTTTTTTTTTGGATTAAAACTTTTACTTTAATTTTAGCATAAAGTAAATATTAATCGAGTACCTTTCACTTACCATCTCTATTCTTTTTTAAACATCTGTCATCTAACCAGTACCAAAGAAAGTAAATATACAAGAAGTCAAATAACACTCCGGCGAAATGTAGTGTACTTACGCCCTTAAGTAACACTCTAGTAGATCGGTACTGAACTGATAGCACGGTATTAAAATCGATGGAAATAAAAAGGATATGCACTATTTTTTGACTCGACAGCCAAAAAGATAAATGTAACATTTAATCTGCAATAAAATTTCATAATTTGTTTTTTTAATTTTTGCATATTCACATCTACCAACCTACGCTCTTCTTCTTCCAATCTGCGCTCTTCTTCTACCAACCTACTGTAGTGTTATTTAATGATCAAAACAAACAGTTAATGTACTTCTTGTATATTTACTTTCTTTGCCAGTACCTCCAGTACGGTGTTCGTTTTTGCCTATTGGATCATTTTGATAGCGCAACAGCTGATCTTGTAATTCGTACGACTGTTTTTCTCGCCCTACATAACGTTTTACAACTTGTTCAGTAGCATTTAAAATATTTTAATTGTTGGCGGTTACAAAAATGCTACAATTACGTTCAAAACTTGTTACACCTGTAATCACAAAATGTTTAGCTGTCCGTTTTGCCCATAACGAACACAAAGTACGAGTAAATGACCTTGACATTAACATTGTCGAGAGCGGAAGCGGCGATAAAAGCGTTTTGCTTATGCCCGGTGCCCTGGGCTCGAGCTGGACTGATTTTAAACCACAAATAGAACAACTGCCAAAATTACTGCCCAATCATAAGGTTATTGCTTGGGATCCGCCGGGTTATGGCAAATCTATACCTCCTAAACGGCAATGGGGTCTTGAGTTCTTTCAAAACGATGCCCGTTGTGCTGTGGACCTTATGAAAACATTAAACCGGCCGAAATTTTCAATTGTGGGTTGGAGTGATGGTGGTATTACCGGGCTTATAGTCGCCGGCCGTTACCGGGAAAATATTGAAAAATTAATCATTTGGGGCGCTGGGGCATATTTAATACCCGATGAGGTTAAAGCATTCAATAACATACGGGATGTTAGCAAATGGTCTGCACGTATGCGTGAACCCATGGAAAAGGTTTATGGCGTCGAGAGATTTGCTGAGCTTTGGGCAGAGTGGGTGGATGCAGCCAGTGCATTCTATACGGAACGTAATGGTGATTTTTGTAAACAAGAAGTGGATCAGATAAAGGCGCCCACTTTTATATTGCACGGCAAGAAAGATCCCATGGTAGCGGGAGAACATATACCGTATTTAAGGGAACGCATTAAGGGAGTCATGTAAGTTGGCATGGCATGCAATGGAAATTATTTTAGTACACAAAAATTCAAAATGATTAATGGATGTTAAATGTTAACTTAAAATATTAAATTTCAAACAGATAATTTAAAGAATGAGATAATTTGGAGTTATATTAAATTTTTTTATTATTTGAAGATTATCAAATAATTTAATTATGATTTGCTAAATAAAATATTTGATTTTTTTATTCGATTTTGAATTATTATATAAATGGCAATTAAAATATTCCATATTAATCCATATCGCAGATAAGAACGAAGAATCTCCGGTCATTTATATCGCCTAATAAAGTACCTCCACAATGGATGTACAATGCGATAATGATTATACTTCATATTTATAAAATGTAGACCAAAATTTTAGTCTGGATATTCGGAATCGTTGCCTACAAATAAAAGCTTTACTAAAACTTTTTAGTTTTATATAATATGAAATTATCAAAACCAACCGATTATTTTGTTAACAAAAAATTATTTGTTTGCATACATTTATATGTATAAAAATCAGAAACTGTGTAATACACACACAGTGTACATTTTTTTACAATTCTCGTTTTATGATTAAGGAGAAAAATGGTTTTGAAAATTATGTTCCAAATAAGTCAAAATAAATTTTTAAATTATTAAAATAAAATAAAAATTAAAATTTTTTTCCACTGATATACTGATACTGATAATTTAATTTAAATTATTATTTATTTTAATATTTTATTTCTTGCAGATACCATGAGTTCCCCGAAGGTAAACACAATATCCATTTACGTTACGCCGAAGAATTTAACAAACTGGTGGCTGACTTTTTATTGGAAAAGTCTTAAATCCCAAAAAACTAAATAATGTTAATACCCTGTGACTCAAATCTATAACTCAAATTGTATAATATTAATAATTTAAATTTAATATTATTAAAAATAAATAAATAATTGTGATATATACAAAAAGAAAACATTAAACAAATGTGGTGATGTTTTTAATTATGTTGAGGCGTCTTAAACAAAAATATATTTTTTTAAAAATCATAGAATTAGAAATTAACACAAAATCTAAAACACTCAAAATTATTAAATTTGAAAGTAAAAACGATAAAATATCAAGTATATAACACTGTGGTAGTCGAAAAATAAAAGACAAGACCGGTCTCAATGGTTTTATCCTAATACGGAGACGAAAATCGGACTGAATTACTAGTTTTTATACAAAAAACAGTTTTTACAGCCATTAACTTATACTCAGTTGTTTGTACCGATAAACTGGGCTTTAACACTTGGGAACAAACTTCAATTTTAAAAGCAGATTTGATTCAGGAAACTAGTAAATAGTAGTTTTCTCAATTGGCATTTTATATATGATACCAAATATTTGACATTGTGCGACAAGTATATGACAAGTACCAAACTATATACAAGTGATTGTAGTGAACATGTATAGTAAAACTGCATACTCACTTTTTCATCCGCAGGTTTTCCTTTCCTTTTTAAAGGTCTTAATTTAAAGGATATTAATTTTTTTCCGTATTTCTCTTAATTACACAATGGCGATATGGATATCAAATAAAAGAAGAAAATCTCAGCATTTTATTTTTTTTAACTTCAATAACAATATTTTTTTATACAAATCTTTAAAAAAAAATAAAAAAAACTATCATAAATTATAAATAATATCTACTTCAGTTGAGCGGCCAAAACGTCACAGTACTCATCGTATTGAGCCTGATAGAAGTTGCCAGCAATCGGGTTGCCCAATTTAAACTTAGCAATATAATCACGAGTCTTAACGTTTAAACGACCTTCTAAAGTTCTGTAATTATAAAAAAAAACCAAACAAAATATGTCATTATTATTACATCTCACATTTAGTGTGCAGAACTTACGTTTTCGATATGAATTTTTCGGTTGTAATCTTTTCTCCTTGTTTAAATACCAGAAACACGTAACGGTGCAAACCTGTGTCCTTTGGTGGTCCAGATCCAATATATTCAGCAATCACTTGGCCATCGGCTATCTTATTACCAGGTACATTAATTACGAGCCAATGTAAAGCTTCACGGTATGTAGGCTCTTGGCGTGATGGTGCATCAGGATCTACCATACACAAAGTGTAAAGAGCACCATCTTCGGCATCCCAAGTAACTTCAGGTTGATCCTTTACTTGTGTGGGTGTTAATTCTTTGCCCAATTCTACTTTGAGGCCTCCATTATATGTTATTTTCACAAGGGCACCTGGTTTGGTATCAATAATATCGGGAATAATACCACTGCTGGAATCCATGTTTCGACCGGTTGATGTTTACTGTGGAGCTGCTCGAGCACTACTTGCGAATTTATTGTGTGTGAACCATGACTACTTATCGATTTTGATTATAAAACTCAACGATCATTATAAATTATTTGATTCGTTAAATAGTTGTTGTTGTTGGCGCAAAAACAAAATAGATAAGAAGTTTTTAGGGAAGATAGACGGTACTTGTTTCGTTAGTCGTTGATATAGAATGATTTTATTTAAATCAAAAACAGAAAGCGGTATGGATACAGTAGCTATTTCTTTTTTCTTTTGCTTCATTAATTATAATTAACTTTTTATCAGTTATAATTAGATTTCTAAAGGAATTTGTTAGAGCTTTAGAAAAATGACTAGTTTATTTTAGAGCATCTAAGTTTTGAAATGCATTTTAAAGTGTATCTAAGTGTCTGTTATTTTGCTGCAAGGCCATTTTATAGTTCTAGAGTATAATACAAGTTGGGTACAAAGTGTAATACTCGATTACATATAAAAAATGCGTGTTATGTGTGTGGCATATTACTAAATATTCTAAATTACTAATGTGCTACCAAATTATCGCCATCTGTCATACACATTTAACGCGAAGCATTAATTTTTTTATGGCATATCAATCCACATCGTATGACTCAAAAAGTGAACATTAACTTTGCACTATCTAGCATGACATAGCATTTCTTTATAACACCTATTCATTATAAGTGACATTGAAACTTGCAGTCTGGTAAATCGTAGACATTTATTGATTATCTTAAAACTTTGGAGTTTAAACTCTCCAGCATTTGATGGTGAAATACATACGCTCAAGTTTGTCATTCTGTTGGTAAGAACTGGGTGCATGATTGGAGTGTCATTGGAAAGAAAGGTTTATTTTATAGGTACTTGACGACGTATTCAAATGAGTAGTAAGAAACCATAACTATGCACTGATTAATTTTAAAAGAGCATTGTACTTCTCATGAAGTATGGAAATTACTTTTAAAGAATCGGGTTTTATAATATGGACATATCTAGAAATACGAACGCGACATTCGTACACCTTTAAAGTGAACAAGTTCTAACGAATTCTTTGAATTTTGTAGCTTGTTTAGTAGTGTATTGACAATATTTTTACTGCAAAATACAGCTTTTTTGGTATTGTTTCTTTCAAAACATTGGCAATTGAAATTTCGTCAAAAGCAACTATTCTGCTATACTAATACTATCTCAAATCTTCTAGAATAGAACTAGTTCTAATGCATACATTTTGTACTAGTTCTTATCAACCTTTTTTGAAGTAGTTAGTTCCAAACAATTTCATAGAAGACGATTAACTATCGGCCGACCAGAACAGTTGGACTTACATCCCAGTAGGGAATCGTCAAACTATATCCAAAACGTACTAGTTCAAAAGTATGGTATTGTGAACTAATCCCAAAATGAACTAGTTCTAAACTATCGATTTTTGAACCAGTTTAACGGATGATGAATAAGAAAAATAGAATTTTGAAATAATTTTAGAATTTATGTTTCGAAAAAACATATGATCTAAATGAGTTTTAGATGAAAAAAATATATATTTCAAATATTGTATTTAATTATAATATCGTATTTTTCAGTTAGTTTAAAAGGTATTCTTAACGTCGCATAATTTTTTTTTCGTATCATACTTAACATACTAGTACAGTACTATCTCAAATTTTCTAGAATAGTACTAGTTCTTATCAACCTTTTTTGAAGTAGTTCCAAAATAGTTTATAGACAGTTGTTTGTATGGAAGCTGAACTAGGCCACTGTCCTATGGAGAACTAATACTTAACTAGTTCCGAACTAGTACTTTCCCCTACTGGTAGCATACATGTTATTAGAAAATATAATTTGTTTATTCACGGTGCACCACCTTGCTGTGGAAATGCCCATAGATCAGTTATCAATTAAAAATCCAAAACGTAGTTGATATTCAAAATTATTAGAAAAAAATGCGAACTATTCTGCCCTCCTAAGAAAGAAAGTCACATCTCCATTTTAGTAGTTTTGAGATATTTTGCTTTTATGTTTTTTATCTCTCGCGTCTTAAAATTAAATGTTTTTGAAAATATCAAAAGGGACTTCAACATATATTTTTTTTTTTTAAAAATAGGGATAATTTTGATTAAAAAGTAGAGAAAATTTGTCTAGTATAAGCACCCAAAAAACTTACAAAAACCAAATTCTACAAATAAATTCAAATTTTTTTTGGCATTTTTTCGCAAAAATAATAGTGTCTTTGCCTATGTTAGTTGCTATTTCTAATTTATATAATAAATAAAGATTTGTCATGTTTGTAAGAACTTGAGAAAAAAGTCATAGTATCAAAAAAAACTTAGTTACTAAGGAAAAAAGTCTTAAAACCTACTTTTTATCATAGTAAGTGGCAGATACGAAATTTTTGACTAGGAAACGAGCTAGAAGTGGTAGATGTGACCATTTTGCTTAAAGTTTTTCGGCCAATTACTGTCGAAAATAGGTCAATTAAGTTTAATGCAAAAATCAGAAACTAATTCACGCTCTCTAATTTGCCATTATCTCAATTTCGGAATTTTGGCGCTTATGACTTTATTTAATAGGATATATATATAGGATAGGATATATATATATTCTGTCCGGCTAAATAAAGCATACAATTTAAGATCCTACCACAATAAATACTCTTGCTGGTCACAACGAAAACAATAGACATACTTACGCATAGATAAGAAAACAATCAGTAATAAGTTTTAATAAGTATTAAAAAAAACAACTTGTTCTCATAAATTTTAGAACTGTTCTCATCATACTATATTTATTGATATTTTTTTTTTACTATCTTCATTTCAACTGAGCTCTAAGAACTAGTACGTAATCATCGTACTGAGCCTGATAAAAGTTGCCAGCCACAGGGTTACCCAACTTATACTTGGCAATATAATCACGGGTCTTGACGCTTAAACGTCCTTCGCGGGATCTAAAATTAAAACAATTGCATTAACTTCTTTTGAACATCACTTTCCCTCTCTCTCTCTCTCTCTTTCGTATTAAAACTTACGTCTTGGGTATGAATTTTTCGGTTGAAATCTTTTCACCTTGTTTGAATACCAAAAACACATAACGATGCAAGCCGGTACCCTCTGGTGGACCAGATCCAATATATTCAGCCACCACTTGGCCATCTGCTACCTTATTGCCAGGCACATTGATGACTAGCCAATGTAAAATTTCACGATAAGTTGGCTCTTGACGTGAGGGTGCATCGGGGTCGACCATTAATAAAGTGTAAAGGGCTCCATCTTCGGCGTCCCATGTTACCTCGGGTTGATCCTTCACTTGTGTGGGTGTAAGTTCTTTGCCCAACTCAACTTTAACACCACCGGCATAGGTTACTTGGGCTACAGCACCAGGTTTGCTGTCAATAATGTCAGGAATAATACCACCGGCATCCATGTTGTTCGATATAGTTTTGCTAAAACGTTGTTTGCGCTTTGGCTGCTTTACCAATACTCACCGGTCTCTTTGCAATGTCATAACATTTTTATCTATTCCCATTGGGGTATTATTATTTATATTGAAGTGATAAAACAAGTGTCTGTCTCATCTAATGACCAGTTTTTGCGATAAAGAAAATGTATTTTATTGGGCTAAACACAAAATTGATAAGAAATTCGGCTCAGGCAACATATGGTAGTGAATAATACACATTAATATGTCGTTGGGTGGAAGTGATTTGTTTTCCGTTTTAGAGGAATTGATATTGAAATTTCAACGACAAACATGACTGCTTAATTATTTGTTTTTTCGTTTTTGTTTTTGGACAAAATTTGTATTACGATCAATTACTACATTTAACTTATCAGCACTTCCAGCTGATGTGTGTTTTTTTATAAAACCACTCGAAGTTGGGCAGTTCATTAAAGGGGTGACGAAGAGTTCTCAAGTGGCCAATAAAAGCAAGTGGAAATTTCAGTTCAGTATGAATATTTTTATGTTTGGTTAAACGACATACCCATTCTAAAAACTATACAAAGGAATTTTTAAAAATTCGTACTTTTGGGAATTAAAAAAGGCACAAAAAGGGATATAACTGGTTTCATCACCAAGAAGTAAAGTACATGAAGAGATGTTTGGATATTCGTACTTTTAAAATTAAGGATAAAACTGGTACCATCATCAAAGGGGTAAAGCTATAATTAATTAGAGACCCGAGCGAAGGTATTTTTCGAAAATTGTACTTTTAGGGCTAAAAAGGCCTATAAAGGGATAAAACTTGTATAATCAACTGGACCAAACGGCTGAAGATAGAATCGCCAAAATCTATATGGGCTTTTTGGCATTTTTGAAAATTCGTACTTTTAGGGCTGGAAAAGATCCAAAAAGGGATATAACTGATACCATCTTCCGGACCAAACAGGTAAAGCTATAATCACGAAAATCTTTATGAGCATGCTCTCTATATAATTAGACAGCCGAGAGAAGGGATTTTACAAAATTCATACCTTTAGGAATAAAAAGAGCCCAAAAAGGGATCAAACTGGTAACATCATGTGGACCAAACGACTAAAGGTAGAATCGCAAAACTGTTGGTGAAATCTCAGTTGGGGAAGGTAAAAATACGCGTGGCACTTAATCAGAGAAATAGCCATTGTGACCAAATCTTTCCTGGAGTAAAAGCAAAAATTTCGGATTTTTCGAAACTTCGTCTGAAGGTGGTAGAATCGGGGGCGTGGCATTTAAAAAAAACCATTTAGCATCCTGATCAAAAGACTTAAGTAAGGATTAGCCAATTTGGTGAAGTTTTCCCCTTACGAAGTAGACTTAAGCTAATAAGGAGTTATCCTAAGTTGGAAGCGTAAGAAATAGGCGATTCACTAAACCAGACTAACGAGCATTCTGATCAAACGACTGGTTCTGGAAAAAAATTTAAATAAATTAACACTTTATATTTGTATTGCAAAAAGTGTGACCAAGGTAGGTAATGGACCAATCGTTAGTTAGTACTAAAGTACTAAAGATCTTTATCAATAATTTTGCAGGCAGGACGAAGTCTGATGGATCACCTAGAACATTATATTATTAAAATCCAGACAATTTTTAAATATAATGTTAAAAAATATCGATTGTTTATTAACATTAAAATGTTCAGCCGCGGTGGACCTTTTTGTGAAAAGTCATATCTCTCCTTTGCGAGAAGATCGGCATATCTCAAAAAACGTGATTTTTGATTTAATGATGTAGAAATGTGAGCCACCAAAATCTGTAACATAGCGAGAGTGTTTTAATGACATGGTATTGCGCTGTGTCATTACATGCCCTTAACCTAAACCTAACTTTGACATTATTAGTTGAAATATAAGTGCAGAATTTTAAAAAAATTAGACAGATGTCTTCAAACTTTAGTTTGGTGGCTAACAACGATGATAACCATAAAGTTGGTGAATTAGTTATTTATTTACCACTAAGCAAATCAGAGTATCACAACATCGAAACTAAGCTTGTACTTCAACAAAGATCTCTCTCGACAAAAAGGAAATTCAGCTGCAATACAACACTGATTTCGCCCATCTTACTGTATTACATACAATTCAAAAAGAAAATAAACCCTCCTTTAGAGAGTAAATGATATTCAAACACCCCCACCGCCCCCCTCGCTCAAGCTGAAAATAAATAAGAAAATCGATTAATGTTTAATACTATTCGAGTATATTATGTATTTGTTTTGTTCTGTTGTTGTCAATAATATTTATTTGTATATTTTATCTAATTAACGATAAAGATTTTCGTGTGGTTGGTTGTTGTTGATTGGTTTTTGTAGCTGAATATATTTCATTAAATATATGCAATTTTATGATTAGTAAATAAATTATTTTTGTAGTGGATTTGCTGTGTGGTATCGATTGCAGCGTGTTATCCCCCTGCGTGGAGATAAACTTAAGTGGGTATATACGATCGCAGTTGTTTTCATTTTCGTACTCAGGAAATACTTAGATTACAATATGAAACAAATGCGACCGCGTATACCCTCAAATTTGCTGTTTTGATTAAGGATTGTAGTATTGTTGTGGACTGTGTGGAAAGTGTGTGTGTGGGTGTGTGTTTTGCTGAGGATGTGGCTGAAGAAAGGGAGGCTGGCTGGTTGTATACGAAATATATATTGTATCTGACGAACATACTGAATACACTTTAATGTAATTAGATTTATTTTTATTAGCATTTTACATTCTGCGTTTCGTTTAAAGGGTAAACAATTAAATAGTTTTTTTGAGGAGTTGCAGTGATTTTGTGATAGCACATTATTACATATGCCTAGAAAGCATTTATTTAAATTTTGTTTAATTTTACTTAAAACAAGTGAGTAATATTATTTCGAACTTGGTCTTTTATTTATGTTTTCTTTAACAGGGACTTTAATTTATGTGCCGGTGTCCTAATGTTTTTTTTATGTTTTGGTTTTGCTACAACTAACAATATATATATATTTTTTTTGTTCCGAAAAGAGATTATTATTTGTCTTCTAAAGTATGCATAAATTTTTTAAATGGAAAAATTATACAAAAAAATTAAATCATATTTAACAATAGACATTACATAAGGATTATGTATATATATATATATATATAGGTAAATAAAATTGAATACATTTTATAAAGAATACAAAGGTAAACAAAATATCGTTTCCCCTATCATCACCTCCTCTATGAAAGTTTATATTACTTTCAGAGATAGTGATAGGTAATGGAAGCGGTAAATTGCCCCATATTTACTTGTATTTTTAAATAACTTGTATTTTTTTTTAGGAATACATATGTGAGAGTGTAAAGTACAGAATATATTGTATATATTTTATTGGAATTATTCATAAACTTTCAAGTGTTTTTGATCAATTTCTTAAATTGTCAACCTGTCAACCTAAAACGAACGAGAATACAACACAGGATTTTGGAAAATGTTCTTAGTTTACACATTTGTCTATATATATATATATGTAATAAACGATGTTCGGTTTGGTTTGTAGAGTATAATAACTGTTCAACTGTTTGCGAACGCGTTTGGGCTCGACTCCCAAACACGACTTAGCAACGCGTTTCATATAAACCACTACGACCAATATAACGCACCCATTTCACAACATCATGATCGGAATAATTCAATTTTGGTTCAAACACTTTCAAGTAGCGTACCTTAAAGCCCGATGGCGCAAATGGCACCTCAAAGTTCATAGATATAGGTGGACGTGTCCATTTCTTTTTCGTGTCAGTTTCGAGCAGCTCGATTTCAGCTGACAATTGTGTTTCTTTCATGCCGGCCATTCGTTTTATCTTCCAGACTATGGCATTTTCCGAAGCTTTATATTTGGCTTTGCCCTTCAGGCAGATCAGCTGTACACCCGAGGTATTCAAGGGTGTGGGTATTTTAACTTCTATCTTTTGACCCAACAAAGATGGCTTGAAATTAGATTTCAAGACCACCTTCACTTCCATTTTGGTACGTCCTACTTCACGTACTAAGGGTATAACACGGAATGGCAGCGAAATATCTTTGGTTGTACGATAACGCATCAATTCGAATTCACCGTCCGGCGGTATAAAACTAATCGAGTGTTCCGTTTCGAATTTACTTAATTTAACACATTGGTGGAATTGACAGTCATCAATAACCACCACCGGTTTACCGGAACGTGAAGTATCCGCTTCAGTGTTACCAGATAATCCACGACCTCTAGATTCCATAACAATTTTGTCATTAATACCGAATTTACATTCAGGCATACCTAGAAAAATGGAATTTAAAGATCGAAAATTATAGTCGTTTGTTTGTGGAGTAGTTATAATTTGGTTGTAGTGTCTAATTGTCACTGTATTCGAAACGTTTTCATGAGATTTCGATCGATCGGTCATCATCAACAGCATCAGCATGTCGAAGACTCATCAAAACGTTTCGAGGTCGATCCACAAATTTGTTCATATCAATTTCGTTTCCACTTTTAACAGATGGTAGAAAATAGTTTAGAAATCACTTTTTAAAAGCTAAAACTATTTGATGAAGCACAGTGTTGCCAGCCAGGGTCTAAGATCAAAGTTATTAAAAGCGCCGTTTAAATAAGTAGATAAGTAGAGAATAGGTGAGAAAATATATGTTGCATATTGTGTTTATACTGTTTCTTATATATAGTAGCAAACTTTCAGGGCATTTTTGTATCACAAAAGATAAACATTATTTAAATAATTTTGTTGCATATAAATATATTTTTTTAGTGTAAATGATTTAAAATCACTTCTACTTAAGTAGTATTTATTTATGCATATTGTAATTTATTTAATATTGGCCTTGATGCTTTAAGTTACAAGATTGTTAAATAAATGAAAATTAAATAAAAGAATATTCTAACAATCCTTATAAAATGAAAGAAATGCTAATTATGTTGGGCTTATCAGGTAGATTCGGTAAACTTGCAGAAATTCATTGATTGGAGCATCGAGTAATTTTATGTAATTTGTTCTCAATTTGTTAATATTTGTAGAATATACACAAATTTTAACAAATTGAGAACAAATAACATAAAATTACTCGATGCTATGTACTATAGATATTTTTTTTTTTGTTTTTGAAGTTTTGATGATAATAAAAATAAAACTTAAATCTTCCTCTAATTTGTTGTATTTGATTCAGTAATACCTATGCTAAGGAAAACCGAATATCATGCGCTGATTACTTTAGATCATAATAATTCCTTTCACTAAACGTTTAAGAATGTAACTGCTTTTGAAAGGTACAAAAAATAATTTTCAATCACCAACTTCGTCGAAGTGTGTTATATAGCTTATTTTAAAATCGCCAAAAATGTTTAAAATTTGTTTTTCTTTAGATGCAATTTATAGAAGAGTAATATATTAAGTAATAAATAAAGGCAAAAAATACATGCAATTTACTTTAGAGCGACTGGCAACACCGCTGCTATATCCATGCACATATGTTTATATTTATAAATTTTATAAATTTTTATGTTCTATCATTTATTTAAATATTTTTAGTCGACCTGTGATATTTTAAAGTATTCCTAAATGTATCTAAGCCGTAAATTATTAATCATGAAAAAAGAAGTAAATATTAATTAAAAATGTAGTATTTTAAAAATCATGATCCGTTTTGAGCAACTTATGATAGAAAGTATGCATTAATTTAATAAATAAATAATAACATTTAATTTAGGGTCTATACTCGTATAGTTTACTTCATATAATATAAGGATGTACATTTATATTAAACATCATAATATTACGATTTAGAAATGTTTAAATTATTTGATTGGATAATATAATAATAATTGCAGAGACGAGTGTGTATGTAACTATTGATTTTGTTTGTGTCTGTATCAAAAACAGCCTATGAATTCCCCTCTTTTTTTGTATGCAATGAATTTCGTTACGAGCGACGTATTGTGTAAAATGTATGGTAAACAATTTAAAAGTGTATTAGGAAAATAAAACACTTACCTGATAAATAGGATTTCATTACTACGCGACCAGCGACGTGAGCTGACAGCACTTGACCTTGAGGACTCATTAACAGATTAACATACTCCAGCACGTCCAAGAATAATTCGTTGCGTCGATATTTAATACCCTCACGTCGCCAACCAATTTGACCGGTGACCTTTTTGAAGTATACAAATTGGATTTTTTTGTAAGGATTTGCACGAATATTTGGGGGTTAATGATTTATGTTAGTGATATTTAAATAACTTAGTTTGGGGGGGGGGGGGGGGGGGTTTCCCAACACATTTACTGATGTTTGAGGGCAATGTGTTTCACCCATTACTCCATAAGTTGGCGTTGGGCAACTATTTGTTTTTCCTGTCTATAATTTGTCTAGAACTCGCCAATATTTTTAAAGTGTAATGCCAAATTTTTGACCGAATGTTTGTATTGTCAAGGAAATATCAAGGAAATTCACATTTTTAGCAAACAAAATGTTACGCACGTAACATTCTTTCACAAAATATTTATTATCTTTAGATATGTTATTAAAGTCTAAACGTCCTTTTTCCGATAAACAACACATCACTCAATACTATCTGACGTCCATTTTCATGCCCACAGTACGATATAGAACACTTGTACTATCACTCAATACAATCAGTTATTAACTCATTTTTGTGTTATCAGACAGATTATTTAATGCTAATATCGATAACACTGTCGGCGCCACCTTCTTCATCTTGGATTCGATGCTGCAATAGTCAAGTGTAATACAAACTTTCCTACGAAAAAAACCTATAGCAATAGAATTTAATACTTCGAAATATTTAAAATTGTAGTCAAACCTCAGAACTTGTCCCATGAAATTTATATCGCTTATTATCTTAAAAAATCTAAATTTAAATACCTGAATAAACCGACGATCAGTATATTTTCAACCGGCTTTAAAAAGAAAAGCTGCTGATTAACGTTAAGAAATCCCTCTAGAGATTTAAAATGAAGGAATTAATACTAGGATATGAAAAAGCGACTGTTATAATTACACTGTGCTACACACAAAATATACAGGGGTTCTCATGTAGCATTTCTGTTAGACTGGAGTCCATAGAGTAAAGTGATACTTTTAGTTTTTCTCGGTCACTTCGTTAAGTAATGTTTTTATAGCAAATTAAGTTAAATGGCGATATTCCTAAAATTGCTAGTTCCAAAATTCATAAGTCTTCTCTGTGTAAACCGTTTTTCAAAAGCTTACATCTGTTGTAAAGCTGTAACTTTCGCCTTTTATTAAAAAAAGGAATTTTGAAAATCGGTTAAAAAATAGTGAAACGGCGGCTGTTTAAGCAAAACCACCCCGAAAAAAAATCGCGAATTCTCATTTTCCCAACGCTCTCAGTTGATCATGAAGCAGCGCAATGTATATTTTTTATTTTTGTATTATGCTATATTAAAGTAGCTTTCTGAAATGGGTAAGTTTATAAGAATCGGTTGAAAAATAAATGAGTTATGCTAAATTTTGTAATAACATGTTCGCGTCATTTTGCGGTTTTTCCTTAGAGTGTGTGTGTCACTTTGTACAAATACATATGACGTATACGTATCACAAACAAGTAATTCGTACTACATATTCCAAAGAATGTCGTAAAATATATTACAAAAATTAGCATAACTCATTCATTTTTCCACCGATTCTTATAAACTTACCTATTTCAGAAAGCTACTGTTATATAGCATAATACAAAAATAAAAAATATACATTGCGCTGCTTCATGATCAACTGAGAGCATTGGGAAAATTAGAATTCGCAATTTTTTTTCGGGGTTGTTTTGCTTAAACAGCCGCCGTTTCACTATTTTTTAACCGATTTTTAAAATTCCTTTTTTTAATAAAAGGCGAAAGTCACAGCTTTACAACAGATGTAAGCTTTTGAAAATCGGTTTACAAAGAGAAGACTTATGAATTTTGGAACTTGTAATTTAAGGAATATCGCCATTTCACTTAATTTGCTATAAAAACATTACTTAACGAAGTGACCGAGAAAAACTAAAAGTATCACTTTACTCCATGGTCTCCAGTCTAACAGAAATGCTACATGAGAACCCCTGTATATTTTTTTCCTTCACATTTGTATCACTGTGTTATTCAACAGTAGAACAAATTCCTTAAGACGAAATTTAAAGCGAGGACGACCGATTAGACGATTTAACCTAATTCGGACATGAGGAATTGAACTGCAATATTACCTTTTTGAGTTACAATGACAGTTTCTTACAAATTTTTTTTTACTTTTTTTGTTTATTTTTTTAAGGGGTTAAATATATATTACGGATGAGCTTAACTTATTTAAAACAACTTCGTCGAAGGCGACATAAACGAAAAACAAACTATAATCTGAAAAAATCAATTTAAAATTTAAAAAAAAAATCAAAGTAAAAAAAAATTTAAAAAAATATTTTGTATGAAACCGTTGTTGTAAATCAAAAAACCAATGATGCAGTTCGAGTCTTCGTTTCTAAATTAGGGTAAAACCGTCGACTCCGGTCTTGTCCTTTTTATCGACCTCCACAGTGTATTTAATTAGGAAAGAATGGTATTTTTCTCTATTTAGGCAGTTTACACGTAAATAACCCGCGTAAAAACGATGTCTTCAGTTCTATCTGCTTTTTAATACCAATACAGTGCTTACTTCACTTTTAAAAAGAAAGTTGGTAATGTAAAAGGAATGTATGTACCACCACAACAGCAACCGACAGATATTGTAGTTACAACACTGTGGTGAAATTGTGTTTTTACAAAAATTCAGACTCAGTTTTCGCAAAGGCCAAAAATTTATATTAGTTGCATGAAGCCAGAGTATGCACAGTATTATAAATTTTAAATTGTTTGCTGCATCAAAAAATATATATAAATGTGGGTTTCGACATGTTGGATTTCTGGCGACAATGTACACATATAAGAAATACTGCTTATAAGAAAAAATTCTTATAAGAAAACATAGCTCTTTAAAAATCAGTTAAATACCTATAACAAGAATGATCAAGAAGATCAACGTTCGATACATGTTCTATCGAAGACGCCTTAAAATATTTGCCAACAGAATATCCTAACCGTATATGCTTAAGATTTATTTGATAATTATATCATATGATAGCCGGTATAAATTTTGCTGCCAACATTTCGCAAAGAAAACATTGGATGGTTTCCGATTCGTACTAAGAAAAAAACAAAAAAAATTTATAAAAATTGCTCCCCAACCTTTTAAGCGTTAGTTGAAACCCGCATTATCGTAATTACAACGACGTATACATAACTACATAGCACATACATACGCACACAATATAAAATAATCTCGCACAGACTTACTTGAGAAGTGATTTGCATTTGTTCCTCTTTTGTAGCCGACTTGATGCCTTGCTGAGTAATGAAAGTTTTCAAAGTACCCGAATCGGTATTTTGCGGGTAACCAAAATCTAGAATTTCATCCAAAAGCTCATAGATCAAGACGAAATTGTTCTTGATGTTTTCCTCGGAGATTTTGCCAAAATACGACTGCATGACCTCGATGATCTTGAGCAAGAACTCAAAGACCATGGCGGCATTGACATTTTGTTTGGTCACAGCAGCCAGCCAAATATTGGCACGCTTAAACGAAAAATTGAAAAATCCAAAAATTAATAACTCCCACAAACAAATAGGGGGTTACAGATAAGACGAGTTGCTTTGTCAAGTCCCCCATCCGCATCATCACCACCACCGCCACCACGAATGTGCAGGCAGCAGCAGCGCCTGTACTACCACCTACCTTTATGTGAAAAAAACTGGTGCGGGCAATATTGGTCACCGGAGAACGGACCTGCTGGCGAGCATGGATGACGTTGACGCGGAAGGCATCCACTGCATTGCGTCCGATGTCATCGCGATAGACACGACTGATGAGCACTTCACCTTTGTGGTTGTATACAAACAAACCACCAATCATTTTCTCGGTCCTCTAATACGTTGGAATAGATGTATTACGAAATTTCACGTTTGCAACAGATTGAAGTGGGAGCTATCCTCGTACTTTCTTTGTGTAACAATGTTAATTAATAAATAGCTATAGTGGTTGCACAAATTTCTCTACAATTTTCTTCAATTTTTTCTTCTGCTGTGATTATCGATCAACTCCCCTCTTTTCGTGAATGATGACAGCGCAAGCAATGTTGTATTTTACGGGGAATAAAAAAGGAATGACATTCTTCTGTAGTTCGATGGAGATGAGCAGCACAATGAAGTACGTACGTACAATAGGGAAATTTGCGTTTAGGTCAACGAAAGTAATAATCCGATACCACTCAATAAATTTTCTGGTTTTAAACACATAAAAAAAAAACAGTTGAATAGTACTTGAAAGAAGTAATGGAAGTGAAGAGTGAGTTTCTCTAGAACAAATAGTAGCAGTTAATGTACTGCTATCAATAATATTTGTAAACCTAATTTCTTTAAATATGTAGTCGAAATACTTCAGTTGGTTCCCAAAACTTCGGAATGGTAGGTCGTAGATTTGGCCGGGACCCATGCGGCACTATGGAGCCCAAAAAGGATCCATTTAGGTTCTATGATGACCTCTTATTTGTGGTAACGCAAAAAAAAGACATATTCGCAAAAATTCTAGTTTTATTTGTCCCTTAGGGAAAAAGGAAGGTGGGCGTGGCACATATTTTTGATACCACAAAAAATATTTTTATTATTTTATATAAACTCATGAAAATTCTTAATATTACATAATAGTGAAAAGTTTTCTAAATTAAAAAAATCTAAATATAAGGAATTTTACAAATTTTTGAAAAAAAAAGTTTTTAAAAAAAATTATAATTTGATCAGCATAAATTTAAAAAAAATTTCACATAGAATTTGTATAATGTTTACATGTTTAAACAAAATACATTTATAGGTTCTAAAACTTGTTACTTATTGAAACATATACTAAAACTCACTACTTTGCTTGCATGAATATATAGCATTTCCTAAAATTCAAAATAACGACGGAAACCGGGAAAGACTTACTTCAAATTGGGAAAGTGGTTTTATTTTCTGTTCGTTTACTGTCGTAACACTTAACAAACACTTTCAATAAACATTTTTCGTTACTAATACAAATTTCCCGATATAACATATGTAATTTTATGAGTATATATTTATATTTTATGATTTATGATTATTTACAAAGACGATAACCAATATCAGCCCACATTGGTTCCATTCTGCGATAATACACAATAACCCTTAACATTGAATAATGCTAGTTATCGTGATTTCATATATTTGTTAAGCTTAACGCAGTGCACACCTCTTCATATTGCACTTATCTTCTTTATTTCTATCAACTGGCAACTACTATGTGACACTTCACGAACTGCAACCAACTTCACACCATAAATGACTGTGCGGTCTTGAAGAAGAAAACATTTATTTTTTTTTGCAAAAATCTAACGAAATATACAATTCATCTCGTTTTCCAATCAAAAGTGTACGTAAAAGCATACCAACATGCCTGCCGAGAACTTAGAAGAACAAGGCTTGGAGAAGAATCCCAATTTGGAACTGGCCCAGAACAAATTCCTTTTAACTCTACCCGAACACAAACAAGATGCGGCATTGAAAACTAAAATTTTGGATGCCGTCAAAGCCGATAATATGGCCCCTTATTATGAATATCTGTGCACGGAGCTAGGCTGGCCAGTGGACAAGGATTTGTTGGCAAAGATGAAGGAGCAGAATAACAAAGATTTGGAGAAGTTGGACGAAGCCATTGACGATGCAGAGAAGAATCTTGGGGAGATGGAGGTGCGTGAAGCAAATTTAAAGAAATCGGAATATTTGTGCCGCATAGGTAAGTTGGAAGTTATGATTGCTTGTATACTCAATAAACATGTTATTGAAATCTTCACTTCCTTAGGTGATAAGACGGCGGCTGAGACAGCATTCCGCAAGACATACGAGAAAACTGTTTCGTTGGGTCATCGCTTGGACATCGTGTTCCATTTGATTCGGTTGGGTCTGTTTTATCTGGATCACGATTTGATTACTAGGAATATAGACAAAGCAAAGTATTTAATTGAGGAGGGTGGCGATTGGGACAGACGCAATCGCTTGAAGGTCTATCAAGGTGTCTACTCGGTGGCCGTAAGAGATTTTAAGGCCGCTGCCACATTCTTCTTGGATACTGTCAGCACCTTCACATCGTACGAGTTGATGGATTACCCCACCTTTGTGCGTTATACAGTTTACGTGGCCATGATTGCTTTACCCCGTAACGAATTGCGTGACAAAGTGATTAAAGGAGCTGAGATTCAGGAGGTATTGCATGGTCTGCCTGATGTTCGAAAGTACCTATTATCTTTGTATAGCTGCCACTATGCCGATTTCTTTAAGCATTTGGCTGAAGTGGAGGTGATTCTACGCAATGACTACCTGGCCCATCCTCACTATAGATTCTACGTTCGTGAAATGCGCGTTTTGGCCTACACACAACTCTTGGAGTCGTATCGTTCGCTGACCCTGCAATATATGGCCGAAGCTTTTGGCGTCAATGTTGACTATATCGATCAAGAGCTCTCACGTTTTATAGCTGCTGGACGGTTACATGCTAAAGTAGATCGTGTGGGAGGCATTGTGGAAACTAATCGTCCCGATAGCAAAAACTGGCAATATCAAGCCACCATTAAGCAGGGAGATTTGCTATTGAATCGCATACAAAAACTTTCTCGTGTTATTAACATTTAGAAAAGCACAAATTTTTGTACTCACCGTGTCACATTCTTATACAAGGAGAATAAAACAACAACCATTAATTACCCCAGAAAAATATAAAAAATCTTAAATTTATTAATAAAACATTAAAAAAAAATCTTAAAATACAGTGTTTTAAATCTAGTAATTTTACTATATTATCTAATTGCACATACAAAATTGGCCAATATTTTGAAAAAAATGTTCTAAATTTTTCTTATTCAGTTTTTTGTTTCTTTTTCATTGTTACTTAAGAAAAATGACGCTTACATTTTAAGGCACTAAAAATTCTTTGGAAGTTTCTTTGGATTATAAACTTGAAGATAGAAACTTATTAAATAATAATAATAATAATATTTGTAACAGTTTTTATATGAAGAAGAGTATTAATTAAAAATTTATTTCATATATACGTGTGTAGTTATAACAAGAACAAAAAACGCTTAACAACACTGTAAACTTTGCTGTTGGCAGGGTTGCATTTTTACGGAATGATGGCAAGGAGTGCTGAACGTTAAATTCAAATTGCTTTATAGTGAAAGTAAAAATGTTTTAAAAGAATTGAGGCAGATTTTAGAGAGATACGTGGGCCAAAACTAATATTAATATTTTAAAAAATAATATGAAATGTCTTTAAATTAATATTTTAAGGATGTTTCGAATAGTCAAATAGCTTAAGGATATAGATTGAGTAAACGATTAACATAAATTCTTGTGTTCCATATTGTAAAACTACATTTTGTTCCCAAAGTTAAGAAATTGGCCTTAAATATATTTTATTTTAACTGATCAGATGAGCACAATCCTTTTGGAAGGAATTGCTTGTTGAGAAAAACATGTTGCTATGAATGAATGATCCAAAACGTGTAAAAAATTTTTGTAAGTGCGACTTTGAATACATAAGATACATTGCATTTTATAATTTTCTGTATTTTCTAAAACAATTGTACTGTGCACAAAATATAATTTTGCAAAATGATTTCTTAATTAATCAATAAAATTAATTAAAAAATGGTGTAAATTAAGATAAAGAAGACAATTTTCACAATTTCGCAATAATTCTGAACAATCTGAAGACACAATAAGTTCAAGAAAATGTATGAACATTTTTTGATTGACGCACATCTGAGCTGTTGTGTAGTTTAAATGCATACAGTGCACATTTTACATAGAATTAATTTTAAATTAGGAACTTCTATTTAATGTTAACAAACAACAATTGAAATTGAGTATTTCATTGTTACTTGATTAAGAAAACAGCAATTGGAAATCGGCAAACGCTTTTGTCATTGAGATTTTTCATCATATGGATTTGATAGAAGTTCGTTTGATATCGCTATCGTTTTATTTATTTATAAAATTAATTTTAATTTGACATTATTAATACTTCAAAGTTGACTTTTAGCTGTTTCACTACTTTTTCTTATTGTTATTTTCCCAATATTAAGAGTAAAATTACAATATTAATTATCAAAAAATTTTAAAATCTATGGAATTATCAACCAAGCGAATATTTAGTTTTTTTCAATATTAAATGCAAATTCTTGAACTTAGTTTATATTAAAGGTGTTGCTTGGAATTTCATTATGTGTACTTTCAGGTTTTTTTAATTTAGGCAAAACCGTTCAATTTTTTACTTGATGCCATCGATTCTCAAAACACATCATTTATTAAATCAAATTTATTTTGTTAAAAATCGCATACATCATACGATATCAATTATAATTCATATCACGGTTTATGAACAAAATATATATATTTTAAGTTGTTTACTTGAGCTAAAATGTAATTTAAACTTTTTTCATTTAAATTAAAAATCATGTAAATGAAGGGTTTTAAGAGAAAATGGACGTATTTCATATAAAAAATATTAAGTGTTTTTAAACTCCCGCTGCCTAATAAAAAGTTAACCATTTTATGATTATATGTATATAATTTAATAGAATCAAGTATTACCGATTTGATTAAATTGAGTCTATTTTAAAAGTTACTTCTCTATATCCTAAGCCGCTACACATTTTCCGATTAAAAACTAAAAAAATAAACTGTAGCTATTCAATACAAAATATAAGTGTTTTCCTAAAACGAAACGTTAAACCGACTCTCTTTACTCTCATTTTGGTTTAACGTTAATTTCATTAATCTCTCTCTGCAATTGTATTGAAAATATTCTTGCTCTCTAAAATCCGTCTCAATTTTCGCCTATTTCTTTTACTTGACAGAAATTATCATCATGGTTGAACTGCCTCATTTTTACACTGCCATTCTGTGCTTTCACTGAAATTATTACTGCTATTGCTGATGCTGCTGTTGGGCACCATTGTCACTGACTGCTGCATATGTTGAGCTGCGGCAGCGGCAGCAGCAGCTGCTGCCTGAGCTGCAACTTTACTGTAACTTTCCATAAAATCCTGTTGTTGCTGGTAACCACCTCTAACACTGTCACGTGTCTCAAAACGATCACGATCAATTGTCGAACGTACGCCACAGTCCAGAGGTTGTTCGTCGTCTTGATCACTCTCGTCGCCGTCCTTTATAGCTAGATTTCTATTTCGATGTTCCTCATGATGATCTTGTTGATGTTGTTGTTGATGATGACTCTGAAGTTGTGATAATGATGGCGTTTGCTGCTGCTGTTGATGATGTTGACTGTTAACCTTAATATCTTCCTCCTCACTGCCAGCAGCACATCTTTTACCCAAATCCAATAGGGTGCCTGTCATGGAATTCGCTGCTGCTGATCCACCCTCCATGTTCGATTGTAGTGCCAGTGGAGAACTGGTGGCTGCAGCCGCCACCATAGTTTGGAAATTACTTAAATTATTGGCAATGCTATTGACATTGTGCCGGCGTAGATTTTCGACAGCCAGACGGTTTGTACTCAAATTGATAAGGGCATTCATCATTACTTTATTGCGTTGATAGTCCTTGCGCAGATGTTGCCGTATCTCGGTGTGGCAGTGCTCGTTGTTGGTCACGATTATCTCGCCGGTGTCGGTGGTAGTAACACGCGCCTTGCAATTAAACTTACGCGACAAATTACACTGCCAGTATTTCTTATCTTTGCGCACATATTGGATGCCAAAGGTGTGGCCATCGTGAACCAGCAAGGGTTTGCCACGCTGACTCAGCATAAATTCTAATTTGCCCTGGAACCAATGTTCACCGGGCCCAACTGCAGAGAGTTTAAAAGGTGGAATATTAAATAGAGGTCTCAGTAATAATGGTGAATAAAGATGAATTGTTCGTAGCGCCGTTATGACGAGGCTGTACTACGTTACGATCGAGATGAATTCAATTTTACAAACGGATGTATGTTAAACGTTCACAATGTTGTCCCTATGAAGTTGTAGGTCATGGATGAATGAGCATACATGCAATTATTTCTTATGGAATAGTTAAGACTTCAAAATTAGTTTATATATTTCATAAAGAAAAACATTACAAGTGGTATGTGAAAAATGTCATGCAAGCTTCATAAGAATTAGACGGAGTATAACCTGCGATATGGATGATGATGATGACATTTTTTTAAATTTATATGCAAGTAAAAGTCTTTAGTAGTTGTTAAGGTTTATGACTAGCCTAATACTTACCAAAAATAACTGTCCTTCGTTATATTATAGTTATATATGTATTATTATTTTTTATTTATTTAAAATTTCTTATAGTATTATTGTGTTTAGTTAGTTAAGACTTGTTATATTTATACCAGATCACAGAAAATTAAAAATTTGCCTATTTGCTCTCAAGCAAAAGTGAAGAAAATCATTCGGAATTAATATGAAAACTTTTAAATTGGTAAAAGGTGGAAATTCAAATTTTAAATTAAATTGTTAAGAATCAGCAGCAACGTGTTAAAATGGCTTCAGTTTAACATAAAATAGAGTTTGAAATAGGCACTAAAAAACTATGTTTCTTACTCGTATTGTTTTAGTACATTTTCGATATTAGATATCTTTAATGTTATTTAACGATGAACTTTTTGTGAAACTTGTTCTTTTTTCCTTATTTCGAGAAAAGGACCTCAAAATGGCACTTTACAACATTCAAGTGCTCTATAAAAATGTTGCTCAAGAGACCAAAAATCTATATCTCCAACTTTTACTAATCATTTTGTCTCTTTTCAAAAGCACTGTGTGAACAGCGACATGAAATAATTAAAGTATATCGTTATTTTATTATTTTAGTACGTATTCGATGTCAGATGTCTTCAATGAAATTAAACAATGATTTTTGTTGTGGAACATTTAAACTATCTATCTTGACTCTTTACGTGTCCCTTTTCGTCCTCTTTTTTAAGAAAAGTTAGAAAGGTGCCTTAAAATGAGACCTTAAAACATAAATATTTTCTACAAAAATTTTTCCCAGAAAATTTTTGTCGGGGTGTTCTATGTCCTAACATCTTCAACTTTTTATGTTTTTGAAAAACCGGAAAATTTTACCTCAAAAACCCGGTTAAACTGGTTATTAAAAAATCGATATTTTGTAAAAACCGCTCTGACGGTTTTCGACAAAAAAAACCGGTTTGACGGTTTCCGGTTTTGTATACTCTAGGTACATACGTAATACCCCCGTAGGAAGTGTCTTTAAGACATCCTCAAGGATAGGTGCATGACCACAGTAAATCTTTGAAGACTTTTAGGGGACCGTCCATACAAATCGTCGACGAAATTTTTATACAAGTGTCCGCTTTGTCATGCACGACCTTATGAGCGACAATGTCGGTCAAATTTTCGTTGATGCCTATACAAGCGACCTGTCGCCCACACAATCATGCACGACTTGATGGTCGGTCAAATTGTCTTTGATGCCTATGTATGTATGTCTTGAATGGTCATTACATTGGTGCCATTTTAATAGATAGATTTTTAGCTGTTCTTTAATTAGTATGACGAATTGTTAATACTTTTAGAAAACTACTGACCAAGAGAGAAGTGAATTATATAAATATAGGGCATTTACCTACATTCGAAATTTCAGACAATAAAATATAAAATATTCGCCCGTTTAATAAACAAAAAATGCTTACGTCATATTCCATTTTTTTGTTCCCATTATCATAGAACACATTTCTTTCCTTTGATTTTGTTAAATGTGTTTGATGCACGATAACATTAGTATTTTGTCGATCAGCTTGTCGTCAACCGAGTGTTTTGACGACAATTACATCAATATTTCACATTTTTCTTCCTTAGATTTTGTTGATTGTGTTTGATGCACGATAACATTAGTAATTTGTCGGTCAGCTTGTCGTCAATCGAGTGTTTTGACGACAAGTACATACATTTTTCACATTTTGTCTTGAGGTCAGCGTTGACGACAAAGTCGTGTATGACGGAACTTCCTACTGGGACCCCTGTAGGAAGTATCGTCATACACGTCTTTGTCGTCAACGCTGTCCTCAAGACAAAATGTGAAAAATGTATGTACTTGTCGTCAAAACACTCGGTTGAGGACAAGCTGACCGACAAAATACTAATGTTGTCGTGCATCAAACAAAAAATTCAATGTCACGGAACAATAACGACATAAAATTGAAGAGAGGAAAGTAGAAGTAAAAAATATTCAGTTTGTTGGAAACAGCAGTGCGTTACCGACATTGTCGGTCATTTTGTCGTGCATGATTGTGTGGAAGACATGTCGCTTATTTAGGCATTAACGACAATTTGACCGACATTGTCGCTCATCAGGTCGTGCATGACAAAGCGGACACTTGTATGAAATTTTCATCGACGATTTGTATGGACGGCCCCCTACGTGTCATCAACGATTTACTATGGTCATGCACCTATCCTTGAGGATGTCTTGCAGACACTTCCTACTGGGACAGTGTACTATTATAAAAAGGTAATACACCTAAAAGTACACAATAATATATATCCAAATGTACTCAAAAGTATATAAACATTAACTTAAAAGTACATAAAATTTTACTTAAACAATATGAAAATGCACTTAAAAGTACAGAACAATTTACATAAAACTACATCAAAATTTACTAAAACTAAATATAAATGCATTAAGGCTACATAAAAATGTACTTAAAAATACATAAAAATCTGCTAAGTGTACTAAAATGCACTTAAAAGTGCAGGAAATTATCAAAGTGTGCTTCAAATGAACTATAAAGTTATCAAAAGTGTACCACAAAAGTACATAAAATGTACAGAATAGTGTATAAAATAAACTAAGAAGTTCATCAAATGTACGATATAGCACATACATGCACATACTTAAAATGTAGTTTAAAGTACATTTTAGGTACTTTACCTAAAATGTTATACATATTAAATTAAATGTTTTTAAAAAGACATAAAAATTACTGAAATATACGTAAAAGTAAAAAATATTTACCTAAAATACAGTACCTTGAAGTAAACAAAATGTACTTAAAAATTCGTTAAAGAACAAAGGGGCCACCGAAAAGTACACAAAATGTGGTAAATATGTACATAAAATAAACAACAATTGCATAAAATATTCTAGAAGTAAATTATGTGTACTAAAATTGTATGTATGAAAAAGTACATAAAAGTGTACTTAAGCTCATAAAATATACTTAATGTACTACAAAGAAAACTTAATGTAGGTCTTAAAAAGTACACTTAATGTACTAAAAAAACACTTAATGTACTAAAAAGTTCACGAAAGTACTACAAAGCACACGAATGTACTAAAAAGTACATAAAACATGCAAAAAGGTACAAAAATGCCCAAGAAAAAAATAAAAGTGTACTAAAAAATTCACTTAAAAATTATCTTAAAGATAATACAAATATATACTTATAGTACATCCAATTTACATAAAGGGTATTTAAAAATTGAACTTAAACGGCACCAAAAGTGTACCACAAAAAAACATAATAAGCCCGAAAATGTACGAAGAGTTTAGCAATTGTTTTTTTCATATGGGTACTTCCACAGAAAGTTAGATGGTGATCGAAAAAAAAAAATTAAAAAAAAATTTTCTGCCTTGTTTTAGTTAAGGCAAATACTTAAATTTTATTAAATTAAAATGTTTAAAGCTTATATTATTTTTATTTATGATTTAACGAACTGAAAAATTGCATTAATGATCTCGTAACCTCATTGCATTTTTAATAACATATTTTCTGATGATACAAGTGCACTTTTATCATAAAATATATATTACAACAGTGAATAACTTCAATAATAGTAAAAAATTATCAGTATGCTGCAAAATTTTGATTTGATTTTATTTATGTTCTAATGTTGCACATTCGTGACTAACAATTTTTGGTATTTAAACTTTATAATATACCCTAATTTCGCAATTAATTTTTATTTTAGAAACAGTTTTGTCATATTTTATCAAAAAGGAAATTAATGTCACATCACGCAATGTCACGTCACGTTTTACAAAAAAGGTTGTACAAAGAAATTCAAAAAAGTTCACCAAATTTATAATATTCCAGATCATATTAAGAATGGTTTTATCGAAAAATTTCGACTCAATTCTCAATAGTTTGTGTTTTTTTTAAAAGAAGAAAAAATTACTTCTATCTTTATTTGCTAATATTGTACGACCATTAGTTCAGAGGATTTCGTCTCTCTTACTAAATAAAGAGCTTCATAAGTATTACACAAAAGTAATAAAAAAATTAGGTTTTTCAATGTTTCTTATCTCTTAGAAACGTTCGACCTGTCACGTATATGACTATTGAATATGTACTTTTGCTAAATTATTGATACTTTTTAGTAGTTCTTGTGTATATTTTAAAACATTTTTAACACTTTCTTTGGTATTTTGTGTGTACTTTCGATGTTTTTACCACCCTTGCAATATTTGCATTATCCCATATTCCAATCGATTTTATACTCATTTTGAAGTTTATATTTTAGTATTTTTATTTACCTTTATATAACACTGTGCGACACTTATTTTAGGCCATGAAAAGATCTATATTATTATTTCTGACATGAAATAAAACAAAACTGTATACTTAGTTTTTCATTTTGGCCTAGTTTGCATTTAAAAGGATTTACAATCTTTAACGATATAATTATAAAACAATTTTTTTTAATTTTAATTTAATTGTTACTATTTTAAAGTTGAGGAACATTGTAATATTAATCCTTCATTATGCTATAAGTGTGTTAGAAAATTTTGAAAACAAAAATATATTTTACGGATCTTACTGTTTTACTATTCCTATCCAATTTTTAGCATTCAACTTTGAATAGTTGGTTTTTTTTATAACTATTTTAAATTTACGTTGATGTGTTTTTTTATAAAAATTAAAAAAACCCCAACACTAATAGTTTAATGTTTCTTTTTTCCTTAACATATATTGTTCCTCCACAATGCGAAGCTCATATTCGCGGTCTTATTAAAATTAAACTCCCAAGCGATATTTTTTTATTCATTTCATTCGGTAGGGGGAATATAACATATTTTTAAAAAATAGAATGAAATACGATCGAGATTTTAATCCATGTATGAATGCTTGACTTGCCAAATCCATAATCTGAATAAAACACAAAGCTAATATTGTATTTAACAATCCTGTTAAATTGTAAAGTCTAATAAATGATGTAAGAAATATTGTAAAAATATATTGTTAATTTGTAATATTGGAGAATTTTTTTTTAATATGGGGTGATTGGTGGTTTGAAATTCAAAATAAAAAATTAATTAGTGGAGTTAAGCTATTTATATAACAGAAACGATGAATACATTGCAAATATACAAAAAAATTTGCTGTTGTTCTTTTAACAGAGGCAATTTTAATTTATTCAATTTTATTTAAAAATTTAAATAAAGGTAACTGATGGTTAGTGTTGGTTAATCAGATATCAATTTATGTTTTATAAATTTTCCTTGAATTGTGAAGATTAAATATTGTTATAAGCACAGAATTAAAGTGATATTTCTTTTTTGTATGCCACAACAAGCCGTTGTGCAAGCATTTGAACGAGAGCTATCATTATTACTATTATAAATACAAGCATTTAGTTGACCTGCCCACTGATTAGTACAACACCAAGTTGTCCATATAACAGAAAAAGACTCTTTTTAAAAATGAGATGTTAAATCATTGTCACTTTTCCTGTACACTGTGGCTGCATTTGTGGAAGGTATAAATAAATTCAAAATTACCATTAATTAAAAATAGTTATATTAATTTTACTTATTAGTTAATTTTGTTAAATTTATTTTGAGAAGAAATGAGCCCAATTTCTGTTAACGTTGCATGTAAGTGATAACGGTATACTTAAAAAAAATGAATTCTCCCAAAAGCATGCTATGTTAGTTCATAATAATCATATAATTTTATTAACATACATACATAATGTAAACTTTGTGCACAAAGAAGTAAGATGCTGGTTTTATCGTTCCTCAGGTTATTGTCCACGTTGTTCGAAATCATTAAAACAACATTTAATTTAAGTGATTCTAATTTTCTTTAGTAGTTGATTGACAAAAAGTTATTAGAGTGGTTAGAAAATAAATATATCTATTAACCCCAACAACTTGTTATAAATAAAAGTTTATTAACGTAAATGTGTCTGTTTGTAAATTCAGTTTGTAGTCTTTTGAACAATACAAAAATAATTTACAAATTATTAAGTATTTTACAAAAATTAATTTATTATTTATTTTTCAATTAATTATTTTCTTTTATTAAATTAATATAATCCAAAAACAAATGTGCATTTATATAAACGAAATTAAGATAGGTAATACATGTGACAAGTAGCTTCTTTTATTTAACCCTTAACATTACATAAGTATCGATTTCTTACAAAGGTTCAATTTTAAAATTGTGACCATTGCCACCCGGCGATATTGTTATCGAATCTATCACTTGTACTGACTGATGCTGTGGATGTGAAGGGTGATGTTCGGACTGGTGTTCAGATTCATTCAATCGCTGGCGCTCCCTGTCATCATTGACATGTGCCAACGCAGAATGTGCTGGAGAAAGTTCTGCGGCATTGTGCACTGGTATATGATCATCGTTTAAGTGAGCCCTGAGAGACCGCTCGTGACCTGCGTCGTGAGCCGTGGTTGCTTGATTTACTAACCGACTATGATCCGTAGCCGATATGGGTGGCGACATGTCATAGCCTCCTGCATGTGTTTGCGGTGAGTGTACTGCACTGCCGTGCATTATTGTCTGGATGGCATTGTTAGAAGGCTGTTGTAAGGGTGGCGCTAAATTAGGTACCGTCGCAGGGGCCATCAGCTGATGCGTTGACTGATGTTGTGCTAAGTTTGACATTGATGATGCAAAGTGATGTGAAGTTGTGGGATGCATAGACGTCGTGAGATCACCGGCTGCAGAATGTGGATGATGGTGCATAGATGGCGGTGTTGTAGGGGACATTGGATGACCATGGTGTTGTCCATGGAAACTGGCTTGATACATATTTACACCAGGTGATGCCATATTTTGAGCAAACCGCAAGCCTCCCCCACTGCTAGGCGTCTGTTGCGACTGAGGTGTCGCTGTAGTATTATTAACCATGCTACCACCACCGCTGCTATTGCCACTGGCAGACATAGCGTCACCATTAGGTCCCATACTATTAGCACCTGCGTTATTATTGCCACGCATATGTGGCAGATGATTATGAACGCCCGTGGCTGAGATTATCTTTCCTTGGTGGGTAATGCAACGTGCCCGACACATGCTTATGCGATACGACTTACACAGCCAATAGGTTTTCATGCCCTGCTGGGTGGCCACGGTATTATTGCGGTTAAACACACAATTCCCATGTAATAGTGATGTTGAACTCAGCATAACAACGTTGGGGCAGTCTGTGATCGATCACACGCGCACACACAAACACAAGCGCAGCAATATTAAATAAAAAGTTCAAAATTATTTCATTGTAAACCTTGTATGTATGTGTATATCTCAGATAATATCATCGAATTGAGTGATTTCAGTTAAATGTTATTTACAAAACAAAAATATAATTTACAAAAGCTCCAAATCAAAATTTATAATATTTACATTAATCTAGAGTCGGTTACAAAGTCCGATTTTGTCAAATAGGGGGAAATGTGTACACAAAACTATTGTCTGCTGAGCTGACAAAGACCTGCCCTTCTCACAATTAGTATGTTTCGAAAATATCTATTAAAAATAAGAATTTTACGAGTGGCCGTTAGAAATACTTTTTTTGGGCAAAAGTTGATATGTCCAATTTATAAATTAAAGTTTTGAATTCTCATACCACAGTACAATATTTTTCAGCTCATTGATTCGGGACTCAATTTTGAGAATTGCATGTAAAAGCAGCCCTAAAAATAAGTACTTCTGCGCCATTCGTTTTGTACGAAATATCTCTTTTGTCGTAGATATTAAATAAGAGAAAAAAATGCGAAACAAACCTACCAGAAAAAAGTACATCCACTGCCTTTATTATTCCCCATTTTTCAACTTTTTGCTTAATAACTGGATTACAAATCAAAAAAGTTTAATTTAATGTAACAAAAAGTACACTTATGTACTAACTAGTATAACTAATTATACCAACAAGTACTTTAATTGTACCAAAATGTAAAATTTGTTTTACCAAAAAGTAAAATTTATGGTATCAAAGAGAACCATTTATGGTTTCAAAAGGTACAATTTATGGTACCGAAAAGTACAGTTTATTGTACCTAAAAGTGAAATTTATGGTACCAAAACGTATAATGTATAGCACCAAAATGTGCAATTTATGGTACCAAAAAGTACAATTTATCGTACCAAAAAGTAAAACTTATTATACCAAAAAGTGCAATAAATGGCACTATATATATAATTTATTATACCGAAATGTACAATTTGTGGTACCAAAAAGTAAAACTTCTTGTATCAAAAGTAAAATTTATTATACTAAAATGTACAATTTGTAATACAAAAAAGTAAAATTTATTATACCAAAAAGTACAATTTATTATACCAAAATGTACAATTTATAGTACCAAAAAGAACAATTTACAGTACCAAAAAGTACAATTTATTGTACCAAAAAGTATAATTTATTATACCAAAAAGAGAAATTTATGGTACCAAAAAGTACAATTATTATACCAAAATGTACAATTTATGGTACATATTCTACAACTTTCCTACAGATACAAAAGAGATATTCCGTACGTTATACTAAGATATAACCGCGTTAAAATATGGGTATTTCCAGCGGAAGGACGGACGATTTCACAGTACAAAATTGCTATATTTTTAAAATTTTGTTTTTGTAATCATATAATGAATTAGTTGAACTTCAACAAAACTAACTATTTATATTGTTGGAAAGTCTCTACTTTCCAAATCCGCTAAGAAACTTAAAATCGGTGTTATTGGCTTATAAGTGCGTTAAAGTACGAAAACCCGGTTTTTTTTACCCGCAACTCAAGATTTTTGGGTTTTTGCGAAATTTGAAAAACAGAAGCACCTACTAGAAAAATAGTATAATTTCCCAGGTATTGTTTTCTTAGCCGCTCTTTGTTATCCATAACACAATGCGTGTGTCCGTAACGATTAAAGTTGCATAAAAGGTAAAAATATTTAAATGTCGTATATAAAACCCCAAAAAAAACTTCTTTATTTTACAAAAAAAAAATATAGTGATCACATAACAAATTTCGCAAAATTTCATAAATTTTCATAGACACTTCTTGTGGCAATGGAAAATTGTGTGTCCGTAACGCACTTTGTGTTAGTCATAATTTTGAATACTACATTTTAAGTAGAGTTTCATTTAAAGAACATTGTAGTACTGTCCAAAATCTATATTTTTTAACATGAACATAATCAAATATTTCAACTTTTCGAGAAAAATACAAAAAAAGAAAAAAACGTGCGTCCGCAACGTCAGGAAATACCCATGTAGAAAAAGTGTTAAAAATCCAACTTGAGCAAAAAAAATCGTAAGACCATTAAATTTTTAATGCAGCCAACTTGAAAAAACGAATGATGCAGAAGTTCTTATTTTTTGGGCTACTCTCAGGTACAATTCTCAGAATTGACTCCCGAAATCATGTGTTGTACTGTGCACTGACATATCAACGGTTTATATGGCTATTTAATAGATTTCAAAGTTTCTCAGACATATCATCCTTTGCCCAACATGTTCTAAAAGAGTTATGCCGATCTTCTCGCAAATTAGCGATATGCCTTAAAGAAGTTTCTTTGAATCGGCTGCCTGTAAAATTATGAAAATTAGACATATCAACTTTTGCCATAATGGTATAGAAATATCCTGTTAAAATGTACAGCCCTCAATTTACCAAACGTTGCAAATCTTTGGAAGTTGTTCCTCATATTTGTCTCATATTTGAACTGATTAGATCAGATTTAGACGAACTTTCGCCTTAAATCAAATCAGTTTTCTGTTGACACACGGTCTGACTGCCGCCTATATATTCGGAAAGTATATATGACTAATATCTAAACAAAAAAAGTGCTTTAAAGTAAGAAAAGTGCAGAGATAAACGACTGAAACGCTTTGGCGTAAAGGCCAAAACAAAATTAAATAAAGAAACCTACACCTTAAAGAAGAAGCTCTTAATTAGATTTTTCTACAATACAGTTACAAAAATTCATTATATGTGTAGACAAAAAGAAAGAAGAATTGGAAAGAAAAGTTATTTATACATTTATTTATTCTCCCTTATTATGTATGTCGTAGTCACGTCGAATCTTTGTCGTTTTTCAAATATGGCATCGTTTATGTCGTTTTTAAGACTGAAATACGACTTGTACTTGCTCCTATCATGTTCTTCTTCATCAGATGATGAAAAATGTTCCACACTAAACATTTCTGTTAATTATTACTAATTTTACTCAAATAAAAAAACAATCGAATGTTGTCGAAAGTCGACTTAGACATACGTAATAAGGGGGATTGTATTTATTTTACCCTACAACCAGTCATACATGTATTTATACTACCAATTTCTAGTTGCAGCCAAATAGTCTCCCATTAGAGGAGATTGAAACTTTTTCTTAGTTTAAATATTTTGAACCTTGAAAAGTAAAATATAATAATTACATATTTTTTATTTACCCTATAACCAATCGTATAGATAATAAAACTAAATTTCATACTACCAAATTTAATTTTAAGCTAAAAATTCTTCAATCAAAGAAATCTTTAGAATTGTTGATACTTTTTCTTAGTCTTAATAGTTATGTCGATTCTCATTACCAACGCGAATCCTACAAATAACTTGAGACTTAGTGTGGTTTTAGTAATTATGTACATGTGTTTTATGATGATTGTGTTAGCATATGCCCAATGAATGTATGAGTTCCCAACAGAATGCACCTTTATTACCCACTACATGAATAAATCCAACACAAAACTATTAATGCAAATGTAGTAAAGAAACAAACAGAAATGCCCACAGTAACGGGAGCTACATGAACTTACTTGGTGGAATATCCATGTGATTGGCAAAACCTTTAAAATCAGCCGAAGCATTCAAATCATTAGGGTATTCTTGACCACTGGATGTGGCACCACCACCACCACCATTCTTGTAAAATGTATAATCCAAACCAAAAGCTGCCGGATTAAAGGAGTTGCGCAAGGAAGCTGCCGCAGCAGCAGCTGCTGCTGCACTGGGGCCATTTGGATGCAAATGATGTTCGGCACTTTCACGCTTGACACCGCTCAGATCGTAACGTTGCTCCACCATGGACATGTGAGGCAAAAAGAAATCTTCTGTGTTCATTTGATCCATGCTGCTGTTGGCGCCCATCTCGGAGCCGTCATTATTGTCGCTGCTGTGGTCGGTGGCTGCCAGGGAACGTCTCAGTTTATTGCGTGAATATATGGACAGAGTTTCCGAACTGAAATCGGACAAATGACGTTTGAGGGTTGCACCCGCTGCTGATGCTGCTGCTGTTGTTGTTGCTGGCCCCGCATGAAAGCTATGCGAGTCATTCGATTTTGTGCTAACGGTTGATATGTTTAGAGACGGCGATGCTGGTGACATGACGGGTGATTGTGACCTCTGCGGGGTGTTGGGATTACTATTTGTTGCCACCGTCACTGCCGGTCGGTCAGTTTTATGCGTATTCTCAGCAGTACTATTCTCTAAATCGAGGGCGGGTGAAGCTCCACCTTTGGTATTTTGATTGGAGGTTTGCTGCGTTGATGTTTCATTTTCGTCATTTGTATTTGGATTTAAATTCGATTTATCCGCCGACGAGGAAGCTGCCGAAGACGACGAGTTTGTGGCTAAACCTTTAATTTGTAATAGTTGCCCAATTTTCATAAATGCTTGAAGTTCGGTGTGTTTAACATTAACTACACCTTGATACATAAATTCCAACAGTTCGCACATGATTGTGTAGGAGACATCTTTGAGAATAACTGGAAAGAAACAACATAAAAAGTTGTTAAATTAAATAAACATTAAGGTCAGAATAATGTAAATACAAATATAGAATATAAAATACATAGGCGCCGTTACAAAATTAAAAAAAATGAAGGAACTTGGGAAGTGACCTAGTGCATAGTGTAAGTCTGATCGAGTACAATATGAATCTGTAAACTTAAGTTTCCTTACACCCTCAAAATCTAAAATTACGGTTCAAAATCGATGTTTTCGGGTCTTTCATCACTTATGAGCTAATAACTCAGCCAGTTCAGAACCAGTTTTTAATTTATTACTTGTTTTGGAAACAAGAATCTTAGACCATTCCTACGATATATATATTTCTATACATAACTTGCCACATCTGTCTTTTTTGCTTAAAAATTGCACACTTTTTTGATTTTTCACTATTTTTTAAGTTTGAACAAGTTTTTAGCCACTATTTTTTTAGGAACCCCTAATATTTAATCTATTATTCAGAAAGTGCATTTTGTGTAAACAGAAAAAAGGATTTGGAGTTTGCCTTTTTTCTTTGTCAAATTACAAACTCTCACAAACGTTACCATTGTATTAATAATGATCATCAATAATGTTCGTATTCATTACATTGTACAGTTTCGTCTTTCATATAACTATCGCCACGTAGATGTCAGCAAATCCACTGAAGTCTCAATATAATAAGACATTTTCCTAAGAAAATTCAAACAATTATCGAAATTAATAAAATTTATATGTTGACAGTTTTGAAATCAAATTTTTTTTACAGATTTTTCTTAATTTTTTTCTAAAATTAAATGCGGATGCGTTTCCATAGAAATAAACAGATTTTTAATTAGATTTAAATAAAAATCTGTTATCTAAACACTTTGATTCAATTTTATACGACACGAAAAGATGTATGTATATAGCCATGTATGTATATACAGTTTATATACTGTACACTGATCATGATGTGAGTGACAACGACGACGGCGACGACGAATACTGACGACTTTGTTCAGCAAAAAGAAAGAGGTCAGCCATATTCCTATAAGATGTTATCGCTCAGTAATAAAGTAATAACAAGTACAAATACTAAATCAATACATAAAATAAAATTATATTTTTACGATAAGACACAAAATAACGAAAAAAAACATGTGAAATCTTAAAAAACAACTTAAAGGCAACAAAACGAGTGAAGGAGCACCGCCGCCGCAAACAGCATCAGTACACATCTACTTAAAAACAATATTATCACTTGTTCTCAATAATCACACAATTACGAGCGTGTATATTTTCCAATGCGACACGAACAGTCGACAGTCGAGATGCGTCAAATGGATGGACGGACGGACGGACTGGCTGGCGTTCTGACTGACCTATACTATATCATAGACAAAGGGATGAGCGCGCGGATTGGTACTGGGCTGGGCTGTGTTCACCAAAGATCGACTCAGAAACAGATAGATGAACGAACGGATAGATAGATACGAACGAGATCAACAGTCAAGAGGAATATATAGATAGTATTCTACTTGTATGATCGTTGTTGCTGCTGCTGATGGATCCTCTCCATTTAAACTGCGGAAATGTATCATACACAAACAACAAAAATTATCACATTATGCACAAACATGAGGTATGCATGATAGCGTTTCATAAGAAAAAACAAATAAATCCCAAAATTTTGGGATTTTGAAGAGTTTTAACAATGAATTTTGGGCTTTCGAAAGTTAGGTAAAGATAATGAAATTTAAAGGAAAAGTATATTACACCCGTAGTACTTATTAATTTACTCGGTTCCACGAATTACTCGCGGAATTCTTTTATATTTTGTATATTAAGAAGAAAAAAAGTCTCTACTAAAACACATATGAATGGCTTATAAGCCAAATCGATTAATTAATAATTGATTTTTAAAAATTTTTGAAACCAAATCATTGATAATTTCTATATTTTTCTCCATTAAAAACAAATCAAGGACAAAAAAAATATACAATAATAAAAATGAACACTAAGAAATGATTAAATGTTACAACGTTAAATTTTGTACATCATTTATATGACTTAGGGTAATTCCATTGTAAAGGGTGTGGCCGTGAAAGTCTGCAATTCCCAAGGATGCTAATAACTTTTAAAAACTTTTAGAAACATAAAGAACACGATATCTGCTAAAAATTGCCATAAGAAGACTGCGACGGACGTGACCTTACAATTTGGAGATTTAAAGAAATATGACTTTCAGGTTTTATTCTGTAAAAATTTCCATAAAACGCGCAAAATTATATATATACTGTAAAATAAACTCCAAAAGTATAAAGAAATTATGGTTTTTATAGGGTTTAATTATATAACAAACATAAAGGTAAACATATAAGATAATAATAAGATACAATTATTCGTTATCTGTAATATCGTATACATCATCTTTAGAGTGGGTAAATTTTTTTCTCGCAAAGCTATTATCAAAATCGTAATCTACAATAAATTCTAAGAAAATTTACTCAAGAAACCATGGGTCTAAAATTAAAATCGATCCCCCGGATATTAACGAGAAAATTTGGTCACAAAGGGATCTGATGATGAACTCGGGTCGGAGTTCGAAAAGCGAAACTCAAACAATAAAAACATTCTGATCTCGATAGTCTATTTAGTGTATTGTTTCAATACACTAAATAAATTAATACTAATCAATGCGATCATCGTGACTCTCACGAACAACTCTGTAAAGGAAATTTTCGTATTGTTGAAAAAATTCACAACAAGCCCCACAAATGCCCCAGATTCAAATAAGTGACCGAGCCCCAGTCATTTTTCCCACCTAACATTTTACCCAATTTTTTCCCACCGCTCTAACTGCCCTAAAGCAACCCCTAGAGGAGTCAAATGTATGACCGACCCCCAATATTTTTGCAACCCCAACAGATTCTCAAAATATTAATCAAAAATTTATTTATTTTTATAATTTTTTTAATTAGTGCCAACCGCTCCCATGGTGCCTCCTAGAGGGGTAAAGAGTATGACCGACCCACCATGGCCAGTATCAAAAATGTTATGTCAATCATATTTAAGAAAACCCAAACATTGTGGTTGTTATGTCTTATGGCAGTCTTAATTTTTTATCCAGGGACGGGCGTGACCAAATGTTTTCTGTAAATAAATACTCAAATATTAAAATATATGTTCACAAAATGTCACTATATTATTAACTGCACTTACATTGTTATTCTTGAAAAGTATTAATGTTTTATAATGTAAATTAACAATTTTATTAAACTTTTGTCATATTTACGGGAATGGGTGTGACACAAAATTTATTTAATCATAAAATTTTTATTATAAAACATACAAAATCAAAACCTTATGAGAAAGCAAACAGAAGTTTTGTCTTTCCGGAGATACAAGTTTTTACTTATCAATATAAATGGAATGTAATGGTAATGGAATATTAGAAAAAAAAGATGGAAATGAGAGTGTTCGTTAAATGCTCATTTCAAACTGTTGCCAAATTGATAAAAATTAAATAAAATATAATTTTTTCCATTTGTCCATAACTGTCGTTCTCATGTACATAATAATTGACCGATTTTTACTACTATAGACATCATTTTTTTTAAACTTAGCTAAATTTTGGACATCAACCATAGAAATAGCAGAGACTCCATCAGCTATTTTAAAGCTATGCATTTTTCGAGCATGGTTTACAGCTCTGCATGATAGATGCAAATACATAAAGCAACTCTTCCAAATTTTCCCTCTCAATATATGTATTTGCATCTGTTATGCAGGGCTAATCTTTTTGATGAACATAGAGACAACCCTCGTTTTATGGATGCTTCAATTGAAAACTAACAGTTTTAGACGTACTCAATACGCTTACAGATAGATTTCCAACCTATTTCCGCTGTCTGCACTTTTGTTTTCTTTGTTCCTACTGCTCATTAGCCATTCTCATTTTCTTAGTATCTCTTCTTTTTCTCTCTATATAGATACATTTTTTTTAAGTTTCTTTAAGTCGTTTCTAATTTTGACTACCTTTGATAAGATTGCACTTTAGCTTGGGGGTTACGGGTGTGACCAAATATTTTCTTAATAAAATACTCGAATATTAAAATGGATGGTCATTAATTTTTACTATATTATTAACTGCTCTTACTTTGTTATTATTGGAAAGTATTAAAGTATCAATATAAAGTAAAAATTTTATTGAAATTTTTATTTTTTAATTTAGCTGTGACGGGTGTGACTAAAAATTTTAATATTTCTATTAACTCATAAAACTCTTATAATAAGACATACAAAGTCAAAACTTCATCAAAACCCAAACAAGATAACGATTGAAATAAATAAAGAGTTAAGGAATCTAAGAAAACGTCCAATATAATTAGGAAGTCCATAATTGTCGGAGTCTTGTAGGCATCCATTGACCGATTTTTATTAAAAATAAGTAAATAATATTTTTCCTGTTTAGGGCCGTTTTACGTAGAATTATCTTTATCACTATCAGCTTTATGTTTTTCAGAAGTTAATCAATTTGGCAAGTGAAGCACTAATATGTGACATATTTTGCCAAGCATACATGTTTGAATAAAGAACCAGCTGAGAAGAGTTGCACTTTAAACATCAGCTATGTAGATTTAATACGGCTAGGATTCGGTAAATAACCAAATATTTTCGAAGAAGGTTGTTCACGAAACCAATCATGCAATCAGGCTCTAGCAATCATACGTTTAATTCATCACTTTAATTCAGCACATATTCTTCAGCAATATTTAATCTTTGAGGCCCCTTAATATTTAAATTTTACTCTCGCTTTAAACGCTTTAGAAAAATAATCCCAATGCTTGACATCAGTTTTACGTTAATTTCAGATAATTTCATACGATAACAGAAAACGCATAAATTTTGCTTTCAAAAAGTCACACATAACATTTAATAGTTTTTAAGATAAGCCAGATACATTTAAATAACGTCAACATATCATCAATATATGTACTTACAAACTATCAATATTTGAATGTCCTATCTTTAAGATACTTCGAGTGTCAACAGTTGGCAGACCTACTTCATAACAAAAACAACCTATTAACACATACATACATGCATCTATAACCAAGTATTGACTCGAAACCGATTAAAATAAGTCATGATTTGGTTTAAGAGACAACAACAACAATAGCTCCAAAAGTACTCACATATACTAGAGCACATATACAAAACAAAAAGTAATAACAATGTATGAACATCAACATCTCTTTACTCTACTTTTATTTATATAAGTATATATTTCTTGGGTATTTTTCTGATGAAGATAAACTTTGTCTAAAGTTCATTGAAATCGTGATAAATAAAATGCGATCATCATTAACATCACCGACGTCGACATCATCAACACCACCACCAACATTATAAGCGACTATGGTCCATCGACGATTATCACTGGGGGTAGAAAATGGCAGGGCGAGTGTCTCGAATCTTCAGATTACTACAAATCTTAATCTGCCTACTTATGGCTATGATACAAAAATAAACGGAAAACCATAGAAAATTAGGGCAAATATTTTATTTTTGTATTTATGTAGTTCAGACTACAATGATTGCATATATTAAAGTTAGTGTAGCATAATTAAGCATTAAGTATTATTCAAAGAAAAAAATAAAAACAAAAACAGATCAACAAATACATAATCTTCATATTCGTTCGTTTATTATGAGCTCATTCAAATCTATTTGAAAACACGCCTTTTATATGCGTTTTCTATTTGGTTTTCCATCGACCAATTGGAAACGAGTTGAGAGAATCCAATAAAACACTTTTGTTACGCTTTATGATAAATGAGTTTATCGAATCGGAATAGTTCTTTAGTTACGGACATGAACGAAATTCAACAATCGTGTGTCTCTTATCTATAAAAGAAAAATAAATACGATAATGGACGGAAGACTAATAAAAAACAACAGTGGGCCGGTCATACAATGGGAATTTGAAAAGAATGCTACTGTTTATGCTAAAAAAGGCTAAGTCACAAAGTTTGGGGTACATGTAATTTTATGAAAAAATTATTATTACATGCCGTGTGCTGAAAAAAATATAAATCCATATTTTAAATAAAAATCGGTCAATTAATATGTACAAAAGAACGACAATTATGGACAATTGGAAAAAATTATATTTTTTTTTAACTTTTATCATTTTGGCAACAGTTTCAAATGAGCATATAACGAACACTCTCATCTCCATGTCTGTATGCTAGGACTTACATTAACTTTTTCTAATATTTCCTTTATGTTGATAAGTAAAAACTGTTATCTCCGGAAAGACAAAACATCTTTTTGATTTCTTATAAGGTTTCAGCTTTGATTGTTTTATATTAAAAGTTTTAGAACAAGGTCCTCAAGCCTGATTATTCAAAATTTGGGATATTATTCTAAAATTATTAAAGTCGAATAAAACTTATTTATAAAAAACAAGTTTTATGAGTACCTGCCCTTAAATATGACAATAGTTTAATAAAATTGTTATTTAACATGATTAAACATTAATACTTTCCAACAATAACGACGTAAGTGCAATAATAACATAGCGAATATTTTTAAACATTTATTTAAATATTTGAGTATTTAGTTACAGAAAACATTTGGTCCACCCGTCCCTAGGTAGAAAATTAAGACTGCCATAAGCCATAACAAACCCTATGTTTGGGTTTTCTTAAATATGATTGACATGAAAGTAATTTACTACTGGCCATGGTATAGGCCAGTACATAACAAACATAAGTGCATTTTGTATGAAAGCCTCTTTAGATGGTTAAGATAGATAGGTATGTTAGAGAAACACATTAGAAGGGAAATACAAGTGGGGGTTGGCAATACATGTTACCCCTCTAGGAGGCACCATGGTAGCGACTGTAGCTAATTAAAAAAAAATATAAATTTAAAAAAATTGTATGGAAACCACCTTAAGGGTTGAAAATAGAGGGTAGATACGTTTTGAGAAACTGTTGGGGTTGCAAAAATATTGTGGGTCCGTCATACATTTGACAACTCTAGGGGCTGATTAAGGGCAGTTAGAGCGGTGGGAGCAAATTTTATACAATTTGATTTTTGTATGGAAGCCCCCCTGGGGATGTAGATATGGGTTAGGTATGTTTGGAAAACATGTTAGTTACTAAACGTTTTAAAACTACATTCTTGGTAATTACAGCTTTTTTTATAATAAAAAGTAACACATGTGACATGTATTGCTGATGGTCTCTATCGATTGTGTGATTGTATTAGGAATATATATGAAAACGTGAATAAATCTGTTGCTATGGTCAATAAGGTTTTTTTTTAAACAGTGTAGAGTGGAACTTTTTAAACAAATGTTTCTTGACCTTGCATTCCCTCCAGAACAAATAACAACACTTTGGGCAACATGGCATGAATTAGTTAGTTATTATGCCAACAATTATGAAGACATTTTAAAGGTCTAAAGGGCATTACACGATGAAGAAGAAACAAATTTTTGGGTGCATAGCGCATAGTTGCAGCAGTTTGCGAGCAATATTTATTATTACTGTTGTTTATGGTAAAGCCTGGGAAGACAAAACCATCTACCACATCAAAGTTATAGTTGCCATAGTTCACGCAGCGTCCCAAGTATTAGATCTTTTGTTCATGGTTCATTGAAACAAGTAACTTGGTATTGTCCTCATATATCGCCAGACCCACTTCTGCTGACTTCTTCCAGATGTTAGAAAAGGCCGCAGTAACATTCCGCGGTCCTCCACAAATGATATCGAAATTATCGGCATATGCGAGGAGCATGTGACTTTTATTAAGGATAGTACCAATCGTTTTTACTGCAGCCTTTCGCATGATCGTCTCTCTTATGATGTCAAAGAGATCGCATGACAGACTATCGCCTTGTCTAAAGCCTCGCTTGGAAGGAAATGGCTCTGTCAGATTTTTGCATAGTTTCACTGAAGACTTCGTATCAGCTTCGCTATGGCTCAGCCATAGCATCTAATGATTTCTGTCGTATCGGACAGTCGAATGCAGCTTTGTAAGCGCTAAACAGATGATCTGAATTTCTTGTGCCTTCACCAGTACTTGATGTAGTGTGAATATCAAGTCGGTCGTGGATTTGATTGGTAAAAGGCTGATCCCGAGATAGTTGGTACACTCACTTGGATCGCCTTTCTAAAGCACAGGAAAAAGAACACTCTGATTCCAATCATCAGACATTCCTTTAAACAAATCGTGTTTATGAAAAATCTTTCAGAATATACAGTCAAAATGTGTTTTTCCTTCGATCTCTCAACAATGCCTAAATTCATGACATCTATCCTTTGAGGCACATTCTTAGTAATTACCAGTCCCATACAGACACACACACCCCATACTTTCTCAACACAGATAAATAAAACGCTAAAGCAGCATATCATTGCTATCACATCCATGGACACGCACATTATGAAATATAAAACCCACTTGAGAAGTCTGAAAGATATTGAGGGGAAAAATGTTATGGCTCAATATCAGTAGCCCAGTGTGATGGAGCAATAAATTCGATTGTTACTGTGCGATAAAAAGATAAAAAAAAACTACGTAAACTATTGCTATGTGTGCGCTGCTACATATAAATACCCCCCGACCGAATCATAATTTTTGAAATGGCACGAAGGAAATTTCAATTCAGTTCAATGTTTTACTGGTTGTTGGTGTTGCTGTTCCTATTGTTGTTAACAAAATTGTAGTATACTGTTTTGTTTTACTAAATGTTATTTATAAGGTTTATTAATATTCTTTATCGTCACAACAACAACAGCAATAGCAACAACAACGATGAACGAATTGAAAATTGGTAGGTAAAGAGCGGTAGTAGCACCCCAAAGTCAGCCAACAAACAAGCAGCACCTTTGCTACTACACTTGAAAGATAAAATAACATTTTTTATTGCACTTCGATCAGATAAAGTCTCGTTAAGTGCGGACAACTGTGTGTGTGTGTGATATGATATCCATTCCAGAGTCCACAATAAATATTATTGCCATACACACACACTTACATATGTCGAGTAGTGTATGAGTAGAGTCTAGTGTAATATGTCGTATTATTTATGAAATGTGTATCGACGCGTATATTGAAACGAGTACACCACAAACATACGTCAATAGTTTGTTGTTCACTTTAGTCTGTAGTTTAGTTTAGCACTTGTGCTATTTATCTATGATATGAGGTCAGTGGTAAAAAAAAAGAATTTAGTATATTGAATAAGTTGGTCGAGTTGAATAAGGAATACTTGTAACTGTAAATTAGCTACTTATCACACAATCACATGTGACAATAGCACTTTGGGTTTATCATCGTGTGCGTGTGATAAACAAAGATGTGATATAAATTATAGTGTACGCACACACATAGACACGCTTTGTCGTACAATGAATTTATATTATAATATGCAGATAATATGTAAACTATTGGTCGAAAATCATGTAGCAATTAAAATGCTCCATATTTGGTATACAGCAGCAATAAAGCATCCATAAGTCACGTGTCGTTGTCATTTCAGATAAAACATGGAAGCTAAGTATTTAAGCAGGTTTTATATACTTATACTTTTTTATGCTTACAAATTTTTAACAAATAATTTAAGTATACAATTTTAAAACTTAGATTCCCTTTACATCCCATGAAGGTATGGAATAGACTTCGCGTTGTTGTGAATAAACACGCTTTCTATTTTAGATTCACAACAAACGGCACCTATTGGTTTATCGACGAATGCGAACGTCACTGTTTGAGAGCTTTTACTAGACATGCCGATTGACTCGACACTATACTGCGAAATCGCTGTCGACAACATTGAGGGGATCGGCAATGAAAGAGCCGGGTATCAAACAACGGATCACCCGTATGGTAATCGCGGGTTGTAACCATTATGCCACTGCGGGTCCCCTTTATATACCTTTTAAAAATATGAAACAAATCTCTGCTAAAAATAGTATAATTTTGCGACATATTTTTCTTTTGTTAGTCGATATTTAATACAAAAATAGGAGTTTGTTTTAGCGATTTCCCCTTTAATCGATCTAAATCTTTTACGGCCAAACCATTTCATCAAATTTGGCAAAAGTTAATAGACTTAGATGAAATTGGATGCTGCATACAAGGCAAAACTGCAGCCAATATTAACGCGTCGTCACAGCACGCACATCACAGCACGATATAATGAGGAGAAAAGGGGGATGAAAGCCTCTGTAGGCGGAAAAAGTGTCTTTGGAAGAAGCGTCTTTGGGATAACGAAAAGAACAGGCATAGGCCAATAGATAAAAAGCAAAGGTTTTAGAACAGGGATATTGACGCAGTGTGCTGCAAATATTGAGGCAACACTTCGTACTCTGCTCGTTCACGAAGGAACCATACATAAGTGACAAATTCACGCCAATCATCGACGACGATTGTCTACCACCGAGCCAACACGAGATCAGCACCGCAAATGTACGGCTTAGAAACAATAAAGCTGAGGGAGTCGATGGACTGCCGGGAGAGCTTTTTAAAGCAGGCGGGTTTGGAATCTGAGTATTTTATGTCCTATGCTTAAGAAAGGCGATCCAAGCAGCAACTATCTCGGGATCAGCCTTTTTTCCATCGAATTCAAGGTCCTGTTAAGTGTGTTATGTGAAAGAATAAAGCCCATTTAAAGAACCTAAGTGGACATTATAAGTGTGGCATTAGACCTGGCAAAACCTAGCGAACCATCTGTTTATCGATAAAAAAAAAACTGCATTTGACATTCCGATACGACATAAACTATTAAATGCTATGTCTGAGTTTGGTATCCCCACGAAGCCGATACGCCTTTGCGATATGACACTAATGGTACACGAAGTCTTCAGTGAAAATAGGCAAACATTTGACGGAGCCATTTTTTACCAAGCGAGGCTTTAGACAAAGCGATAGTCTGTCATGCGATCTCTTTGACATCATAATGGAGATGACCATGCGAAAGGCTGCAGTAAATTCGATATGTAACATCTTTTATAAAAGTCGTGCTGCTCGCGTATGCCATCATCATTGGCCGAGGACTTCGGCATGTTACTGCGGCCTTTTAAAGCATTGAGAAGAAGTCGGCTGAAGTGGGTCTGGTGATGAATAAGGATAAAACCAAGATACACAAAGAGTCTACTTGTTTGGGGCGCTGCTTGATCGCGGTAGATGATTTTGTCTACCTTGTACTTGCCGTAAACAAAAATAATAGTATTAGCCTGGAAATCAAGAGGCGAGTATTAATCGCGAACTGCTGTTGCTCTCTCGACGAACAAAGATCCTTCTCTACCAGACACTGATCTTACCTGTCTTGCTGTACAATAGACCGGGGCGGTCTCCATATAAAAGCATTGTTTTTTTTTCAAATAAAACACAAAAAGTAGCCTTGCTGCTTCTATTCTGAAGGCAAATACGACGCGTCGTTACGAATTCGGACTGACATCTTACCAAATATCTGAAGTAATTCGGATGTTCTTGCCGAAGCATCGTACAGATTTCTGCCCGAAGTCTGTAGGAAAATATCTTCCGATATCGGATCCGAAATTTAACCGAAATCGTTACCAAAAACGTAAGAAGTGGTGAACACTAAGTCTAACCGACGCAGCTGAGAAAAATCTGATGTATGTACGACATTTCGTACCGAAGTCTGAACAATTTCTGAATGTAAATTGAGGGAATTCGGACAGACATCTTACCAACCATGTGGAGTAATTGGGATGTGAGTCGTACTGAATTTTGTACGAATTCGTTACGAAAACCTTTTTTTGAGGTATCCCCAAAATTTGACCGAAGTCGAAGAATTAAAATTTTTTTTGTACCATATTACGAAAACTTTAAAACTTTTAGGGTATCCCCCAAGAAAAAAAGTCCATTTAGGCTAAGTCTAGACTAAGAGGTGGCCAGTTAATGTCAGCTCTATAGATACCAGTTTTTGTACGTCTTTGAAACATTAAAGTTCTGCAGCATGACAATAATTCACTCTGTATTCATTATAACAGCATGTCTATTCTTCATAAAAGTATGAACCAATAACGCCTCTTGCTGATAAAGTTGTCCATACGGTAATATTGGGTAAATTCAGAAATCTTTGATGTTTCAATTTAAGATGAGTGTCAGTGCAATGCCTACAATGTAGCATGTTTATATGTCAATTTACGGCGGAAGAGTGCCTTGTCGTAAGTAAAATTAACAAGTTTGTTTATGAACAGATGCTCTTACACGCCCTACGTTTTCGGTATCTCTGGAAGTTCTACATCGAACTTTTGCAGTCATATTCTAATCAATTAAATCAATGCCGTAAGTTGTGAAGAGTGCAAAATCTGCGTTGCGCAATAGTCAGAGAATCGCTGTTTTGGGATCGCTTCGCTGAATGACTCCATGGCACTGAAGTCCCATTAGCTGTTTTTGCTTTCGTAACCATCCTTCCCACACAGCCGTGGCTACTCGACACAGCTACCGTTTCAAATGTAAACGGACTTTTGGTCCGTGTATAATTTTTAACCGAGCAAGAAGTGGAAACTTAGTAATCGGCTGGTCTGTAATAATTATGGCAAAGGCCGGCTATTTACAACAAAAACTAACTCTTACACAAAATATATCCAGCGTACTATATAAGATGACAACAAAACAACATACATTCATACTACATACGTGTTTGACTCATACATACATACTTCAACTCTATCTAATCTTTAACATTCAAAATTTTACATCTCCCCTAACATGTAGTAATTGTAAGTACTGGCAAATACATTTTATTATGAAATTCAAACTGTTGCAACTTTGAATCCTATCGTCCACCTTCATTTATAATTAGATGATTTACAATTTCACCTTGAAGTCGCCATGTTTATTTTGCAAGTTCAGCTATATTAGGTTTTATCGGGTATAAATTTTCTATTCTTAATTCCAATCCATAAAATTCTATCAGTTGGCATTTTTTATTTTATCAAAATATAAAATACAAAAATAACATGTTCGCGCAAAGAAAGAATGATATAATTTTATTACGGAAAAATCTCTCAAATTAAATAAAGTAGCAAAATTCTTGTATTGATGTTATAAAAAAACAATATTGGGTATAAACAAATAAAATCATTTATTATACGTGAAGTGGAGTATTGTTAGTTTTTTATCAGTTCCACCAATACACCAGGTAGTACAACGATATAGGTGCTGCACATGTATTACAGTTGAACCTTGATAAGTCGGACCGTTAGGCAGCGATAAAGATAAATCGAATAAATCATAAATCAGGAAATGAGTAAGCAGTTAAATTCTTGTACGATTTGAAAAAGAATAAACTTAACTTATAAATTAAAAAAGACCATATTTAATGTTAGTGATATGATTAAAAGATAAAATGGATTTATTTTATAAATCAAAAAATATTAATATAGATTTGTATTTTAATATATTAATTAAAGAATAAATTTAACAATCTTTGTACATAAATTAAGATAAGTTTAAAATAAGTTATAACGACCAATTACTTAAATTTTTCCTAGTTTGTAAATAAACTTGTTTAGTATAAAATCTAAGTATAGTATTCTTAATATTTTATGGATATATTAGTTTTTATAAACCTTTGGTAAATGTCTATGAATACAGCTTTGCCTCTCTTTTTTTTTACATATTAGTGCTACTGCAAATTCTTAACCCTATAGTACAGCCATTGAACCTTTAAAACTTGTACTCACTGTTGTTTTAAGTTTAAGGGTTTTTGGTAAAACAGAATTTATTACCCAAGTTGATTTATATCATACAAATCATACGACACAAATATCACACACAAAATAAACAAATGGGTATTTCATTGCTCATGTTGTGTGTAGTAGTTGTTGTTGTTATTGGGGTTTTATTATAAACTAGCTGGCCCGGCAGACTTCGTCCTGCCTCCAAATTTTTGTAAAATATGTTGAGTGTAGTTGAAATCTAAAAACGATTGGTTTATTTTTTTGACCTCTAAAATATTTCAATTTAAAGGGCGAGGTTTTCCCGAACAAATTCTGTTATTCATATATCTTAAAGATTATTATATATTATTACTAGTGGGCCCGGCAATGCTTCGCTATTGCATTTTAACTTGTAATATATTTCACATTTAGGTCTACAAAGTACTTTGAAAACGCTACTTAAGCTCGATAATGATATGTTGAGTTTATTAACTTATGTAACTAATTTCAAGCAACTCCTTAACATGAAAGTTAACAAATTAAGTGTTGTTGTTTTAAATTCTAAATATCATAGGCTCTATGACGATAGTAAAAAGTTCATCAGCAAAGCCATATCTTTTACAAATCGGAAACAGACATTCCGTTAAAGATCAAAATTCAATGTAGTAGCGGTAACCGTCTATATACTAACTATCTCTTTGGGCGTAAAAAACACTTTTGACATGCCTTCTCCGCCTATTGACCGAAAATGAAAATTTCGTTTAAAGCTTCATGCCTTTAGCCATAAAAACCTCTTTTGCCACGTCTTCTCACATGGATCAAGAATATTTCCAAATACTATCTTTGTATTGAACTCGTATTACCATTCTATGAGATAATTCGGTCACCAACGTTTGGCTTTACAAAGTGATGATCTCACGCGCTGTATGGCATTTTACGCCGTCGTGTTGGAACCATTTCTCCTTCAAATAATGTGCAATGACATGATAAATAAAAAAAATCAATTGATTGTCTACTGGTTTTAGTTCTTCTATCAGTTGGATATATGTATGAATATAAGCCAAGATCTTTCCTCAGCATTTGCAGAGACCGAGTTGCAGAGAACGGCGTCGGTCCGATAAATTCGAGTCCCCTGTCACACTTACGTCTACAGCGTCGATGGCTTCTATTAGCTGCTCAGATGGATGAGTATATGCACCATAAACTTCACAAAGGGCAAACAGAACGCGCATTTTAAAAATAAATTTGCAAGATTTGTAAACGTTGTTCTTGTGTAGTCTTTACATGGTGATTTTTCAAAGAAAGTCTCAATGAAAGTCTATCACACTTCATACACCTCACCTGAATGACGAATTGGTTGACCTAAAATGGCAACAAAAACGGTAAATGGTGTTTGGTTGGGGTCAATTGTACATTAAAAATCCACATGAATCAAAATCCTAGCTGATACTTTTTTTAAGATAAAAGGATTTTTCGTTTATTTACTCCGTTTTGCGCTTCTTTTAGAAGTTACGTTCGTTGCACCATGATTATTGAAAGCGTACAGACTTCAGCTTTAAAACACTTCTATAAAAATTTAAGTTTTCTGCACTAAATTAAGCTTTCCCAGCGCAAGCTAGAAATTGATATTACACACAAAGTTTATTGGTGACATTTTCTAACAATTCATAGTAGATTTGGTTACAATTTTGCGAATAAAAAAACTGGCCCACCTTACTGTTCATATCTCTAGGCGAACTGCAATATACTGTGGAATTTTGACAGTTATAACTGTTGGTGTGGTACAGCCCACTTCCACTATTACTGTAATTTATACTGCAACAACAACATATATACCAAATCTCATCTTCATACCTCTGATAGTTCATGAGATATAGCCCTTTTGATTTTCAAGTTGTATCAGCGGTGCCACGCCCCTTTATCCAATCACAACATATTATAGCCAGGGACTATCAACAGGTCAACAGTACCATTTGGTAAAATTTTCGTATCAATCGGTCTATTAGAAAAGCCGTTAAAGCGATTTTTGAAAAGGGGGCGTGACACCGCCCTCTTCCACGCTGGCTGTAATTTATACTGCTCCAACAACATATATACCAAATCTCATCTTCATACCTCTGATAGTTCATGAGATATAGCCCTTTTGATTTTCAAGTTATATCAGCGGTGCCACGCCCCTTTATCCAATCACAACCTATTATAGCCAGGGACTATCAACAGGTCAACAGTACCATTTGGTAAAATTTTCGTATCAATCGGTCTATTAGAAAATCCGTTAGAGCGATTTTTAAAAAGGGGGCGTGGCACCGCCCACTTCCACCTTGGCTGTAATTAATACTGCTCCAACAACATATATACTAAATCTCATCTTCATACCTCTGATAGTTCATAAGATACAGCCCTTTTGATTTTCAAGTTGTATGGGCGGTGCCACGCCCCTTTGTCCAATTGGACCGAATTGTAAATATAAACCATCGGGGGCGCCACCCAAACGCATACAAAAAAAATTTATGCAAATCGGTCCAGCCGTTCGTGAGTTATGAAGTCACAACACACTTGCAACAATTTTTTATATATATAGATGACATAAGTAGAGCCACCATTATTGCTGGTGGATAATAAATATGTGGTGCAGTAGTGGTGGACTCTGTCGTTAAATCGTCGTAACTCATCGTTGATAAATCGATTGACGTTTTAGTAACATTTAACCAAAACGGATAAAGCAGACGCATGCATGTAAACACACAGTAGTGTTGAAATATATAGCACATGTTTGATTTTTGATTATGTTTCAAAACATTATTTTTTGAAGGTGATTAGTAAGGGGATTTCATAAACTTTATAGGTTTTTTGGAGTTAGCTGTAATTTGTGGAGAATTGTGTTTTGGGGATTGTTCATAATTAAGGTTTTTATGAATGGTGCTTAAATAAATATTTCAGGAGATGCATAACATTGTGTTATTGTAGATAAGGTTTCATTCATTCAAAATAAATTAATGTGATGTGACTGAGAAAAAAACTTTATACCAAAAAAAAATTTTAAAATAAACGTTAGAAAATATAAAGTACCCCAACCCAAAATCGTTAGCATTCCTACTAAAATATATGTGCCATCACCCAGACAAAACGGCTAAAAGTATAATCGCGAAAATTAATATGGACATGCTTCCTGTAAAATTAGCGAACTACACGCAGAGGCTTTTGAAATTTGTACTTTGGAGGTATTAAACCAAAAAGTTATAAAATTGGTACCATAATCCAGATCAAATGGATAACACAGTACAACCTTTTTCAGCTCATTAATTTGAGACTCAATTCGGAGAACTGCACGTAAAAGTAGCCCCAAAAAGAAGAAGTTCTGCATTATTCTTTTCGTCAAGTTACATGCCATAATAATTTAATATCGATTTGAAGTTAGTCACGTTTTAGGCTCTTTTCTTTGACATAATTCGAGAACCACTAGTCCGATTTAGCTGAAACAAATTTAAAAAAATTAAGAATTACAATTTCTTTAATCTGTACACATAACGTTTTACTACATAAGCAAAAGTTTTACTTTTCCATTCATCAAATGATTTTGAACTGGGTTTATTTAAAACTGTTGTACCCTGTACTAATCACGGCGTATGCGGCGGGGGGCGTGCACTACAATGTGTTTGACATAGAGAAACTAACTACGACATATTTTGAAGCTCAATATCTTAGGAACCTCATAAGCTAGACCAATGTACAATACCTCTATGGAAAGATTAAAGGCATTATGTATATATATATTTTTGGAAATAAAATTATTTTATTAAAAAAAGTCATGACCCAAAATGTGTTAATTTGATTTTTTAGCACATATTGGGTTAATAAAACAATTTGTATATATACGGTTGGAAAGCTTTTTACAGAGGGCTTTCCAATGATGTATATATAGTCTCGATCCGTCACCAGATGTCGGAGTTATTTATATATATAAATGCCAACTTTAAGGGGCGATATCTCCTGAACTATGTCCGTCCCCAACAAAATTTTTGTTTTATTCTCATTTTAGCTCAAATCCCTACAACCTCAAATTAATTAAAAATTAAAAATTAAATTAATTAAAAATCTACGTCGTGTGTCCATATACTAGACTTGTTCCGAAACGAGAAACTTTAGGTAAATATTTATTTACAAAAGTAGTTATGCGATATAAGGGGATCTCTACTTTTCCTACTTTTAGAGGTAGGAAGTTCAAAAAACGGATAAAACTAATGTCATCACCCAGACCAAACGGCTAAAGCTATAATCGCGATCATTTATATTGGCATTTAGAGGTAGATTTACTATGTCTGATCATGACTTTTTGAAAGATGTTTACCCGCCCATTTGTAACCTTTTTGACTTAGTGAAGGATTGGATGTGGAAAACAGCCAGCAGACGTTGGATCTCCAGAACTGATTGCATAACTGTAAGGTCGCGGTGGACCGAACATAACAGATCCCGATCGGTGAACATTATTGGCCTGTACAGGAGACACCTAACTCTGGCCTGTGGAATTCTAATAGGTCATTGCAATATCAAGCACCTGACAGTCAAATGGGATAGATCCATACCGGACTACTGCCGTGTGTGTGAGGACGAGGAGTAGTCCGAGACGATAGAACATCTTCTTTGTAGCTGCCCCGTTCTAGCCCGTGGGAGGCTAAGACCCTTAGGGTAGATTTACATAGAAGACCTACAGTCTCTCTTCTCAGTTGCAGTAGGGGATTTAATACTTTTTTTGGCGGTGCCTTCCATGGCTAACCGGCCAAGATAAAAATTGGTGTTCCCTTTCTATCACTTGTCTATCCCTCCCCTCTTTCCATCTTTCTTCTCCCCTCCCTTTATATTAGACAATCACACTGGAACAGTAGATTTCAGTGTGTAGTTAGATCTGGTTTTTACCATTTTACCGTGGCCACAATCTATTACCTATAGGGGTAAAATTGACGAAAAAGGAATAAAACTGATAACCATACACACATATATTTTATAGAGCAGTTGTGCGATACAACGTAATTTTTCGATATTCGTGCTTTTATGGTAAAAAGGCTAGAGGTAGAATCAGTTGTGCGATACGAATAAATTTCTCGAAATTCGTGCGTATAGGGTAAAAAGGCCGAAAAAATTATACATTTTAAATAAATTTGTTTATTCGAAATTCGTGCTTTTGGGGTTAAAAAAGTCCGAAAAGGGATAAATCCTTTTGGGGATACCATCTTCCAGACCATACGGCTAAAGGTAGAATCACGAAAATTTCGCGAACGTATATTGAATAGAGCAGCTGTGCGATACGAATGGTTTTAGAGCTATAAACCGTCGAGTCCGGTCTTGTCTTCGAAAACTTTTACTAAAAACTTTCACAGTGTTATAATTTGCGTAATATGTTCGATATTATTCGCTTTATCTCTATATCTCAATAATTTTTTTTTAATTAAAAGAGAATAGTTTTTACTTGCGGTAACATATATATTATATATATAGTGATAAAATATTTAAACCCCGACCAAATATTATACATTGGACAAAAATTCCATTTTCGGCATAATATAACATTTACATAAGACTAATGTTTAATAAAGAATGCTTATAAACTTTCTCATTATGAAAAGCTTCCTGTTTTTCATGTATAAATAATCATTTCCTTTCATTTTTGTTTTTATAATTTATTTAAAAAAAAAAATCTTTATGTGCTATATTATTGGCCATGGCTGCACGTGTGTCTGATTACTTTATGACCATAACTTACAGGTGCTGCCTGGTAGCCCATCAAGAAAGTAACCAATAAATTCAATATCTTTTCTTGTGTTTTTGTTGTTGTTGCCGTCTAATTTTTACTTTGTCTGTAATTGTTTTAAAACCATGGCTATATGGAATCTATGTGTAATAAATAAAAACACACAACCAACCACATTGAAGATGACAACTCAGTCCAATTGCTGCCAAAACTACTCTCTATCTGCCTGTCTGATTGTTTTTGACTTGTCGTAACCAATGTCATAGATATGCTATGATTTGAAATGTCTCATGATAAAAAAAACTAACTTAATAAACTTATTGTAATATAAGTCCAAATTCTTGGATTATTCATATTTATTTCTTGTATACCACAAAAGTTAAAAGTTCATGTAGACATGGTGGAGTCACCATTCTTGTGCGTGTGTTTTTTGTAATTCTTACGGCCGATCGATCAATCGATCGTTCGTTTAAATGCATTTATATTCAGTTATTTCATATCAAAAAACCTTGTGTTATATTCACACATACCGACTACATGTGTAATGTAAAATATTTTATTTTATATGGAATGAATGAATATATCTACAAAACGTCTCCTAATATTATAATACTACTTATATACCACAACTAATTGTTTGGGTTTTATACACTTGAATTTGTTTATTATTAAAATACAAGAGAAAACAAATTATTCTTATTGCCGTTGCTTTAGTTGGTTGTTGTTGTTGTACATTTCTATTGCAGAAGCTTGTGCGTTGACAGTTTTTATTATTGATTTATAAATTCAGCATTGCATTAAAATTATATTATACTTTGACGTAAGTAATTTAATATTTTTAGTTGTTACAAGTGTTGGATAAAATATCGACGGCTATGCGATAAAATCTAGGGTATTAGTGATAACAAGTAGGTTATATTAAATAAGTAACTGTGTTATCACAAATAAATAAAAAGGTTGTAAAGGAAATATTAGTGAAGATTTTCCAGATATCTCAATGAATATGGAATGATATTAAGAGATTGTAAACCTTGGCTAGTTGCATCATAGTACGCCTGATTGTCTTGAATATGGTCTTGGGTTTCATTTTTATACAATAATCCACCATTCCTTGAGATGCGGTGACCTAGTTATGCACTGGTGATCCTTTGAGTTTGTTGAAAGATCGGCATGTCATTGTGCGTAAATTCATGCGCTATATACGACATTTTGACAATTTTAAATTAATAAAGCTAACCCCGTTGTTGATGATAAACTTTTTAAATCTGAAATCCGGAACTGAGATATTTTCTGTCTAAACTCTAAATGTGTTATTTTGCACAGAGAACAAATTAATCCCCGGATGTTTAATAAGTAAAAACTTAACTTCAGGACTGTACCACGCGGCGTGACGTTATGTAGGATGATAGATAGTTTCAAACACGCCTCCGAATGTTTCACCGAATCCAAAATTGGGTACGCATGAACTTAACTAGGTGTTTAAGTACCGCGTTATCAGCAGGCATTTCACTGTAAATCAAACTATAATTGTATTTTTGTTCCGTCTTGTTTCAAATTTCTTTATTGATAATCTCAGCATCGGCAAGATATTTTGGTGCATCACACCAGCGCTCTGCGCGAAAAATTACCCGAAGCTTCAAGTTTCGCTCTGTATTATCGGCCGACTTAGCAGACGAAAAATAGACAATTTTATAAAAGTTTTCCATTATCTTTTGGTAAATGCAAGGAGCTTTCCATATCTATTTCAATAGATGATTTCGTCTTAGCGATATTGAAAATGTCTGTATACTGTATGCATAAAGTGGAAGTTAATTGAGATTGAAAAAATATCCATAATATATCCATAATTTTTAAGCAAGAGACGTTTTCAGCAAACTGAGGTGAGGCATAGAATAGACAAGTACATACTTATTCCATAGTTGCAAAGTTATACATGGGACAGATGATCGTTTTCTGCTTTGTTGTTGTTAACTTGTTTTTTATTTTTTTTTATTGGATATCCATTCGATTCTTTTTCAGATTACTTTTGACACTCCTTGGATATTGCTGTTGTTCAGAAAATCCTAAAGGAAGTTATTTTTCGCGATATCTCAAAAATCTTCTGATTTTTATTCTTTTTTTTATTTATTTTATTTTGTTATTACATTGATTCATTAACCGAGCCATCAATGTCACAAGTACTACAAGGTCTTGAGGTGGTATCTGGAATTATTAAAGCCAATTTGGCTGAATTTCAGAAAACGAGGCAGGCGTCAAAAAATTATGAAAAAAAATCCAAAATTAAAGAAAAACTAAAGAAACCAAGAATTTGAAAAATTAGTCGAACGGACGGACCACAGGGTCTAGGATACCGGTCAAAAAATGGGTTCTTTGATTTACCAATACGAATCCAAAGGTGTACTTTTCTAGACCAAGTTAGACCTATTTTTGTTGAGTTCTATCGTCAGTTTTAAGGCAAGTAATATTTAAAAAATGAACATATATGTGTGGAAATTTAAAGTATAGAATATTTATTATCGTTGTGCCTGCGGTGCTTGCTACAAGGTCCATTGCCTGATTTAGTTATTTTTTGTCTAAAAAATGGCGCCCCATGGGACCGGCGCCAACTTCGATTTTTATTTACTCGTTTTAGGGCGAATTTGAGCGCAAATTTTTTTTGGCTCCCTCCCACATTCTGCACTTTTTCCAAATTTTTAACAGATATTTACAGAAAAATAAAAATCGCTCAAATTTTATAATTTTTTTCTACAGCCTCTGAAATTGTTGCCAATAAAAAGGTATTTCATTCCATTTTATATGAATACACACACTCTGCATTTTGAAGTTGCTCTCTGATGTCGGGTCTCAAGGCCCCCATATTATATAGCGAAAGTGATCTTAAATAGACGTCGTTATAGACGTCGCAAGAAAATAATAATGGCACCACTGAATTCGTGAGACAAATATCTTTTATTTAAGTACCGCCACTTTAGCATTCGCGAGACTGTGTACCGCATTGGTCCATTAAATGGCTAATTTTATAGCTTTCATTCTTAATTTCGGGTTTTTTTCTTCAAAAAAATTTGACGCCTGCCCAGGTCCTGAAAATTGCTGCAAATTTTACAAGTCTAAATCGAGTAGTTACGTATTTCTGGATGCTGGATCCTTAGCTCCTTGCGAGGCTTTCGTCTTTACACGATTGGTTCGAAATCCTCAAGTTTTTATTTCTATTAAATTAGAGTTACTCGCTATTGAAAACGATTCCCATGAGTAACGTTTATTCCCGTACTCCAAAGATGTATTTTTTTCAAACTTCATGTTACTTTTAAATATGGGTAAAATTTATTTTTGTTATTGCTTTGATTGCTGTTTATTCTGAGGAGCCATTAGGTTATGTTTGCAAAATTTAATTAATTTTTGTTTTATTTTTATTGTTATATATTTTCATTTTGTATAACTTAGAATTTTCTATAATATAGTTTTTTCCGTCCTGTGTGGCTTTTTTTGTATATAGTAGACCAAAAGTTCGTTTACATTTAAATCGGTAGCTGAGTCGTGCATCTACTCCGTGGTGTGGCGGAGTAGTAACAAAATGGACAAGCAAACATTGGGAATTCAGTACCGGGGCTTCATTCAGCGGAGCTCAATGTGCGTTCTGCATACGTGAGAACTGTCGAAACAACAGTTCTTCGACTATTACGAAATGAAAATTGTGCGCTCATTGCAATATACTGCATAGAAATTAAGTTCCATCGTTCCAATTGATTAGAAAGTGGTGGGAGAAGTTCGAGGTTACAGGTTAAACAATAAAAGAAACACTGATGTACGAGCAGTTTAAGCAGCAAAATGCATTATTGGCCCATACTGTTATGTAGAATAAAAACGCTTCATCCTTAATTCACACCCATAGTTCTCCTACTACTCAACGTGTCCGAATATGAGGATTGAACTTAGCCATGTTCCCAGGGGAAACCTATTGGAAAATAATGTAAAAGTGTTTCTGGGCAGACATATACAAAATATTGAGGATACCACAGATACGTATTCTGAAATAGGTCTAACTAACGAAATAAATAATGAGAATTGGACATCTCCATAGCCCAACGTTTTAAAAAACAATAGCACACCATATACCTTGTTAACCATTACAGCCATAAATTTTGCGTTCGGTCCATACCAAGATCAACAAACGCATCCACCAAACTCAATACTGCATTTTCCAAATATGAATCTGAATAAAATTGGTGTAGCTCTGCAAAAAATATTGTGTTTGCATTTACTCAAATTTAGATGCATGCAATTTTCTCACACCTAGCAATTGAAAAGCTTCTGCAATTTACCCGACTTAAAGAAACATTTGAAAATAATGAAAATTTCAACATCGTCCATGTTACAGATTTTTTCAGCCACAGCGCTATAAAATTGCTATGCTCTAAATCAACGGTTGTGGTTTCAGTAAGATACCTCGTAAAAAAAACTTCTGGTCCACTGATAGATTTCTAGAGCTTAAATTTCTGCGGTCACAAACCATAACAGCTTAACTAGAGATAGGACAAGGTTTTTATCAAATAACGAGTTCGAATACAATAAATGACTCTTTTTTGAGAAAGTAAGTAAACGGATACGTTCCCTTCGACATTCTTGCATGACAAGTGACAACAGATTTATTGTACTTTTATTTGCTGCATTTCAGCTAAATCCTGATTTATAATTATATTATGTATAATCTGTATTGTGTTTATGTAAAAGGCTACTGAGCCCTGATAGTTGATCATACTGATGTTATTTTATTGTTAAACATTGGTTAGCTTGGGTTATAGACAAGTAATCACTCAGTCGTCAGACTTTGTAATTACACCATTCGAAGACAATTACGGTCCATTGTCATTCTCTTATTCGAAAAGATAAAGTATAGAGTAAAACAAATTAGTCAAGATTAGTAGAAATATTGATAGATTTAGAAAAATAATGATAATCCAAAGTGAAAGTTACAAATGTTCAATGTATTATTATCAGCCTTTTTAAACATTACTTTGTATAAAAAATTAATGTATCTGGGTGGTTTTTTTTCAGAAATTTAGTTTTGCCTAAAATAGTTTTCTATACCATAACTAAAAAAATAACAAAAGGTTTTACGTCGAGTAAACGTCCCAACGACACAATAAAGAGGGAAATATCAACACTAGTACACTATAAATATCACATGAATACCAATAAGAATTTAAATTAGTTTATATGTTAAAACCCGAAAAAAATATTTTTAGGGATATTGAATCTAGCAAAAGTCCAAAGATTGCATTAAACGTGCAAATTTATATTTGTTAACGGCAAATTGTTTTTTTGTGAGATCAATTCTGAGACGTCACTAAGCAAAGCTTAACAAAATCAAAGCTAAATCTTATGATAATCGGTATAAAGAATTATCACCCCAGCTAGTTCCTCCAGCTTTACAACAACAAACGCTTATGAGATATTTATCTCATTAGCGCAACCTTCATCTCTAAAGACCACAGTATCGCTTTTTTTCATCTGAATTTTCTTAACATGCTACAATCCATATAAATTCCTTTCAGAATTGCTGCAGATAGCAACGGCACCCGGGCTAATATAACAACGTATCTTGAACAATAGTTCCACTTTTATTAATTTCCTATGGTTTATCAACGACTGTGTACCTTCTCTTTTACCAAATAACACGAAAAAATTCAATTATTAACAATTAAAATCTTATAAACAATATGGGTAACTACTTACTTATTGGGTGTTTGCAGGGATTCGTTATAAAAATCTCCTGGAAATATGGACTGCATATGGCCAACACGATTTTGTGGGCCTGTAGCAATTTGCCATCGCAGGCCAAAGTCACATCGACCAGATCACCACGATCGTATAAGCTTTGAAAGCCAGTGGCAATGTTATCTTGGAAATTCTTCCAACACAATTTGAACTCATCATCCATGATGGCCGGTGAGGGGATGACGGCAAGGATATCTGTCGGCTGCAACTATTGCACTTTAAAGTATTTCTTTTTGTTTTTGTAACAGATTTAAATAATTTCGTTACAAATAATTATTTACTTAAGTAATTATAATTTCGTTTCTCCACAAACTTCAGTGGTTTAATTGTTTTGTTTGTTTACTCTTTCATTCTTCTCTTCGTGCTGACATTTGGCGAATATGCACACAAAAGATAAACGTCGTGTTAACAGAAATGTATCTTTACGTTCTTCAGCCGGATGGATACAAGATACAAAACGAAACGGAATAATAAACAAAATATTGAGTTAAACGAATATCGAAAGCACAACAAAAAAGATGTGTGTAAGTATATGGGCAATTAAATTTTATTGTTTTAGTTTGTACACTATTTTTACTCTTAGTCAAAAACTGGACATAGGATTTTCTGTATCAAGTTGTTCAATCTTCTTTTGTCAACACAAATCCTTTATGGAAATATTTTTAATTTGTAACTATTTCACTTTTAATCCAATTGGCCAATTGCCAATACTCTCTCACTCGCGAACTCTTCTTCTTGGAGCGGATAATTTGTTTACTTTATTGTTTAGCGCACGTTTCTCACCGACATACTGAATCTGCGATTTATCTGTTAGGTCCGTTATAAATAGGATTATTTCGATTTATTATTTTTATTTAGTAGAAAATTGTTCAGTGCGCCATTGACTGATAACAGACAATTTTAAATGGGGCTCCAAAACACTCCACAACCGCCGTCTACCAATGATTTTCTACAACTGAGAATTTATAAATCCAAAACCTGCTCCAAGAAAATCAAGAGCAAAGCATAAGTACAAAAACAATAAAATGGTGTTGCCATAGTTTAAGTAATGCATATAAATGCATGCAGTTACCAGGGCAATTATGTGAAGCAAAACTAACGGGATAAATTCGACAATTGGAATGATATTTTGAAAAAGGAGGAAACATTGTGAGATTTAAAATCGGAAAATAACAAAGATTGCTTATTTCTGTTTGTTGCTAATTTCACCGACTTAAACATACAATTAAAGGAAAGGCGGATAATTCCAACGAAATTCAAGGTCAAAGTTGGCGCCGGGTCCCTGGGGGGTCAAAAAAGGCACCCCTTGGGTTCTATGATGACCCCCTATGTGTGGTTACTTGGGTTGATTTGGGCTCCCGCCCCATATTCTGCACTTCAGCCTAGTTTTTTTAAATCGAATTCATTTCTAATCTGAAATGGATTTTCGATGTAACGATTTGGTTGTGTTATTATGAGTTGGCGAGATTGAGCTGAGCGGCATGGTTTAAATAACTCTTTAATTTTGGGTAATTTAATCCCATTTTTTTTTTAAATTAAATAAAATTTTTTATATATTTCTTAAAAAGAATATTGACCTTATTGAAGATTTAATTAATAAAGATTAATTATTAAGTACTAACATGAAAAAATTATTATTAAAAAAAAATTAAAATTGTTTCTAAAAATACATATTATAAGTCCTTACATTGCACATTAATTTTTAAAATATTTTTGTGAGTCATAATATTTTTATCTTTGAAAAAGACTTCTTTAATGATTTTGCTGAAATAGTAATATTCAGTACTTTTTCGTAAGAAAAACATTCAATAATCAATGCCTAATATTTTCAATTATTCGTAAATATTCGTTTAAATAAAAAAAATCGACCGACCAGAGCCCTGTTAACAACATCTTAGGTTCGAGCGAATTAACAGAGGATGTTAAGTGAGAGAGGTTCGATGAGAATCTTCGTGCATGTAGTGGTTCGCACGCAACAAATATGTAAAATGAAAAAAGATGAATGAAAATGTTAAACAATATGAAGAATTTTGGTTAATATTAATTGGTAATGTACCAAGTAATGTTTATATAAGCTACAAAGTGATTATATTTAAAAATGTTACGTAAAATGGAAAATAAAATCATATTTCAGGTTGCATGGTATGTTCACTGGTTGTATTTTGGTTGTATTTAATGTTGGTAGTACGTTCAGTGTCAAATGAGGAATTGTAGTGCTACTAAGTTTGTGGGTACTGTAGTATGGTTACTTTTTACTTAAATTGGACATTTTGGTATTGGAGGAAGGAAATAATAATAAAAACACATATTTTCAATGCAATTAAACCTAGGATGAACTAATTGGTCTTGCCAGAGAAAATTTATGTTTAACCGCCTACAAAAATATAATATAAAATAATATATAAAATAGTCAATCAAAAAATAATAACAAAATGAATAATATTTAATGAAATTTATAATTTAATTAAATTAATCGTCAAGCTAATAAAATTGATCAAATTAATACAATTTATAACATTAATATAAAGTAATGATTAAAATAATAAGTTAATAAAAAATTAATAACGTTAGTAAAACTTATAAAATGAACAAAATGTAGAATGTTAATAAAATAAGTCAAATTAAGGAAAAATAACGAAATTAATAACATTAATTACTTAAGTAAAATTGATAGGTAATAATGGAAAAAATATGTTAATAAAATAAATATATTAATAATAAATATATTAATACAATATTGCGGAAAGCCATTCTGATTCAGAAGACCGAGAAATAAAATCCAACTGTTTTAAAAAAAATATGTAAAATATGTAGTATGTACTATATTAGTACCTCACCAAATTCCCATCTCTATTGCCAGCGTTGCATCTGTCGGCACTGAGTTGCATATTTGTGTAGTTACCTAAACTTTCAAAACAATTGTCAAAAAAAGTTCAGTCGTCTACCACATTCGTTACTGGAGTGACGTGCACTGACTCGTCGTGGACTACAAAGTTGATCACATTTTTATAACTAGCAAAGCAAAGGAAAAATAATTGACACAATGGCCAGTAAGTTATTAATTGCTTTCAAGTACTCGCCTTTATGTCGTCGTACTACGATAACAATATTGTACACAAGATTGCATAATGATCAATAAATGATTGTATCTGATGGATGTTTTACTTGCAGGTCCAAATCCTTTTGCGCAATTTCAAAAGTCATTCGCCAAAGAAGGTGTCGACTACAAATATTTCGATTTGGCCTCAATCGATCCAAAATATGGTAAGTGTGCTTGTTGTTGTTTATTGCCTGACGTGTAGCGGCTTTGATGATGGCGCTGATTATGAAGAAAGCTAAACATTCTAGAAGCGTTAAATTTTGATAGATACAAGAATCCAAAAAGAGTGGTTTTGTGCAGTTGTTTTTAGCGATCAGTCTTCGTCTATTACGAGTATTTTAAACTGGTCCAGCCCACAAATTTGTGGGCTTTGTGCAAGGTGTCGGCAAGTGTTGCACTGGTTGGGAGGGAGGGGAAAGTGACTGAGGTAAACATAACTGAACTTTGCTCTAATGTAAATGTTGTTTGCTACTAAACGACACTGAAGTTCATTGTATCGTATTTGCATAATTTAACAAATCGTAAATATTCCATGGGTATGCTACACTATGCGAGGGTAGTGTGATAAGTTGAGGAAAGGGCGTTTAATATTATGTTCCATAGATATTTGGCGTACACGAATATTTATATATAGATTCCCGGCGTTCCACAGAGGCATGTCATAATAGAATAACCCATTCTAAATGCCTATTAGAGTTTCAAAAACCGTTTGTTGTATTGTTTCATGCTAAAAAAAAGGTAGGTGTTGGTATTGACACCACTATTCAAAACCAAGTTACATGGGTCACATGAATATTCAATTAGATCTAGTCAGATCCGAATAATGGTAATTTCTTATTAGATCATTTTAGATTGGCGCTGGTTTTATTGCTTATAGGTACATAGATCTAATCTAATCCGAGATTTGTCCTTAATTTTTCCAATGTCATTTTAAATCAATTAATATCAATACTCTAATCATATCGAATTGTATTTACAAGATCGGATCCAATTTTACACAATTATAATTCCAATAGTATCTAAGACTATATAACCAGATATAATTAAATTTAAAACTAGAGAAAAATCGCGATCTAATTGCATACTTAAAGGTTAATTCTAATCTAATTTAATACAATTATATGTATATAACCATTTTTCGGATCTGCCGAGGAACAATTAATACTACACTTTTTTACACGGGAAGACCTATTTTTGTAACACTATAGGCATACTGTCGGTAGGTGGAATCAGTTCGACAAAATTGCTATAGCTATTTTTGATGTGAGTAAAACGTAATAAACATATTTATTTTCCTAAAAAAATTGTTTTGACAATGATCTAAATTTGACAACGGCGTATTATGCTCTAATTTTTCCTACATTAAAATTAAATTTAAAAATATATTTTCCTAAAAAAAATTGTGTTGACAATGATCTAAATTTGACAACGGCGCATTATGCTCTAATTTTTCCTACATTAAAATAAAATTTAAAAATATATGAACGAAAGAATTGTGGGTAGCTAATTACATAAGTTAAGATCCATTCTTTGCATGGAAACGGGTACTTTTTTTATTTTTGTTTAGTTATAGTACAAATTAACAAATATTTTATGTGTGTAAAAGAAATATATAGTTTGTACCTGAAAAATTAATCGGAAGTTAAAGAAATAAAACAATTTTTTGACAAAAAAGTAATTTTTTTATAAGAGCTAATAGATGTGTCTCAACTATTACGTTCACTTTTAAATCCACTATTAAAAAATAAAAAATATTGCTACTGGTAGATTTTCATTGGTCAGGGATATTTACTCAAGATATGGCGTTGACCTGAGCTGGGACGACTTTTATACATATTAATAATAGGATTTATGTGATACGTTTTTTTCCGCTAAGATGCAGAATATCCAAAAAATAAATCAAATTTGGTTTTAGATTTAATTTTTCTTTAAAATTTTAAATTTCGAAAAAAATCGCTAATTACTTATATGTAAAAACTTGGATCTAAATTATTTGTTAATATTGTTCAAAATGTTACAGAAATTTGCATATTCAACAAAATTTAAAATAAAAATATTTATAAATATGTATTTCAAATCACAACTACAACTCGTAATTTGTTGTCCAAGCTGAAAAGTGAAAGTATATTCGCAAAGAAATGTCTCATTTTTTTGTGTTTTCATTATCATCACACCATACGTAGGGTTCAAACACAGAGGCGGGGCGGTGAGGTGATAACAGTCGACACAACAAAACCAACAACTACAACAAAGTGTATCATTTCTTAATAGTTTGTGTATTGTTTGACTATAAATTTCAATACGTCTTCTCCGTTACTGTTGTTGTGGTTAACAAGTTAATGAATTTTTGTGTTAAATCTAAATGAAGAAAATAAGCCTGTCGGGCTGCGCTCGCAGTACGACTAATATGAGGTGATTTTTGTTTGTCATGCTATCGCGAAGCATATTCTCCAATGTACATAAATGTACAACTGTTTGCTTATCGTGGCAAAAAAGATTTGTTCTCTTCGTCTGTGGCAATAAATAGCAATTATTAAAATGTTTATATTGAACTGTGATTAAGATTAACAATGGGTTTTCTTTGATTATTTAAAGAAATGTTAATATGACATAATATATGAATGAATCGTTTTAATGGACATATTTGAACTGAACACTTATGTGCATAGAACTAATAAAGTAGGTTATACAGATAGATTTCAGAGATTTAGTCTAAATCGAATTTTATTTCAGAATTAATGCAACGATCTTATAAAAATGGTAGGAATTTTTGTTTTGTTTTACTTATGGACCTGACCCAATCGTCCTAATTACATAGAGTCATCACCTTTATAATTACTAAAAAAAAATGCATCAGACAACTAGGATAATTGTTATTTTTTATATCTTCGTTCCCCATAATATATTTAAGGATTTAAAATTTTTTTGTTGTAGGTTTTTTTGTTAAAATTTTTAAAGTTATCTGACCTGAAGGTTTTATCTATATCGAAATTTAAAATATTTTAAATACTGCATTTAAAGCAAGTTTAAATTCTTTAAACATGCACGAGTGTGTTTCTAGATACTAATTTTTTAAATTACTTCAATTATTTAGATTTTACAAAAAAGTATAAAAATATTGAATTTACATAAAAAACTTGTCAATTTAAATATTAAGAAACATTTTTCCCAAAAAAAATTTAAATGTAGTTTTAAAAAATGAAGTGTAAATTAAAAAAAAAACATCTCTGATAATGCAACAAAAATATTTTTAAACATTTAAAAAATTTATTTTAATATGTTTAAAGAAAAATAAATTAAAGGGCAAAATTATTGGTTTTCCGTAAAAAAAATTCATAAAAACTTTTAAATATCTAAATGTTAAACTTTCAAAAAACTTTCTTCAAAATTTATAAAAAAAATAATTTGTATAAATTGAAAGAAAAAATATTGAACAGAAAAATAAGGATGTTCGTTAAAAAGAAAAAAATTCAAATAAATTTTTTATAATTTATATTTTTTCAAAAAATTAATTTTGCTGAAAAATGTAAAATCGGGGGTAATTTCTAAAAAAAACACCACATATAACAAAAGTTCTTAAACATTTAAAAAATTATTTCAAAAAAGATTTAAATAAAATACATTTTTAAAAAATTTTAATAAAAATTTATACTTTGGTTTCGTTTATTTATACTTTTATAATATTCCTAAAAAAATTAATAAAAAAAATTTTTGAGGAAAAAAAGAAAAATTTAAAAAATGTTTTATAAAAAATTCATTTTTTTAATAAAGAAATTTTGCCGGAATAATTTTTTTTCGAAAAAATTTAATTAAAGATAAAATTTTCAAAAAATAAAAAACGGAAAGCTACGAAAAGTTTATTCAACATTTAAAAAAGTTATATTTCATTTTTGTTGTGATAATGTCGTTAAAAAAAATTTATATTTGATAAAAATTAAGATTAGAAACAGTTAAACAAAAATTTGTCAGCAACAATAAATAATTTCGAAACAATTTTTTTTGCGAATTTGTTAAAAAAATAAAAAACACAAAAAAATTAAATACAATAGTTGCATTGTTTTTATTTAATAAATGTTGTTTTGGAAAAAACAAATAGATTTCCTTTAAAAAAAAAAGAAAATATAAAAACATCAAAATTACAAAATTTTAAATTTGAAATAAATATAAAATAAAATTAAACTTAATTTGTCAGCAACAATAAATAGTATCGAAAAGTGTTAAAAATAATATAATTAAAAAAAAATTTTGTTGTTTTTCAAAAAATTTCAAATAAAATTGATCAATTAATATGAAATTAATCTTTTAATTTTTCAGCAAGAATTTATATTTTTTGAATTGATATTGAATTTTTCTCAAAAAAAAACTCTTAAATTGTTATGATTGGATCAACTGGGACTGTGAAGGGTGTTTAGGTTATTGAAAATGTATTCAATTTGTTTGAAATGGATTTGCTTTTGGAAGAAAATTACATATTTTGTATACTGACAGTCTACCAAATTTATTAAATTAGAGACATTTCGTATATAAATCTATTATTTTTAAAAATAACTTCGAAATCTTTCATATATGTAGTGGCGAACAAATCGAATCGAACAAAGAACTTTACCTACAGACCAATCTTATAGACAAATCGTCTTTAATAACATATTACCTAATAATATCCAATGTCTATTAATTTTGATATTGCAGAGCTTCAAGTTTTCTCTGCTGCCAAGATGGATTCAGGAGTCCGCTGAAGTCCGCTTATCAGAAAATTCTGTAGAACATGAAATTTTAATATATTGCAACGCCGTAAAACTAAAAAATATTATTATTTGATCAATTACGAACAATTATATTGGGAATGATCTTCGAAATTTTTCATAAACACACCTGTAAAATATTTATAATAAACCTATAAAAGTTCCACTACATTCCATTAATCGCGTACAAGGCTTGATCTTAAGTTCAACGTTAATGTATAATATAGTTTTATTTTTTTTAAGGTGTATTTGTATGTGTTTCAAAAGCTACACAACAATACATAACAAATCATTTTTGTTCTAATCTCCTTATCTTGACATTCTATTGTTAATTTTTATCTTTTCGTATCTTTAAGTATAATTTAACGCTTCAAAAATGCTTTGTGTTTTTTGCTTTTACACTAGTTTTCAACCATTTAACTAACACTTACTTTGCCACAATTTATTCCTTAGATCAATTGCCCTTCTCCATACGTGTGTTGTTGGAATCAGCCGTGCGTAACTGCGACAACTTCCATATCTTGGAAAAGGACGTGCAAAGCATATTGGCCTGGACACCAGATTTAAAGCAAGGCCAAAATGATGTTGAAGTTTCTTTCAAACCAGCCCGTGTTATCCTACAGGTACGAAAAATAGTAATTTGTTAAACATTGTCCACAGCTACAGTTTTCTCTTTTTTATAGGATTTCACTGGTGTTCCCGCTGTGGTCGACTTTGCTGCCATGCGTGACGCTGTTTTGGAATTGAAAGGTGATCCTGAAAAAATCAATCCCATCTGTCCCGCCGATTTGGTCATTGATCATTCGGTTCAAGTTGATTTTACTCGTACCGCTGATGCTTTGTCTAAAAATCAAAATCTTGAATTTGAACGTAATAAGGAACGTTTTACATTCTTGAAGGTATGTTTTGGTAATATTTTACTTTGTGGTCGTAGTTTAAGTTATAATTTGCGTAAATGTTTTTATAGTGGGGCGCCCGTGCTTTCAATAACATGTTGATTGTTCCACCTGGTTCTGGTATTGTGCATCAAGTCAATTTGGAATATTTGGCTCGTGTTGTATTCGAAGCAGATGTTGATGGTGGCAAGATATTGTACCCAGACAGTGTTGTCGGTACCGATTCGCACACAACCATGATAAACGGTCTAGGTGTACTTGGTTGGGGTGTGGGAGGTAAGTTAAATAAGGGCAATATCGGGTAACAATTCTATATTCTGGCAAGAAAGAAAAGTCTTTTATTATGTTTAAATGTTTGGACGATCATCAGATCGTAAAAATTTTAGTTTTTAGAAAGACAATCGTTTTGAGAAAGTGACATTCACATACAAGCGAAAATTTGGTTATTTGAATTATTATAATTTATAATATGAACGATAATAAATTTCTAATTTTATAAGAAATTTCATAAATAATATAAACCACACTGCTAATTTGTTACTTAATTTGTGGTTAATATCCTTTCTTATTATTCTGCAATGTTTTGTAGAATAAATATAATGTCGGTTTTTATTCAATTCTAATATCCTTTCTTTTCCGATAATAAACTCCTAAATTTAGAATAAATTTCATAAATAGTATAAATCTCACTGCTAATTTTTTACTTAATTTGTGGTTAATATCCTTTCTTATTATTCTGCAATGTTTTGTAGAATAAAGATAATGTCAATTTCTTAATCTAATTGTCGCATATAGTAAATGGTTTTATGTCAATTCTAATATTCTTTCCTATCCGATATACAAATCCTTGTAATTCCTTTTTTCCTTTCAGGTATTGAAGCTGAGGCTGTTATGTTGGGTCAATCGATTTCCATGTTGCTGCCCGAAGTTATTGGCTACAGACTCGAAGGCAAATTGGGACCTCTGGTTACCTCCACCGACTTGGTGTTGACCATTACCAAGCACTTGCGTCAGTTGGGTGTTGTCGGCAAATTCGTAGAATTTTATGGCCCTGGCGTAGCCGAATTAAGTATTGCCGATCGTGCTACTATTAGCAACATGTGTCCCGAATATGGTGCCACTGTTGGATATTTCCCCATTGATGGAAACACTTTGAATTACATGAGACAAACCAGTACGTATTTTTAAATTGTGGAAATCATTATCCTTTTAATTAATCATAATTACTTTAATTTACTTCTAGATCGTTCTGAAAAGAAAATTGAAATTATCAAACAATACCTTGAGGCCACACGTCAAATGCGTGATTATGCTAATGATTCACAAGATCCTAAATTCACGCAGACAATTACACTTGATTTATCGACTGTTGTAACATCGGTGTCCGGACCCAAGCGTCCTCATGATCGTGTCTCGGTATCTGACATGAAAAAGGACTTCCAATCCTGTTTAGTTAGTCCCGTAAGTATTCACCGTTAAATGTTGTTGTTTTCATTTCGTTATTATGAGATAAACAAAGCCCAGTGATGCTTTTCATATGTAGACAGATATATGTTCCCTTTGGAGGAATTGTGAAAAAATTAACACAACTGAACTTGGTGTATCCCACAAATTGAAATTGTTCTTTTTTTATACTACTATTCACATCCTATTAAATTCATGTCACTTTCTCGGCCAGTGGTGGTCACAATTTGAGGCTTACAAAAGAGCTATCTAAAAGAAACAGCAACTGTGATATGTCATAACTTCTAGGAAGTTTCAATAAAATCACGGCTACTATTTCCTTAGATAACTCGATATAATTTCGATAATTGTATCAATCAGTCCACCAACACTAGGCACTTCACAATTTTTGTTTATACAATAAAAATACTTTGATGTTTATAGCTTTATGATATCGAACGATAAATATATGTGCTAAACGTCTTTTTATGTTTTAATTTGTATCATCATAAGCTATCACATCAAAGTAATTTATTGTACAATTATTATTTCACGTTTCTTTTTCTTTTTGTAATGAATATTAACTTTTAAACACGTCTGGAATGTACGTTTCGAAGTGTGTCTTGTTACAACCGAGTTTCAACTAAACGTTCGCGCTGTGCGCTTTCAAAGCCTTCTTATAAACTCCGCGTTCAATGTCATTATACCCCATTGTTACTTCTTTTGAACCCATTTAGTAGCTTCAGGTTACCACTTGGCAGTTTTTTTCTTTGTGTGTGTGTGAGTCTGGTGTTATTGGTCGAAAGCAATAACAACGCTAGCAAATTGTATTAATTTTTGCAAATCCAGGCATTAAATTTCTTCTAAAGTTATTACGAATCAACAAAAGCAAATCTTGCTTGGGTATGGAAATTTTTTGTAAATTTTGTAAGTTTTTTTCAATCGATTTTTGTTTTACTTGCAAATAATACTTGCTAAGTCGATTTTAGCAAATTGTATGATTCATTTAAACGTGGCAGATATGTTCAAATTGGGTGTTTTATGGATATGTGAAGATATACAATTTAATGGTAGTAATGAATAATTTTTTGGAAAAAATAATAAGAGATCCGCTTGGGTTATAGTCCCATGAACGTTGTATAGATGGAATATAGGATATGAAAAAATGGTTGTACTTATTTATTTTAGCTTTGCTCTTCATGAATGAAATATTGGAATATTCCAATTCTAGACTTATCCAAATGAAACCTACAGTTTAACTACGCAACTATACGTCAGTTTTTTAAAAAACTTTTTGTAGACAAATGTATAATTTTGCTGTCGAAAGGCCAGGTCACTGCGTTACTTGCCAAATTGATTAACTCCATAAAACAAAAAGCTGATATTTGTTTTTAAACTATTGTAATTGACAATGTCATAAATGATGTAAACAATTTGACGATGTTAGAAATGTTTGGAGTACTCTTTTAGTTTCTACAATAAACTTTGATATTAACAATAAATGCATAACAATTTCGCCTCAGCCATAAAGTCCAGCTGCCAAGTGCGCCTCCCATACAGGGTTTACAACTTTGGCTTAGTTGTCGAACCCCATTTCAAAGCCATAAATTATACACAATAAAATATCTATTCTTTACACATTTTTTTTGTTGCTTTCATATCTTTCATTTAGTTTCGAAAACTTCCGCAATTATTTCAATTGAAGCCATAAATGCCAATGCACTGACCTATAACTTTGTTTCTAGGTGTAATTTATGCGCAAATGTCAATGAACCTATTCCATAACAACTCCCAATATTTTCTGCTTATTTAACATAAAATTAAATTTCTTTGTTTTTTTCTTTCGTTGTTGCTGCTGCTTGTTTTTCTAGGTTGGTTTCAAAGGTTTTGCAATTCCTTCGGATGCCATGGAAACTACTGGACAATTCCAATGGGATGATGGTAAAAGCTATACCATCAAACATGGTTCTGTGGTCATTGCGGCCATTACCAGTTGTACGAATACCTCAAATCCTTCTGTTATGTTGGGTGCTGGTCTTTTGGCCAAGAATGCCGTTGAAAAGGGTTTGAGTATTATGCCTTACATTAAGACATCGTTGTCGCCCGGCTCGGGTGTTGTTACCTACTATTTGAAAGAGTCTGGAGTTATTCCTTACTTGGAACAATTGGGTTTCAATATTGTGGGCTATGGCTGCATGACTTGCATTGGCAATTCGGGTCCCTTGGATGATAACGTGGTGAACACCATCGAGAAGAACAATTTGGTTTGCTGTGGCGTCTTGTCGGGCAACAGGAACTTCGAAGGACGTATTCATCCTAATACTAGAGCCAACTATTTGGCTAGTCCTTTGTTGGTTATCGCCTATGCCATTGCTGGACGTGTAGATATTGATTTCGAAACTGAACCCTTGGGCAAAGATGCCAATGGTCAGGATGTATTCTTGCGTGACATTTGGCCAACAAGAACAGAAATTCAAGAAGTCGAGAATAAGCATGTTATTCCTGCTATGTTCCAGGAAGTGTACAGTAAGTATTTCATTGAATTTAAAAGAAATTTGTATTTTTTGTTATGAGGCATTATACACAATAAGAGGAGAAATTTTTTTTGGAAAAACTGCACCATTTCTTTCTGAAATTCAAGAATATCAATTAAAATTCAAATATTCCAATTGAAATTAAAATATTTCATTTGAAATTAAAAACCTGTCATTTGAAATTCAAAAATTCCATTTGAATTTTAAAAAACATCAATTTAAATTCAAACTTTCCAGTTGAAATTCAAAAAATATTTTTCAATTGACGAATTTTGAATTTCAATTAATATGTTTTGAATTCCAATCAACGAATTTTGAAATTCAATTGACGAGTTTCGAATTTCAATTGATGAGTTTTGAATTTCAATTGATATTATTTGAATTTCAAATGAGAAGTTTGAATTTTAATTGATGTCTTCTGAATTTCAATTGATGAATTTTGATTTCATTTGATAAGTTTTGAATTCCAATTAACGAATTTCAATTGATAAGTTTTGAATTCCAATTGACAGTTATTAATTATCAATTGACGAGTTTTGAATTTCAATTGACGAGTTTTGAATTTCAGATGACAAATTTTGAATTTCAAATGACGAGTTTTGAATTTTAAATGCTAAGTTTTGAATTCCAATTGACGAATTTTAAAAATTCAATTGACGAGTTTCGAATTTCAAATGATATTTTTTTGAATTTCAAATAGGAAGTTTGAATTTCAATTGATGTTTTTTAAGTTTCAAATGGGAAGTTTGAATATCAATTGATGTTATATGAATGTCAAATGGAATTGTTGAATTTCAAATGACAAATATTTGAATTTGAAATTTAAAAACTTATCAATTGAAATTCGAAACTCGTCAATTGAATTTCAAAATTCGTCAATTGGAATTCAAAACTTAGCAGTTGAAGTTTTTGAATTTCAATTGATGTGGTGTTTTCAATTTCAATTGACGAATTTTGAATTTCAATAGATATTTTTGGAATTTCAAATGGGAAGTTTGAATTTCATTTCATGTTTTTTTAGTTTCAAATGGAATGTTTGAATTTCAATTGTTTTTCTTTGAATTTCAATTGGATATGGTGTAGTATGAAAGTATTTGTATCAAATATTTATGTTAGTATGTCGAAATTTTTAAGCTCTTTTTAAGAGGCGAATATTTTTCCCTTTGGCAGTTTTTTAAAAAAATTTTGTTTTAAATATTTTGAAATTTAAAAGAACTTGTTTTAATTTTTTTAGCGTAACTAAAGAAAGAATCGGCCAGGCCGGCTGTATCATACCGAAAACTTCTAAATTTAATTACTTCAAAGTCTGTCTAGCATATTATACAGCCTTATCAATAGGTTGGAAGTTATCTAAAAAATGTTATCTTAAAGTTATGTTTTCCTTCCAAAATATGTAATAAAAATTTTTAAAATCCAGCTTTCTTCCAAAATTTCTAAAAAAAAATTTATAATGTTTATTAAAAATCTGAAAGAATAGTTACATCCTTTTGAGAATATCATTAAAGAGAGCAACTGTTCAATTTTCTCCTTAAAATATTTTTGTTTAAGATATTTTTTCGTCTATTGTTATACATATATTTCTGCTTTCTTTAAGGCAAAATTGAATTGGGCTCCGAGGACTGGCAAACATTGCAAGTTTCCGATGGCAAATTGTACCCCTGGAGTGCTGATTCCACCTACATTAAACGTCCTCCCTTCTTTGAGGGCATGACCCGCGACTTACCAAGCATTAGCAGCATCAAGAACGCTCGCTGCCTGCTATACTTGGGTGACTCTGTTACCACCGATCACATTTCACCGGCCGGTTCTATTGCTCGCAACTCTCCAGCCGCTCGTTTCCTTTCTGAACGCAATTTGACGCCTAGAGATTTCAATTCTTATGGTTCGCGCCGTGGCAATGATGCCATTATGGCTCGTGGTACTTTTGCCAACATTCGTTTGGTCAACAAATTGATTACAAAGACAGGACCACGCACCGTTCACGTGCCCAGTCAAGAGGAAATGGATATCTTTGATTGTGCTGAAAGGTAAGTAATTGCTTACATGTTTTTAATTCATGTTTAATTAATAATTTTTTTAAATTGTCTTCTGTAGATATCGTGAAGAGGGTACTCCCATGGTTTTGATCGTAGGCAAAGATTACGGCAGTGGCTCCAGTCGCGATTGGGCCGCCAAGGGTCCTTTCTTGTTGGGCATTAAAGCTGTCATCGCTGAGTCCTATGAACGTATTCATCGTTCCAATTTGGTGGGTATGGGCATCATTCCCTTACAGTTCTTACCTGGCCAAAGCGCAGAAACTTTGAACTTGAGCGGTCGTGAACAATATAACATTAGCCTACCCACAGAGGGCATTAAGCCTGGACAAAAAATTCAAGTAGAAGTAAGTTGAAGGGTTACAACTTTTGAAGCATATATAAATTGTTTTTTTTTTTTACAGGCTGATGGTAATGTATTTGAGACAGTTTTGCGTTTCGACACCGAAGTCGATATTGAATATTTCAGAAATGGCGGTATTTTGAATTACATGATTCGCAAAATGTTGCATTAAAGTGACCGTATAGGCAACCGAGTGCTCCAATTCGTATACATATACATATATCCATGTATACCTAGTACGTATACATATAGTTTATTAGAGATTATAATAATTTTATAAAAACTTATACGATTCAATTTTTTTGTATGCATTTTTTATAATACTACTTACTATAACATTAAGCTTATGGTGATGAATGTGGTTAAACCAATAAAAATAAATTAAAAAAACTTGTATCAAATCAAATAATTTAAAGCGAATTAGTTTTATTATTAATGAATTCAAATTTTCGACTTTTTAAGCTGTGTTAAAATTGCTGCACATGCGACCAGAGAATGCTCCCTATAGATAGGGCAGATAATTAAAGTTGATGAGTTCACTACCATACTTTTCAAATACTTTCGAGTTCTCCAGCCAACAAAACTCATCCTAGATGCTTCCACTACAAAAATCCACATTGCGCAAGGACCAAGGCAAATGGAAATGATTTATCAACATCGCAAATGAATCAACAAAACCAGCTGGTGCCATCTTTGGTGGAATTTGGCGATTAAAACTCACAACAACAACAACACCTAACAATCGTTGACACAAACCTTGTTATCTACAAAGGAACGAAACAGAGTTGCCAACAATGATCGTATGTTTAAAAATTGAAAATCGGTATAAAGAATTATCATCCCAGCTACTTCCACCAGCTGTTACAAAAACAACAACAACAACACGGAAGAGAAATTTCAACTATTCGAAGTCAGCATTTTTGCTTGTGTTATCTGTTTTGACTAAAAAAAAAACAAAGTAGTTCTTTATACATTAAATGTACTTTTTGGTAAAATCAAAGTTATTTTTTAGTGCCATTTATCTTTTTTTCAAAAATCAATCAAAAAATTTTTAAAAATGTACTTGTTACAATAAATTGAATATTTTGGTACTATTAATTGTAGTTTTTGTACAATTAATTGCAATAAAAATGTTTTTGGTACAATTAGAATTCTTTTAGTACAGTCAAAGTAACTTTTATGTACAATGAAATTAATTTTGGAGTTTTTGGTACAATAAAAGAACTTTTTTATACAACAAATTCTATTTTTGTTACAATATTAACTTTTTAATACGTTTAAAGTGCTTTTAGTGTACAATAAAAATACATTTTGTACATTGAAAGAAACTTTTTGTACAATGAAAGTTCAGATACATAAATCAGTTTTTTTGCTACAAGTCCTTAAACTAATGTTATCATTAGCAAGATAAACCAATTTTATTTAACCTAAAAAATTTCTGCAGTCATTGTGAATATGACGGTCCCTTCCTGTGGAAGATTTCAGGAAAATATATTTTATTCTTATTCTTTATATCCATTTTTATTTTTTTTTTAATAAAAAATGGACAAAGTACCATTTTACACAGTACAACACATGATTTTGGGACTCAATTCTGAGAACTGCACGTGAAAGTAGCCCCAAAAAGAAGAAGTTGTGCATCATTCGTTTTGTCTGTTACATGCCATAATAATTTAATATCGATTTGAAGTTAGTAAGTATCGTATAGGGTAATTTGTCACGTTTTAAGCTCTTCTGTTATATTGTTATATTGTACAACAGTTTTATCGTAACTGCTAAACTCATAAACGATCCTTACTAGCTTCAAATCGATATTCAATTATTATGGCATGTAACTTGACATAAAGAATGATGCAGACCTTCTTCTTTTTGGCGCTACTTTCATGTGCAGTTCTCAGAATTGAGTCCCAAATCAATGAGCTGAAAAATATTGTACTGTGTTATTAAACTACTCGATAGAAAGAGTTCATCAGAAGCCCACTCTGATATGAGTCTATTCGCAATGTTGGTTTTCATATACAGCACCACCACATTCTACCCTTTAGTATTAGAACAACCTTCGTACCCTTATAACATTTACTTGTTGATAATATAATGCAAAGGGATATCAATTTAGTAACAATTCGCATAGATATAACAACGACTAAAGCAAACCGCGACAAAAATGGTGTAAACAATATTGTTTTTGCTGTTTGTTTATAATAATAAATATTAATTGATATATTTATCGGCAGACACAAAATTTCCTATCAACTGGCTGTTGTTATCAACAATGACGGAGCAAAAAGCAAATTCAGACAACCATATAATATTATTAAATAATCGATCGCTCACTTTCCTTCTTCGTTATGCTGCAGAAATAACATTAATACCACAAAAAATAAAGATTATTTGGTTTAGGGGTTTTTTTTCATTTAATTGTCCTTGGGGGGAATTTTTGTACTTTATTACAATTTTTTTTTCTTTTAATATTTTTTTTTCATGTTTTCTTTTTATTGTAAATTAGTTTTGTTTCAGCTTTTATAAATTATTGTACATAATATTTGTAATAATTGTTTTTTAGTGTTCTACCATTTATTTATTTATGTAGTTTATTTCTTTTGCGCTAAACAATACTACATTTATTTTTTTATAAATTAGTTTGTTATTATTATGTTGTGGTAATATTTTTACAGTACATTCATTGACTTAAGTTATGAATTAACAAACATTTACAAAATTCTATTTTGCATTACTACAGACTAAATCAAGAATGGTTGGGAGATAGAGGGGTGGGGGAGGGGCTTTAATACACACTAATAAACAATGTTATCAAGGTAAAGTTTTGCATGTTTTTGTTTTTTTTTTTGTGGTAAACTTATCTAAGATAGAGAACAAAAAAAAAAAGGGCAAACAAAAAACAATTAAATCATCGGCTAAGAGGAAACAAAAAATAATTATGTATATAATATTGTTGTTGTATTTATTCTTAAAACTTAACAATAACAACAATTAATAAACACTTGCTAAGTGTTATGTGGCGATTTCTTGATATCTAAATAAATAAATTTGTAGTTTCTATGCTTCAATTCGCGTTATCTAAATAGTATAATTGGCTAAACAACAGAAAGCTCATTTCTTTTATCTTTGCTAACAACATTAATTGAAATAAAAAAAAACGTTATGGATTAATCTTGTGTGGCATTTGTGTAAAACTAAAACATTAGTTGGTTATTTACAAAACGTTCGGTGCAAACGTTCCTTGATACATTTTCCATTGTCATCTTAAGACTAAAAAGTTCTACAAAGATTTTCAAGAATACAAAAAAGTGAAGATAGCACTTGAGTTTGACGACAACATTTTTAACTTTTTCCTTTTTTATGCACAAAAGTAGACGCAGATGATTTGGAAAGGATTTTTCAAGTAGATAAGACCGAAAGGGGATTTCATTATGACATTTAGACATTATGCATAGCAATCAGGATTAGATATAAGAATATATCTGATATGAATTCCTTTAAAACCTAAGATCTTACGGCGAAAAAATCCTTTCAAAATCACCATTGTCTTACCAATGTAGTTATGTGAAACAGTGCTACAAATACACTGATCACTGATTATTTATCTAGTACGATTGATTTTTAAGTAGATGAAATTTGTTTTCGGGCTCTCCAGGTGATTTAAAGTGTTTGTTTTTTAAAAGAAGACTCTTTGGTTGATAAACTGTTAACGCTTTTTACTTGTGTTACAATAAGTATTGTGTGTGTTAATGAAAAAACGTTTTATTATTTTATATTTTTCTCTTGCGTTGCTGCTTGTAGCGTTTGTTTGTGTAACTGCGCTGTTTTGTTTTGCAGTAGATTGAAAACTTGTTCATTTAATTAATTCTTTAAATGCATTTGTAATTCGGTTATTTTGCTCTTTATCTACCGTTCTGTTTCGTTTTGTTTGAGTTGATAAAACCCTCGTATAATGGAGTTTTATCATTTTGTGCATTCTATCCGTTGCGTTGGTTACGTTGGTGGGTCTGGATTCATTATCTTCGTTTTCGCAATAGTAAAGTTTATGATAGGTGGTGGTGTTTGTGCCACGTTTGGTGACCTTACCAACGTATTTGATGTTTGTATTGTTCATCTACTGCAATTCGTTTAATGGTTTCATAGCCTAAAATTATGCTAAATGAGAAAGCAGCCGACTGCACTAAACGTGCAGATAAACCTTTGAAAAAACAATTTAATTGTTCTTCCCGCCACAGTTCTTTAAAAGCTACCTTCATACTTTCGAGACGTTGGACCTGGTAAGAAGAAAAAAGAATAGATTAGTTTTGTATAAAGGTTATGCGCAGATGTAATTTTTGTTAATTAAATGAAGTATGTTCTAGGAGAAAAATAAATAGTAGGGCCGCCAGAAAAAATTATATTACACAGTACAACGTATGATTTTGGGCCTCAATTCTGAGAACTGCCCGTGAAAGTAGCCCCAAAAAGAAGAAGTTCTGCATGATTCGTTTTGTCAAGTAACATGCCATAATAATTTAATATCGATTTGAAGTTATTAAGTATCGTATAGGGGAATTTGTTACGTTTTATGCTCTTTTGTTATATGGTGGCGTATGATTATCATAAGTATTGTACGTAAATCATACGCTACGGAGTACAACAGTTATAACAACAGTTGTAAATGCTACAAAATAAACCCAGTTCAAAATCATTTGATGAATGGAAAAATAAAACTGTTGCTTATGTAGAGAAACGTTATATGAACAGATTAAAGGAATTGTAATTCTTACTTTTTTTAATTTGTTCTGGTTTCTGGTATAATAGTTGTATCATGTAAAAATTATGTGTTAAGCTATTTCTGGTGTATATTGTAATTATTAATTCAATTGGCCATCAGGCTTCTAATTACAAACCGTAAATAAAATAAAAATAATAATAATAAATCGGACTAGTGGTTCTCGAGTTAAAACAAAAGAAGCCTATAAAGTTACAAATTCCCCTATACGATACTTACTAACTTCAAATCGTTAATAAATTATTATGGCATGTAACTTGACAAAATTAATTATGCAGAAATTCTTCTTTATGGGGCTACCTTCACGTGCAGTTCTCAGAATTGAGTCCCAAATCAATGAGCTGACAAATGTTGTACTGTGTTAGTCTAACAAGTAAAAAATAGGTTACAGATATTTCAAAATTTGGACCATCAGACAGAAATCCACAACTAATTGCAAAAATTGTTTGACTTTAATTTTTTTTTGTAATTTTAAGGTCATACCTGACAATAATCCATAAATACTTTATTAGGATTCATATAGATTCAAATTGTAATTTACCAATATTAATTCCAAAACATAAAGTGATGAAAATACTATTGATCTACAATATAAAATATGTAAATTTTTACCAAAAAATCTTTTTTTTGGAACTAAACTGTTCTAATTTCTGGATAAAATTAATGAAGCAAAAATTACGAATATGCGCGGCGACACTATAAAAAACATTACAGCAAAGAGTTGTGTTTTATTTTATATTATATGAGTTAGCTTAACTTAAACTTTAAAAACATACATTTTTGTCAGAAAATCGATTTCGAAATTTAAAACTTTCAGAATCTTTTGAAATTGTTTAATATTATATTCATTCTGATTATTTTCTATATCCGTTTAAATTTTTTGTTATATTTGCTAAATAACACTAACAATATTTTGCAAAGAATATTGGAATTATATAGGAATGGTTTTAAAATCTTTCGAATTTCATCACACCTTTTCAAAATGATCTTTTTGAAATCGATCGATTTTCATCACATATCCGATAATATTTAAACAACTTTAGTCTTTACGCATTCATTTCACATTTCACTCACCTGTAGCCGTGCTCTAACTATATCTAAGGGATTAGTGAGTATCGTCGTTGTGAATCCTCCTAAACTACCCGCAATACATTGTATAAGCAGATGTGATACCCACGGTGGACATACTCGACAAAGTTCATCTGAAAATTTACAATTTAATTTATTTCTTCAACTTCACTATCAATTGCTGTTGCCCGTACTTACCCTGATATAAATGATAGAAACCCCACCACATTGCTGAATTTGGAACGTAGGCCATTAAACTGGCACAGTAACCCCTATAGAATCCACGAAAACCATCTCGTCGCAATATTTCCTTTGCTATATCCACCGATATATTGATGCGACTTCGATCCGGACCCGTTTGTATACCCAATGGATTAACATCAGCTTTGGCGTTAGCATGACGCGCCATACCCAAAACCATGGCATGTTGTGAAATTACATCGAAAGGAACTATAATTGTTTGGCCCACCAGCGAGGCGCAGCCACCGCCCACCAAAGCTTTGACACGATGTCCCGCACCCATGTCATTAAGAAGATGCCGCACTCCCTCATAGGTGCTAATATAGAATACGCCAGATACAATTTGAACAGATGATATCCAGAAGCCACGATATAAGCCGGGAATGCCTTCGGAACGATAGATTTTGTAGGCACAATCAAACATGCCCTTGTATACATCACTTTTATGCTGCACCTGCAGTTGCGTCTTAATCACAGTCAACGGAAAGAGACAACAGCGAACCGAAAAGGAACTTAGCATAGAAAGTGGAAAGAACTTTGATTTGTCCATCATGTCCCACTCGATGGTCTTGATGTAGGGTGCCTCAAAAGTTCCACTGGATCCAGCGGTAACACCGGTAGCAACGGATACTGCACTACGACTCATACTGACAATTGCTAGATGTTCGGACCACTACTGCAATATGTATTGAAACCAAAACCGCACTGGCTGTACTCTAACGTCCAAGCCGCAGCCTCTGCCAAAGCCAATGACACTAGACTTAGGTCACGAGTTCATGTGGACAATAGGAGATATTTCAGGCTGAATGTAGAAAGAATATAGTATCTTCTTCGTTATAATAAGGGCGTTGAACAGGGAAAAAGTCTAAAAATAAATTAACAATATATTAACAGAAGACAAGATAAAAGTGACAAAAATGTGTAGGTTTCTTTGTCGTGGTAAGACATTTTGCGTTTCGATATGCGATTTTGCAATAAAAAAAACTTAATGCTTTCTCAGCAGCGTTGATTATTTTTATTTAAATAAAAAGATGCATAAAATTGTTTTTCTTAATTCAATATCAATATTAATAAGAATGGTTTGATTTATAATTACAATGATATATTTAAAATTTTAGAATTTAAATTTTATAAAATCCTTAATAGGAACATTTACAATATACTTATAGAAAAGGTTTTTTCTCAAATCTTTTTTTGGTTGAAAAATTAAATATTTCTATTTTGGTACTTAATCTTGTTTCATAATTTCATCTTTCATAAAAAGCTTTAACAATTCCCAGTAGTGAATCGTCAAACTAGTTTAAAAACGTACTAGTTCAAAAGTATGGAATTGTGAACTACTCTCAAAATGAACTAGTATTAAACTATCGAATTTTGAACTTTTTATACGTAATGATTCTAAATGACTTTTAAATTAACAAAATATATTGAATTGTTGTATGTATTTAATTACAATATCCCACTTGACATTTATTCCGTATGCTTGCGGAGGACCGCGCTGGCGGGTTAAAATTGGATGTTTTATTCTCATTCTCTTTGGTTTTTTTTTGTGTATACTCGAACTGAATTAAAAATGTAAACAAATTGAAAACGAAAGAGAATAAGAATTTAATTTCTCATAGGAACATTTGAATATGAAACACGAAAAACCTCCGACTAGCTTCCGAAGGTGGATCCAAAAATGGAAGATTGGCGGATCTAAAAATGGACAATTTTGCTGCCACAAACAAGGCGACGATGTGTCTTTTTTGGTATCCCTTTCGGATCCTAAAACGGACATTTCATCCGCCAACAGTCCGTTTTTTATTCCCTTTGGACACGTTTCCGGACTTCAATGTCAAGTGGGATCGTACGTTTCAAATGGATCTTGAACGTTGTATATGTTTTTGGTTCGTATTTTCGTATTCAAAATACTAGTTCGGTACTAGCTCAAATTTTTCTAGAATAATATTAGTTCTTATTAATCTTTTTTGAAGTAGTTCCATACTAGTTCAAAGGAGACAATCAACTACCGCCCGACTACAATTTCTGGACTAATTTTATTCTAGTACAAAAGGGACAATTCCCCACAATCCTAGGACAACTACATGTTAAAAGAGACAGTTGCTTGTATGGAAGGTAAACTGCCCTATGGAGAACTAGTATTATACTAGTTCCATACTAGTATTTTTTTCTACTGGGATTATTTATTAAACAAATTTAATATATAAGTAATGATATTTAGTGGTGCGGAACGGAAGTCTAAAGAAAGCAGTAAAGTAAATATTCTAAATTGTTATGTTTTAAGTGTTGCCAGATAAAAATGTTGAAAGATCGGAATGAAAATTAAAATAAAATTAAATAATAATAAAAAAAGTTTCGCCAATATGTTAACGCAATTAAAATAATATACATAGAATTTTTTGTATGTTTTGCTTTTATTGAAACTTTGGAATAAAAATTCTGAAATTATTTAAATTTACTTTTTCTCCATTATAAACGTTCAGTTAGTTCGTTTTTGTACAAGTTCAACAATAATTTAAAAAAAAAAAATTAATAGAGGTGAAATCAGAAGTGTTTTTAAAACAAATTAGAATACAATTATATTATTATAAATAAAAAAATGTGAATTGAATTGCAAAAGTAAATAAAAAAATAAATACAGGTACCCAAATAAATAATAATATTACTTTATGAATAGAAAAAAAAATATTAACAATAAAATAAAATAAATTCAACATTTAGTATAAATGTAAAATTTATACAAATTTATATACCTAAATTCAATATTTATACTTAAAGTATAAAATCAAAAAGAATTTAAAAAGAGAATAAAATAAGTTAAACAATAACAAAATAAAATAGAACGAAATAAGCCAAATAAAATAAACAAAATAAATTATTATAATATCAAATTAAATATAATAAAATAAAAATTTAGTTCGCCGATGGCCTTAGCCGCCAATTTTTGCTATCATTTTATACCATTAATTTTTTATTAATATAAGTATAAAATAATGTAAATAGATAAATAAAAATTTAAAAATTACTATTAAATGAAGTTAAATGACTAAACATTTTGCATACGGGGACAATTTTTATCTCAATTAAAAAGAATTTAAAAGCAAAATAAACGAATTGTGGATAAGAAATAAAATAAGACAAAATAAATTTGCTTTAATTATAAATAAAATGAATAAATATAAATAAAACAAATACCAAACGACCCTATGACTTTTCTTCCAAATTAGACATGGGGTTACTGACTTTTTGAGATCAACAGAAATGTGACAGAACAATAACGGTTGTACCTTTCCATTATAGGGTAATGACTTCCGGATTGTTCTTCAAAAACATAATGATACAACAAAAACAAAGCGCTGCTGCTCAAACAGTCAACAAAAGACACTGTCATTCGTATTATAGAATATCCACAAAAATTTCGTTTGCAGTTTCTAGCAAAAAGACGAAAACAAAACAAAAGTGATGAAATACACACTCCAAGGCAAATACATCGAGATACAGAACACCTTGGCCCTGACTCTTTTTTTCTTTTGGTGTGTCTCTTTCAAAACAATTTTGAGGCAATATATTTATATTTTCATCGAAAAAGCGGACTTTGTCCGCTGCCTCTCTAACTCATCTTAACGATAATAAATATATTAACATTCAGTGACCTTCCCCTTTATCATAATCCAAAAATCCTTTTTGAAGCGGCAAAATTGCTGCCCCTTTTGTTATATAATTATAAAATGGTCAAATAAAAATGATAGGTATGCGTTTCTTTTTTTTTTGCATCAGCCAGTTCTATACATTAGTTTGTTGTAATCTGCTGTACTGTATAGCAGCACCATTGTCTCCCACTTGCCCGCACAACCACCCATTGATCAATCATCTCATCTCTTGTCTCGTATGTTATGTGCGTAAACACTTCACTTTGTATTGTTATGACGACATTCATTGACACGGGGAGAGATGATTTTACAATCTATGTACGTAATTTCATGTAATGCTATCACGCACATTACAATTTGCAATTTTTTCGCGCACTCTTTTGTTTCGCACAAGAACTTACAGCAATTTCTCGTTATTTTTCGCGTATTAATCGTGCATTATTTTATTGATGAATTCCAAAATCCATTGGAAAAACACTTGAAAGTCGGAAAAAATGTATTAAAGCTTGATATTGAAAAATGAATAGGAAAACACAAGACGGAAAATTTATCACTGATTTGACAGTTAATCATATGCTTTGACAATAAGTGAGCAGAGTTGCCGTGAGTAGGAAATGGGTTGGAAAGTGTTGAAAGGTTTTTGTTAGGTGCAGAGAGAGAGTGATGGACAATAGATTTAAATTGAGTAATGTAGATGGCGTTTTTAAGCAATAACAGTTATTTTTCAAATGTAATAATATAGAAAAAAAAGACCATAACCATGTTTTGGCTGAAAAAAAAACGAAGAAGTGTATCTTATACCCCATGATTGCACAGAAAAAAGGAATCATATGTAATATCGCCCAATTGTACATTGTTGGATACTTTTGGTATGAAGACAAAAATACATGTATTGTTTTTTTACAATATTAACGACATTAAAATTTTTAGAAAAAAACAACTCCCATAAAATAATTTGTGCGATTCACAAACAATTTATTTTAAACGTAGACAAATTATTTTAGTCATCCTAATAAAACTTTGTTATTTATTACTTATGAGAACTATATGTCCTGTTGCAGTTTTAATACACCAAAATTATTTCTTCTTCGCTTATTTTAAAGTGAAAAACTCCAAAATGTTATAAATGTATTAGTTTTAGTAACTGGTAAAGTTTTATAAATCTGAGCGATTTAAGCCCTGTATTGCTTAATTTTTACCAGTTTTAAAATCATAAATTATTTTGTCCCCTTATCATTTTAGATTGATTACACTGTAGTTGTCGACAAATTTATCAGCGATCAAGTAAATTGTATTGGTTAGAGGTAAGCCTACTAAGTTGATCTGTATTTCTTAAATGTCTGTATCACGTACCCAATATGTGCGGGTACTCAAATAAATAATATTTTCGAGACGAATCCAATGGTGTATTTTTTAATAGGGAGATTAGTAAAGGGTCACTATAGGACCGAAGGGTGTTACGGTGAAATGATTTGGTGTTATGTTCAGTCTGATCAACTGACTGTTTTTATCTCTTTTGTTAACGTCTATAATAAAGTCATAACATTTTAAACCGTTAAAAATAAAATTTTAATATATTGTTAAAGTTTTATATTATGTAGGAACGGTTATACGATTATATGTAGGAACGGGAGGTCCATTGTTCAATTCCTACATACATCTATTTATACTCTTACCCATAATAGGAATAAGGGAAAAGTGATAAGAGAAAAAGTGTAAGCCATTAAAGGAGACAAGTTCGATTTCAAGTATCTTAAGAACAAATTCGTTGCATGACTTTTTAAGACGACTGGCTGGTTGGCAGGTAACTTGAGCAAACCTTCACTGATCCTTTTGAACATATAATATTTTCCATAATGATGTTATGGTATTGTTAATAGTAGAATAGCTCCACCCTTTATGGTACCTCTCATACAAAATTACTTATTTTTGGAAAAATAATATTTGGATGATATTGGAATTTGGTTGGTTTAATTATATTGTAATAGTAGGTAGTATCTCTAACTACCGAAACATTTGCCACACTCCTTCTGGTACTTTTCATACAAATGACCGAATTCACCCATATAGGAGGGTATTAGAGTTTCTCTCCCGAGATTTGCCGGGCGGGAATTCCCGGGATTCCCGGTCAATTTTAATTCCCGGTTCCCCGGGAAATTCGTCCGGGATTCCCGGGAAATTGAAACACCTTTGGCAGAGCAAATTTTAGAAGCGAATTGAAGAAAGAAGGGACAAGCGACTTTATTCTTTAGTGAAGTATCTTAAAGATCCAAAAGTATATGATAAGAATGCTAATAACTTATTTCAAACTGCTTCTTATACTGCTTATTTATACTCGACTTTTTAAAGACGTTATCGACAAAATTCTGGAATCGGACGAAATTCCTATTTGTGACATTAGTACCGAAAGACAATTTGAGGATATTTTAACCGATGCCATCACAAATGCAAATGATGCATCAAGTAATAAAGTAATTTAAGAAGCAAGTGGAAAAGCAACGGAAAATGTCACCATTTAATTGAATGCTCTTCTGACAATAAGCCCAACATCAGTTGAATTGTTCATTTCTTGAGTAAAAAAGTAATATTAATATATTTCATACACAACGCATGAGAGCTTTTTATATTCCTCCATTTCGTACAAGTTGGGTGTAAATTGAAAACTTTAAACGCGTTTATCTCGAAATCGATTTTTTTGAGTTATGACGGTATTGCACCAAATGAGCGATATGTACATTCTGCAAAATGTAAAAAATTAACATAGTTTGTCTTGTTTTTCTACTGCGCGAAATTTCCCGGAAATTCCCGGGAATCCCGGGAAAGGCTAAACTTTTTCCCGGTTTCCCGGGAAATGAAAAGTCCGGGAAAAAGAGAAACTCTAGAGGGTATAAATCACTTGATACGGTCCAAAAGTGTAACACATAGAAGGAGTCACTTTAGACCCTAGGTTTCTTTGAACCAAATTAGATTCATGACTTTTTAAGTCATTTTAGCCATGTCCGGCTGGTACGCACAATAACTTTAAAAAGACCCAACCAATTGTTTTGAAACTCTGCATGGATTAATATTTCCCCAAAACTACTTAAGGTATTGAAAATGGACCACGCCCACTTTAGATACCGGATAATATCAGTATATCCAACGCGATCGTGACAAAATTTTGTATTTAGTAAAATTATATCAGGATAAAGTTTTAGAAGAAAAAAAGTAATCTAGCCACGCCCCTTCTGGTAGCTCCCATACAAATGTACCACTTCTCCCACATTAAAAAACTAGTAATAATATCAATACACCCAACGTTCCCAAATTCTGTATTTATTAAAGCTATAGCAGGATAAAGCTTAGGAGAAAAAAACTGGAAGTCTAGCCACGCCCCTTCTGGTACCTTCCATACAAATGTACCACCTCGTCCACTTTAGAAATCGAGTAATAATATCAAAACGTCCAACGCGATCGTGCCCAAATTCTGGGTTGTGTTAAGCTATAACAGGATAATGTTTAGAGAACAAATTGAAAGTCTAGCTACGCCCCTTCTGGTACATCCCATACAAATATAACATTCCGCCCACTTTAAAAAGCGAGTAATAATATCAATACACTCAACGCGATCGTGCCCAAATTCTGTATTAAGTAAAGCTAAATCGACTACAAAGCCGCCTTCGACTCTCCGATAAGGAATATGCTATATGAGGCCTTGTCTGAGTTTGGTATTCCTGCAAAGCTGATTCTTCTTTGCAGATATACCTTGGAAAACACCAAATAGTTAAGATTGGTAGAGATCAGTCTGAACCATTCAACACGGAAAGAGGTCTCAGGCAGGGCGATAGCTTGTCCTGTACTCTATTTAATATAGTTATGGAGAAGGTGACGAGAAAGTCTGGTGTCAACATGTCCTTCACCATATTCAACAAGAGCTACATCCCACTAGCCTTTGCCGATTATATAGAAGTCATTGGCTGAAATCTGCTGATGTTACTTCAGTTTTCACATCACTAGAAAAGGAGTCAACAAAAATGGGTTTAGCAGTTAACGAGGACAAAAGAAAAATAAAATGATTTTGACGAATAAAAAGTCCTCCCGCTGGGTACGCACCGTGAACGTTGACATTTATTGTTTTGAGGTAGTAGATGAATTTACCTACCTCGGATCTTCCATCTACTTAAAAAACTTAATTTCCCTTTGCACCCCATGAATGAGGTATGGGATAGCTTCTCGCGTTGTTGTGAATTAACACGCTTTCTATTTTTAGATTCACAACTGACGGCACCTACTTGTTTATCGACGAATGCGAACGTCACTGTTTGAGAAGCTCTTACTAGACACGACGATTGAATCGACGCTTAATACTGCGAAGTTGCTGTCGACAACATTCGAGGGGAGCCGACAATGAAAGAAAATTTTATTTATTTTTTTCTTTTAAGATGACTGGAGCCAGGTTTGAACCTGCGATCTCCCGCATGGTAGTCGCGTGTTCTAACCACTATGCCACGGCCGGTCCCATCTTCGGTCAATAAGAAAAATAATGTCAGCCAAGAATACAAGCAGAGAATGGTGCTCGCCAATAGATGTTTTTACGGACTTCGGAACATATAAATATACCACTAAACCCACTTTAGAAAACGAGTCATAATATCAATGTACTAGAAATTTTATGTTTTACTGAGGGTGAGGGTATATGTATAGTGTTCAAATACTTGAATTTTTCAGGAAACCGGATTCCGGTTTATTCGAAAAATACCTTTTCCCAACAACTCGGTTTTCAAATACCTAATTTAGTAAAAAACCGAGTTAACCGGTATCGGTTGGTTTTTGGATATTGTAAAATAAAACCCAATATGAAATTAAATATGAATTATATATGAAAACATAAAATATTGGTACCTTGATTCTAAAGTATTCTAAGTCAACTTAGCATGTTTTCAATTAATAAGAGCTTTTGTATTCAGTCTGCTTTAATTTGTATCATATTTTAATCAGGATGATTAGTTTATCCAAACAGAAGTTGTTAGGAAATTTAAACTTAACACATAAGTGGAATCTAAATTACTCACAAACTATAAAATAGTTTCCTGTATATCATAAGTTAGACACATGGATTAGAATTATTTATAAATTAAATTTTAAATCTAGTCTAGTTTGAGATAATTCCCCTTTTATCAGGTCTCAAACAGTTTGTTACAATACTCAAACAAGACCGACTTTTTATATTTACAAAAAATGTTTTCCCATCGCTTATTCTAGTTTGAGCTGGTGCAGTTTTCATCGGCTCCTAGTTGATAAAATAACAAATTTACTACGAAGGGCTTATGTATAAATTGTGTTCAATTGTTTTTATCTACACATCGTTTATCATTAAATTGTAAAATATCTACCAAAACATATATTCAACGACATTCCATCCATTTCTCCCTAAAATTAAATTCAAAAAAGTTTAAATTGTTAAAGCTATTCAATCCTTTAATAAAATCTTAAATTTGCTACCATCGAATTGCTGTTATTAAATCGTATAAAATTTGATTTGTAAACTCAATTGTATTCTATAACTAACCTATTTTCTCTTCAAAACGGAAACGGATATCCGATATAGATATTGTACAATAACACAGCATAAAATTGACCTTGAATAGGCTGCAAATTTTGTAGAATTGTTTTTATCTGCACCATACAAAAATGCGACAAAATCAATTTCTCTTGTATATTTCAGTAACTAAAGATTAAACTCCAATGAAAATACAGCAAAAAAAAAACAAGACAGTAAATTAAATTACCTCTACATGTATTTTTTGGGGGTAAGTAAATCTGTAATAAATATAACTAGGGGTATTCTAAAGCTAAGGCTATATTTACCTGCAAAACATACGTAATTGTATGTATGTGTGTGTATGTGAGTACAAACTGAATCTTAGTCAAATCCATTTATATACTAGCCAACCAATGGCAACATGAAACAGCCATACAAAACATGCGCACTGTGTATTTAAATGCCACAACGGAAACGCCCCCAAAGATAGGCAATAAATCTCGTTCATCTTGGCTGTGAACATCTATCAAACGATTTAAAGGAATTCAGTAGCGGCGTGTATTTTTAAGCTTACGGTTGTGAACAGTAACAGTGTTAAGGTTTCAGCAAAGCACTGCATAAAAAAATTATAAAATTTTTCTGTAAAATTTGAGTGAAAATTTTTAAATATTACAAAAATGTGTTTGTTGAAATGTAAATTTCAATTAAATTTCTTTACCTAACTAAAAATCAAAGTGAGCTTAAAATAAAGTGAATAACTGTTAAACAAACAAACAAACAAAAACAACACTTTAAACATGGTAGGAAAATAAATAATTTATTCATTTCAAATCAATTGTTTTGTTTCAATAATTTACTTAAACACAAACTTTTACAAATATATCAATTTATCGCCGCTTAGCCATTAGTTTTAACCATAACTTATAGTGTAGCCCATGTTCTCCATTAGGGTCTCTTTGATGGCCGGTTGTAGAGCTCTTTGCATGTACGTGGTCAGCAGACCTCGCACACCCATGGAAAACAATTTCTCTAGTTCATTACGAAAGGCATCATTCACATCTTGATGATCACCAAACATGTTGCCACCACTCTTTTCGCTATTGGCTGCAAATATGTCGGCAAAAGCTCGAGCATCGGGTTCCAGAAGATCTTGAAAATTATCATCAGACAAACGTAAGATGTCATCGTTAAAATTCATTTCATCATTGAAACTGTCGCGCTTCGTTGATTGTCTTTGTCTTTGCCGTTCGTCGTAATTTGTAGTGGTACTGCGTTTATAACGAAATTGTCGCCGATAGAAATTGTCGCCATTCGGATCAATGAGTTCCTGAGAATTAGCATCGGTCCATTCGAGATCTTCGTCGCGCATATTTGGCGGTATGTAACCCTCACTGCGGATGTCGAATATAACATCGGCCGGCACTTGGGGTCTGGCTATTTGGGGTGAGGGCACATCTTGGGGTTCGTTGTCAAAACTGTAACGTCGTTTGGAATTCTGGCGTAACTTAATGCCAGTTGGACCTGAAATCGAGAGAGAAGAATTATGTTGGACTGAATTAGGTGTTTACTTATAAGCGTTTAGTGTTTGCAAATAGTCAACTGCTAAGATCATTACACGGTGCAACGCATGATTTTGGGACTCAATTCTGAGAACTGCACGTGGAAGTAGCCCCAAAAAGAAGAACTTCTGCATCATTCGTTTTGTCAAGTTAAATGACATAATAATTTAATATCGATTTGAAGTTAGTAAGTATCGAATAGGAAAACTGTTGTACTCCGTGGCGTATGATTTTCGTGGAATATTGCTTATGGTATTCATACGCAACCATATAACAGAATAACAAAAGAGCGTAAAACGTGACAAATTCTCCTATACGATACTTACAAACATAAAATCGATATTAAATTATTATGGCATGTAACTTGACAAAACGAATGATGCAGAACTTCTTCTTTTTGGGGCTACTTTCACGTGCAATTCCCAAAATTGAGTACCGAATCAATGAGCTGGAAAATGTTGCACTGTGGTATGAGCTAAAAAAAGTGCAATAAGTGCAATGTTAAACTGTACAACGGATTTAAAAAATTTTCCGATAACACAGCGCAACTACCAATCTGGGGTGTGAGTAATAACAAGTCAGGGTACTAGTTCAGTAAAGCATTGTTTATGGGGCAAAATTTTTCTAGAAATCAATCAGTGATTTAAAATTAAAGATTTCAAAAATCCAAAAGTGGACTTGGTCGGTTTGACAAGAGAAGTATTCATATCGCTGGCTTAACATGCAAAGGCTATAAGTCTACTTTTTTGAAAATAGAGATTTGAATGCAGTAAAGTACAACAAGTAACAATACACTGTTTTCAAAACATAAAAATACAGTCATCTCGTTGTTGTTGTTTAGTAGTGATGAGCAAAAGCGCTAAGTCCAATTCATTACATCTTTGTGTAATATCTCATATTTTTCAAGGTAGTCACATCAACTGAAATAGTCTGAGTGTCCAACCAGTTCACAAATTTCGCAAGCACTCCGATCAGCTGATGTGGTAATTGTCTGCTATAGCAGTGAACGTTGGATCGTTTTTTGTCTCAACTGTACAATTTTTAAATATGAACCTGGAGCATTTGCATGTTAAGCCAGCTTTATATAATATTGATACATTTTTATTGATTTTGATTAACTTTTAAATTTTTTTTATTTATTTTTATTTACACTTTTAACTAATTTTCTTTATCTGTTTTCATCAATTTTAATTTTTATAACATTTACCTTGACATCCATGAGCAAACACCGATATAAATCCTGGTTCGGCAAAATGTGAATCCGTCCTCACCGAGGCTGCCCCAATGCGCCTAGACTCCTCTCCACTGATTTTCTCAAATCCTATGGGCACCGTTCGAAACTCAATGCCTGCTCGTCGCAGCCGCAATATCATATTACACTTTCCACCCGTTGGCTGCAGCACAATTTTACCGCTCAAAGTTAAATCGGGAAATATCAAACGAGTGTCGAGTGTGGAATTCGATGAACTAAATTTACATTTATCCACTTCCACCCATCTCGCTGTATTCTCTGTAGGCAAACGTACATGTAGATCTTCTACATCTACTCGGGATACTTGTAATTTATGCGGTTGCCTTTGGCTGCCATACTGCTGCTGTTGTTGTTGTTGCTGTTGATATGTACCCGTACTGGCAGTGTACGAGGCTAAAGCTGCATCAAAATCGAGTCTAGAATTTGGTCTATAGCTGCGATTAATATGTTTGGCATAATAACCACGATCCGTGGATGGATGATAAAAATCATCCTCCGGTTCATCTTGTTGTCCGTAGAGGGAGTGATAAAGTGCGTAAGGTGATTGGGGTGAAGTATATGATCTTCCAGATTTCACTTGAAAACTTCGTCGTCTCATGTGTTCAAGGGCATTCTCCAATCGGTTGGAACACCGCTGAGGGGTACGATAAGGTTGTGATAGGGTAACTGAAAGATATGTAAATTTTTTGAAATACAATAAAATATGTTGTCTAATCAGAGGTGAACGTTGGTAATATTTTGAACAATATTAATGATTTTGAAAATAAAACAAAATCATGCAGTGAATTTATGAACTTTAACAAATCAAACCATATCTCATCTTTCTTAATCCTCTGAGAAATCGGTTCATATTTGTCCGCCGTACTGCCTTATACATATGTGCGCAAAGGTACGAAAAACCGGTTTTTTGCTTGATACTTAAGATTTTGAGAGTTTTGAGAAATTTGTAAAACAGATTCTGGTTGTGGTCAGCAGAACCTACCAGAAAAAAATTAAATTTGCCAGGTATTGTTTTTTTTGTCGTTCTGTGTTATCCATAAAAAAATTAATGTGTTCGCAACGTGTGTCCCCAACGCACATTTAGATTGAAGTAGCAAAAAAGTTAAAAGTATTTTAAATGTGAAGTAAGTTGTTTATAACACCCCAACATATCTTCTTTATGTTACAAAAAATAATATACTCATCAGCAGGGCAACCGGAAATATGCCCTAAAAATCGTGTTTTATGCGCATAAAATATGACCTAAAAATCAACAAAAACATGCTCTAAAAAATTAAAGTCACACAATTTTTTTCATAAGAATTAGAAATATTTTTATTTAAAATAAAAAAAACAGCTTAAAAATTAAAAAAAAAAACAATATTATTGTAAATTCAGACTTTGTTAGTAGTTTTGGTAAATTTACATACACAAATGTTGAGTAATTAAAATAAAATAGATATAAATATTTAAGTATTTTTATTTAAGGAACAATTAAAAAAATATCACATGAATTTATTTAACATTAAAGTAACAAAAATCTTAAGCCATTTATCACGTGGTTTTTGTATGTTGAGCAACCTATTTGAGATTGTTGTTGCAATAAACTACAAAATATTGAGATAAATTATCGAACAAAAACTTTGTCTATTACAACGTAAAATGTTTTTGAACATTGAGAATGATCTTTCGACATCCACAGATTGTGTAATTGAATTGAAGCACATTTAAAGGACAGCATTTCCTTTACTTCGTATTTTGATGTTAATGTTGGCGCAGTTCTACACAATTCTTTACAAATACTTTTCACTTCTTCCAAGCCAACGTATTTTGATATAATTTGATTCAATTTTTTGTACTATTAAATTTATTTCGGAATCCGATAAATTACACTATGACACTATTTGATGGTCATTGTCTAGGGGGTCAACCAAACCAATATTAAACGATAGCATTTGACCTCAGTAACAAAACCCTAAACTCCATTTTGCTCCACTACGTCACAATTTTACAGTGGTTTGAAGTTTGATTTTTTTGTTCAAAAGTTGATTCAATGAATATTAAAAATCATCTGTAAAAATACGTCTGGGGTATTTCATGTCTTCGGAGACCTATATTAAAACAATCAGGGGAATATTTTCTCGGAGCTCCCACCCGTATGGACATTTTTGGCCCAATTTTGAAAAACTGTTAAAAAGTCAACTTTGGACGGAGGTCAAGAATCTTTGATAGAAATATTCTCCAAGAAATTTCACTAAGAGTCACCGATGACAAATAACCTCTATGAGCCAAAGGTTCCAAAAAAATCAAAATGAAATGTTAATGAAATGTTAAAAAGTATATTTTTGAGCAAATAGCGCAACGCACTTTTTCGAGAATGAACCAAATCAATATCAAATCATAGCATTTGACCCCAGTAATAAAACCCTAAACTCCATTTAGCTCCACTACGTCACAATTTTTGTATACAGTGGGTTAAAAGAAAATTAAAAATCATTTGTAAATTAGTTTTGAGATAGTTCGTGTCTGCGGAGATATACATTAAAATTTTCATAGGAACATTTCATCAGAACATTTGAACCCTCCAGCTCATACGCTTACGATGAATTTTGAAAAACAGCTTAAAAGTCAAATTTGTTCAAATTGGGTGGCAGATAGAGGGTTAAAATGTTCCGCGGAAATATACCCCGGAAAATTTAAATGTAGGTCTCCGAAGACATAAACTATGTCAGATTTTTGATGGCGTCGTCCCACAGTGTAGCAATTGTTAAGTAATGAGCTCTTTCTAAGGCTGCTGTATTTAGTAAAAATTTGTCACTTGTAATTTCCTTGTCTGAACTTAATACGCCTGCCATAACGTTTGCCACATTTCTGCATTGAGATCCATATAAATTGATTTTTTAGTTTTGCTCGTATATTGTCCATGCAGTCGTTGTATACATTTTTTAAATGTTTAGTTCAAAAAACTGTTTCGGATGACACTTGGTAGTCCGTGTATTCATTAAATCGTGTTCTTATATTTTGATTTCTCATTTTGTAAAGTAGAATGTCAGCAGACACAAAAGCTCGGCACAGTTTTTTCTTGAATATCATGTTCTTTTTAAAGTCTACCGGAACATTCTGGCAAAAATAATTGTTTAGTCTGCTTATTTTAACTTCTATGACTTAGTTGAATAAGTTTGCCGCTTTCCGCAGAATAGAGAATAGAGAATAGAATAGAGGAATCCACCATCAGCTCGTAAGTCAGGAAACTTTTCCACAAGCGCCTTTATATTTGCTGCTTTTATCGGATAAGCTTTAGGCATTATGTCCAAGGTCGTAATCGGTGGTGATTGAAAAGCACCTCTTTTTTTATTTTTTGTTTACTTATTGAATAAGAAAGCGCGAAAAAAGATTAATTAACGTTTAACATTTCACAGTTGTGTAAAACATGATTTTGCTGTTACATTATAAAAAACTATAGTTGGAAAGACACTTGCTTTTAATAATGTCAAAAATATAAAATATGCTTAAAAAGGGATATTTTTGAAAAAATATGACCTAAAAAATATAAATTATGCTTTAAAAAAGGAGGTTTTTTTAAAATTATGCTCCTAAAACTTAAATTTGCCGAAATATGACGTTATGGGTAAAATATGCCAAAATATGCTCTAACAAATAGGTCTCATAACACTTGTAGGACCATGAAACATGTAAATACATTACCCTTTGTTAATATCTCGTTGTAAAAAAAACATGCTGTAGCATATTTCCGGTTGCCCTGCTCATCAGTCATCATATTATAAATTTTGCAAAAGTGTTTAAATTTTCATAGACATTTCAAGTAGCTATGGGAAATTGTGTGTGTCCATAACGCAATTTGTGTTAGTCATAATTTTGAATACAACATTTTTAGTAAAATTATCGTTAAAAGAACGTTATCTTCAAAATTATTCAACTTTTTGAGAAAATTAGAAAATAACCAGTACAGAAATTTTAGTCAGTTAAACTGACTGATAAATACCATCACCCAATATAAGATATTGTTTAAGTCTTGTGTTATTGAAATTAACCGATTTGTAATTAAAATCAGTTAGAAAGTTTCAGTCCGGCAGCCCGACTTACATTTACCCTTACCCTCAGTAAAATAAATAATTTTCTATTATATTGATATTATTACTCGATTTCGAAAGTGGGCGGAGTGGTACATTTGTATGGGAGGTACGAGAAGGGGTGTGGTTAGGCTTCCAGATTTATTCTCCATAACTTTATCCTGTTATAGCTTTACTAATTACAGAATTTGAGCACGATTGCGTTGGCTGTACTGATATTATTACTACATCCCTAAAGTGGGCGGAAAGGTACATTTGTATGGGAGGTACTATAAGGGGCGTCGCTAGACTTCCAATTTTGTCTCCAAAACTTTGTCCTGTTATAACATAACAAAATACAGAATTTGAGCACGATCGTGTCGAGTGTATTGATATTATTACCTTATTTCTAAAGTGGGCGCAGTGGAACATTTGTATGGGAGGTACCAGAAGGGGCGTGTCTAGACTTCCAGATTTTTTCTCCAAAACTTTATCCTGCTTAAACTTTACCAAATGCAGAATTTGGGTACGATCGCGTTAGGTCTTTTAATAATATTAATCGATTTCTAAAGTGGGCGGTACCAGATGTGTATGGGAGGTACCAGATGGGGCGTGGACAGACTTCCAATTTTTTTCTCCAAAACTTTATCCTGTTATAGCTTTACTAAAAAGAGAATTTGGTTCCGATCACGTTTAATTTATTGATATTTTTTCTCCATCTCTATAGTGGGCGGAAAGGTAGATTTGTATGGGAGGTACCAGAATGGGCGTGGCTAGGCTTTCAAATTTTTTTCCAAAACTTTATCCTGTTATAGCTTTACTAAATACAGAATTTGGGGACGATCCCGTAGGGTGTATTGATATTATTACTCGATTTCTAAAGTGGGTGGAATGATGTATTTGTATGGGAGGTACCAGAAGGGGCGAGGCCATGTATCCGATTTGCAATACCGTAAGTAGTTTTGAGAAAATAATAACTCGTGCAAAATTTCAAAACATTTGGTTGCGTCTTTCGAAAGTTATCGTGCGAACCAGCCGGACAGCCACCGGACAGACAGACAGACAGACAGACAGACAGACGGACATGGCTCAAACGACTTAAAAAGTCATGAATCGAATTTGGTTCAAAGAAACCTATTGTCTAAAGTCACTCCTTCTATGTGTTACACTTTTGGCTCGTATCAAATGATATATACCTTCATCCCTAAGGGTGATGGTATAAAAACTTACGTCCGCGACGCACAGTGGCACCGCCCCGTACATTTCTTGGAAAAAAATAGAAGGAGTGGTCGTACAGCAATGCAATTTTGCAGAAACACTTCTCTGGTGAGGGTCCACGTAAGGCAATCACTGTACTGTATATAAAAATCATATATCGTTACAAACTCCCAATAGTGATTCACAAAAATGGGTGTAACTCGGGTCCGATTAATTAATTTTTATTGAAAATAATTTTTATATGATTTAATTTAAAATAAATTTTAGAAATCAAAGTTAATCAAAGTCGGCTTTTAAAAACTTAAAACATCGCCGTTCAAAACTAGTTAAGTTTTCAGTAACTTCTTTTAAATCGAACAAATTAACTACGTTTTTTGTACTCTTATAACTTTTGCTTTATCCTTTTCTCAACACTGTTAGCAGTTCTCGTATTTTGTGCTTTTAAAAAATCGTTCGTAAGTCCACATACATTTTTTAACATTAAATTCATTCATTATTAAATATCAAAGATTTCACATTCACAAAATATCCACTGTTTCATTCATTTTCAAATAAGTCACATAGAAGTGATCAATTTCGTTCCTTTTCACACAAACAGTCCTTTGCACAAAATTTACACAATATCACACGAATATTTTTATTTCACAACACCATTATTACCTTGAATTAAACCGAACAATGAAATGGTAACCAAAGAAATTGTCACATAGTAGCACCGATTTTTATTTATAGGTAAATATTCGTTTAACTCTTTTAGGTAATGCATTTTACCATAAAAAAACAAATCCGCTAAAACAACTTCAATTAAACACAAATCGAATTTATGATTCACGGTGAAGTTTATTTTAAGAAATAGTACAAATAAATTTTTAAGTGAACCGTCTTCGACTGCAACTATACTGGAAATGTAGAGCTGAATACAAAAAGTATCTCTCGCTGCCAGCCAAATCAGCCAGCCAGTGAGACGCGCCACCAATGCCAGTCCCACAAAAGTGGATCATCATCACCACGATGGCGATAATGATGATCGGTTTCATTCGCATGAAAACCTAAGAGTTGGGTTGAGTATTCACATTTCACTAGTCTCATTGGAGTCTTCTGGTATGTCTGTCCGTGTGTCTGTATATCTGCCTGTTTCACTGACTCTCTGCCAAACCAAACTGAGTGTGGTATTTTTTTTTCTTTTAAGCTGGCGCTTTTCTTGCGTTTCCATCTTGCAACAGGTGAACCCTAAGAGTGTGTGTCACTTTGTGGAACAACGCGTCCGTCCGTCCATCGTCATCAGTGAAAGTGTTTTCCATACATGAGCGATTGCATATGTGAGCTGCTGTTTGCTTGGGCTCAAGACTTGGATCTTTATGGTTGTCTTCATGGAGCTTTGATATAATTATTCCAGCATGTGAAAATCAAAACGTTCGTGGGGCATTGGGATGGGAGGTAGTATGGGAGACGAGTACTCGTATAGCAATGAAAGAAATTAATAACTATGTAGGTTTGTTTTCTCTCTCATTGGGGACCTCTTAGCTGTTGGAGGTGATGAATTTTGTAATCCATGCGAATATGTTAAGAAAAGAGCGAAAAACAAAAATAATGAGTCAAAGTTTTAATATTGCAATACCCTACATCCGATCTTGGGCTACAGATGCTATACTTTTTTAAAAAGATTTAAAATTAAAATTAAAATCGGTTGATAGGGTTTCATTTGTTCTCTATCAGATAGAGGGTAGATATGTTCTGAGAAATTTCAAACGTTCCTCTGCTCTGGTGCCCTGAGCCAAAGAATTTTAAATCAGCTCTCGGCACGTGGGCCATTAGCACAAATAAAGAGCTGGGTCGAGAGCCAAGAGCTACAAAATTTCAAAATACCAAAAAGTACTTTTAATGTACTTCTCGGCAAATGTATTCTTTTTTATACCAGAATACTTTTTTGTACCAAAAAGTACTTTTGTCATAAAAAAGTTCTTCGGTACAAAAGAAAGTTCTTTGTACCAAAAAGTACTATGAACCAAATAATTGTTTTTTTGGTACAAAAAGTACTTTGGTACAAAAAAAGTACTGTGTGAAACAAAAATTGTTTGGCCAAAAGTACATTAAAAGTACTTTTTGGTACAAAAAGGTACTCTGGTACAAAAAAAGTACTTTGTGCAACAGAGAAGTGCTTTTGGGCCAATAAAAGTACTTTTGGTACGTAATTTTTAATTTTTAATTTTGAAGCTTCTCACAGTCAAATATTAAGGTGTCCAAAAGTCGTCTTAAACTTAACCTCTTTTAAATTATAATAAAATTATAAAACAAACAGACAATAATTAAATTGATCCTCTTGGCTGCTGCTGCTACCGCTTCACCGTTTGAGTGCGACAAAGACTTTGAAAACTGCATATGCGATTATCTGCCTGTGGGCTGCTTTTGCGTTACCTGTACGTATGTATGTATGTACATATACTTATTTCTTCACCATCAACACCAACAGCAGCAACTCGTGCCATCGGTTAACGCTCGAATGCATTTCAAGCGTTTCGCATGCGTGTAACCATCATTACGCTATGCTGTACGAGCGTCAGCGGTTAGCAGAAAGCAGATAACATATTTCAAGATTTTGAAAAACAATTTGTTGCAAATTGACATTTCGTTGTACGACTATTGTCGCATTAAAACGATCGACGTAATTGTCCATACAGTTTTCTATAGTAATTTACTAAACCTAAATTTGAATAATGTAATATAAGTAACTACAACGAATGAATGAGATTTTCTTGGTTACAACATAATTTCCCCCTGTAATGAGAAAAGGTTACCTCACATCAGTTGTTTTCCTATTATGTGCTTACAAAAAGGTCAGGTATTCTCAGTTGTCGTAACCTAATTTAGGAAATTGTGCAATTGATTTGTTGTTGGTTTATTCTTTGAGGAAATTGGTCAAAAGGTTATATTCCCAGCGAGTAAAGAATACAATTGCAAAGTTGCTAGAAATATAAACATTAAATAAGTTGACCTTACAAAGGGAATTCCATACAAGTCGGTTATTGTTAACATAATACATAGTATTAACAGTTCCACTTCCGTTAGGAACAAACTATATTTGATAATCAGGGGGAGGATTTGATAATAAACATAATAAGTATCAGTTAAATTGTACACAAAAATAAAAGTTTATTTTTTCATGTATTTAATACCATTTGTGTATTTGCTTTGGCATTTATTTGTTATTGCCGGTCTTGCCCGGCAACATGTGTCCTTAGCTGTTTCCTCCAACAAAAACATAGTGACAGACTTCACAAATGACAATGGTTGTTGCATGGCTAACATCAATTAAGGGCGCATGCGCAATGCATTAAACAGCGTCGTTTAGTGCCAAACCAGAAATGTTAGTTTCAATTGGTTTCTCCAAGTTACCTACATATCAAATGTACCTTAAAGTTTTGCACGAGTCACCCTCCCTCCAGTGCACTGGTTTCACTAAACATTAAAGTGATTTATGCGATTTTCTTTATTTTCTCTTTTAGCGTTTTTGTTTTTGGAAAAAAGATTTGAAACTCACAAGTTTCACTTCTAGTGTGTACATGGATATGTATATGTAAATAAATATGACTTTTTGTATATATGAACGAGTATGTTGTAAGAAAATTAGTTTAAAAAAAGACATTATGTAATAATAGCGAATGATAATATTGGGTGGGAGTTTTAGTCTTCTTCAGTAGTGTTAGCGTAAAATGTAAATTACTTGTTAAAGTTAATGTGGATTCTAATATTAATTCTAACACTCATTTTGTTTCTTCTCATAAAAAAGAGACCAAGGAGTTTCTGGTATTTAGCGGTATATGAACGAGGGATAGTACACCTTTGGAGAGACTTAAGTGAAAGTGTAAACCTTTATTTATGATAATAATAACACGGTGCTATTGTCATTTGCAAGCTTGGATTGTTACCTAGTGCATGTTGTAGGTCTGGTCTAGTAGCACATGAAGCACAAATTGGGTACCCATTTGCAAAATGGGTAATTTTTATTTAAGGTACCAGAAGGGCGGGGCTTTTCTGTCTATTTACAATCCCTTAACTTTATTTTCGAAAATATTAATATGTACATTAGTATGGGTCGAAAAAAAGGGTGATGTGGGCACTAGATAGAGTCGAAAAAAAAGTTGCATTTGTCAGTCCCTGGATTTGAAGATTAGGCAACAATGATTCTGGGACACAAGAAAAAAATTTTTTACGCGCACCCTAAAAACGGCCCATTTAGTTTATTCTGCGCTGTGACGTCATTTGAAGTCCGATCGAGAAAAAAAATACACGGTTGTTTTTGGTTTACAAAGGCTACATTTCCTCCATATGTCCATGACTCCGGCCGTGGCATAGTGGTTAGAACAAGCGACTACCATGCGGGAGATCGCAGGTTCAAACCTGGCTCCAGTCATCTTAAAAAAATAAAAAATGAATATGTTTTTCATTGTTCGGTTTGAGATCTATTCTATTATTGCTAATAGAATTTGTTTTAACAAGAGTTGTGTGAAATGGATTATGTTGACAGCTGGCATGGCAGATAGCTATTTCGATGGTTGCCAAACCATCATCATCAGTGCCGTTTGCTGTTCCTTCTCCACTCATTATCACAACCTTAAGTGTTAAAAGCTTCACACAATAGATCTCAAACCGAACAATGAAAAACATCTCAAACAGATAAACAAGTAGGTGCCGTTAGTTGTGAATATAAAAATAGAAAGCGTGTTAATTCACAACAACGCGAGAAGCTATCCCATACCTCATTCATGGGGTGCAAAGGGAAATTAAGTTAAGTTTAAGTCCATGACTCCGACTTCAAATTTGACTAGTGACTGATTCTATCTCGATTTCTACCTTTTTTTTCCGCACATTTTTCATAGCGCACGTAAAGATCTTACAAATTTGCGAATGTTTTGCTTTTGAAGTACCCACTTTTATTCATAAACAAAAAAGTTACAAACGTTTTTAAAATGACTTCTGAGCATCAAATTAAATTAATTAATTAATTATTTAAATTTGTTGAAATAACTTAAAATTATTATAAACTGAGTGAAAATTAATAATTTTATCATAAAAATTCCACAATTGAATATATTAAGATGTTTAAGAATATTACAAAAAGACACGTTTATTTCGAACGCCAATACACAACAGGGTGGCTCGGATTCCATCAAGTTATTCAGATCAAGTTCTAGTAGTGCGGAAAACTTGCTATGTATAATACAAGTATTATGGCAAAAAAAATGAAATAAGTCAATATTTTTTGTTCGCGTATCGTGGTCAAAATTGGTGAGGATGGAAAAAAAATCCACATCAAGCAGTAATTTTTTCCTCAAACATACCTACCCCCCATTTTCACACACTGAAGGGGGCTCCCATATAAAAATCAACTCTTTATAAATTTTACTCCCTCCGCTTAAATGCCCCAAAAATGTGCCTAGATGTATTAAATGTATGACAGACCCTTAATATTTTTGCAACTCCAACAGTTTCTTGTAAGATATTATTCTATCATGTAGTTGTCTGAAACCGGAGTAATTTTTACGGAAACATGGAAAGAAACTTAATGAAAGGCGGCGAAAACTTGAAAAATCATCTAATTTTTACAAATATCTAACTTTGAAGTGCCATAACTTCGTCATTTATGATTGGATTTTAAACAGCTATCGTTTTTTTAAGAAATGATTTTATTATCTTTTATTTTCGTTACAAACATAGGTGTACTAAAACCTGAGAAAATGGCATTTTAGTAGACCTACCTTTTTTCAAAACTCTATAACTTCTTCTACTTTTATCATATCTGAAAGCAGATTTGAATTCAGCGTGAATTTTTACATTGAAATCAATTATTAAATGTCCCGGATACGGAAACTTTTGAAATTTTGTGACATAGTGTAATTTTCAAGTTGTCAGCATGTTGTGTTTGTTTTATTAAATTAATGTAATATATGTGACTATTTTTGTATTAGTTCGTGTGAAAACTTAAATTTCACTAAGAGTTTTAGTTGCAAAGTTAATCGAAGTTAACAATCAAATATATTTCGAAATATTTGTCAATATTTATAGATTATATAATATAAATTCTGGCTATCCGGTTATCTTTAACAGAACGAAGTGGCCCACAGTGGGATGGCTACATACCTTTTTGACCAAAAACTATAACGTTTGGTTCTAGATAATTTAAATTTTGCACCGAGCATTATACCGACTAAAATAAGAAAAAAATTAATTTCATCAAAAGCAGCCACGCCCACCGCAATCCGCTTTTACAATCCAAATCGAATTTTTGCATAAAATCGATTTTTTTCGCCTACAATTTTTACTATCGAAGCAAATGTGTTAAAATTTAACACATATCGGCAAGGCCACGAAAAATGAAACCACATAGATATTTTTTTTCTGTCACAAGGTCCAAAATTTTTTTTATATTTCAAATGTCTAATATGTATGGAATATGGCAGCACTACATACCTTTGCAAAATTTGTGTCTGCTTTGACATTTTACATCCTTTTCATAAGTGGCACGTGTAAGGTGCAGTTGGAAAATATATCAATGTCGGCGAAAAATGTAAATTTTGTTGTTGTTTTTTTATACTTTAGACAGATGATTATTTTTTTTGGATAGAATACAAATCAAAATATTGATTAGTAAGCAAATTTGTGTACAAAGCTTGGGTTTTGGACCAATTAGGGCTTAAAGTAATCAGCCGAAAATAAATGGTGACGTTACTGACAAATTTTTATAAAATATTTTTTTATGCATTAACTAATTATAAAAGAGGTGGGATGAACTGATTTTTTTGAGTATTTTTGAAGTACTTTCATAATCAATGCTTAAATGAAGCATTATTAGCACATAGGAGGGTATTTTTACAAAAAAAGATCGTGTGACGTTACTGACGGATTATTTTAATTTTTTGTACTTTTTGTACTTTTTTGCTTAATAATTTGGTATTTAATTGCTAGACTCCGATTCCTGGTGCTCAAAGAGACAAGCGTTATGTTGAAAAGCTAAAAGAAAGGAACAAATACGACGAGTACAAAAGGAAAAAGCTCGTCACTGCACAGAAAACAGGGCAAGTGAATTCGTTAAGGCGTTCCAATATACACAATCGCAAATATTAGTTGCGGAAGTTGCTGAAGAAGAGTTTAAAAAAATAAAAACCATTTTGGATACGTCCACAATTTTCACAAACGCAAAAAAAACATTCGGGACATTTCGTCTTCGCACCAAATCCGTACCATTGGGGACGAAATAGCATCTCAGCAGGGACACAATTACTTACTTACTTACTTAGCTGGCACTTCTATGCAATCCCAGTGGATTATATACCGCACGTAGAAAAATATTATAAAATATTATAAAAATATTCCAACGGAGTTTTGGTCGCCCTCTTCTGCGTCGTCCATGCGTACAACATGACCTAGCCAACGCAACCGTTGCGTTTGACCACGTCAGTGTACAGCTCATGATTCATACGACGCCGATACTCTCCGTTAACGATGATGGGCCCATATATTTTACGGAGTATTTTTCCTTCGAATACCGCCAAAATCGATTCATCCGCTTGTGTCATAAACCATGATTCTGAGCCATACATTTAGACAGGTAGAACCAGTATCTGTTATAGCTGGAGTTTTGTTCGTCGAGAGAGGGCTCTGTCATTGAATCGCTTGCTTAGTCCGTAGTAGCATTTATTTGCAAGCAGGATTCTTCTCCGGATTTCTAGGCTGACATTATTTGCTTTGTTGATGGCGGAGCCTAGGTAGACAAAATTATCTACCACCTCGAAATTATAGTTGTCAACGTTCACGCAGTTTCCCAAACGAGTAGATTCTTTGTTCGTTGAAACTAATAGCTTCGTTTTGGCCTCGTTCACAGTTAGGCCCATTTTCGCTGATTCCTTTTGTATACCTGAGAAGGCTGCAGTCACATCCCGCAGTTTTCGACCGATGATGTCTACGTCATCAGCGTACGCGAGTAGCACGTGGCTTTTGTTGAATATAGTGCCACTCGTGTTTACTGCAGCTTTTCTCATTATCATCTCTACCACAATGTTGAAGAGATCGCACGATAGGCCGTCGCCTTGTTTTAGGCCTCGTCTTGTATAGAATGGCTCCGTAAGGTCCTTGCCCATCTTCACTGCAGACTTCGTGTCAGTCAACGTCATTCCGCAAAGGCGTATCAGCTTCGCTGGAATACCAAACTCAGCCATGGCTTCGAGTAATTTCTGCCGCATCGGGCTGTCGAAGGCAGCTTTATAGTCGACAAAAAGATGGTACGTGTCGATCTGTTTCTCTTGGGTCTTTGGTCTTGGGTCTAAAGCCACACTGATAAGGCCCGATCAGGTTGGATAACACTGGCTTTAGTCTTTCACATAGCACACTCGACAGGACCTTATATGCGATGGGTAAAAGGCTGATCCCGCGGTAGTTGGAGCACACACTTGGATCACCTTTTTTCAGCACAGGACATAATACGTTTACATTCCAACCGTCGGGCATGCACTCTTTAAGCCAAACCGTGCGCAGGAGCTGGTGCATGCTCGTTATCAGCTCCTCGCCACCGGACTTGAAGAGCTCTGCGGGCAGACCGTCGGCACCGCCTGCTTTGTTGTTTTTCAGCCGCGATATTGCTCTTCTTACCTCGGCTTGACTTGGTGGTGGGCAATCTAAGCCGTCGTCGACAATTGGCGTGATAACTTCACGTGCGCTGCCTTCTGGAACCAGCAGTTGCTGGAAGTGTTATCTCCATATGTGCAGCATACTCTGCGTATCCGTGACCAGATTTCCATCACTGTCTTTACATGTGGGGAGGCCATTACCGTATCCATTTGCTCTTACTTTCTGGTAAAATTTTCAGGCCTCACCTCTATCGCTGTATCGCTCTATATCCTCGTTCTCCCGTTCTTCATCTGACGTTTTTTCGCCTAAATAGCAGTCTCGCCCGTTTTGCTTTCTCCTTATGCCGTTCCCTAACAGCACGGGTTACAATTGGCAGTAGCGTTGCCCTATAAGCAGCATCCTGTTCCTCAGACGCTATGCGACATTCTTCATCATACCAGGATTCGTCTGAGCGCCGCTTTTCATATCCTAGCACGGTTGTTGCGGCGGTTGCCATGGAATGCGCAATATGCTGCCACTGTGTATCGGGAAAGTCAGAAGTAGAGGCGTTGTGTCGTTGGGAGAGCTGGTTGGAGTAGGCAGTAGCTATCTCTGGGGTTTGCAGCTTCGCGGTGTCCAGCTTTCTTTGTGTTTGGTTACGTGCCTTTTTCGCTCTGCAGGGACACAAATACAATTACAATTAATTGGGACACAATTACAATTGCTTTTTTTATGATATTTTATGTTTATTTACGTTAAAAAAAACTTCAACTGAAGCGATGCTTTAATTTTGCAAAAATTAACAAGACTGAATTAATAAAGACTTTTGTTTTTTCCGATAATAATGTGTTTTTATTAAGTTCAAAATACTGACACAAAATTTTTATCACCATTTAGGAAGAAATTTCACAATTTTTTTTGCAAAAAAAACAAAAACAGAAGTTAATTCGAAATTTTTCGTACTAAATAGCCGCTAAGACTGAAAAGTAGGGAGAAATTGCAAATTTTAATTTTAATGATGCAAAACTGATCAAAAACCAATTTCAATCCTCAAGCTATACACATTATTGAAGAGATAATTTAATTAACTTACACTCTATCATACAAACATCAGCTCTAAAGGTCAAGCCCTATTTACTACAATTTTTTTTTTATGAGAGTGGTTTAGTCTTAATATCTCCCCAGGTTGCATCTTAAAACTCCTCTACGATGATTTTTTGGTCGTTTAGGGTCCCTCTATTAACCCACTCACTCACTAACTGGCTGTAATTCATACTGTACCAACATAACATACCAAATAACAGTTTTATACCACGCCCACTAATCCGATCCCACATATTTTTTGTTGGATCACGAACTTGGCTGCCAAATGTATCCACACAAATTTTCAAGGCGATTGGAGGAACAGTCCTCCAGATATTGCGGTTTTGTAAATAGGGTCCAATGGGCGGAGCTAAGTCCGCTTGTTATATCAAAAATTGAAGTATCCGTATTAAAAATGCCGTATTAAAAATGCTAACAAACAAAGACAAACTAATTTTTATATATATAGATTTGACCTTTGACCTCTTTGGGCACAGCTTAAAGTGGACCGATTTTGCAAAAATAGCCGTTTAATAACAACTGTCACAATCGTAATATACGCTGACATCCTAATATACATGTACATTTTCATAAGGATCAGTGAAAGATTAATCGAGTTATCTTGCCCGCCACCCAGCCAGACAGACGAACATGGCTCAATCGTCTTAAAAAGTCCTTAAGATACTTGGAGTCTAGCTCCACCCCTTAATGCGTTACATTTTTCCTCTTAAAACGCACATTAGCTAAATTACACATTGCTTCTGAGTAGTCGAGTCAATCGGCATTTGTCTAGTAAAAGCTTTCTACAAATCTGACGTTCGAAATCATCGAATGAATCTAACGAATATTTGTAAGTTTTTTTTCTCAAAAACTCGAATATAATTAATTTAAAAAACTGGATCTGTAAACTAACTCTAGCCCATACCAAGAGCACAACAAAAGATCCTTCGGCTTATATATATTCTATAATAACAAAAGTCGACAACAACGAATACAAATAAAGGACAAAACAAATGAATTGACACAATTAAAAGTACATCTGACACTTGCAGATCTCACAGCAAGTGTCGATTTGAGTGTGCGGCTCGATGACACAAATTACATTGGCCACCATTTGTTATTAAACCCTAAACTGTTGATTGAGGTTCATTACTTAATTGCTCGAGTTCTGGCAAACAGAACAACCGGCGCAGTCATGAAGACACAGTCGAAGGCACAAATGTCAAACGGGAAAGTACTCACATGGATGGAATGTCTTTAACACTTTACCTTTGGTTGCTCCGGTCACTTTGTGCACCACACACGGACACATAAACAAACATGTGTATTCATATATGTCGCCTATTGTATTGCAGATACTTCAAAAAGCTGTTAAACTAATTACATCTTACTTAGTAGCCAACAAGTTTCTCTAGTTTGTCCAGCTGAGAAACTATTGTTGTAAAGTGTAATGAGATACACTTCACAACTAAAACAATGACATTATTGAGAGTTCATGGGAGTCACTAACTCTGAACGACTCTGACGTATTCACACTAGGTGAGCTACAAGTTAGTGCTAGAGGCTGACCCTTTCTTTGACATATAACAAAACTATAACAACTACAATAGTAATGAGGAAAGTCGACGAGCACCACACATACATACATACATATAGTTGATGAAAGAAAACTCACACAATTAATTAATACAATCTGGTGTAACAACATTATTTGTTTGTGTGATTTTGTCACTGACGTCCAACAATTTCGCTAAAACTCAAGGTTTATTTGTAAATTGTTGGGGAAAATTTCAATAGTCACTCCGTATATAGTGTCAATTTCCGCAAAAAGGGGGTTGATGATTCGAAACTGTGGTTCAGATTTCGTGGTAATAAGAAATCTAAACGAAATTGCTATTCCACAACATCCTTATTAGAATGTTATTATGACAACATCCTGTTATGAATCGATTTGTTTCCTCTCAAGTTAATCGAAATATAAAAAAAGTGTTTGAGGAAGACAAACAAAATACAAGTAATTTTTGGGTAATATGTTATGTTAAGAATGAAAAGTCATGGACTTTTGTGTAATTTACTTATTTAATTTGATTGTTTTATTTTGAATGACTTAATAAAAGTAACATTTAAAAAAAAAAAAAAGCTAAGAGATAACGAAGCTAAGAGTACGAAGGCAAGTAAATAACATAATACTTGTTGGGCAAGCAGCAATTTATATCTACCATATTTTGATCGAAAATCTTCATATAGTTAAATAGCTGAAGACGATTAATCAAACCTATATGTACACCTAAAATATGTTACAGTATGGATTCGAAAAGCTGTGCTATGTAATATTAATGGGATTCAAGGGTTAAATAGTCAAATAATTATAGTCAAATTGCAATATAAATTTTGACTGCAAGAGATAAACTCACATATATATAGGATATGTTGTATGGTTGTATTATTACGCTAAATTTAGTTTAAATCCACCTTAAGACGTGATGTGGGAAGGGATTATTATTTGCTTGGACAACCCATTAGTAAAAGCAATTGTCAAAACATAATCTGATGATAAAGTTTTTCCGTAACGTTCACTATAAACAAATAGGGTACTTTAATTTATGTTAAATCAAGAGGGCGTGACCCCGCCCATTGCACCCTATTTTTGAAACCAAAATATCTTGGGGACTGTTTCTCCAATCGCCTTTTAAAATTTTGGATTGTGAGAATGTATTTTATAGCAAAGTTCGTGATCCAACAAAAAATGGGCGTGATATAAAACTTGAAACGGCTTTATCTCATAAACTATAAGAGGTGTAAAGAAGATGTTATATGTGTTGTATGTGTAGTTGGTACAGTGTGAATTACAGCCTGGGTGGAAGTGGGTTGAGCCATGCCCCATTTAAAGGAAATTAACATGTTAGCTCTTCCTTTTTACCGCTGTACAGTGACTCGTTTTGACATTTTCTGTTGCAAAAATAATAATTTTGGATGTATTTGAAAATATTTTAAAAATTTAAGAATTGAAAGAAACAATTTTTGTCTTTCAGACCATGTATCACATTTTTTGCCACAGGTACAGAGTTAAATAAACTTCAAAAGTATGAAGAAATTAAAGATTTTATAGAGTTGAACTACACAGTACAACATTTTTCAGCTCATTGCTTTGGGACTCAATTCTGAGAACTGTACGTGAAAGTAGCCCAAAAAGAAGAAGTTCTGCATCATTCGTTTTGTCAAGTTACATGCCATAATAATTTAATATAGATTTGAAGTTAGTAAATATCGTATAGGGGAATATCGTATAGGGGCTATTATGGCTTTTGGCAGTCTTTATTTTTTACACAGGGACGGGTGTGATCAAATGTTTTATGTAACTAAATACTCAAATATTTATGTAAATGTTCACAAAATATCACTTTATTATTAATTGCACTTACATTGTTATCGTTGGCAAGCATTAATGTTTTATCATGTAATGTAACAATTTTATTAAATTTTTGTCATATTTACGGGGACAGGTGTGAACAAAATTCGTATATTTCTATTTACTCATAAAACTTTTATTATAAAACATACAAAGCCGAAACCTTATGAGAAAGCAAATAAGTTTTGTCTTTCCGAAGATAACAGTTTTTTTATATTATTTCCTATAGGGTCCTTTTACGTGGAATTTCCCTTATATAAATTTTTAATTTTTATCAGAAACGCATATATTATTTGATACGAGAAAAAGTGTAACGCATTAAAGCTACGAGTTGGGCTCCTAGTATCTTAAAACCATAATCGTTTCATAACTTTTTAAGACAATTGAACCATGTCCATCTGTCTGACAGGTGGGCACGATAACTTGAGTAAATCTTCACTGATCCTTGTAAAAATGTAAAAGTGCAATAGTTTTCTAAATGAAATGATGGGATTGTAAATAGGCAGCATAGTCCCACGCCTTTTGAAAACTTTCTTCCAAAATTACCCTTTTTTTGTAACTTTCAAATGAAAAACTGTAGGATATTTAAACTTTGTTGTATTAATATCCCTATGAAAGTAGGTAAAATCTGAGAGAACCGAAACATTTGCCTCTCTTTTCTACATTTTTATCTTTTTTGTTACTGTACTGAATTTAGTAAAATTTTGCCCATGGCAAACGCTTATGGAAAACTGACCTAGAAATAAATACGGGCTGTATAAGCCTTCCTTTTTGGAACATTCTATACAAAGTGAACTATTTTTTTGACGGACAACTATAGGATTTTTAAATTAGTTCAGTTTCATTACCTTGTAATAGTAGACAAATCCTCAGAAAACCGAAACCCTTGCGACACCCCCCCTTTTGGTAAAGCACATACAATTCACCGAATTCGCACATTATAGTTGTACATTAGACCGTATCACAAAAAAAAAGTTCTCCGTACACCAGCGAATATGAAACATTGTTCCAAGGACATTTCAAAAAAAAAAATTTTATTATTTTTGCCGAACGTAGGGGTCGCCTTTTTAGTTTTTTCGTTCTATCTTCCATATTAACAGTCCGATCTTAAAGCTTGATATAGCGAATTTTTTGTCTCGGCGAGGCCAATATTTTTGCTCTTAGGTCCATTGACCTCAAAACATTTTAAGGGTGGAAAAATTTTGTTAGTAGTAACGGTAATTTGAGATCAAAGACTTTTGGATTAAAAAAATTGGTCTGCCACAGACAAACACATCGATATATCATACTATAATATCTGAATGTAAATACTGAAGCTATGACAAATTTAAAAAGGTGACCCCTACGATCGGCAACAATGAATTCATAAAACCATTTTTTAGGTAGTTGTGCTGTATTTATCGCGATACTTTCTTCGCAAAAGTTTTATGGTTTTTTGCGAGCTATAAATTTCTAACATTAGGGTGTCACATTAGGGTGGTAGGAAATTAGATTTTGGGGGTAAGTACTAGATCGGTACACTTGAGGTCAATGGACCTAAGAGCAAAAATATTGGCCTCGCCGAGACAAAAACTTCGCTATATCAAGCTTTAAGATCGGACTGTTAATATGGAAGATATAACGAAAAAACTAAAAAGGCGACCCCTACGTTCGGCGAAAAAAATAAAATTTTTTTTTTTTGAAATGACCTTGGAACAATGTTTCATATTCGCTGGTGTACGGAGAACTCTTTTTTGTGTGCTTGTAAGGTGATACGGTCTATTGTACATACTATATATGTTTTTTATAAAAGGTTTTTGGTACTTGATCAGCGAGATGCTTCTTGTCATTTGTAATAATTCTATTCTCAAAAATATATAGTCGAATTTTTAACTTACGGCACAGATTTTAACAAAGATAACAACAGTGCGCCGGTCAGCGTTACAATACCGAAAATAGGCTTAAAATCGAATTGTTCTTCTCTCTTTACGAGGTAGTAACAACTTTTATTTAGTTTTTAATAATATTACACAAATCGTTATAATGAAAAATCGCTATAACTAAAGTCCTTTTGCGGAAAACTGTATAATCCATACGGATTACAAAAAGTTAAAAGCCACATTTACGAAATTTAACATTTGTGCTTATTTTAAGTATACACATTATTATATATAATCTTTGCCATCCTAAACAGGATTCCCAAATTGTCGAATATAAACTAATCTTCCATAACATTACAATTCCCCCCCACCCAATTGCAGACCGACTACGCACATTCCTCCTCTAACAATAACAACAACAACCTTGTATTGGAAAGTTTACATCACATCAGCCGTCATAACATTGATAACATTAACCCCAACAACAACTACCCATCATCGTCGCCATCAACCCTTTCAGTGAATACCACAACAAGTGATGTCTCCACAGCATCCGCTGCAGTTAATAAATCCTCAGCGCATGGAAATGGCCCCTCCGCCATCAGCCCCTCCGCACTGGACAAAAAGAAATGCATTGAATTACAACCCGCCAGTAGTAACAATAACAGCAACAACAACAACAGCAGCAGCACCAACTCCACTAACAACCACAATCTATTGGAGGCCAGCATCAATCAGGCAAACAATGAAATGCAACATATTAATGGCAGCATACAAAAGAATCATTGTTGTATGACGACGCCCTTGACGGCGGCAATATCATCGACGGTCTCATCCACCGGCGTTGTTGGTGCATTACCAACCACAGGTAGGTTGAAGAGGCGATGGGAAATTGTATTGATTCGGAGTATATTAAATAGCATTTGTTAATTGCAGATCTGGCCCGCGAGCAATGGTATGTCCACCATGCCCATCATACGCCTACTCATCCCCATCAACAACTACCGGAAGAGTTTGTAATGTACGCTCCTGCTTTGCCTACAAGTAGTTCTGGTTCTTCAATAGGGAAATTTGGCATTGAGAGCTCAACGGAGAGTTATTTGAATTCGAGATATAATGGTAAGTCGGAGTCGGTATTGAGAGTGTTGCGTTAATCGACATAAATGTAAGCGCCATCGTGATATGTAGTAAATGATATGTAATAAATGTCGACTATGCATTTAATGACATGAATACACAAAAATTTTTCAAAAATAGTGATAATATGTTAAAACAGTTTTATTTTAAATAAAAATAGAACTTTAATAAAATTCCCGTATATAAAATTTAAAAGTACTTTTATATATTTTATTATATTTTGTCAGACAAGTTTTTGTATATTGGCTTTTATGAATATATTGCACATTTGAAACAACACGATTGCGTTTAGTAAATTTGTTAAAGGCAGTTACGATTTTATTGAGCTATTAGAAATTGTGCCTACGGATCTAATTGTATTTTTACCAATAACACTAAATCATTCGGATTGCACAAGTTTTGTCCAACATTGCAATGTTATGCAACACACAGTTGTGTACTGCTACACGGTTATGTTTTTAATAATTTATAGATAAATATATACCTTAAAATAACTCAAATTTAAATTTTCTAGATTTTAGACACATAGTTTATTGGTGAAATTTTCTTAGAATCCATTGTAGATTCCGATTTTGGAATACGACTTTTGCGAAAAAAATTGACCTGCCCTAATATATGTGTGAAATTTGTTATTGTATCGGGGGAACCAGATGGCGGGCGTCTTACAAATCTTTCGGATTTCTCTAGTTTTACCTATCTTTACAATCCCATAACCAAAACATTTGTAGTTATCGAACCTAACTTCTTGCCACCTAGCCGGACAGACGGACATAGCTAGAAAAAAAACACAAAACGTATTTCGTTCAAAGATACTTGGTGCTAGAGCACTAAACAAGCACGGTTTCAAGCCTATATGTTTTTTACTTTTATTGTATTAAAAAGTACATTTATTGTATTAAAAAGTAAATTTTTTTAACCACAAAGTACAATTTTTGGTACCAAAAAGAAAATTTACTGTACCAAAAATTACAAACTGATGTACCATATAGTACAATTTATTGTACCTAAATTACAATTTATTGTATTAAATTTTTCTCCAAATAGAAATTTTATTCTACGAAAAAGAATTTTAATCGTACCAAAAGTTCAATTTATTGTACCAAAAAGTACGAATGATTATATAGCAGTAAATAGTACATTTATTTTACAAAAAGTACAGTTTATTGTACCAAAAAGTACTTTAATTGTACCAATAGATATTTTTATTATACCAAAAAGTACAAATTATTGTATAATATAGTGCAATTTATTGTACCAAAAAGTACTATTTATTGTATTAAAAATTACTTTTAATGTACATACGTACCAATAAGTACTTTAAATTTTATTGTACGAAAAAGAACGTTAATTGTAAAAAGTACATTTATTTTGCAACAAAGTACAATTTATTGTAACAATAAGTATTTTTATTGTACAAATAATACAAATTATTGTACCATATAGCACAATTTATTGTACCAAAAAGTACAATTTATTATATTAAAAAGTACTTTTAATGTAGATACCAGTAAGTTTATTTATTGTTCCAAAAAGTATATTTATTGCGCCAAATAGAAATGAAAAAGTACAAAAAAGTACTTTAATTGTACCAAAAAGTACTTTTGTTGTACAAAAAATAACTTTAATAGTGCCAAAAATTCTTGACATTGTATATAAAAGTATTTTATTGTATCAACAAGCAAAAATGTACACTACACATAACACTACACTACGTCACGTACAGAAACGACAGCGCTGACTGTTACTCTATTTTACACCATTTTCAGTTGAAATCAATCAGTTGAAAAAATCAATTGAAATTCAAATATTTCATTTGAAATTCAAATCTCGTTAATTAATATTAAAAAAATCCATTTGAAATTAAAAAGATTTCCATTCAAATACAAATTTTCGATTTCAAATTTGAAACATCAATTGAAATTTAAAATTCGTCAATTGAAATTCAAAACACATCAATTGATTTTCAAAATTCGTCAATTGAAATTAAAAACTTGTCATTTGAAATTCAAATTTCATCAATTGAAATTCAAAACTCGTCAATTGAAATTCAAAACTCATCAGTTGAACGAGTTATGCAGATTTATGAATTTCAATTGTCTAATTTTTAATTTCAATTGACGAATTTTTAATTTTAATTGATGAGTTTTGAATATCAATTGATGTGTTTTGAATTTCAATTGACGAGTTTTGGTTTTCAATTGACATTTTCCGAATTTCAAATGGAAGATTTGAATTTGAATTGATAATTTTTGATTTTCAAATGTAATTTTTGAATATCAAATGACGAGTTTTGAATTTCAAATAAAGTATTTGAAAATCAAAAAAAAAATTTCTTATTTCAATAGATTTACTTTGAATTTCAATTGAAAATGATGTAGCAAAATATGAAAAGGCAGACTTCAAAACATTCATGCATTAATTGACGTAGTAAGTAACCAATAGAACTTCTGAATACTTCGAAAATTATAAAAAGATTGTGAATGAGACAAAAAAAGACAACTATCCACATCTTCGTATACTTTGTATAGAGAGCGCATATTAGATATGGTCGCTGGATATGGCGAAAAAAAGTTGATGATGTCATATCCAGGTTTGATGTTTGTCTAAAGATAATTTGAGGACGTCAAATTTGTTTAGGTCCGTACACCATAATAGTATTTATTATGTTGTATCGTCATTTGATATGCGATCGAATCTTGGCGCATATTGTTATTTTTGGTTAATCAAGGGCTATCTACATTTAGCTTACTGAACAATTTTCGATCAGACAACAAATGAAGATACACCATAGTAAATACTATTGCGGGGGGTCGTAATGTGCACGGATCAAAAAAATTGTGATGTCCTTTAAATTTCCATTTGACAAACTGGAGGAAGAACGCATGAAAATTTTTTCGACTCTATCTATTGCATATGCCGATGGAAACCTTGTGTTCGTCTCTAATTCAACTTCATACATCTTTACATACTTTGTTAACTGAAAAAGTGAACACTGCTTACTAAAATTGTAATTCTTTTGGTTTTGAAAGAAGAAAACTTATCGTGAGTAATAACTGTTCTTAGTTTAATTTGACAAAACATAAATAAGGGACGTTATATTTGTCCCCATCTAAATGTTATTTTAATCGCGAATGTCTTGCAAGCATTGTTCACTGCAGTTAGTCATTTGTTATGTTACCAAAACACAAGCATTTGTTCAGGCCTCCACTTGGTACCGTTATATGGCATAAAAATGTTAAAGATTACACGTTGTTTCAATAACGATGTTAAATTGAAAATTCACTGGAGATAAAAGTACTAATATACCAGCATAAAGTGGACTATGATAACAATTATTTTTCCTAAATGATAATTTTTATCATAGGCTAGCTATTGATTTACGTATCAGTGATATTAATCGACGTTAACTGTGAACAATTTCAAAATTTTTTAATGCATTTTTTTAAATTTTTGCAGCACGATATATCGTTTTAAAACGCGCTCTTCATAATTTGATGTAATATTGGAAAATAACAAGATTTCACACGAAAAAAAGCTTTGGATTTTTTAAGGATTCACGAATCGAAATCCTATAAAAGTGACACCAACTTAATATATATCAATATGTATATTGGTAATGCCTAGTACTAAGAACTGTCTTATTTGGTCCATTGGTCCACATACAAAAAGTATCAAAACACCGTCTTCAGTTTTTGACGGCCAATAAAACTGTATGATGTATGACTTTAAGCTATTATACCTTAAATCGAAGAACAAACTAAACTTACTTCACAAGTTTTAGTAAACAAAAATTGTTGGGAGAAAATACATAAAATGTTACCAATGGAACGCTGTACTTTGACAGTAAAAATAAACGATTACTTCACTTGAGTTCTACTCGTAATCTCAAAAGTTATCAGGAACTCTGTTTGTCTTATTATTTCATTATATATTGGTTACTTACAGCAACACACGCGCTTCCTTCCGTTTGCCCTGAGGCATATTGACTTTTTTTTACAAACAATTGTAGACTTTTGTACGAACAACATAAATATTGATATTATTCGTTATTGAAATCAAAACATCCTTAATGTGAGGCAAACTTTCAAAAGCAACAAAATTCATATCTATACAACAACACAAGAATGGTGAATAAGAAAATAAAACGATTTGTAGATATGAATAGACGTACCAGCACGGTCATATGTTCGTATCAAGTACCTCCCTGCTCACGAGTTCTCCATCATCTCCTGTGGCGGTGTTAATAGAGTATGCCATCATATTGCGTACATTTACCAGATTATGCATTATTTTGTCAACTATTATTATATAGAAATAAAAAAAACAATAACAAAAAAAATTAACCCCCACCGTCTTAAATTCGTTTTTTTTTCTTTTCTTTTTTGCTTTCCATTGCAGTCAATGTCAAAGGAGTACGACATGAAAGAGCCTCATCTTTTTTCGACATTCCAGCTGTGACGCATCCATACTGTTACAGGTAGGTAAATTAAGAAAGAAAAAAAAACATAATAATAAAACTCCCCATCTCTCCCCTACATTAACTACAATGTTGAGGAAAATTCATCTTAACCTCAAATGTAGACATTGACAATAAATTGATTCCTACTGTTTGATGTTGCATGTAGCAGAGCAACGACGGCTCTCTTGACTTTAAATATAACCGTATAATGTTTAAATATTTTCCATTCATATCAATTTTTTACATGTCTTGCTATCCTTCACCACCTCGTGGGCGATGATAGATTTCCATCATCACCCCCCGCAGGGATTTTAAAGAAAAGCGACGATGGTAAGATTTTAAGTGGTTTAAAATAAGATTTCAAATTCCAAACATGTTAAGCTAAATGAACAATATTGTTGGCATTCATTTGTTTTCATTCGGCTGTGCTTTTGTGGCAAACTAAAGTCGCGGTTGATTTTTTTTCTTGTAGTCTTGTAGAGCCAATAACTCAATTTGTTTTTATTAAATTTTCTTATAATATAAACAAATTGAAAATGAAGCGGCGGCGCCGCGAAAACAATTATTAATCGCAACAAATATCGCGCAATCATTTTTTATATTCAATATACTAATCCAATTGCCATCGTTGTTGGTTAGTTGATATGCGTTTGAGCTGACTGGCATTCGTCCTGTCATAACAAAACCGCTAACTACCTGTCACATAACCTGAACGAATGCAAATGCAAATGAATATTCATTCATCCATAAAATATCTTTGGGGATCCGGGCGATAATCTAATCGCCAACAATATGAGTATAACAAACAAATTGTGGCTGAAACAAATGAAGAAAAATAGTAAAGTAATAATGTAAAAATCAAATTTTTCAATCATCAACGTATCTGATGGTGTTATTGACGTTCGTTCGTTCGTAAGTTATGAATTTTGAGGTTATAAATGTTGCATACACATACACTTATTAGCGGAAAGTAATGCCTGGGCACAGTGGGACGAAAATGAGAAAATATTGATGGAAATGTATGTATATATCTATTCATAGGAAATGGAATTATTATAAAAACCAACCGGCTCAAACTAGATTTCTGACAATTGGGGTGTACATTCTCTTTACATAGGAGGCGCGTGATAAGAAAAGAATATTCGAAACTCGTACTTTTTCTGTGGCCCATTACAACTTATGAACGTGGTTCATAAATTTGAGGCCTGAAGTATTAAATAATACCACACGTTTTGGTCTGTTGCGTGCGTTCTCCAGTTAGTCCTACAAGATGGTGGCCCGTCGCTAACCACTTGGTCCCTCCAGCGAAGTTTGGGTTTCCCTGCTCTTTGCCATCCTTCACGTTCGCCTTCAAACACCTTTCTCGCTGGAGCATTTACATCCATCCTGCCAACATGTCCCAGCCATCGAAGTCGTTGGATTCTGACTCATTTAGCTACGTCGATGTCGTGGTAAAGCTCATACAGATCATGGTTCATCCGATGGCGGTTCATCGACAGAGATAGGTCCATATATTTTTCGGAGTACTTTTCTCTCGAGATCTCCCAGGTTTTGTATGTTGTAAACCGGATAAAATTAGCACCTGGTATAGCTGTTTCTCAGTAGTTCGAGATAAGGCGGTGTTACTATAGTGCTGTCGAAATCCGTAAAAACATCTATTATCCACTTGATTTCTTGGCTGACACTATTTTTCCTATTGACGGAAAATCCGAGGTAGGTAAATTTATCTACTACCTCAAACAAAATAATTGTCAAAGTTTGCGGTGCGTACCCTGCGAGAGAACTTTTTGTCCGTCGAAATCATTTTTTTTAGTTTCGTCCTCGTTGACCGCTAAACCCATTTTTGCTGACTCCTTTTCTAGTGATGAGAAAACTGCAGTAACATCTCGCAGATTTCGTCCAATGATGTATATATCATTGGCAAAGGCTAGTGGCATGTAGCTTTTGTTGAATATGCTGCCAGACATGTTGACACCAGCCTTTCTCATCACCTTCTCCATAACTATATATAAATGGTTCAGAGATATCCTTATCAAACATAACCGAGGATTTGGTGTTTTCCAAGGTACATCTGCAAAGTCGAATCAGATTTGCAGGAACACCAAACTCAGACATGGTCTCATATAGCCTTTTCCTTATCGGAGAGTCGAATGCACCTTTGTAGTCGACAAAGAGGTGATATGTGTCGATCTGCTTTTCATGAGTTTTTGCCAGGATTTATCGTAAGGTGAATCTTTGATACGTCGTAGATTAAACAGGTTTAAAGCCGCACTGATAAGGTCCAATTAGTTTTTCTACAATTGGCTTTAGACGTTCTCACAATATGCTCGAAAGAACCTTGTACGCAATTGGTAATAGGCTTATTCCAGGGTAGTTCTTATACATGAACGAGTTGCCTCTCGTCTTTTCTCCCTGTGCCGTTCACAAACAACTCGCGTTGCCATTGCCTGCAGTTTCGGTATGTATGCAATTGCGGCAATCAACATCGTACCAGGAATCTTCTAAAGACGGCTTTGAGTACCCAAGTACGCTTTTCGCAGTTCGTTCTATGGAGTCGGCTATATATTGCCACTGCGAGATAATATTATCAGGGGTTGGAGCATTCCGTAGCAGTTTAGTTAGGTGGTTAGAGTAGGCATCCGCTACCTCTGTTGTCGTCAGTTTACCGATGTCCAGCTTTCGTGGTGCCTAGGCTTATGCGTACCTTTACTGCGGTAAGGTAGTGATCGGAGTCAATGTTCGCAACCCTAATCACTCGTACGAACACTCGATGCGTGCCTTCCACCGACTACCACGTGATCTAACTGATTCCTCGTCAATTGATCTGGAGGTAACCATGTTGCCTTATGAATATTTTTATGGTCAAATCTAGTGCTGCTAACTACCACATTTCTTACTGCAGAGAATTCAATCAGTCTGATGCCATTGCTTGACGTTTCGGTGCAGTTTCCCTGCCTATTTTAGCATTAAAATCGCCAAGTATAATTTTTATGTCATGGCTCGGGCTTCGGTCATATACATTTTCTAGGCTCTAGTAGAACTCCTCTTTGTCCTCATCGCTGTTCTCCTCTGTCGGAGGATGGGCACATATAAGTGTTATGTGGAAATACTTTGTTTTGACTCTTATGATGGCTGTATGTTCAAACACCGCATTTAACCTTGACACTAGGTGTCGAAGTCCCTTGCCAACCACAAATACATATTCAAACTCGTGCTAGTCCGCATGTTCACTAAAGTAGATGTCGCACGCCTTTACGCGCGAACACCCGTGTCCCGTCCACCGGATATCCTGTACAGCGGTTATATCAGCCTTTTATTCTTCGAGGACTTCAGCCTCGTCAACATTTTGGGTTTTATTATTTTATTACCTCTTTTAATTGAGATAGTTCAAACGTCGGTGGCGGGTTTCAAGCCCATTGCCCACGTCGCAGTTTTCTCCTTCTGTCAGGATTTTATATTCAAAAATAAAATACAGTTTTCCTAAAAACCATTAATGCTCATTTCACATTTAAACATTTCTCTACAAAACTGCATCATTAAATTTTTAAAAATTCAGTGTTTGAAAAATAGAGTTTCTGACACCAAAATCCCACTGTGCGACGTGTAGAACTATGGGCGCAATTTCGGTTATTTGTATTATTTCATATCCCATTAATGGAATACTAAGGTATACTGTTTTCTTGTTTTATTTTTCTCTTCATTTCCCACTGTAGTCACGCCGCGCTAAGAGTCAGTGTTTTCAGTTGTTGTTCATACAAATCGGCAACAGACGTTATAATAATGCCAAACTCAATATCATTCACGCAAACACCAGCTATTCATTCAGACCTAAGGATAACCAACAGCAATCTTTCCCTTCTTGATTACGCCCATTTCGCCCCCCACCCCACCAGTCACTGTAACTGCAAATATTTGATGATCCTATGGGAATGTTTACGCAATGTTTAACCGTATTTTTCAACTACAAGTGAAAACATCCTTCACCCCTCTACGGCTCAGTTCTATGGCAAATAATGCACATCCCCCAAAATGTAACAGATTTTCCACTCACTACAACCATGACCCTGTTGTGTATCAAGGAGTATGACGATTACTTGCCGAAAGACAGACAGACTGATGTTGTTATTAATGTTACTTGATGGTTGATGCTTCTGCGATTTTTTATTTACCCCACCCATGCGAATACCCCGACCGACACTTGTTCATAGATTATGCAGGTATCTGTTGAATATTTAAACATTAACTGTTTAACAGCAGCAGGGAGAGTGTATAGAGATTTCAGTTTATTCACTTTCCCCCACACTTGTCGGACAGCCATTGAGATACTCTGTGAGTTGTTTGAAGATGCATCTGCGAGGCAATGTTACCCATCATCCTTTCGTTGTCCTGGCTAAAGTTGTTACAATAACAATTTGTATATCGAATAGGGTGGGGTGTTTGTAGCATGTAGTATTTAACGCATTGTTAACAAATCTGACAACAACAGCAGCAAAAAATCATACGCCAACATTATGAGCAATGTAAAGTTTACTTGCTAAAAGGTTTTGTTGTTTTGGGACTTGGAGTTGAGTATCACATCTATATTTAATTAATACTCATTGTTTTTAAATGGCTTAATAATGTTGCTGATGTGGCCAATGATGATGTTGGCCATTTAGCTTAAAGAACACTTCTGTTGTTATCATTTTGTAGATTGCGTGAAATAGGAAACAACAAACACTAAGGGGCAAAAAGGGTTTATGAACATGTTCAAAATTATTTGGGTTGGGGCGATAGCATATTTTAAAAATGTTTGCAATGCAATAAGTGAGCACGGGATCAATTGTGTGGATAAAATTTTGGAATTATATGTAATGTTGTGTGAATTATCTTATATGAGTTACATCTGGGAAGAATATCAGCTATTCTTAGGGATCTTATTATAAAAGAAGCTAGTATTCTCAAAAACAGTCATCTATTGCCAAATAATCGAATTCATTTGATAGACAAATAGTAATAATATTAATAAATTAGGCATAATGGAGCCGGGCTGACCAAGACATGATGGTTAGAATACGCGACTATCATGCAGGAGATCCATGGTTCGATTGTTGTATTCAATCATCTAAATTTTCATCTGCGACCACCTCTATGTTGTTGGCAGCAACATCGCAGTATAGTGTCGAGTAAATCGGTATTGGAGTTAAAGATTTTTGAACTGAGCTTCGGTCTTTTTTAATAAACCTACGGGTAGGAGGTTATATATCATTTGATACGAACCAAAAGTGTAGACCTTAAGTTTATTTGATCCAAATTCGATTCGTTGAGCCATGTCCGTCTCTCGGTATGTCTGTCTGTCTATCCTGCTGGTACGCACGATAACTTTCGAAAGACAAAACCAAATGTTTTTAAACTTTGCACAAGTTAATATTTCCCCAAAACTACCTACGTTATTGAAAATGTGCTACATGGCCACGCCCCTTTAAATACCTCCCATAAAAATGTACCATTCCGCCCACTTTAGAAATTGAGTAATAATATCAATATACCCAACGCGTTCTTGTCCAAATTCTGTATTTAAGTAAGTTATAACAGGATAAAGTTTTGGAGAAAAAAACTATATCCCATACAAATGTACCCCTCCGCCCACTTTAAAAATGATTAAAAATATTAATAAACCAAACGCTACCGTTTCCCAATTCCTTATTTAGTAAAGCTATAGCAGGATGCAGTTTTGGATAAAAAAAACTAGAAGTCTATCCAGGCCCCATCTGGTACCTCCCATAACCTTCTAGTACCGCCCACTTTAGAAATCGATTAATATTATTAATAGACCTAACGCGATCGTGGCCAAATTCTGTATTTAGTAAAACTCAAGAAGGATAAAGTTTTGGAGAAAAAATCTGGATGTCTACACACGCCTCTTCTGGTACCTGTCATACAAATGCACCACTCCGCCCACTATAGAGATGGAGTAATAATATCAATATAACCAACGCGATCGTGCCCAAATTCTGTATTTAGATAGCTGATGGAAGTCTAGCCGCTCCCCTTCTTGTACCTCCCATAAAAATATACCACTCAGTCCACATTTAGAAATCGAGTAATAGAAAATTGTATGTTTTACTGAGGGTGAAGGTATCTGTAAAACGGGTTGCCCGACTGAAAATTTCTTACTTGTTTTTCTGCATACTTCTACCTAAGGGGAAAATTCTACTAACCGATTTATGAACAAAACTTATACCAATTGTTTGAAATAAATCTCATGCCTTCATTTCTTTTTCAACTCCAGATCCTACGTTTTGCAACAATTCCGCCGTCTCATCGTCACTACAGTTTGGACAGCATTTTCACAATTCCAAAATTGAACATCCCGATTCAACAACCACACATCTAACCAATCATCATGCTCATCATGCTACCCCTCATCCGCATCATCATCATCATCACCACCATCATCCCCACCATCATCCTCATGCACAGAGTAGTAACCTGCATCATCATCATCAGCATGCCCACCTAAGTCCTCATCATTCATCCGCTTTCAAATTCAGTCACTCGGGTGTGTTAGGTTCCACCTCACCCAGTGTCTATCATCAGTACAATGGTCAAAGTCCAACAGGGCCAACATATGGTTTGAGGTCGTCAACCGACATATCACCGTCTCTCACATTGGCACCGGTTTCCACAACAACTGAATCGGATTTGAAATATGAAAATCCATACAATGCAGCCATTTCATCCACGTACGCCCTAAGAACTGGCAATGGAGTAGATTCATCCACGGCAGTGTCATCCACAGATGCCGACTTTAAGTTGGAGAGTTTGTATGCTGCCAATAGCAGCATCACCACGAGTCACACTGTGAGTCAGAGAAGAGGATCCTTGCAGTTATGGCAATTTCTCGTGGCTCTCCTGGACGAACCCACCACAAAGTAAGTTAACCCTTGAGAGTCTTTTGCTTTATTTGATGTGTACTAATGTCTTAGCTCCAGTTGCATTGCTTGGACTGGACGCGGCATGGAATTTAAACTTATCGAACCGGAGGAGGTGGCGCGACGTTGGGGCATCCAAAAGAATCGTCCCGCCATGAACTATGACAAACTTTCACGCAGCCTCCGTTATTACTACGAAAAGGGTATAATGCAAAAGGTAAACGGTGAACGTTATGTCTATCGTTTTGTCTGTGATCCGGAGGCATTATTTAACATGGCCTATGGCCACTTGGGCGCAGCAAATGCAACAACCTCTTCTGCTGGAAAGACCGAACAACATCATCACCATCATCATTTGCTGTCGGCTGTGGGTAAAAATACGCTTGATCAAGGATTGTTAATCAGAGATTCGTCAGGTAACGGTGCATCGTTGGACGAGGAAAATAACCGAGAAAGGTCTACGCTAAATCACGTATCATTGGCGGCGAGCAAACATCATCATGAGCAATTATTTTATAGCAAATTTTAGGTTGCCACCTGAAATTAGTTGAACATTTTGTGCTAGGCCAAAGTTGAGGCAGTGAGATAATCATAGATATGTCAACTATGCAAGATCGGGTATAAAATAAAGGTAAACGGGGTGCAAAGGTTAAATGTCATATCGTTTATAAAAAGAGACCTTTTTTTCTAAGATTAATAGGAAAAATACTTCTATGGAAAAGTTCGTAAATAATCTAATCTCGAAAGAAAAGCATGACTGAATATTAGGACTAGATCACTGGTTGAAAAAAAAGAAAGGAATGTATTGCTTTTTGTTACACTAGAACAAAACATCACCGAAATTGTACTCGATTTCTGAATATATTGGCGATATATTTTTTTAATTTGTTTGTTTGGTTAGACAGAAGTACTTATGCCCACTTGAATTGATTGATAATTTTTCAGATTTTGAAAGAATTAAATATATTTTTTAATTCTTTCGCTCGACAGTGTAATTTCTTGCGACATCATGAATTTTTCTCAAAAATATTTTAAAATATTAAATTTTCAAGTTATTTATCTTTTCCTGCTCTGTAGTTCTCTAGCTACCATCTGATCTTGCATAGTTAATTCAAACCCCACGTCCTCCAAATAAAATGTAAACCAAATTTAAAAAAAAACAAAAGTGTTAATTGATTGATATGTTGTATTGTACAGTATTGAGATATTGTAGTAAAAATAATAGATGTAATATGTATATAAGTATATAAGTAGTTAATAAAGTAACTAAAAAAAACACATTATAAATATACACTCATATACATATGTACATATAAAATATAAACATTTATAACATTGACCCATTTACTACTAGTTTATGACTCCCAGCGTAAGTATGCATAACAGTAGTCATAGGTACAGCGACAGTGAGAGCTTATTACAAACGTGGCCGTAAGGACACACCACGTCCATCAACAAATGAAATTTACAAAACAAAAAGTCGACGACAGTTAATTACTTAACAACTATTACAATATTAGATATAAGTACTATAGAAAATGGCATAATAATGGAACTGTAGCTTAATGAATCTATGATGTTTTTGCCTTCTTGGCAGGAGATTCTCCATTCTCTTCTTTGTCCTCCTTCATGTTTTCATCATCGGATTCATCGTCATCACTGCCGCCACTGCTGCTATCGCTGCTGACCGGATCTTCACATTTGCGCTTTTCAGCCTTTTTGCATTCTGTGTTCAGGGTAGCGGCATACGATTTAACTTTGTCCGGTTGTGGACTGTAGGCCCAATGGATCAGTTGCAAATGAATGTCCGAAGGTTTTCCAGCCTCATCGAAAAGTTTGGCATCTTCCTCTTTTAATTTAGCCAAAAGTTTGGTAATGTTACGGTTACGAATGATGTCCCAGGACGTGGCATCATCCTCTTCGGGATACATGGTACGCAGGTGTTTGTAGTTGCCCTTGGCTTTAGAGCCACCATAGGCCGCCAAGAATTCAACTTGGAGTTTATCTTCAGGCTGGGGTAATTTCTCGATAACAGTATACACTAAATACGCACGATTATTTTTGATGAGATTTTCTGTTTCAAATTTCTCAAGGAAATCTTCCAAGATTTTGACACCGTCTTTAATGGATTGGATTTTCTCTTCATTTTTGGTGCCCGAAAGGACACGTTTTGAGCTGCCAATGAGACCTTTAACGGCCAATTTTTGATATTCCGGATCACGATCTTCGAGGATTCTGAAAAGGTACAAAAAGAGGTGTAAGATTAGAAAAGAGCTGAAGAAAATGTTAACAGAGAGTTGTTAAAAGCTAAGATATAGCAGTAAGAGTTTTAATGAGTTTAGGGGAATGACAAGAATTAATAGGAATAATTGGTTATTGCTATGACGTTGAACAACGCTCTAATGTATATTGAGCTTTTTCATTGTATTCAAATAGTAAAGAAATATTAAATTTGTATTAAAAGGAATTTAAAATATTTTTTATTTTTTTAATAACAAAATTATTAAAAATTTAAAAGTCAAAATTAAATATTATAAAAAATAACAATTAATTTTGAATTTTATTAAATAAATCTTAAAACAGATTTTTTTAATTTAAAAATTTTACATTTTAAAAATTTATTTTTAATTAATTAATTTAATAAAATTTTAAATTAATTTTTATAATATAAATAAATCAAAAATAAATGTTTAAATTAAAAATAACTTTTATTAAATTGTTTAAATTATAAAAAATAATTTTAATTTAAAAATTTTTAATTCAAAAATTTGTAATTTAAATAATTTAAAAATAAATTTTATTCATTTATATAAAAATTAATTTAATTTAAAATAAAAATTAATTTTTAAATAATTTACATAATTTAATAAAATTTATTTTTAATTAAATAATTATTTAAATTAATCAGTTAATTTTTATAATATAAATAAATTAAAAATAAATTTTTAAACTAAAAATAACATCAAATTATATAAATTATTTAAAAAATTATCTTATATATTTTTAATTAATTAGTTTAATAAAATTTTAAATTAATTTTTATAATATAAATAAATCAAAAATAAATGTTTAAATTAAAAATAACTTTTATTAACTTGTATAAATTATAAAAAAATAATTTTAATTTAAAAATTTTAAATTCAAAAATTTGTAATTTAAATAATTTAAAAATATATTTTATTAAATTATACAAAAATTAATTTAATTTAAAATAAAATAAAAATTAATTTTTAATTAATTTACATAATTTAATAAAATTTATTTTTAATTAAATAATTATTTAAATTAATCAATTAATTTTTATAATATAAATAAATTTAAAATAAATTTTTAAATTAAAAATAACAACAAATTATATAAATTATTTAAAAAATAATTTTAATTTAATAATTTTTAAATTAAATTATTTAAAAATAAATTTTATTAAATTAAAAGTTAATTTAATTTTTAATTAATTTACATAATTTAATAAAATTTGTTTTTATTTAATTTAAATTAAAAATTTTTAAATTAAAATTATTTAATTAATTTTTAATTTTTTAAAAAAATTATTTAAAAATTAATTTTAGTTTAAAAATTTTTAAATTAAATTATTTAAAAATAAATTTTATTAAATTAAAAGTTAATTTAATTTTTAATTAATTTACATAATTTAATAAAATTTGTTTTTATTTAATTTAAATTAAAAATTTTTAAACTAAAATTAATTTTTAAATAATTTTTTTAAAAAATTAAAAATTAATATTTATAATATAAATAAATCTAGGCCTAAGTATAAGATCGAAAAAGAAAAATTATTACATTCCTGACGGGACATGGACCCATTGGCAGTCATGCGAGCAGAATGGGATTCGCAACAAAAAGCGAATGCAACTACTGCGGCAGCAGTGAACCATCCACCGACCACATTATATGTGGTTGCCCAGCGCTATACAGAAGGAGACTGGAAACCCTGGGGAAACCCTTCCTAAATGGTGCAGAGGAACTTGCATCGTTGGATATCGGAAGGATTAACAACTTTTGTAAAATTATAAACTGGACGGATTGGATCGAAACTCCGGATACCCAATCGACAACTGGCAACGCAATCATGCAGCACACGCGCTAATAGCATAGCTTGAAGGGATGGCGTAAATGCCCAACGGGTGTCACAATGGGTCCATAAGGACCTAAGTGTTCTCCTCGAAGATGGAGATGCCCGCACACCAACCAACCAACCAATATAAATAAATTAAAAATATTTTTTTTAAAGTAAAAATAAATTGTATTAAATAAATCAATTTAAAAATTTTAAATTAAATAATTTAAAAATAAATTTATTTTATAAAATAATAAATTTATATTTATAATATAAAAAAATTAAAAATAATTTTTTAAAGTAAAAATAAATTTTATTAAATTATGTAAATTAATTTAATTACTTTTTGAATTAAAAATTGAATTTTTAATATAATTTTTAAATTAAATTTTAAATTAAAATTAAAAATAAATTTTTAAATAATTTATATAATTTAATAAAATTTATTTTTACTTTAAAATATATTTTTAATTTATTTATAATATAAAAATTAATTTGTAATTAATAAAATTAAAAAAAAATTATTTTATAAAATTAATAAATAATAAAATTAATAAATAATAAAATTAAAAATTTTTTGAAATTAAAAAATTATATTTCAAATTTTTCAATTTTTAATTCATAATATTTAGCTTTTAATTTTATGTTTAAATTTTCAATTCTAGATTTTAAAATTTTTACTATATTCATTTTCTAGTTTTTGTTGTTAACTAATATTATATTTTTTATTCCTTTTTAAATTGAATATTTTATTATTGTGAAATTAAACTATTGTTTCTTTTTTTAGGTGACAACATGACACAATTTTAAAATACCAAACAGGAACAAAAACAAATGTAAAAGAATTTCAAAATACTTAAATCCTATTATTAAAACAAATTTGCATTTGCCAGACAATACAAATAATTAAAATTCAATGAAAACATCGTCTAAAGATTTATAACAATGTCGAATAAATTGCTCATCGAATATTAGTTTTTGGTATAATCCTAAGACTGTCGTCACCTTATAAATCCATAATTTGTATATTGTTAACAATTGTATTGTGAGGATTAATAATACAAAAACATTCTAAGTACATATATACTATGTAAAGTTAGCTACTTAAATACCACGAATATGATGTATTCTCTAATTAGCTAACATAGAAATCATAATCACTTAACCGGTTTCCCTTCAATATTAGTATACTCAACAACACATTAATTTATGACTTAAGTATCTAAACAATTTGAAAAATATTTGCTCTAAAATATACATGACGTCAACACAAAAACGTGATGTAATTACAAATTATTAGTTTGCTAACACCTTCAGCAGAATAGCGAAATAAAATTATTGCCTTTATAGCAGCAAAGTGCCATTACACTAGCAAATGGTCTAAATTGCGCATATTACGCATTCGCTTTGCATATAAATGCTGCGTGATTTCACGGTGACTAATTTCTGTGTGCTATAATTTTGCTCGCAACTATTCCTATACTAAACTATATGCAAATAGTATATATTATTTATACGTGCGAAAAACACCGGCACAAGCATGATAATATAGTTAATGATAATGCATGCCGGCTGTGATGATGATGAACTTATACGATCTATAAATTTTTGTACTCGTATGTATATAACATATAAATGTGTGTTTTCATACTACTGAAATAGAAAACAAACAAAAAATTCGAAATATTTTTTTTATAAAATAAAATGTGAGTATTCACAAATTACCGGGTAGTAACCAAAATTAACTTTATTTATGCCAGTCATAAACATTAAAATTGTTTTAGCGAGCTTTCAAGGTCCTGATTTTCAAATTAACCGATTTGGTTTTGATGATATTTCTTATATATATGTTTATGATATTTTAAAAAAATTGCGGAAAAACAAAAGTATTCATGACATATATCATGTCTTTAATTATCGTATAGGCTTCCACTTTATGCATTCAAATACAATGTTGGCAAGTTTTTGTTGAATAGTACAATTGTTGCACGATAGATGGCATGACAGTTACTTTAATAAATAAAATCGATATAGAAATTTGTGTTGAAACAATTAATAAGTTAGGTGAAATATTATAAAAAAATTTAAATTTCTTCAAATATACAACACAAGTTTGTAGATATTTTTCAATATTGGTTTAATGTTGATTTAAGTAGAAAATAATAACAAACAAAGAAAAATATTTAAATTTTATTGTATCGCATTTTTTTTCAAATTTTGTTTTGATTGTTTTTTTAGACAGAAAAATAAAAAAAAAAACAAAGATAAATATTTAAAAATCACTGAATGCATTGTTAGCTTTATTTGCATGACAAAACAAACAACAAAATTATAAGCCTACTTCTGTTACATCTCCATTAGCAAATTTATTCGTTTTGTATTCAAATTTACATAATTTAAATTTAGAATTGTCGATATCATAATAATAAACTCACACATCTAAATTAACAAAATATTTGTAATATAAAAAATACCTCATTTTTTAGCTTTCGTCATATTTAAAAATATGTGAACGCAAATCTAAAAATATTCTACAATTTTATTGATGTCATTTACATTAATCATTTTCTTTAAAGGAAAAGAACAAATGCTGTAAACGCTATGTTTTGAATAGTTTTGCTGCTGTTATAATTTATTCGATGAGTCTTCACTGTGAATAGACAGACAGCCAGACAGTGAGTTACTTTAAAGCGAAATACACTCGAAGAAAAATGACAAACAAAAGGTATTAAGGTCAAATAAATGATGTACAAAATTTAACGATGCAATAAATATTTTTATTATTCGACATTTTTTTACAAAAAATCAAAAAGAGGGGTTATAGGTTTTTTACACCGGAACACATTTAGCATATTTTCGCATTATTCCGCATCTTTCAAAGATGCGGCCAATATGCTAAAATTTTTACATGTATTTTGTTGTTGGAAAGATGTTAACACATTTTCGCATCCGTGAAAGATGCGGAAAAATGCACTGAGTTTTACTCTGAATAGCTGAATTTAAACGATTTTTCTCCGGCAACCACAATTTTCGCTGTTTGTTTACATTTTTCGGAAAAAATGCCAAACAACATAGACGATTAAAAAAATTTAAATTTTTGCCAAAATATTACTACATGATTATAATCATATAGAATACTGCATCCGAAGCAATGTTAATAGGTTTGTGGCAGCAAAATATTGCAAGTTTACAAGGAGAAAGAAAAAAATGTGTGAGCTAGACAACAACTGACAATATGCGAAACTGCAGTGTACAACCAGTTTTTAGCATTTCGCATATTCAGCTCATAATGCGAAATGCTTTTTTGGTGTAAAAAGGCTACTAATCAATTTGGCAAGTAAAGCATCCAAATAATACTTTAAAAGCCATTAGAGCATAATTACGGCTTTAAGATGATTTTGTTTTGAATTTAGCTGATTTTTGCTTTAAATTCATATGAAATTTCATTTAAATGAGAGACATAATATAGCAGTTGAAATAAAAACCCAATTGGCGTTTAAAATATGTAGTACGTATACAACATGATCACTAATTTGTAATTGCAAGCATCATAATTTATTTAAGAAAAATCGTTTAATTTGTCAGCATAGCCACCCACGTTTGTCGTTTAAATTTAAAATGCAAACACCAAAGACCCTAAAATCATAAACATATCATTCAAAAATTAGAATGCTGCTAAAATTAGCCGATAAAAAATGTTCAAAAAAAGAGTGGGCAACAGCGTACACATTGAAAATGAATCTACAAGTGTGTGTTATATTAAAATTGGACACTACCGAAAACTTACATATAGGTTTGAACGGTGGCACATAGTGCGTAGTCTTAAATAACAATGAATAACTATTGTTTATCAAGCTTTTTAAAGATATTTTTAAAAATGCTGTTAATTTGTAACATATTGTAAAGTTCTATTAATACAAAATTTAACTGTCCACTGATTCTGTCTTTTAACATTTTCCATTGTTCAGACAACCCTTCCCGATATACCATGTGGCGAGGGGTGGTACGCTAACGATTTGTTGGCAATTCGCTAAAGCGATTCTAAAACGTACTCGAAAATGTTAACATAATAGAATCAATTGTGAACATTCGCATAGCAATAGAATTTCAATAAAACATTTGAAAATGATAACATTATCGAATCCCTGGTGAACATTCGTTAACGTATCGTAAAAGCGATTCTTTTTACAAATTGCTTAAGCGATAAAAATTCGATTATTTCACTTTTTCATTTAAATAAGTAATTGGTAAACTCATAACAATCGCTGGGTTAATTTTTGGCATGCAGGGTAAATGTGTTTTAAAACTTAATTTGGGAATCAATGATATGTAATACAGATCTTCTATAACTATCAATTTAAAAACTTTTACTACGTGTGACAACGGATGAATACAAAAAGTTGAATCTATTTCAAAACCATAACAAGTTTGAGTATATACATGGTCGGGGGTGTGTGTAGGAGTAAAATTGGTTTCATTCAAAAGTTCTCTGAAATTGGTATTATATTTTACACAAATGTTTTTATTCTGAAAGCCAAATTTTGTCGTACATAGATATAAAAAACCTAGACCATATGAAAAAATGTTTAAGAGAAATCGTCAATACCTCAGGAGATAATAATAAAAGAAGGAATAACTTAAAAATAAGGATGATTTATAGATTTTGCAACTTGAAATTAACTCGTTATTACGATTCGCAATAGAATCTTTTTTTGATTCGTAAAATAATCGCTTTTTCGATTCGAGAAGCGGGAGAAAATCCACCTTTCTCCCGCTCGCGATATCGCGCCCGAATCTTTGGCGAGTATAGTTTTCGAATAAAATGCAAATGATGTATTTTATTGTATGTATTTTTTTGTACGATGTATGATTCGAGAATAATATCATTCTCGAATCGGATGGTTTTTCGGGTAAGCTAAGAAACAAAATCCCAAAAATGATTAAATTAAATATTTTTTGAATCTCGCATTATGTGGAAAGAGTGTTTTCTCAGACTCTACTAAAAGAGTCAAATGTTCTTCACTTCCAAAAAAAATTGAGCCTTAGTATAACAGTTAATGCTACGATTTTTTAGGTTAGTAAAAATTAAAATTGTACAGATTTTGTTATTCAGATTTTGACAAATTACGTTTTCTTCGCTTGCAAAACTCTGGCACTAAATTCGGAAATCAAAATCCATATTAATAAAAATCCAAATCCTGTTTAATCTGCCCAAATAAAATATTTAAAAAAGGCGACATAAGTTTTTTGTTTTTTTTTCTTTGCTTCCTCATTTAATGAATTGCTTGAAGATAGAGGTTTTTTACTGATACTTTGCAATATCAGCATAGACTAAACAAAATAATCTCGAAACTTTAACCATATGTGACCGATGATACCATTGAAATAAAAATACCACGACCGACAACAACATATGTAGTATATTTTTTCTAATCAGCCCATGCGAATTGCATGGTAAAGCTAAGGGATTTCACCCAAAACCTAATATTACTTTGACGAACTTTTTGCTCCGAGTGTGTCGCATACACAAAACTACAGTGAAATGACATCATTTGAAGCATTCGCGCGAGACCTTCACGCAGTAAAATCTCTCCATTTCGAGTGAATACTCGTACAACAGTATTAGAAGAGACTACATCGCGTTCAACAATATGCAAATAATAAATAAATAATGATAGAAGAAAAGAAAATGCCAAGAAACAGTCAGTTGTCCTCCCTCTACAGAGAAACTACGTGAAATTCGGAAACAAGGAAATTAAAGCGGAAAAGCGAGCAGCGGTGGTAATGGATGACACAAATTTATATGTACCCTAGTACCCACTTCACCGCCGCCGGTATTGGTGTGTTCATTAGTCCACTCTATACACTGTGGCCATTAGCTGGCCATATGTTTCTATAGATATTTACATTTGTATGTATCTAATTAAATGTCTAATAAATTAGTTATCTATGTACTTACTTCAATGTCTTCTCTGCCGCCTCCTTATCCTTGAATCCCAAACCGGGTACAGTCTCCACCTTGTCATCGTTAGTTTTTGCATTTTTGTTAGCTGCATCTCCACCATTCTCTGATAACCATTTCTCAAACACACCAATGGCATCATTGATATTTTTAACTTTATCTTCGGCTTTGGTCACTAAACAACAACAACAAATAAACCAGAAAAATCAAACGTTACACTTAATTTGAATTTTTAAACTGATTTGCATGATGATGCAGGCTTACTTGATAGCACCCGCTTGGCACGTCCCAACAAGCCGCGCACTGTCAATTTACGATATTGCATATCGTGACTCTCCAAAAGGACCAATGTCTCCTCGGCCTTTTCCTTATTTTTGAAACCGAATTTTGAATCACCGTTATCAGCCATTTCGAATGTTTGTTTGTGTTTCTTTGTCACGTCTTTCAGCACTCAGTGTTCGAGCACAACTGACTAGAAATATTGAACGTATTCAAAATCACTCGTACGTTCTTAAAAAATTTAGTTCGCACTGGTCTTCAGCGTCGCTTATGTGCCTTCGTGAGCGTTGTGTATCTCAATATCTCATTAAGTTGTTGGCTACTAATGTGTGTTCACAAGTAATAGTATTAAGCTTTTAAATGTTTTTGTTTTGTTTTTCGATTTCGGTTGGGATAGTAAATAGGTAGTGCGAGTAGTATTCAACGGTTTAATCACTTGAGAATTCCAAGTCGAAAGTAGCCAATGTGATGGTGCGCCGTCAACGTTTTCATAACGGCAAGTAAACTATGATAGAATAACTGCCGAATAATGAAAAATCATCTAAAAAATTTGTTTCATATATGACTAGGCATTTATTTGTAGCTACAGCACACAGTCCCTCTTGCAACGACCGGACAAAAATAGAAGGAGTTTTTGCAGACGAATGAATTTTGGTACAAAATACTACTGTGGGACAGGTGGGACCATAAGTCTTTTTACTTTTTAAAAGATGACAAAAACTAGATAAGTGAGAAAAAACTAGTTATTTATGATAAAAGTAAACAAATACAGATTTTTTTTATTTAAAATTACTTCATTCATATGTGATCCCTGATATTTTTCAAAGGCGGCGTGGCGTTTTTTGAAATGTGCTCCGCTAAATTACGCAATGGCACTGAATTCCCATTGGCTGCACTTGCATTTCGTAACCCCTCCGCTCCAATCTGATGTTGTGGCTCGCCGCAATTAATGATTCAATTGTATACGGCCATCTGGTCCACATTGCACTTTTCGAATTATACTTCATTTACTTCTTATCAATTTGTAAAATCATGATAAGAGTTGATATGTATGTTGGTAAAGAATTATATTTCAAAGATAAATGAAAGTCAATAAAATGGCTATATAAAAAGCCATTAATGAGGCTCCAAAACTTTGAATGAGCTTTCTAAATACATAATTATAAAAAAAAAATTGATGAATAAGGGTGCCTTAAATAAATAAGAAAAAGTGGCCGTTAAATGTTAGAGAAAGACAAATTTTATATTTTTTATTTTAGTACATTGATTCATTAACCGAGCCATTATGGCCTTATATGGTTAAAAACTTCTGCTCAATTTAATTTAATACATTAATTTAATAATTAATTTAATACATTAATTATGTTATAAAACCTATTAAGAAATACCTTATTATTAGAAATAGAAATATAAAAATCTTAATTTACCTAAAAACAATTAATGCAATGTGTTCAAAATCACAATCAAATTGGAAGTGATAACAGATTATTATAATCGCGGAAAAAATGACATAAGACTTGAGATCTCACATCTCATAGAGAGATGAAAAATGGAAAAATGCAAGAATGCAACAGGAACTACACAACATAAATATAAAATTGAATTCAAAGCTTAATTGAATTTGATTTAATATATTGAAAAAGTTTATTTTTAAATGTAAAAAGGAGTGTTCAAAACATCTTAAAGTACAAGGTAACTTGTTGTAAAATCTTGACACCCTGACAAGAAAAAATCTTTCTAAAAAGGAGGATTTTGCATTGAAGACATATTTATCTCCCTCTTTCTAATGAGTTAATTGCGGGAGTGCCTTTTTTCCTTGTGATTTTTTAGTGAATAAACGATTTTAAAAGGTGGGTAATCGTACTTATTTATGTTTATATTTTACCTTTAAATGTTTATAGTGGAAGAAATTAAGTTAAATATTGTTATAAAAGTGAAAATTATAGTAAAAATTTATTATTTTTTTCTTATTTTAGTGGATGCCGCCTTAAGAAATACAATTTTTTCACAATTTCCAATAGTCGGCATACCATTGTTAATATTGGAATGTTACACAGTAGTTGGCATAGTATACAACGGGTAATTCAAGGCCTTCCGAGTATATAATAAGTTTCCTCTAGTCGGCAGCGGATATTCTTCTTGTATATTGCCTTCTACTCCTATAGTGAGATGACATTCTGATATCCTAGATCTTAATATAAACTTATTGGCATTTTAGGCATTTTTAATAATCAAAATGACCACTAAGGGAAAAAGACTTTTACACCAATATTCGGAAGAATCTCTACAAATGGCAGTAAATTATGTAATGTAATTATGTTCAACAATACAGAACCAAGTTCATAGCCGCATTTCAAATGCGGAAGAAACGCGATTGGTGAAATGGTGTCATGACCTTGCGAAATGTGGGTTACCACTAGGGTTGCCAGACGATCTTGATTTTTCTTGATTTACAAGAATTTTACATGCTCGCCAAGAATCAAGAAAAAATAGGTTTTGTCAAGATTTTTACAGACAGAGAGAACTCAAATTTTTCACTAATAATTTTTGAAAAAATTTTAGCCACGGTGAAGTTAAACAGTTTTTGTGAACATATGAGACCTGTTTTTCGTACTTTTACGCACTTATAAACCAGTAACGTGGTTGAATATAAACCAATTTTAAGTTCGTCATCAGATTTGGAAAGAAGACACTGCGGCTTTTCCAACGATGTGTATAGTTATATTGATAACTTGTCATATCTGGCTGTTTTTGCCACCGTCTTGTTTTTGTTGAGAAAATCCTTAATGGCTCTAGAAAGCGGTCGAGAGGCAATGTCAGATAAGCAAATTAATGTCAAATCGTAAATTTTCATATTTTGTTATTCGAAGTATTAAATTTGCCAATTACGCTTTATCATAAAATAAAAAAATTTTGCTGCCCCAGCTGATACCTACTATACAAATATGCCAATTCCGATAATACATATTTTTTTCATAATTTCTAAAAGAAAATCTTCAAGACTTAAAAAGTTTACTCTTAATATTTTGCATTTATAAGTAAAACTTAAGAAATTAAGTGTTTTATCCAATTTATTAGATATTATGAGATTTTTGTGCGTAAAAGACTCTTTCGGTACTCCATGAAAAATTACAATATGTCTAGAGGTACAGAATTAAAATTACTACATTTGTTGGTAAAATCATTAACACTTATTACATTGTTACCCTTTTATCGGTATAACCACGTGTCAATAAAAGTCTGGCCATACGACCGAGAGTCCTACCTCGAACCGTTTTCGCTCCACAAGCTAGAAAATATTAATACATAAGTAATTTAATTAAAAAATCGTTAAGTTTTAATAACTCGAGACTTAAATGATATCATATATAAGTTCATCTGACCGAATTATCTGTACTTGTTTTGTTTAATGTTTTGCATACTTTCCTAATGAAAATTATATTTTTATAAAAAAAAAATAAATGAAATTAAAATATTTACAACTTGTAATGTATGAGTGTTTTTATTAGTCAAGATTTTTTTTCACAATCAAGATATTTTTTGGTGAATGTCAAGAATTTTACAATTTTTAATCTGGCAAGCCTAGTTACCACACAAAATAAATTTCTTGCTTAACACTGTTCAAGCAGTTATCAAAGAAGACAACCGATCTACACTATTCCACAATGGTCGGCCGGGAAGAAAGTGATACTATAGTTTTTTGAAACGACATCCTGATTTACCCCTCAAAGAATCTGAAGGAATCAGCAAAGAGCGAACAGTAATCACAGAAGAAAGCATCAGAAAATGGTTTGCAGAATTGAAAACCTTTCTCACCGAAGAAAATGCTCTAGATATTTTGGATGATCCATCGAGAATTTTTAATGAAGATGAGACTGGAAAAGTTCTGGCTCCTAAAGGGTACTAAAGGGTACCGGTAATGAAAAAAAAACGGTGACTGTCCTACTAGTTTTTTCGCTAATGGTGAGGTGGAAGTCCCCATGGTTGTTTTTCCATATGTGCGACCACCAAAAGAAGTGGTGAACAGCCTACCAGTTTCTCGGAAAGTCAGACTGAAAGGATGATAAGCGAAACATTTTTTGAGTATATTGCAAACAGAGTGCATAATTGGCTTAATAAAAAGGATGTCTGACGACCTATTTTGCTGTTTATAGATGGCCATAAATCATATATGACAATGGAGTTGAGCCAATTTGTCAAGATAATGGAATAATGTTATATGCACTGCCTAAAAATAAAGCACATGATGCAACCAGCGTATGTGAGCGTATTTAAGCCTCTAAAATCTGATTGGAAGACAACTGTAAGGAACTGACAATTATATCCGGATAATAACAACAAAGTTATTTCAAAATCCACATTTTGTCCGCTTCTTCATATGGTGCTTAATAACATAAATATGACGGATAACATTAAGAATGGTTTTTGAAAGTGTGGTTTGTACCCTTTCAATCCGGACAATGTGGATTATACAAAATGTTTCAAAAATCAATTAGAGATATTAACAGAAAGCTGTCACGAGTCCTACGAAATTTGTAAAGATTCTGATATTAATATAGCGATTACTGTGATAAATTCTATAGCTCCTAATTTGCTAGGACGCGGGATTAATCCGAATCACATTATTGAAGAGATAAAAGCTTTAAATAAAGGTGAAACTAATCAAAATATCGAAATATTGGGCAATGTTACGATTCTGTCATAATGTATGTATCAATGCGGAAGGAGTTTAGGAGTTGGAGAAAAAAATGTTATCATCAAACTCCAGAACTCGTCATAACAATTCGCTTCAATCTGCCATCTAAGCGGTTCCGAAGTCACCGACTCCTGATAGGTATAAATAACAAATATAACTCAATGCAATCTATCGACTGCCTATATCCAAGTTTATCGATCAGTAACGCCTTGCTAAAAATGTCAATTTATTTAAACAATTAGGTGCTTATCTCCAATTTCAGGTAATTTTTTTGAATAATCTCTATGTAATTTGTCACACATATTGAAAAAATAAACATAATGGAATAACTAGATCTACGATCTCTTAAAGAGGAATATCTTCGGGATTCTTTTAATTCTGTCTGAATGTGTTGTATAAAATGGGTTCCATGTTAGAGAACAGTACTCAAGTACTTTTAATATAAATATTAAATATGTATTGGGATAAATTGCTTCAACTGCGACAAAAATCGATGACGCCGAAACGAGCACTACGCTTTGGCTCAGAACTACCTACTCGGCGTAGAACAAACGTTCAATTTGGAATATCTACACGGTTATTTTTTCGGCAGAAAGAGAGACATGGAGAGTTGTTAATAAAAATAAATACATCGAATGCTACTAATGCCGTAGTGAGTGAGTTTGGGCCAATTGGCCAACCATTAGATAAGACTCGCACATTTAAAAATGATGTCATTATGCTCCCACCTCCTTCGGCCAGAGACATTTGTATGAGAGAAGCGGCAAACAGAAGACCACAGTAATTGCTCAACGCATAATGGTGACGGCGGCGGCGGCGGTGAAACAAGTTCATCTGGTTGAATTGTTAGTAAAGAATTTTAATAATCAAAACAAAATGAAATGAAAATATACATAAATACGCAAACAAAGAGCGACGAGAAATAAAAACAAAACGTAAAATACCTATATGGTAAAAAATACAAAAGATACAAATGTAGGTAATGAACTGATACACGGTCATGTACATAAATTGGTATATGTCTAACACACTGCTCGAGTATGTATGAGACAATCAATTTAAGGCATTACAAAAATTCAAGTAATTCAATAAATTCCGGTATTTAGCCACGCAAAACGGTTCGACATCAACATGTGTTAAAATTTTAAAATAATCATGTCTATAAATATTAACGCTTTAATCCAGTAAATCTTAACACTTCCAATTAGTTGACATGCGTTATGCGTATATTTTTATAATAATATGCATTTTTAAATAGCTATATACCTACATAAGTACAAACAATCAAATATCTAATCTGCTTTGGAATACTAAAACGTTATCAGATACATGATGACAAAAATTTAAATTCAACTAAACTTAAAAAAAAACTTTATTTCCCTTAACACCCCATGAATGAGGTATGGGATAGCTTCTCGCGTTGTTGTGAATTAACACGCTTTCTATTTTTAGACTCACAACTATCGGCACCTACTTGTTTATCGACGAATGCGAACGTCACTGTTTGAGAAGCTCTTACTAGACATGCCGATTGACTCGACACTAATAATGCGAAGTTGCTGTCGACAAAATTCCAGGGGAGCCGACATTGAAAAAAAAATTTCTTTCATGGTAGTCGCGTGCTCTAACCACTATGCCAACTAAACAGCGAGTTTATTTTTTTTAAAAAATAAATAGAATACCAATTACACCAAAAATACATAAAGTCCTTATTATGCCGTTAAGGCATTTATATACAAAATGTGTAAAAATAAATGACATTTAGAGAAGTAATGGTAACGAGTTGATTTCGACGCTTATTGTAATAATTTCAGAAAAACAACAATTTTCTGGCAATATTGCTGCTATACAATGTAATGCAATGCTTTTTCTGCATACGTTGCCATACAAACATTTGAGGTTACACGGCAGTTAGACATTTTCTGAAAATTTTTCAAACAATTTTTTAAGATCTGGCTACCGTCTGTGCGTAGCTTAAGTACCACATACTTGAGTTTTATTTGGTTGTTATTTGGTGACCTATCGGAGTCAAAAATGTGCAAAGGGCGAAAAAAAAACGTTTGAAAAGATATGATTCAACGATACACCCAAAAAATGCGTAGTTGATGGTTACTAAAATTTAAACTATAACGTAAGTGATTGCCCTAACTTAAGATTAGTTGCCTAGACATAATTGATGTTAACCACGTGTTTGTAAAAAAAACTCTTTTAACTAATATTTATTAAGGGATTTTAAGCTTTCAGAAAGTCCAGTGAGTTTTTCTGAGAATTTTTCTTTAACAGTTCCATTATTTCTCATAATTATAAATTACAAAAACAACGCTTTTTTAGTGTACACTGAAATCTGGTAAACTAAATCAAATAAGCATAGTGGAACCACATTGAGATGGTTATAAAACCTAGCAAGGTAACGACAGTTGGTGTATTTCATAATCTTTAAACGTTGGGGATGAATTCTAGCTTCAACTTTATATATTTGAATACAAAAAATTTGTTTATGTATAAAAAAACGAAAAACTTTTGAAGTTATAAAAAAATTCGTAATATTGCACAACAATTTTGTACAACTTATATGTAATTTCTGAATGATAGATGATGCTGATAAAATAAACAAATTGCTAAAAAGTATGAAAATCCGTCACAACGAAAAACTGTTGCAGTTATAGAAAAATATCTTTATATCGAACTTTGATTTTGTACAACTTGTATATGATATCTAAATAATAGGTCATGTTGTTCATTTAATATGAAATAAATACATATAAATAAATTGCGAAAAAAAATTTGTTATCTAAAGGTTTGTCCTAAGTTCAGTATTTCATATTATTATGTTTTGTACTTTTGACTTTAGCAATGCTACAATATTTTTCCCGCCATATTAAATAATGTAAACCTAATTCAAATTGTACATGTAATTTATTTTTGTGTTGTATTTTTCCTACTGTATGTAATGAAAAACATTGTTCATGGTACAAGACTACATTTCTACATTTAATTACTTTCCCGAATATTAGCGATCGCACAATTGAAAATATATATATGCTAAAACTACTTAAAATTAAAAATATTAGAGTGTTTTCCAATACACATGATATTATACGTTTTTCTTTTTTAACCGCTATGCTTTATATAAGAAATTTATCTTTGCATAGCTTTAACCAAATAAATTGTTTATTTACACCATCCTACGAATTTTTTCTTTATACAAATCATCATGATTACAAGATTGTACTCATCTGGTTTATTATCTCACCACCCATACAGTTTCTCAACTCTATCTATCATCAATCTGGCAACCAAATTAGCTACACTCCCAGAACTAAACGGGAAACCCTAAAAATCCCAATAAGAATTGTCATTTGTATTCTTTTTCTATGGAACAAGGTGTAAAGTGAAAAACTCAGAAAAACTATATACATTTTATGAGTTATTTTTTTAAAGCTTACTGAAAATCAATAAAATATAAAATAAACTTGATGAAAAATGTGTGCAATATGTATGCAAAGGACGCGAAACATGTAAATCATAAATAAACAAAAGCGTTCGAAGGAAATGGGCAGTAACCGAAAGTGTTGATGGATGGATGGACAACGACGGCTGGTTGACAGACAACATCAAAGAGGTCGACGAAGACGACGACGGGCCAAGAGCTGAACAGGGGTTGGCAGCAGACACAATAGAGTAGCAACAAATTGTGAAAGAAAAAAATAGTAACAAAACAAGGAAAGAAATAAAAGTAAACAAATCGGAAGCCGCCTAGGTTAAAGAAAAAATAGTGTGATTGTGGACGGAGGTTAATAATTTGGATATCTTTACGAAATCAAAGAAAATGTCCAACGATGTCCACTTGGCCAAAGTGAGTAAAATTCAGCGCAGCTCTGATGGTCTAGTTGGCCACAAAGTCCGTGGCCGTTGCCCGCCTCCGGGTGCTAATTTTCGTCTAAGTGGCAAGTGTGATGTGATCGATGACATACGCCCAACTACTGATGAGGAATATTTGTTTGGCAGCATAAGTCCGCGAGGCGGTAGTATGATGACAATGGCTCAACACTTTCCGGGAGATTTGCTAGACTCGCCGGATCACACACAACGTGACACCACAACGGAAAGTGACAATAATATAAGTTCCTGTTCTACACTGGACATTGTCAACAAGGTAAGAAGAATGAGATGAAAGGGAGGGGATGGGACGGCATGTAGGTGCGTGTGGTCTGGGTGATGGGGCGATGTAAATAAGAGTTGCCAAAGAGAAAGTTGGCAGAATATGTGAATGCATCGGAATTGAACAACACAAAGTTCCCATAAACATAACCAATGCAAATAATAGAGGCTTACGAAGAGGTACTGCATTCGAAATAGTAGTTATGGAAAAATGTATGGCTTTCGAAGTTCTTTCGCAATAGGCCTTTACTAGATTGAAATGTCTATTAATAAAAAAAAGCTGATAATGACCATACAACGGTATTATTACCGACTTAATAAGATGACCTTATTGTGCATAGACTCATGCATACAGTAGCGCAGTGTCACATTTTATACTTTTAACCAATGTATTGGGATTTTATCACTAACTTGCAGATTGCGGTTACTGTCGTAAATTTATTTATTAGAAAAATTTTGAAAAATTGAAAGTTTTCATAAATTCACACAATTTGTGCTAATAAGAGGCAAATGCATAAGACATAATTACTGCGTGTAACGATTACATGGCAAGAGATAGTTTTTTAAATATGTTACAGATCAAAGCAACATTAAATTAAATTATATTTTTCAACAGTTTTTTTAACAACAACTCCGCTATACAAAGATGCTGAAGCACTGCCCAACAAGTGCTCAGTAAGTAAGGGCAACACTGCTGTTGTTGATGTTTTTTGGAGGTCAATCTACTTGTAGTATGATGGGGCTGTGTGTTGTTGGTTGGTTCGCCAAATAGGTTCGCCGCCTTCCTGGTCGGTTGGTTTGTCTGCCACACTACTTTAGGTGCTGCATTTTTCTGCGCAGCTGCGTGAAAAAACGCATTTTGATTTGAATGTAAGAAAAACATCGACAATAGTAGGTGCAAGAGATCCGGAGGGTAAAGATGACGTTTCGATTATTGCGAAATGTGTTTTGGTATTATCCGAACAATTTGGCAATATAATAGAAACAGGCAAACGAGCAAAAATTCCACAACGACGTAATCATTTGATTGTATTTAAATGTTCCTATACGCTAGTGGTCCACTTGGCCACCAAGAAAAATGATCTCAGAACAGCTGTTGAGACGGAGTTTTAGTTGTATGTGTTGCTCGGAACGCCAGAGACAGGAATCAATGCTAAAGCGCCAGGAGATACGACGCAGTTGGGAATATACCCTAGTCGCACAACCCATGCCACTGAGACCAATTAATGTGTGTGTGTGTGCATTTGCACTTAATGCCTTCGTGGTTTAAATTCAAATTACTAATTAATCTGTATTGACTTTTTTTCAGGTGGAAAATCTTTCGCTGCAACAATTGGAAACCAAGGTTCGAGAACTATCACAACGTCTGCAACAGACTGAGGAACAACGAACTGCGGTGCAACATCAGCTGGAAGAATGCAATACGGAAAAGGAATTGTGTTTGAGGCGTCTGGAGATTGTCAGCGCAGCCCATGAATGTCGCATTACCGAAATGCACTGTGTAATAGCGGAGCTTAGTAAGAAACTACGTAATAAACAGGAGACTACAATTTTGGAAGAACAAGAACCCGAAGGAAGTGGTTAGTGCAAATTTTGTTATTAATATAAACAAATATTTAATTATTCCTTGCAATCGGTATAGAAATCAGTTACCAAGAGGGTTCTGTTTATAATTCTGAATTGAATTTAACAAATCCCGATGCCGAATGTCAAACAGATCCTTTGGATGAAGCCGATTACTCTCATGCGGAAGTCGATCAAAATTTGTGTAGTGAAGTGACGGATGATATCAAATTATGCGATAATATTAACTATAAGGGGCAAGTAGAGGTGAGTTAACTATAAATTGATAAGAGTTAAATAAGAAGAAAGCGGACATATTAGAACTGTTCACCACAATAACGAATTTTAAACTATAAAGAATTATAAGCATAAAGTTTAGCCTTAAAATATGCAACGGATTTGTGTCGATTCCTAACAAATTTACAAGCTGCACAATTTGTTCAAATAAAAAATGAAAAAAAGAAAATCGCTGTGCTATACACAAATCAAAATATTAAAAATAAATTTAATTTCGATTACTTTGAAGTCCGGTTTAAAAAGCTGCTCAAAGAAAGTTATGAAACTTTAAAATGCAAACCTTTATTAATTATCTTAAAAAAAGCATAATTTATATGTCAATCATTTTCAACGACAAGCGACTCTAATGTAATCTTGCAAACATAGACCACACCTTTTTTGAAAAATAAAAATCTTCATCTCATAAACAAGATTTGATTCAGTGAAACTAATAACTTTTCCTTTAGTCCACCAAGTAATATTTTCCATATGTTATCGTCTTTAAAACATCAATCCCATAACATTCGCAAAAATTTAATGATAATTGAAATATCCCACATTTGTTCTATGCACTTTATTTTAACTGATATCCTTATTTCTTTAAATTCAGACTCTTCAAGAGGAAATTCTACACCTTAAAGGTCAAGTGGCATTGCTACAATCTGAAATAGCAAATGCAAACTGCCCGGGAGGCATAAGTTCTGCTGTTGAAGAACCACCCAGTATTGAACATTATGGTGCTGAAGTTGAGGCAACTCAGAGTATAGACTCGCTCGAACCATCGCTGCAGCTAACGCACAAAGATGTCGATGATCAGGTGCTCAATGATTTAAACAATACGTCAACATTAACGGCGGAAGATACTTATGTCACAAGTCCACACAAATCACCAGCCATACCAAAAATGGCAGAAAGGGTGAGATTGAAATGTGCCAGTAAAACAGAGGTTGACAATATAACAGCCTTGGATTTAAGGAATACCGAGGTGAGTTAAAATATTTAACAGCTGCAATAACAATAATGCCCACGCTCTCCTCTTCCATTTACAGATAAAAAATGCCAACATTGTTGAACATTTAGTATCAGATCTGAAGCAAAACAACAGCAGTCTAATGGATTCTTTTATCGAACCATCACAATTGGATAATGAACTTCAACGTTTACAGCGTAAAGTTGAACATTTAAAGGTTCAGAATACGGTGCTCTCATTAACGTTGGATGAATCGAAGGAGCATTGTGAACATTTGTATTTACTGTGTGGTAAATATGAATCGAATGCAATCGCTTTGCAGGCGGCCTTAAATTGTAGTGATCGTGCCATAGAGGCTTATGATGTTATGCTAGCTTTGTTAGAGAGCAAGTAAGTCTATTGAATGCATACATTTGTATAACCGGGCCTAATTTATTTTATAAATTAATTCTTCTAAGGTTGGGCATTATCAAAGAGAAATCGTCTGCCGCTGAAGAAAGTCGCAAAGCTGTTGAATCTGTAGCCAAGCACTTGATTGATCGTTTGGAAAGTGAAAAAAATATATGCGAGAATAGTTTAGGCCCTTGGCAAAATAGGTTAGTAAGAAAATATTCTGATAATTTTTATGTACAGAAGTACCTTTTATTTATTTATTTAATATAACGTTCCAATAACAGTTTTGCGCAAATTGTCAATATTTTAAAAACAAATTTTATTGTATACAATTTTTTTTTCTATCAGTTTTAGTATACCCGACAAAGTCTCCTCTACACCCTGGACACCAGAAGATGACAATCGCCTGCGTTATCATGTCTCAAAATTGAAAGGCCGCCGGGCTACCGTACAAAATACCATCGTACAACTTGAGTCACCTTTTAGCGATTCCTATGAAAAATCTCGCTTAGCTTTGGAGAGCAAAAAGGAATTGAGTGGGCACAAAGAAAAAGCTACAGCGCTAGACTTAGAAATGGCTGTATTAATGCAAGAACTGTTGAATCTCCGTGAAGAGAATATTGCCTTGAAACTAAAGGCGGAACAAGCAGAACGCGATAAACAATACGCCAATGATCGCATCGGTGTATTACATGAAGCTCTCAAACAATTACAGTTGCAATTACAATTTAACTCGGAATCATCTGAACTGTTCAATCAGCAACAACAACAGCGGCACACGCATTTAGATCAACATCGAACATCGTATTCCGAAGCAGAACATTCAGCCCTAACGGAGCAGCAGTTGGTTGAGGCATTATCAAGGGAAAACGAGTTGAAAGGGCGTATACAGAGTTTGATAGCATCTGTGACAGAAACACAAAAGATGTCAGATGAGAAATATGAGCATCTGCATAGCAATGTGAGGGAATTACAAAAAACGAATTTGTAAGTATAGAATGCTTTTGATCGATAGGCACTTTTGATAAGAACTATGTATACATATTTCTAACTGGTTGTTTCATTTTTTTTGTTTTTTTTAGGAGCCTTACGCAGATTATCGAACAAAACAAACGTAAATACCAAACGCGAATACGTAAATTGGAGCAGAAAATTATGGATGTCACCTTGGAAATGGGTCGTCATCAAAGTGTTGTGTGTCAGCAAACTCAATCTCAAACAATTGACGATGTTCCTCAACTTTTCTTGGGTGCTACCAAATACAAGTATAAGCATCAAGCTTCTCCATCCCTTATAGTCCCACCACCACCGCCAACATCTCACCTGAGGCATTCGGATAATGTCCCCGAAACCACATTGTAGTAAGAGGACTGCAAAATAATAACACAACCCCTCCAAACAAATTCCCTCTATGCATATCCCCCAAAAACGTTCCCCCATTCTATTTATGCCCTTCTATAATCGTGTCTACATATTGAAAAAGTACTTTGTTTTCATTTTTTGTACGAATATTCCTCCTTTTTTACTCTTATTATATTTAGGATAACCTCGTATTTTTTTTAATAAATTCATAATTTTTGCCTTTTATAAATTCTTTTAAATATTTCTCTCGCTTTTGTTATTGCAAATACAGAAAAAAAAAGTATTAATTACTACGGTATAATAAAAGTAAACCTAAATTAAACACATATGTGCCATTCGTTATAAAATTTAGCTTTGTAAAACTCCATACACACACACACACACACACAAGCTCTGAAAGGGGCATGGTGCATTTATTAATCGACAATGGATTGTATCTCAGTTATATGAAAGCTAAGATGCACAAACTGTAGAATGTCAATGCAAGACTACAACCGTGTCAAAAGATAAATGCAGAAACTGCTCCTGATGGACTTAAACGATGACATTCGTTTATTTTGATTATTATTAATTATTATTATGAACAATAACCACAATAACAATTATTCAAGTTTATGCCATACACTTATTAATGATAATACCTACCCAAATAGCAATGTTAGCCCCCTTTAGCAAGAGTTGTTGAAAACAAAACAAACAAATAAACAAAACAGAAAGAACACAAAAAATAAAGTAATTATTATCACACATAACTAATTATGATGTCGAAAAGTGCAGCTTGTATTTGCTTTTTTTGTAAAAAAAAAAAACTATATATATATATTAAATATATAAATACATACAAATTTATCGCTCTGAAATTTAATTTGGGGGTGATGCAATTTCTGCATCGAAAAGTGTTTTAGGAAGAGTAGAAAATTTATTTACAGAAACTTGCGAATAATCAAAAATACCATGTCTACGTGTAATCAGCTGAAAATACACTTTTGGGAATCACATACTATCCTACTTAAGCAAATTTAGAACTACCAACTCATACATCTTTAAATGATGCAAAAGGGTATTTCTGTAAATTTGTTATTTTCCTAATTTTGAAATGGTTTTGAAATTTGAATTAAAATAATTGTATTATTATTCAGTGAAAGTTTTTTTTTATTGAATTTGGTCGAGTCCTTATTAACTTTCCAGTTGTGTCAAATATTTCGACGTTTTATTTGTTTGTCCAAGCTGATATAAACAATTGTAGGCATCAGTGCTAATTAGTTTGCTCTCAAAAAATTAATAAATTTAAAACACATCATTTTTAAACTATTTGATGTCATCAAACTTTATTCATTCCTCTACAGATCTCATTTCCTGATCTTCCTCTACTACCTCTCGATTCTCTTCCTCAGAATTCTCCACTTTATTCTGCTCTTCCACATCTTCTACATGTACACCATTCACTTGTTGGCTGCCCTTCTCTTCTACTTCCTCCTCCTCCCCCACATCCTCTTCACTGCTATCTTTTTGGGCCTCTTCTGTTATTCGAGTACGAATTTCATGGATTTTCTTTTCCAACTCAACACACTGCTGTTCAATTTCATAATTTTTCGATACCAACAACACCCAACTAGCTTCCAGGGTACGTAGTTTTTCGCCAGCTTTCGTTTGAGCCTGTTTCCTCTGCCAGTTGACATCTTGTATTTCTTTTTTCAAGTCTTGTAACTGTGCCTGGGCTTTAGCCTGCAGGGCGACAAACACTTCCAAATAGGCCTTCCATGCTTCGATGCCATAGTCGAGCATTAGTTCTAAGTTCATGGCACGAACCCACTGATGTTCCAGCTGAGCTTTTGAATTGTCTATGGATTCTTCCCAGGCCGATACTTCAGAGAGTCGACTACCAGATGGTGGGGGTAATTCGTAACGTTTCATGCTAAGTGTTTCCATGGGTACACGGTTTTGAATACGTTCAAACTCTTGGGCCATTAATTTGGTTTCGAATGTTGAAGTGGATAGCGGTGGTAAATGTTCCAAATAGTTTTTTGTTGGACGATAGCGGCGGCATTCTTCTTCGACCATAGCCAAAGCCTGTGAAGGACAGAGAGAAGAAACTTAGATGTTTTAAAAAGCTTTAAAATCGATAGAAATTTGAAAAATTATTTGGTTATATAAAAGTTTCTTCTAATGGTTCTAATGTATAAAATATGTTCCTTCACCACTTTTTATTTAAAACTTTACACTAAACTCAGCTAAACCAAAAAGGTTTTAAATATAAACATGAATTTTGAATTTCAATTGAAGAATTTTGAATTCTAATTGACGAATTTTGAATTTTAATAGACGTGTTTGAATATCAATTAGAGAGTTTTGAATTTTAATTAATGTGCTTTTAACTTCAATTGACTAGTTTTGAATTTCGAGACCGTCCGTGGCATAGTAGTTAGAACAAGCGACTAACATACGGGAGATCCGTGGTTCTATTCCCGGCCCGTCATCTACATTTTTCTTTCATTGTCAGCCCTATCGATGTTGTCAACAGCAATAAAAAATGACCGCGATTCTTTTTTTTTTGAATAAAAAAAATTATTTTATTTTAGAATGCGGGGGCTCCCGGGACATATTCTCCACTTCAGCAAATTCGCCATATACATATCGCTCATTTTATGAAAGGTCGGCATAATTCAAAAAAAATCGATTTTGAGATAAATGAATAGAGAAATCAAATGGCTCTCAAGCGGAATGATAATACTATTAAGTACCTGAACATGGTCCCGGGGAAGTGCTAATTTACAAAAAAAAAAGGTAATGGAACCTAATGCATACCACGTTTTTCAATTTGCATTCATTCAATATTCCCTTACACTTAATTATAACAATTTCATTATTTGCGTCTCTCATATGCCTGCGAGGTTGGCCAATCCTGACCCTAAGAAGAACTCATTACCAACTTGACTTACTATAGAAACTTGCAATTTTGTACTCACCGATTCCCGGACACCAGCATCATCATAGCCCTGATCTATATAAGGTAAGGCATCGACTACAACTTCTCCAGCCATAATTTAACTCAATTTCTCTATACAAATAACAATTTCAACTCCCAAATGCTTAAGTTACTCTTTATGCTGTTCACCGGAATATTTACTTCTTCTTCTTCACTTAGCTGTTTTGTTTTTGACTTTTACTTGTGTTGTGATTATTCGGCCCCTTCCAATTCTTCTTTTCATATTTATTCGCAGCTGTCAAAGTACACGCAACATCTCCTGGCGTTTATTCAGGGAACTACAAAAAAACCAACAAAATCAGCTCTGCATTTCGTTCAGTTACAACACTGTTGCTGGCGGCCATCTTGTTTTCGTTAAGCTCTTTCGTTATTTCAGTTTCTTTCCTCTTCTTTTTTTCTTCCTTTTTCTTTTCGGTCCACTATTGGTTAATGGAGGACGTTTCTGCCGTTGCAGAATAAAATAATTCAACAATTTTGGGATAAATTGTAAAATAAAAAATGGTAAGCAGTGCCGTGTATAGCAAAGAAACCACAACGAATCGAAAGCAAATGAAAAATGTGTGAAAACCCCAGGAAATGTATGTGAAAATATCAATAGAAAATTTTTGAGGTGTCGTCACACGTGTTTCTCAGTCGATGATGTTGATCGTCGGCCATAATTTGGACGAGCTTTCAACCCACGTTGTTACAATTGAAAATGTGGAAAACTAATGTAAAGTGTTTTGTTGTGTTGTGATTACAGAGTTTAGCCAACGCCAGACCTTTGGTCTCCGTATACTCGGAAAAAAATGAACAAGTCAAAGAGAAGAACATCTGCTTGCCCGCAGTGTTCAAGGCTCCCATCCGCCCTGATGTTGTCAACGACATCCATCAATTGATGCGTCGCAACAAGCGTCAACCCTATGCTGTCAGCGAACAGGCCGGTGAGTAGATTTGAACGCCATAACATCTAGGAATTGGTCATTATATTTATACGTGTGTGTGTGTCTATAGGTCACCAAACCTCTGCTGAATCCTGGGGTACTGGTCGTGCTGTTGCCCGTATTCCCCGTGTCCGTGGTGGTGGTACTCACCGTTCCGGCCAGGGTGCTTTCGGTAACATGTGCCGTGGTGGCCGCATGTTCGCCCCTACCAAGACCTACCGTCGCTGGCACCGTAAGATCAATGTAAACCAACGCCGTTATGCTTTGGTTTCGGCTATCGCTGCCTCTGGCGTCCCAGCCCTTGTGCAATCTAAGGGTCACATCATCGATGGCGTCTCTGAATTCCCCTTGGTTGTCTCTGATGAAGTCCAAAAGTTGCAAAAGACCAAGCAAGCTGTTGTCTTCCTCAGACGCATGAAGATCTGGGCTGACATCCAAAAGGTAAGTAAACACAAGGGGGGAAAAGGGCTATAAACAAATGGGAGTAGGGGGAACAAACATGAAAAGTTTACAATTAAGTCTTCTGATGTTGGTTTAGAATGAAAACAATCCAGTGTTGTTGGTGACCTAATGTGATGAAATTCGATGTTGTATATTTGACTTAGTGTTTGTAAACAAACATGCAAGCATTGTACTGGTAGTTTAAAGAAAATTTTAAAAAATTAAGTAAAATTTATCACTGGGGGAGTCAAATCTTTACATTAATAAAACGGTTCGGGGACATTATTTTCTTAGAATATGAAGTGTCAGCATATATGTCTGTGGTCTAAAGGAAAATTGGTGGATTATGGTCGTAGTTATTATTAATTAGTTCTAAGTAATTTCTTAATGGCAAACATTGCCCTAAACCGCACATATGTCAAATGCATAATAGCCATAACCGACAGCCATTATTAAAGAACGAAATTGTTAACACATTAAAGATCGAAATCATTCCTGAAAATTGGCAGTTGCTGCTTTTTACGCAAAATTGTTTTCCTTAGATTTTGTTAAGAAGAGCTGTAAACATTTAAAGTAGCTGCTAGAGTAATTTAGATTTCGGTAGGCGTTCCGTTTTAAAGTAATTTTCACACTTTGAACGGGGAAGCTAGAATCTACAAATATACCGCCAAGTTTAAAGAAAATCTTAATTCTACGGATGGATACAACTCATACGAAGTAAACAAATTGGATGTTGTGATAATTCCTTGCTTAGAACCAATAAACTCTTTAATTTTTATGTTCTAGTAGCATTTCAATGAGAAAAAGCAAAATGCACTCAATTGTACTATGGTTTCTACAAATAACGTATATATTCCGCCTTTGTCAATTGCAAGGATTTTTTCTAGTTATTCATTAAAAATTTTCCATTCATTTGACGTTTTAATCTTCTTTAAAACCATAATTGTTGTTTAATTTAAGTCTTGTTTACGACTTTTTGAAAAACTTACTCACAAAAAACTTACTTCACAGTAGAAAAAAAAACTTGTTCGAAACTAACTTATACAACTTCCCCATAGATAGTAAACTAGTTCACATTTCATTCATAACTGTCTCATTTAACATGTAAATGTTCTGGACTTGGTGGGAAATTATACCTTTTACAAGTATATATCCAGTTCAGAAATTCTAGTTTGAAAGTAGTTACAAATTCCATACCTTTAAACTAGCGTTGACATCTGTGTTGTAAAATTTTATTTTCAAACTAATGTTTCACAATTGTATGCTAATGTCTTAACTGAGCATGATTACAACTTAAGCTTAAGGTTAAAATTCTGTTCATTTTTGTATTTAATTGTATGGAAAACGTGCTGTGTTCCGTTCACAATCAGTTAATTGCTTTATCATAAGTGGAGTAGACTTGTCTTAGACACAATTTCTGCTAAATTTTAAAAAAGCTAAAATTTTTTAATAATGTCATGATATGAGCCAAAGTTGTGCAACATAAATTGAGCTAATGCTTTTGGCAAATATACATTGTCCGTTTCAGTAATTCTTCAACAACTTTTTTTTCCAAAATCAAATTTGTACGTCTCCCTATATTTTAAGTGTAAAGACACAAACTTGTGTTCTAAGTAATTTCTTAATGTTCAACATTGCCCTAAACCGTCCATATGTCAAATACAAAGTAGCTATAACCGACCATCATCATTAAAGAACGAATTTGTAGACTCTTGAATAACTATTATTCCTGAAAATTGGCAGTTGCTGCTTTTTACGCAAAATCGTTTTCCTTAGATTTTGTTAAGAAGAGCTGTTAACATTTAAAGTAGCTGCTAGAGTAATTTAGATTTCGGTAGGCGTTCCGTTTTAAAGTAAATTTCACACTTTGAACGGGGAAGCTAGGATCTACAAATATACCGCCAAGTACTTAATTGCACCGCCGCATCATTCTTGCAATCATTTAATTGTATTTTGTTTCCTCTTTTCTCTCCTCACAGGTGTACAAATCCCAACGCTTCCGTGCTGGCCGTGGTACCATGCGCGATCGCCGTCGCATTGCCCGTCGTGGCCCCCTCATCGTTTACTACAAGGATGAAGGTTTGCGTCGCGCTTTCCGCAACATTCCTGGCATTGAAACCATGTCGGTTGACAAGATGAACTTGTTGAAGTTGGCTCCTGGTGGTCATGTCGGTCGCTTCGTCATCTGGACCGAATCTGCCTTTGCTCGTCTCAACGAACTCTTCGGCACCTGGAAATCCTCTTCCACCTTGAAGAAGGGCTACAACCTTCCTCAACCCAAGATGGCCAACACTGACTTGTCTCGTCTTCTTAAGTCCGAAGAAATCCGCAAGGTTCTCCGCGATCCCCGCAAGAAGGTGTTCCGTCGTGTCCGTCGCCTCAATCCTTTGTCCAACGTGCGTCAACTCATCAAGTTGAATCCTTATGCCGAAGTTTTGCGTCGTCGTGCCGCTTTGGCTGCTGAGCAACGTACCATTGCCAAGACCTTGGCCAAGGCTAAGAAGAACAATGTTGAATTGGCCAAGAACCATTTCGCTGTTGTTGCCAACAAAGCCGCTGCTAACCGCGCCCAGATGTTGAAGAAGGCTTTTGATGCTAGAAAGAAGAAGACCGTTGCTGCCCCCAAGAAGAAGTAAACTTTTGAAAAGTTTACTACCTGTGTTAAGGAAGGCGGGAGACGTATTTTTTAATTCTTTTAATGCTACAGAAAAATATGTATGAATTTTTTTTCATAATACAAAAACCTTTAGAAAAACAAACTTAAAATTTAAGTTTATTTAATAAATTGTTTTTACAATTGTTTTAAGTTACAAAAGAAAACATTTCACATTATCGTGTAACAACTCTTGGCAATTGAAGATGTGTCGAGGGAGGTAGAAACTATGGGGGAGGAGAATATGGTATTCAAAGTATTGGTTTATATACTATGGTTGATGGATCCCGGATCCTAATTTAGTAGAGAAGAATTTACACCTTCATTATTTAGTCTAAAAGGTAGATGCTCAATACAGATGGTTTTGGATAGGCAAATTCCAGTTATTCAGACGAGTTGCTTGAAATTTCAGCTGTTTTTATACAACTTGAAACTCGAACTAAAATTTTGGGTATTAAACAACTCTGTTACAACATTATTTGAAGAAAAGCATTGGTCCACCTCTATCCCCAATGCAAAATTCTCATTAACATTTTTTTTTAGACAGCTTGTGACTTTTTACCACATACTTTGGGCTCACTTCAGCGAAATATCGGCATGTAGAAATGTAAATAACCAATGTTCAGCACTGAACATGTGCTATGTAGGCCTAATAACTCGAAACATACGTGTTCATTTTAGAAAGACCGTTGCCATTTCTTAACTGATGGGAAGTATTCTTATCAATCCACTTGTTTTTTTTGTCAGTAAAGTTTTTTTTAAAAGCTATGCGATGAATCATGTTGGTTAAATGAACACATTGACCTCTTTTTCCCTATTATAATAACTCATTTAGCTGCGCAGAGTTTCTTTTGTGCGTTACAAGTTAATTAATTTAATTTCAATTATTTTCATCAAAAATTTTCGATTAAGATTGGTACAATCTTACAAATTGTAGTAGGGAAAGTCGATCCTTTTTAATTAGCTCGGAAATCGGTATAAAAACGTTATTTAATTATATGTAAGTGTATTTACAAACAAACGTACGGTTGACGTTTATTAAAGTCCTTTTTGGGCTGTATGTACATTAGTATGGGTCGAAAAAAAAGTTGATGTGGATACCCTCTACGATGAAAGATTATCCAAAGACAATTTCAGAACACCAAACTTTTTTTGATTTGTGCACCCTACGTACAGCCCAAATAAGTTTTGTTGAACTGTCTTGTTATTTGGTATCATGTCGAAACAAAACTCGTACCGTTATTCTTCGTATATTAAAGGCTTCGTTTTTCCCTTTTAACACTTTTGACTTTGAAGTCAATATTGACTATTGGCGATGACGACATCTCCAAACCATGGAACTTTTGCTTAAGAAGTATTTGTGATTTTACAAACATTAAAGTTATGAGAGCTTAAAAAATGTTGGTCCCCCAACATTATTATTTTTTTTTGTCATTTGAAGTTCTATCGGGATGATAGTCGTGTTTTATGAAACGCAACTTTTCGCCCTGTATAGACATTTCGCCCTTTACTCAATTTAGCGATATAAGAAATGTTCAGATGTGTTATTTTTAATATTGGAGAAATGTATTTTTAATACAAAAATTGTAGAATATATTACCGATTTCGAATTAAAATATATACCTATGCAAATAGATACATTCACCCCTATTCCCGTAGACGTCGTCGACATCGTCGTCGTTTTTATGTCAACATCACTTCGAGTCAACATCGTTGTCACATCAATGCTATTTCGGTATTCTGTAACTACTATAAGACGACGTCGACTAGTAATCGATTACATGAAAGAAATAACAACAGCTGATGTAACATTTGTACATCAGCTGATCCATTTTGACTTTTATTTTCTGTTGTGAAGAAATGTTTTTTGTGTCCGATTCAGATTCAAGTGATGAGGAAAGTAAAAATAATCTTATATTGGAAAGGAAAATACTTCGGCAAAGATCCGATATCTTTAAATTGCCAGATAACAAGTAAGTGTTAAGAAATTGTTCCAATAATGAAAAGTGATCTCAGGTCAACATCTGTTTCAGTCAAAATTAAGTTAGCAGCAACATTGAGGTTCTTAGGACTGGGATCTTACCAGCTAAGTGTAGGCAATGACTTTCAAATTGGACTGTTGCAGCCATCAGTTTGCAAGATTTTGGCCGAAACCCTGAATGCATTAGAAAGGGTCATTTGTCCACAATGGATTAAATTGGAAATGACTGAAGATGAAAAATCAGAAGCAACAATAGATTTTTTTAATAAAACAGGATTTCCTGGTGTTATTGGCTGTGTGGATGGAACCCACATCAAAATTTTAGCTCCAAATAAAGAAGACCAGTATCTTTACTATAACCGCAAAAAAATTCACTTCATTAATTCTAATAATAATCATTTTTCTAGGTTCTCAAGCTCCTTTTCTTTTATTAGTAGTTTCAAACTATTGATTTGCATTTCTTTTTAAAACAAACTTTCCTCTCTTTTGTCTCTTCTTTCCATCAATTTTAATTTTTTTTTCTTCTACTTCCACAAGCTTTCTTTGGTACCGGGAGCAGAATGCTTTTCTAGCAGACTTTGACGCTCGCTTCTTACATTTTTCTTCTTGCTAGAAGTTCTCTTCTTTTGAGCACTCATACTTGTTGATAGTTCTTCCTCCATGACTACGTCCAAATTCAAATCTTCTATTTCCTCTGCATTGTGTTCCTCTATTTCCACAAGCAACGCACATTCCTCTTCTTGGAGACACTACTAACTCCCTGTACAGCGCCTTGTGGATTTAATTGTTTTTCAAATTGGAGCATGTTGGCCACAGTTTCTTCTTAAAGGGCTTAGTATTTGCTGCTTATATCGCCCGCCGCCTGTTGCATTACAATCTACTTTATTTGCAAGAATTCTTTTTTTTACTTTAATTTTAAATCTCTCCAAACCTAAAAATACATTTTGTATTATTAAAACGTAACGAGTTAGTTTGTTACTGTATTTACCTTTTGCCAACCATCACTGTCTCTTAACGGCGGTCCAAAGGAATTTAGTTTGTTAGCAATTTCCTCCCATTGCCCCTTAAAATTGGACGGAACTGTTCCCCTCCGAAATCCTTTTGCCAATGAGGGATTTTTTTCCAACTCAGCAACAAGAGTTTCGAACTGCTTGGCACTCGAAATTTTCATTCTTGACGTCATTATAAAACCTTTTTAAAATTTCCACAAAATTATTCCTTCAAATTCTTTTAAGTCGTTACCAAATACTGCGACGACAGGTACAGAGTCGTTTCAATTCAACATCGACGTCACATTTGCTTACAGAATACCAAATTTGTGTCAATAGTAACCGATAGTTATCACAAACGACTACGAGAATACCGATTTTACAGCGTCGTCACAAGACGACGTCGTTTTGCGTCGACGACGACTACGGGAATAGGGGTGATTATTTCTGGCGTTAGTTATTACGAGCACATTTCTTTCTTTCATACCAAAATACCTACCAATACAGTATTGCCGACGGAGGAGGCTAAAAATTGGTTAAATTAATTTGGGGAAGACTTACAAATGTGCCAAATGCAAAGTGGCTTTTTCAGGCACTTGTGGGGATACCCACATACAAATGATAAAGCATCATTTGGAAGATAATAAAACCAACTGCAAATACGTATTTGTCTCAATATTAAATAACAAAATGTTGTTAGATAGTTTTGTAAAAACAAGATACTATTTTTTATTTGCGATTAATTTTAATGTCTTTTTCATTGTAAATGGTTTTAAACTCATTTTTTTTTAGCAGTATTCTTTACATAATAATTTCTGTTTTACTAAGGTTTGTTTTATAGGTTTAATTGGTGTTAAGATTTAAAAATTAGTATAGCATCATGATGCTTTGACAGTTTATGTCAGTAATTTTTAAAACAGTTGTTTACATAGACGGTTTTAAAAAAATTTCCACTAGAATAAAAAATAAGCAATAAAGTTTAGTAATAAAAATACACTGTGCTGTCCAGATTTCTAAGAAAGCCCCTGAAATTTTTTCATACTCTTTGTTTCTCCTAAATTTATAATTTACATGAGATTTTTAAAACAAATCGAACAAAACATGAGTCTGTCTGTGAAAATTAAAAAATCACATGGCGGAAACAAAATCATTATCTATTATGGTTTTTATATGTTTGCAACACTGTTTACATTGACCATGTCGAATTATCAGCTGGTGATTTTGCAACGTATCGCATGCGATATATTATGTTGTGCTAAAAAGAAAATAATACGTATACGTCATCAGCGATGTTGTAAACAACATCCGTTTTCTGTCTGCGAAGATTAAAAAATCACATGGCGGAAACAAAATTTTTATCTATTTTGGTTTTTATATGTTTGCAACACTGTTTACATTGATCACGTCGGGCAATCAGCTGGTGATTTCACATCATATCGCATGCGATACATTGTGTTGTACTAAAAAACAAAAATATAATAGGTATACGCCACCAGCGATGTTGTAAACAACATCCGTTTCCGGTAACCATTTTAATAATAGATAGTACAAAGATTCGTCTTACTCTAATTTACGTCTATAAAATATCTATTATTAAAAATATTACAATATGTTTAAGAAATTACTCATGCGCATATTTACAAAATCAACAACAACAAAAAAAGAAATCTATTAAGAACATAATGAAATTTTCCATTGTACATCAACAGCCTACGCAGCCAATCTTTTTAACGACACAAAGAGTAAAAAGTATAGCACTCTGAATGGGAGAGGGTTATGAATTCAGTAAGAGGCGTTTGTTGTAGCTCAGAGCAAAAATGTTCGCATGTGTGCAAATTCTAGTGATAATAGTTGAAGCCTTACAATATCACCACAATTATGGCAGAACACACTTCAAGAATTAATCTGTGCGACCTAATACATTTTGGTAAACTTCATAACCCTAATGCAACGCTCGTGAATATTTATATAAATACAAACATACAAAATTGCTATCTTGAGTTTCGTTATCAACATCTTAAAGTAATGACACACTAAATGTCGGATTGTTTTTGTTTTCATTTTCAATGGAAGAAGAAGCGCAATATAAAAACTCGTGCAATTTTTCTTTGTTTCACTCTTTAATTTGCTCTCAGTATTTTGTTTGATTTATCTCTTGTTGAATTAGGGATGGCCATTAATAATGTTAATAGGTATAAGAAAAATGTACAATTTGTTATAGTATTATATTTTTATGTATGTATGTATAAAGTTTTACGACCAACTGTAACAACTTTTTACACAAATGAATTGAAATTTAAATAAACGACACGTTTTAGTCCTTTAAAATAAACTGTCATTGAAAAAATTGTATTTTAGTACTATTTACCGTTTGCCCACCTCCCGCAAAAAGAGTGATAATAGGTGAGCAAGAGAGCGAGATAACGTGTGAGGAAAATATAATGTTATAATTTTGTATAAAAATTAAGTGAGCGTTCAAAAAGTTCTTTCACATTTCTTTATTTATTTTGATGAGATCTTTTAACAGGCCCTACACTATAGCTATAGGTTATTATAAGTAAGTGGTAATGTTTGTAATACCTTTATTTACTATAATATAATATAATAAGTGTTGTTGTTTATACAGATTTGTATTTTAGAATACACATCGCATGTAAAAAAAATTTGTATATAGAATAAAATTCAATCTTTCACTTATAAATTTGGAGTTACAAAGAAATTAGAAATGCATTTAAATAAGAGATCTATTGAGTGGCTAGCATGCCGCTTTTTCTCCAAAATTTGGAGGCAAAAGCTACGAAAAAACAATATTGACCCCGACTCGCGAGCTATGTAGCTTTCAAATAGGAAGATTGGCTCGTAGCCAAGTTCATATATAAACTACAAAGCGAGAAAATTGTACATGTTAAGATATAAGTCGGTTTATTTATGGAATATATTACAGCTCGTGAGCTTCAACATATTTTTGAAAAGAGCAAGCCAATTCATAATCCAATTAAAATAAACACTTGTGTTTTTGTAAATTGTTATTCTGTGGTCATATAATCATCATTAATGATATAAAAAATAACCCACAGCATGATCTAGAAAATACCCATTCTTAACCCACAAAAATTGCTAAAAATTTTATTTTTGTACGTTATTATAGTATTAGGTATATGGGCAAATATATAAATTTACCAATCTTGGAAACTTTTTTTTATAAGAAAAATTAAAGTATCCTTTTTAAAACCATTAATATAAATTTTTTGAAGCCAATTAAAAAAAATTATTTTTAAAATCATAAAAAATAATTTACATACAAAATGTTTTTATAATTTTTTTATATAATACCAAAATTTTTTCTTCATTTATTTATTATAAAAAAGAGTCCTAAAAATACAATTTCTCTTATTAAAAAAATGTTATAATACAAAATGTTAATAAATATTTTTAATTCGGTAAAGACATTCGTTCTCAAAAACAAATTCTTTAAAAAAAAAAAATGTTAATAAATAAATATTTTTAATTTGATAAAGATATTTATGGTAATTTTACATTAAAAAACGTAGTTCTGTGAAAATTTAAAAAAAACATTTCTTAAAAACTTTAATTTTTATGATAATAAAATGTAATCTGAAGATCAACAATAAAACGAAATATTTTTTTGGAATTTTATTGGTTTATAAAGGACACTTTACACTGGCAGACTTGTCTGGGGGATAAAAAATCCGTGTAAACTGTATTCCCCTTCACATTTCCTGTCTAACTTTCATTTTTCACCAGCATTCAACATAAACTATGTAGCAGACCATGCCTTATAGGTATTAGTATTTTATTTTTCCAAAAATTGAGCACAACACTTTTTGAATGTTAATTTCTTAAAAGATTTCTTTATTTGACTTTTATTCGTATATTTTATCGAATTTAACAATTTTTAATATTTTTATTTTGAAATTTTTTTTTGAAACGAAAAAAAAGTCTTTCGATCCTGTTCCTACATTATCAGACATGCCTGCTCAGATTTATGAAAATCAAAATCGTTTTGATTTTTTACAGACAAGTTTGCGCAAACCGAATACATCACCCTAAACTGGGAGATTAGTCTGAGCAGACATTATATCTTACAGACTTGTCTGCCAGTGTCTATTCAGAAAAAAAGTCATGTTAAGAATATTTTTTTTTTTAAAAAAAAGCTCCCCTTTCCAAAAAAGTCCCATTTAGAGTTTAAAAAACTGAAACCGGAAACTGTCTAAACGATTTTTTTTTACCTAAACCTTATGCCGGTTTTTTTAAAATCTGGCCGGTTTAAATGAGTAAGTGATTCTTCTGCAAAAAATTATAGAAAAACGCATTAATTTGCGAGAAGTGTCATAAACGCACAACATTTTTTTTTACAAAAATCGTGCGATTTTTAGAGAATTTGTTTTCGAATCGCGCGATTCCGGAAAATTGATTTTTTCTTTAAAAATGTTTTTAAACGGACCATCCAGAAATTTTAAAAATCGAATGACCGTTCTCAAAAATAGTTCGGCGCTATTTTAATGTTATATCATGCAGATGCTTTACTCATCATCCACTCTATACCTTATATTTATTACTTTATGATTTCCTTTTAATTTGACCCCTGCCCTGGTCATTAAATTTTGATTTTATAGTTCGATAACTAAGATAGTTATCGAACAAAATACTTCATGTTTTTCTCTTATTACTTTTTTTTAAAATTATCTTATTTCGGGGCCCTTGTTGTGGAGCCACATAGGTCTGTCCGTCGGAATATCACTTGTTTGAAAATTGACGATACTGACACAACAAAAATACGTAAAAATTAACCATTGAGTTTGTCTCGAAAATACATATTGATTTAATTTAAGTACCCGAACATAGGGGATCATCATATACTTAAAAGGGGTCCCAAGACAAATAAAATGGTATCATTTTTAACCATCGGCGATCATTCTGCACTTCAAATGGCGATGTTAAGAGTGTTTCACGGTCGGTGTTGTCCAGCTTGTCCCATTTTGCCCCCGTTGACTTGATAGCCATTGTGTTTATAGTAATTGAATCACTGACTTTGAGTACTACAACAGCAACAACAACAACACTATGACAACAACAAAGTGTGATTCTTTACAACAATATCAGCGACAGCAACAACAGTATAGACGGACGGACCACCGCATGAAATCTAATTGAAAATTAATTAATAAACGAGAGGTTTTTGAGTTGAATCAAACATTTTTAATGTGAACCTCTGAAAGGAAACACAACACAACGACGAACGGACATCACAACCACAACATTTTACGCCGGCATCGCACAAACGCGAGATTTTCTCCAGACGGTTTCGAACTATTTTATACGAGAGAAGAAATTAAAAAAAGCGTCGATAAAATAAAAAGGCCCAAAGAGCGCCACAACGTGATAAAAGAAAACGAACAACGACGACGAGTCTTCTTCGGACTGAGTGTTTGCGTGAAAACAAATAAATGAGAATACACATACATATCACATATTATTATTTCTATCTGGCTATCTGTCTGCGCCGGCCTGTCTGTCAGCAATAGTTACTGGTTACATCTTCAGCTTTTGAGTTGAGTTCTCCACAAAGACGCCAGCAAAGAAACGATCAAAACAAATAACTCAACAACAAGAAGAGAAACGCAACGCACAACACAACGCAGAAGCACAAATAATAATAATCATAGCAAGTGTCAGTTCAGTTCAGTGTGGTTCGGTCTCGGTTCATAAATGTTCTCTAAGAAAAAAATTACTTACATAAAGTCAACGACGTCTTAAGTTTTCGATCGTTGCACATCCTCTTACCACGCTGCATCTATCGGTCGGTCAGACAGACGATGTAGTTGGGGGAAAATCGTTCGAAAATGAAGCAAAAATATATTGAAATTAAACAAAATCGACAATCGAATCACTTAAAGACTCAGTAAGAAACGTCAAAAGGCTAAAAAAAATACAACAAACAGCAAAACAAAGTACAAAGAAAAAAATAGTCGTCGATCATACGATATTTTGTTGTCTTCTTCAGAGTGTACGAGGAGAGTATTTGATCTAAAACGTAAAAGTCGCAAACGAATGAATATTATAGCGGTGACGGCGGCGAGTTCAACTGATTTTTATTTTGGCGTGTGCTAAACTAGAACGTGCAAAAGATGATTTCGAATAGATTTCTATAACAGATATCGCTCTAGTACTACTAGACTAGTGATAAGTGAGCACTAACGGGTGTGTGTAAATAGTGCAAAAACGTAAAAAGTTAAACATTCCTATCGCAAACAAATAGTTCAAGTTATACATACATATTTAAGTTTACAACCAACTCGCACACTTAACTATTAACCTTAACAATACGGCGTACATATGTTCATGTGTGTGTATGTATAAAAGATGCAGGAAATTCAATAAATGCATCGTAACAATACATCTCAGACGCAATCTTTTTGAAAACAAAACAAATCAAGCAGCAGCAGCAACATAGCTTCAGCATCACCACCACCATCACAGAAGTAATAATGAGTACATGGTACAAAGTTTACGAAAGCGTCAACTGCTAGTGGAAGTATCAGGGTATCTGCGGCCGCCACAGTTCATCCACCAACCAAAGATTCCATTTTCCATCAATTACGAGCCTTAGTACAACTGCACTTAAAGTTTAAAGTGTACCATTGTTCACCGCTCCTTGGCTGCCTTGCAGTAGCGGCAACACCATCGTGTTATTGTGTGTTCAGTAGTGTTGATGTAGCCGTGTGCTGCTTACCCTTTTGTGTGATCCTACACTCATATCCTTTTTGGTCCAGTGTGTTTGTGTGTGTGTGTGAACTGTGATTTTTAAAATGCTGTCGGCTGTGATGGCTTTCCTGCAGGGAGCAGTTGAATTCTCTCTATTGGGCTGCGTTGAAACCGCATCGGTGGCATTTATTGTTTACTATATTTATGCTAAGACCAGGTAAGTTTCACATTGTTTTTTTTTTCTCTTTATTGATAAACATTTTTTGTTTATATTTGAAAACCACCCTAAAAATCACATTTGTTATTATTTATGCATAAAGTTTAGCAATAACTTAACACGAAGTGACTGCAGACTTCAGAACAGTCGAAGACTTAACTAGTAATACGAATGGAATGTTCTTCAATGCGAATATCCGATATAACAAAAGGCATTTGTAATTGCTCATCCGATAATAAAATAACCTCGGAAGTTTTTTTTTAGTTTAGAAAAAGTATCGCGTAATTAATAGTGTAGTACGCTTTGTCTATTTGATTTATAGGTTGAAGGAAAATGTTGGTGTTATGGAACGTATGTTATATGCACATATATGAGCATTATTGATTTTGGCCGAAATGCACTTTATAGTTCTTAAAAAAAAGGTACTAAATTTTTTGAATTTTTTTTTTTAAAAAATTGTACCCATTTTCAAATAAAAAATTTTTTTCTGGGAATCTAATGCTAATTACCATTAAAAATAATATTATCGGGTGCGGCTTACGTCGCCATTGGAAATGACTAAAAATGAAACCTCTGCTGAAACCTCATCTTATTTCTGTTTTTAAGAGCAGGGTGCCAAATCGATTTTTTTTGGAATAAACTCTAAACTCAAATTTTGAATTTTTTTGTGGTCCAGATCGGACCACGACTACTAAGACTTCCCATATATGTCAACGGTTGTAGAACAGCTTTCAAATATACATAGTTCGATTGGAGCGAAATTTAACAAAATTTATTTTTGCTGGCCGTAGATGCAATTTATTTAATTTCGAGGGAATCGGTTCAAATTTTATTTCAGCTGCCTCAGCATGTTCCGATTTCAGATTTTGATCAATTCCTAAAAGTGGCTACTATGTTACAACTACAGCTTTTCGGATACTTAACTTAAAAAACTTTATTTCCCTTTACACCCCATGAATGAGGTATGGAATAGCTTCTCGCGTTGTTGCGAATTAATACGCTTTCTATTTTTAGATTCACAACTAACGGCATCTACTTGTTTATCGACGAATGCAAACGTCACTGTTTAAGAAGCTCCTACTAGACACGCCGATTAACTCGACGCTAATACTGCGAAGTTGCTGTCGACAACATTCAAGTGGAGCCCAAAATGAAAGATTTTTTTTTTCTTTTAAGATGACTGGAGCCAGGAGTTGAACCTGTGATCACCCGCATGGTAGTCGCGTGTGCTAACCACTATGCCACGGCCGGTCCCAGCTTTTCGGATAAATTACAGAAAATGGTGCTCCAAAAAAATTAGAATTATTCGAGTTTGCTGAAAAATGCTGGCGAGATTTTTATATATTTAAAAACAAATTACACCCTCTGTAGAACACTGTAACATTTTTAATTTGGTGCAAGTTTATGCCCAAGTACAACTTTTGTTCCAAAAATATCGACAATGACGCAATAAAAATTAAATTAGAAATAATGCAAAAGTAGACTACAGTTTCAACTATGTATCCACTTTAAAATTTTTCTTTCCATACTTTGCTTTTAAAAAAATTTAAATTTTAATGTACAACTGTTTTTATTCCGAATTAATTACATAAGTTTGAACTTCCAACTTTAATTGCTTGAAAGACTACCAGTGTTGCCACATTAAATTATTGAAAATTTTTTAATGAAAGCTTGATCAGTTGGTAATAAGATTTTCTGCCAAAAAATCTGGCTTTGAGACCAGCGTGGGATGTACAAAAGTGCTTTGTTCCCATACATCGATGGGACAAAAATAGAAAGAGTAATTACAGATTACAGAGTAGATACACACACTAACATAAAGTGAAAATAGTTCTAGTTAACATATTTGACACAAATTTTATTTTTTCCGAGTTAAAGCATACTGGAGAACACAAAAAATGTTTAAAAAGTGAATTTTTGGGAATTTTTTTCATGAAGCAATAAAATGCACTTTTTAGTTCATGTTTAAATTTCACTGACTTTAGCGCCCTCTGGTGCAGTCTAGGACAATCATATGGAACCAGTTCCTTCAAATATATTTGATTTGTTTTGTTATCTGTTATTTTGAGACAATTTTTTTTTAATTGTTTGTCTATGGGGCAAAACACTGTGCACCGCTCTCCATTTACGGTTATAGCACTTCCATCTTAATTTTCGAAGAAGTAAGGCCCGATGATACTTTCAGATGTAATGCCACACCATACTGTAAACCTAATGGGGTGCAATTAGCGTTGATGAATGGCTTATTAACAAAGCCATTCAAATGAAAATTAACTTCCCATGGTAACTTTCGTCCCATCATGTAGATTCCCCTTATTCTGGCTGTTGTGCAGAATATTGGGCGTAACGCCGATTTGAAAAAATGTAAAATTTTCTTCGAAATGGTCCCCAAATAGAATGGTAGGTCAAAGTTGGGGTCGGGGAAATTGGGGCCCCTTGGATTCTATGGCAAATGTATTTTTCAAGACCCTACCGCTCCTCTGGACCGAGTTATAGCTATTTTTGTTCGTTCACCTTGTCAGTTTTGAGGAAATTAATATTCATAAAATTAACACATATCTGTGGAAATTGATACTATGTATATAATATTAATTTTAATTTTCGCCAAGGTTGTTGCCTATTTTTTATTTTTTTGTTGAAATATATCCGTAAGAATGTCCATGGTAGTCGTAGGGGCTTTAAATTTACTCCATTGAATTCGTCCCGTAAATATCTTAAATTTCAGTACCCGCACATAGGGGGTCACCATAGCACCCAAAGGCCTCCGTTTTTTCTCCCAGGACCCAATGGGAATAGTATGGCCTGTAAAAGTGAACCATTGGACTCATTTCGAAAATACATTTATTTTGAGTATAGGCACATAGGGTGTATCATAAAAACCAGGGGTCCTAATATTGACCTTGCTTTTCGGGGTTTAGTGCGGATTTGAAAGGGGCGAGGCATTGTTAACCCCATTTTCTGTCCTTTTGCCATTATTTTTTCTTATATTCCTTACATAAAATTTAAAAAAGACAACATTTAAATAAACAAAAACCTTTTTTTATGGAGTACTTCAACTTTTATATTATTAAAAATTCAAAAAAATAATACGCAAACAAAAAAAAATTAAAAAATTAAAAGTTTTTTAATTTTTTAAAACTTTTTACGAAATATCTAAAATTATTACAAATATAAAAATAAATTTAAATTACGATCCCAAAATAAATAACAAACTCGCCAAGAATTGAAATATTAATATAACTATAAAATCCTATATCTACATATATACTTTTGTCTCTATTTGTAATTATTTTCAATGAAGTTCTATTTACAAGAGTTCTATGAAATGGATTATGTGACAGCCAAACTATCATCAACAACTGTGACTTCTCTACCATTATCACAAGCCTTATGAATCACAAACCTATGCACAACGGTGCGAAGTGGCATTAACGAATACCGCACGTCAGCATCATCATCATTCACACAAGCTCTTGTTTACGCATTTGTCCAACGGACAAAATTGTATAGAAAATTGTCTTTGGCACCAGTGTTAACCCAGTGTACCTCCTGTGTTTTGTTTTGCTCTTGAGTTTTTCTAGTGATCTTTTAGAAATATGACTATAGTTTACATAGTTCGGTTAAAGAGCTAATCATTGACACCCAGGAAGGTACACTGGGTTGGCACTTGCGCCAAAAACAATTTTGAACGATGGACAAATGCGTAGACAAGAGCTTGTGTGTATAATGCTGACGTGTGGTCTTCGTTGATGTTACGGTGAAAAAGTCACAGCATAGTAACAGTTTGGGAGATTTGTTCTTTTGTTAATTTTATAGATTTTTTACACAAATTTTGTATATTTTTAATGTGAAGTACACACATCAAAATACCTTTTGTAGACATATGTTATACAGACATAGTAATTATCGTATCACCAATATCGACTCGAAAAAATAGGTCCTACTAGAATCTGCTTTTTGAGCCATGTCCATTAGGGAGTTTCTTTAAGGATGTCTGCAACACAATTAGCTTGACTTTTTGTTGATCTACTTAGTTGAAATTTAAATTCAAACGAGTTTTTGAAAAGTGAGGGGAAGTAAGATATCAATTTTCGTTAGCTCGTTACTTTTATATTAAAATATAAATATAGATAAAAACAGAAGATCGATAAGTTCCCGTTAAAAATAATACACACATATCAAATATACCTTCAGATACCTGTGTTCTCACATATGGACCTATCGAAAACGAAGAGCTTTGACATTCTGGTTTCTCATTAAACTTTTGTCACAGATTGCTTAAATCTGTCAGATTATAAAAATAATCACACACAAATATAAATTATATATTATGTGTACTTTACATTTCCGACATACAAAACAGCAGATATTTATAGAAAGCTCAAAACAAACAAAAAACTCACAGACAATTTAAACTAGGTTTTACCTTCGAAGCTGTCCACAACATTACCAACATACCTCCGTCGGTATTATTATATTTTCATATAATGTTTACTAGCAACAAAGGCAGTGGTATTCTCTATAAATACATATTTTAATTGAATCTATTAATATTCCCCCTTTTTTGGAATATTTTCATAAGAATATTATATTTAAATATACAGTGGAGATTCAAAACCTACAACAGGTTTTAAGATATTTAAAATTCTATTTTGCATGCGATCAGTGTTGTTATATGTGTGTTTTATGCAAATATTCGGGACTGTAGATGTATTTGAGAGCAACCTGTTGGATTATTCCACCTAAGAATCTTTGGTTAATTGGAAAATTTTATTATCAAACGTATATGGCAAATGCCTATGACTAACATATTTGCACTGCATATAACTAATATTGTAAAAAGTTAAATTAGTTAGTCAGTCTGTGGAATTCATTATTACAGCTATTCACTGTATATATTTTTGGTTTTAAATATTGTTTGTGTTTGCCATCCACAATATTCACTATTTTAAATGATACTACAACTGATAGCTCCACATGACGACAATATTATTAGTCCATTGCCCTTTTATTGCATTATAAACACAGATAGCTAAAATTGGATTGGTGGCATTTCATTTGAATAGTTTTTCCAATGTTTGGATTAATATTAAAGGTCAAAATCATGGTGATAATATATATACATACCTGAGCACATTCCTGAACTGAACGTTTCAGAAAACGAAAGTGGTTTTTTACAAAAAAAGAGATATTGTTGACAGGTAGTAAACAAGGGGGCTCGATTTCCAATCCATATAGTCGAAATCAGGAACAATGTGTAACGGATCATAGATTTCAATATACTTTCTCGGGAAGAAATATATTTTAAAGACGAAGTAGTAGAGGTTTCGCGTTGTTTAATTTCGCATTTATGTGACTATGATCTAAAATACGTAATTGAGAAATCGTTTTAAAATTGTAATTGTTATTATTATTATTAGGATAGATTAAAATAGTGTAAAAATATAAGAAAAAAAGGTTTTTACATCACCAAGTACAAATTTGGAATAAAAGTGGTAAAACCAATTTTATACTTAGAACAAACGGTTTCGCTATGACATCAATTCAATATCATTTTGTAAACTTGATTAAAGCTGCGTGAAAAATTTTCGCTAAAATACAGAGATTATTCAAAAAAAAAATTCCACAAAAAAATTGATACAAAACCCACACAAAAAAAAAACATTTTTTTTATTTTTTATCAATTATTTTTATATAATTATTTTAATATTTTTATTTATTTTTTTATTATTATTTTTTTATATGGCGATCTTGAACTCCTCCACAGAAAATGTTGTCCCGCTTCCCTTAATGCGGATGAAGGTTAATTGGAACCCTAAAAAAAAACAAAATAAAAAAAAAATACAAAATTAAGGAAAAAAACTACAAATATTTTTTTTGAACATGTTATGATAAAATAAAAATTTTATTTAAAGGCATATTTTAAAAAAAAATGCGAGTTAAAGGTACATATATAAAATATTAGATTTTTTAATGTGTCTTTAACGACTCTGTTTTGGCGGTATAAGAGGTTGTAATACTTAAAAAAATATGTTTTTTTTTCATCTTCGTAATAAGGGTATATAAGTATTAGAGCCTCGCACAATTGCATTTATGTTTTTTCAAGTCATGTTATTGTTTTAATTCTGCAAACCAGACATGTACACGACAACGGTGTGATTTTGGTAAAGAAACAAAACAAAAGCAAGAGAGTGTAGGAGCGAAAGAGTGTGAGTTTTGATCAAAACAGTGTATTGTAAAACAAATGCACTTGCATATGGGCAAATTCCAAGGTGTCGAACGTGACCGTTATACACATTCAAACCGAAAAAAAGCTCAGAATAAAACATATTTTAGATACATCTTTTACATAATCGTATAGGTATTCAGTAGTACTATTGTTGGTAGTTTATTTTTTTCAGGCGAAATATTACTTACAAAATAAGGACAAAAAAAGGACGCGACAGAAACAAAAGTAGTTTTCGGGGACATTTTTAAAAACATGAGATTCAGCGAAATCAAATACGATATTTTATAGATAAAAATTTTTAAATCATAAAAAATAACAAAGTTTTCGAATCCTCTTTGAGTGTTTTGTAGCATAAAGTACTCTTACCATAAAGTAAAATTTATTGTAGCAAAAAGTACTTTTATTGTACCAAGAAGTACAATTTATTGTATCGATAGGTACTTTTATTGTACCAAAAAGTACTTTAATTGTGCCAAAAACTGAAATTTATTGTACCAGAAAGTACTTTAAATATGTCAAAACGTTAATTTATTGTTACAAAAAGTACTTTTAATATTGCAAAAGTACATTTATTGTACCAAAAAGTACTATAATTGTACCAAAAATTAAGATTTATTGTACCAATAATACTTATTCGTGTCAAAATAAATTATTTTTTAACTAAAAGTACTTTTATTGTACCAAATAGTACAATTTATTGTACCAAAAAGTACTATTTTTATTGTGCCAAATATTAAAATTTATCGTATAAAATAATACAACTTAGTGTACAAAAAAAATTCTTTAATTGTACAAAAATATACCTTTATTGTACCAACAAGTACAATTTGTTGTATCAATAGATACTTTTATTGTACCAAAAGTACTTTTATCGTATCAAAATGATCTGTTGTTGTACCAAAAAGCAGCCCATGTAAAAAAACACCAGCACTGTCACTCTATTATACCAAAATAAGAAAAGGCAGACTTTAAACGTTCGAATGATTTTGTGCATTCAGTGAAACAGCTAATAGTTACTACTGTTTTAGTTTTGATAGAAGAGAGATTTTGAGAGCTTATCGTGAGCAAAAAGTTTTCTTAGTATTTTAAACTGTTTGATTGTTAATTTTAGTCGATCGTGTTTTTATATATTAAATTTACGTTAAGTGGTGTATCAAATGATACATCAAATTCGGCTTACGATCAGAAATGTGTTTTTTATTTTATTGTTTAAATATTTTGGTCAAATTCAGTGTGTCACGCACTAGGATGACGCGTTTCGAACTCCATGACGAGTTCATCTTCAGACCCCTTTGTGACCAACTGATACTTAGTGATTCTTAGTATGGTTTAAAACATAAACAATGAACGTTTTGTTTCTCCTCGCATTAATTTAAAACTGTTGTATTTATCGCAAAAGTCTTGTAGGCATTGCTCACAGCAGTAAGTCATTTGTGGTATAACTAAAACATTTGACACCAAAAAAAATTGTAACGCATTAAGGGAGACAAGTATGACCAAAAGGTTTGGGGGTGCCAACACGATAACTTGAGCAACTCTCCACCGATTCAAATCGAAATCCAGTGGTACTATTTTCTCAAGTCGTGATCTAATAGCTCCCAGATAAAACAACTAACTTGTCAAACAAAATCTTAAATTTAACCCTTATAGTTAAAGGTAAATATTAAATTGATCATTGTTCCCGTAATTTGTATGCGAATCCACTGAACCTTTGCTGGTTTCATTTTATTTTAGTATTTAGATCTTAGTACCATACAGCCTTCGTCTCTCCAGGTACCTCCCATACAAAATCACCTATTAAAAAATGACTAATACTCATATTCTTATGAATTTGTTAAATGGATGCAAAGTCACATTACTCGACCATGTACAAATGTGAGCATGAAGTCAAACACCTGTACGTACAGTTAGTAAAACCATCACCAGTAATATAACATATCAGATAAAAGATAAGGCTTCCGAATGAAAGAATCCTATCGTTCAAAGAACAGACCATGACTTTAGACAATTTGGCACAGGTGTTTTCTGTATAGTACGCAGAGATATCTTTTACTCCAGAACCAAATAAAATATATTTAATAGCATTCTGAATTAGACAACGATAGCTTAAATGACTTGTAATTCCTAACTCTGCTTTTTAATTAGGCTTTTAGATATTATTCATTTGATATTAATAGCTTGAACTTACAAAAGGTCGCATGCAAATCAAATTGGATTAAATTAGGCAGTCTTTGTCAACAGATCTAGAATAAATTGGTGAAACAACAACAAACAATTCGAAATAAATGCGCATTATTCTCAAAATACGTAAAAGTTTGACATGTAGCTTAGCTGGCATAAAGTTCGTTCCATATATAAAAAGTAAATTAAAATATTCCAAGTTTTATAAATGGCGTCCAGCGGGAATCACGGTAGCTGAAACACAAATTAAACTATAAAAGAAATTGTTGAATGCAATATGTATCTGCAATATTAAGAGTAAAGTGTTTTAAGCATTTAAACCAGTGATAACCATTGAACCATAAGCATGAGAAAGTAAGAGAGATTGAATGGATATGACAAAAAAGAAAAAGACACCGTCGAGTCCGATGTTTTATCCTTATTTGGGCACGAGGTTTCGAACTGCATGGTTTTATAGAGGATATTCAATAAAGTTATATGGATATCAAATAAAAGAAAACAATTTCAGCATTTTATTATTTTTTTTTGTTTGGACTCTTCAGAAGTGATGTTTGCAAAAGACGTCCTTTCAAATTTGTATCCTTGAAAATTTGCAATAAAAAAAATTTCGAAAAAATACTCATTCTACACATACTAATTTCATTACACCGTACAACATTTTTCAGCTCATTGATTTGGGACTCAATTCTGAGAACTGTACATAAGTAGCCCCAAAAAGAAGAAGTTCTGAATCATTCGTTTTGTCAAGTTACATGCCATAATAATTAATATCGATTTGAAGTTAGTAAGTATCGTATAGGGGAATTTGTCACGTTTTAGGCTTTTTTGTTTGTTTATTTTGTAGCAGTTTCTGAAATGTATCGATTTGTTCGATTTTTTATATGAATCCGTATTCTTTCATTATTTATTTATATGAAAATATAAATATGTTTTAACTCCCTCTTGCGAACTTTGAGGGGTTTTCTAGCCCACGTTTCTATGCCGATAATATACTATCGCTAAGTGCTCTCGCTATTTACAATACCGATTAAATCCATATACCGCTAATGTGCGTAATAAATTAATAAATGAAAACAATTACTTCAAATTGTCGAAAGATTGTATCAGTAACGCGTCTTAATCATCTAGTCAACAATAAAACGAAAACATTGAATTAAAAACGGCACAAGTCTTTAAACATTGGATTCAGTAACAAAACAATGAGTACAAAGTTTAACCCTGCAGATTAGAAACTCAAAGAAATGTGCGATTAAAAAAATTCACATATACTGAATTAAATGATAATTTGAATAGGCATAATATTTAATGGCGACGCAAATACTATGTATGTACAAACAATAGCAGGTGCCATTTTTTATTTGTTCTTACCGAAATCGTAAAACCATTAAATTTGCGATTGGGTCAAGCTTAGCAATTATCACGAAAGTTTATAACTACATTGTACTATTTTTAAAAAACACTAATGTTATCTTTGTGACCGTCCATCCGGTACGAGGGCAACGCACGCAATAGACATACATAATAGCATGGATTCGTACAAAAATCAATATTATGACTGTGATCATCTCACCTCTAGTTGACATTACAGTCGAACATACCATTTGGTTTTAGATATATCGAATTGTGAATAAATGCGTAATGCGATATTCGATTTTCATGAGCTATGTTCATAGGTTATGTGACATTGCGTGAAAGTAGTAAGACTTGACACTTTTTTACGTTATGGATTTTTTATTAATTTTTAAATGAAATATTTTAGTCAAATTTTTGAATTTTTTTTTTTAAATTTATTTATAACTGCAAAACTGTTAATATGCAGAGAAATTATATATGAAAGGTAAATGGAAATGTAGTTATGCCCTCCACACGTGGCTGTAAGAGCTTAAAACGTGACAAATTCCCCTATACGATACTTACTAACTTCAAATCGATATTAAATTAATATGGCATGTAACTTGACAAAAGGAATGATGCAGAACTTCTTCTTTTTGTGGCTACTTTCAAGTGCAGTTCTCGGAATTGAGTCCCAATACGAAACTTACTAACTTTAAATCGATCTCAGAACTGAGTCCCAAATCAATAAGCTGAAAAATGTTGTACTGTGTTAAAATCGCTGCTGCTGAGTACAACAAAAATCTGTTTTTAAAATATCTCAAACATGTTAAAAATCTTGAGTTAGAGGTAAAAACACCTATTTTTTGTACCTTAACGCACTTATAATTTTTTTTTTTATAGATTTTAAGTCAATGATGGCAAATCTTCTCATCCCTAGAAAAGGAGTCGGCAAAAATGGGTTTAGCGGTCAACGAGGACAAAACAAAAATAATGATTTCGACGAACAAAGAGTCCTCTCGATGGGGACGCAGCGTCAACGTTGAAAATTATTGTTTTGAGGTAGTAGATGAGTTTACCTACCTCGGATCTTCCGTCAATAAGAAAAATAATGTCAGCCAAGAAATTAAGCGGAGAATAGTGCTAGCCAATAGATGTTTTTACGGACTTCGGCAGCACTTTAGTAATACCACCTTATTTCGGAATACTAAGAAACAGCTTTACCAGGTGCTAATCTTACCCGTTCTTTTGTATGCTGCCGAATCATGGGTGCTTACGACAACGGACATACAAAACCTGGGAGTATTCGAGAGGAAAGTACTCCGAAAAATTTATGGACCTATCTGTGTTGACGGCGAGTTTCGCCATCGGATGAACCATGAGCTGTATGAGCTTTACCACGACATCGACGTAGCTAAAAGAGTCAGAATGCAACGACTATGATGGCTGGGTCATGTTGCCAGGATGGATGTAAATGCTCCAGCGAGAAAGGTGTTTGAAGGCGAACCTGAAGAACGGCGCAGAGCAGGGAGACCCAAACTCCGTTGGAAGGACCAAGTGGTAGGCGACGTGCCACCATCTGGTAGGACTAACTGGAGAACACACGCACAAGACCGAAGCGTGTGGAATTCTTTAGTACTTCAGGTCTCAAACTTATGAACCATGTTTGTAAGTTGTAATGGGCCACTTAAGTAAGTAAGTAAGATGGCAAATTGCTCTATTTTTGACAGTCTTTCATTGAGTCTAATTAGATTCCCAAAATAAGGTATTTGTTTCCGTGTATATAGTTTTTAATCAAAAAATCAGCAGTTGATGCTTTTTCCATAGAAGAGGCTTATAAAGTATTATATTACCTACAATAGTTTTACATCATTCAGCTTGAACTTTTATACTTCATATATATTTATAGCTTTGAAATCTATTATAAGACTTTAATTAATTTAAGTGCTTTAATAAGTTTCACCGTTAACAAGCGATAGCGATAATCGTACTGATTAACAAATATTAAATCATTTTATTATTCACCTATGGACTTTTTTGTGCTAAAACACACCACTTTTGATATTATTCCGGCCTTCTTCATTCTTACTCTCTTCATGCCGCTGCTGTCAGGCTAATGACATTAATGATGCGTATAGCGTCTTATCGCCAGTTTATTTTTTCAAATTCAAATTCAAATAATGTGTGATAATTTTTATATGATTGTTACCACCCATAGGTGAAGGGGTTAGTGGAGTGGTGTCACATTGAAATTTAATCTTAATCTATAATGTAAGGTGCACTCATTTTTAATGACAGTTAATGGTTAATACACAATAAAATAATTAAGTATACATAAATACCACAATGATCGCATGTATGTATGTATATTCATATTAACACATAGTTGACAAATTTGAATGTAATTTTATTATAATTGCTTTTTCGCTACGTTTTCTTTGGCACGAAGTTAACAAAAATATGAATGAAGCATTTTATTAACTATATATCAACAGGTGGCAAATTATATTGGTTCCACAAAAAACATTTTGCCAATTGTCATGTTAATTTTTATTTCAAAGTCCATATGTATTAACTTATAATGGACATTACAATTATTGCATTATTGAAACTTCTACAAGAACGTTATTTATTATTATTTTATAACACGGATTCCCCAAACCTTGAAATTGTTTGTTATTGTCTCTTTATATGTATAGTTTAGAACAAAAGACGAATTCTTAAGGTTTCAAATGGGTATATATAAAGTCCATGTGTGTGCTAACTACTTCAATATGGTTATGTCTATTTATTCTTATTTCATGAGTTTCGTATTAATTTGGACAATTTCCAGACTGTGTTTGCAAAAGATATTCAAGTGACCAATATAATGTATGTGTTTGTTTCCGCAACTGCGTATTTAGGTTGGGTATACAATTCGTATGTCATTGTTTTTGACGAACCCAAACCAAAATGTAATACATAGTCATCGGCTACTGAAATATACACAAAGTGCAATGACCTGTGCTACATTAAAGCAAGTGCGCATTTACAATTTTGATCAAATATTCACCTTACGACAAATCCTGGAAAAAACCCATGAAAATCAGATCGACACCTACCACCTCTTTGTCGACTACAAAGCTGCCTTCGGCTTTCCGATAAGGGATAGGCTTTATGATTCCATGTCTGAGTTTGGTATTCCTGCAAAGCTAATTCGACTTTGCAGATGTACCTTAGAAAACACCAAATCCTCGATTAAGATTGGTAAAGATCAGTCTGAACCATTCAACACGGAAAGAGGTCTCAGGCAGGGCGATAGCCTGTACTGTACACTATTTAATATAGTTATGGAGAAGGTGATGAGAAAGGCTGGTGTCAACATGTCTGGCACAATATTCCACAAAAGCCACATGCCACTAGCCTACGCTGATGATATAGATATCATTGGCCGAAATCTGCGGGACGTTACTGCAGTCTTCTCATCACTAGAAAAGGAGTCGGCAAAAATGGGGTTAGCGGTCAACGAGGACAAAACAAAAATAATGATTTCGACGAACAAAGAGTCCTCTCGATGGGGACGCAGCGTCAACGTTGAAAATTATTGTTTTGAGGTAGTAGATGAGTTTACCTACCTCGGATCTTCCGTCAATAAGAAAAATAATGTCAGCCAAGAAATTAAGCGGAGAATAGTGCTAGCCAATAGATGTTTTTACGGACTTCTGCAGCACTTTAGTAATACCACCTTATCTCGGAATACTAAGAAACAGCTTTACCAGGTGCTAATCTTACCCGTTCTTTTGTATGCTGCCGAAACATGGGTGCTTACGACAACGGACATACAAAACCTGGGAGTATTCGAGAGAAAAGTACTCCGAAAAATTTATGGACCTATCTGTGTCGACGGCGAGTTTCGCCATCGGATAAACCATGACCTGTATGAGCTTTACCACGACATCGACGTAGCTAAAAGAGTCAGAATGCAACGACTACGATGGCTGGGATGTATGATGGTGGATGTAAATGCTCCAGCGAGAAAGGTGTTTAAAGGCGAACCTGAAGGACGGCGCAGAGCAGGGAGACCCAAACTCCGTTGGAAGGACCAAGTGGTAGGCGACGTGCCACCATCTGGTAGGACTAACTGGAGAACACACGCACAAGACCGAAGCGTGTGGAATTCTTTAGTACTTCAGGCCTCAAACTTATGAACCACGTTCGTAAGTTGTAATGGGCACAACTTCAACTTCACCGGGCAATAAAAATAAGTTCGACCTATGGGGTAGCTGTCCTCCCGGATTTTAATATACTCACCTAAGACTTTCAATCCCCCAAAAAGTTTGTTGCACTTTGTTATTTATAGTCACACGCACCGAGATAATATGAGTTAACGTACGTACTACTTTTACTTTTATTATACCAAAAAGTAAAATTTACTGTACTCAAAAGTACAATTTAATGTACACAAAAGCTCTTTTATTGTAATAAAAAGTGGTTTTATTGTACCAAAATATGTTACATTGTACCAAAAACTTATTTTATTGCTCTTTATCATACCAAAAAGTACTTTAATTATACCACATACAATTTTTTTGTACATAAATTAAATTTTTGTATCAAAAAGTACTTTTATTGTGTCAAAAAGTACTTTTATTGTGCACTTTTATAGTATTAAAAAGTAAAATTTACGGTACCAAAAAGTACTTTAATGTACCAAAAACTTGTTTTATTGTATCAGAAAGTAATTTTATTGTACCAAAAGTAATTTTTTTATAATTAATTGTACCAAAAAATACTTTCATTGTATCAAACAGTAAAATGTATCTACCAAAAAGTACTTTATTATACTAAAAAATACAATTTATGGTACCAAAAAGTACTTCTATCGTACCATTTATTGTATCAGATAGTACTTTTATTGTACCAAAAAGTAAAATTTGTGGTACAAAAAGTACTTTTATTGTACCAGAAGTACTTTTTTGGACTAAGCTGTACGAATTATTGTACCAAAAAGTACATTCATTGCAGCAAAAAGTTCTTTTATTGTACCAAATAAGTAGTACAATTTTTTTGTACAAAAAAAGTAATTTTATTACACCATTAAATACTTTGCACCAGAAAGTACATTTATTGTACAAGAAAGTAAAATTAATTGTACCAAAAAATTCTTTTGTCGAACTAAAACGTACAATTTATGAAATCAAAAATTAATTTTATTGTATTAAAAATTTATTGTACCAAATACTACTTTATTTGTACCAAAATGAACTTTTATTTTACCAAAAAGAAAAATTTATTGTACAAAAAGTACTTTTATCGTACCTTAAAGTAATTTTTTTTTAAGTACCATGTAATATTCTTATTGTACCAAAAAGTACTTTGATTGTACAGAAAAGTTCATTTATTGTACGAAAAAGTAAAATTTAGTTACCAATAAGTACTTTTATTGTACTAAAAAGTAAAATTATTTGGTAACTATCGTATTTTTATTGTATCCAAAAGTACATGTATTGTGTCTAAAAATACTTTCACTCATTTATTGTTTCTCAAAGTACTTTTATTGTACCACAAAATTTTGTTGTTGTGCCAAAAAGCAAAAACTTCAATACATTCTTCTTAACTTCTCAATCTTTATTAAAAACTAGATACCCCGGCTCACGTTGCTTCACCCGTACTTACAATGAATCTTTTTGTGAATTTAAGCAATACAGGTAAAATGCAAACGCTTCATAAGACGAACGAACACCCCCGTTATGTGATTGTAGCTTTATCCCATTGGTTTGAGTGATTGTACCGCTCTAGTCCATTTTTATCCCTAAAAGTACTAATTTTAAAAGATACATTCGTATGGCACAACTAAAATGGACTGGTACCCCCTCTTATTCTATAGGAAGCATGCTCATATACGATTATAGCTTTAGCAGTTTGGTCTGGGTGATGGTACCAGTTTTATCCCATTTCGGCCTTATTACCCCTAAATGTTCGAATTTCTAAAAACCCCATCTGGCGGCTCTATATTTCTATAGAGACCAATTCTATATATATTTGGTCTGGGCGATAGTACCAGTATTATCCCTTTTTCGGTATTTTTACAACTATAAACGAATTTCGAAAAATAACCACCTCGCACAACTAAAATATTCACTTCAATTTTTGAGACTATACTTTTAGCCGTTTAGTACCAGTTTTACCCATTTTTTTTATCCCTAATAAGTAAGAATTTCGAAAACCGCTTCATAACTCTAATGGCTCGTAAGATATGACCGATTCAAATTTTTATAATTGCAATCGGTCCATTTATTTGGCATATATAATGATTTTCTAAAAAGGGGCGTGGCATCACCCATTTTGCACATACAAAGTATTTTTTCTTATACGACCGATATAACTACCACACCTCGACTTCGTACCTATAACGTTTTAAAATATACAGCCATTTCCAAATTCCAGTTGTATGGGAGCGGTGCTACGCCCATTTTACCTCCTTGCAGTCCGAAACTTCTCTTAGTGCGCGCCTATGTCAGAAAAGGAACCTACATTCCAAACTTTAAGGTTCTTGCTCTAGCCATTTGGGCAGGGTAGTGATCAGTCAGTCACCCAAGCTTTTAATACATATAGATTTTAAGTCAAAACAAAACAGCCGAAGCATTATAGGTCTCTACCTTGTTTCCTTGTTTGTTGTTGGACAGTTTACAACAGGAAGTATTCCCAGGAACTAAATTATCTGTGAATATTTAGAATTCAACTGATTTGATTTTCTTTCCAAACTCTGCTAGATATTTCGTCGTGCGAGGATTAATGTGCTCTATATGTCAAAAATACATTCTGAGTAAATCGAAGTTGAAGTTTGAAAGACCTATAGACCAAAGGGATATATAACAAAGTGGACACAAAATATTTAGAGATAATTAAAAAACGGATTGCAGATTTGTAAAGTTTGTAAAGTTTGTCATCAATAACACGAGATAGCATAGATTAGCTCAAAACTTTCAAAATGACATATGGAGCACCGAATCACCGGACGACGATTTGTGTACAATTTTCGAATGAAGACATTAGGTTTAATAAACTATTTAAAACAAATAACTCTCATATAAACTTCACTTAAATAAATTTATATACGTATTACAATTATCGTTCTCTCTTTTTTCTATTTTTTTGTAGAGCCCCTGCCATAATTGCTGGATTATTTCCCAACCTTAATCTGAAAATAAATTATCGGTCATCGCTGGTGAAATTTAATACCATGGGTAATGAACTTTTCGTAACGCTGCGGAACACCTCAAAACCAGTAAGTCTCTTCCCGCCATATAAACAATAATATGTATGAGCTAATATTCTTATGTAAATAATAATTGTATAAAACAGTTGTATTGCATTTCAGTAATTACGTAGTACATAAAAGTGAATTATAAAACACAAACAAGATTCGCGCTGTTATAATTTTATTGACGCTCAAAATGCAATTCTTCTTCTGTCAAGACGTCACTTACCTTTTATCCACATGTACATATATCTTACTGTAGACATGATGTACAATTGACAAATATTTTTTTAGAGTAAAGTATACAAAAGACTCACAAGCACAATGGGTACGGTACGATGGGCGGAGGGAGGGGTGCAATAAATAAATGACATGTAATTTAATTTGACAAAATTGAATACACAATTAACTGGCGTTTTGAAAGGAGATGAAAACGTGTGAATAGTAATTTAAACGATGACTATATTTAGAAACGTTAATTTGCTATAAACACACCCCTCTATAAAGCAGAGTTCAATCGACAATTTAAATTATTGGCTTTGGACTTTTTTAAATTAAACAAATGTTAATAATAAATGGCTCTAAATTAGTGTAATTAACTGACTCCTTAGAAAATTGAACATAAGATTTTATAATAAGTACCTCTTGTGCTGTTACGCATCCCATAGGGATGAAACTAATAAATCATTTCTTAATTACCTGCAATTCAAAAACTATAACGAAGAGAACACACCTAATATATTGTTTATACCTATTTCAATAGATAATAAATGAAATGTCGTTACTTTACACTTTTTTTGGGTTAATGTTTGATTGATAAAAACATATGAGTTGTACACATATAATTAGGCTTGTCTAGACATTTTTATAGTAAGTTATACGGGCTGAATTCATACATATGTAGAATTGGCTATATAAATGTTATTGACTCTACGAAGTGCCAAGTAAATTTAAAAACCAAAGTCAAGTGTGCTATTGACATTCATTTATACTTTTTAGGTTCACACACCCGAACTAAACATAGTCAGTTTCCATTCAAAACAATCACTTTCTCACAATTCATAAATTAGTCATACACTGTAGAATGAAGGGAACACTAGGTTGCCACACCAACAGCGGGAAAAACTTGTGGAATCTTATAAAGTATATATATATACAATGCATATATCTTTGTGAACATTTTCGGGAAATTTCAAGTACCTTTAAAAGTAATTTTGTTGCGCTTAAAAGTACTTTTAGTGTACGAAAAAATAATTTAAGAGTATATTTACTGCACCAACAAGTACTGTAAACTCACAAATACATTTTTTATGGGTAGAATTGAAAATTATAGAATTTTAAAATTATTTGATAGAAACATTCGTATAACCAAGTTAATAAACTCAGAGTTTTTCCCAAATTGGTAAAAACCACTAGACTTCGTTAGTCATGGTACATCTTGCTGCTTTTGTATATAGTACCGTTATCAGATATAACGCTTTAACATATTCGACGTATTTGCAGATTGCTCGTGCTTAAAATTATTAGTTAGTTAGTCATACGAGCGACGATATGACGAACATACTTCATTCTCATTTCAAATAATAAATGTACAATTTTGTCAAATCAAAACACCTGCGAACCGTCATAAAACCATTATCAATATTAGCAACCATGTTCTGGAAACCAATTATGCTTAAAAAACAGAGCAAAATCGGTAAAATGTATTAAAAAGTATTACCTTTTTACCGATTTTGCTAAAAATTGTATTTTTCACAGTTTTTACATATAAAGGCTGCGAGCAAGCGTAATTATACACAAATACAACTTTCAGAGTTATTAGTTCAATTTGTAAAGACCGCTACTTTAGCAGTAGTGAAAAGTCACCTTTAAAGAATGTAATTTTACCCATGACAAGATAATGTTACAGCCTTTTTACACCAAAAAAGCATTTCACATTTTGAGCTGCAGTTTCGCATATTGTCAGCTGCTGTCTAGCTCACACATTTTTCTATTCGCCTTGTAAACCTGCAATATTTTCCTGCCACAAACCTATTAACATTGTTTCGGAGGCAGTATTCCACGAAGCGTGAACGCTTTTAACTAATTGGAATAATCATTTATTAATATTTTGGCAAAAATTTCGTCCATAATTCCGATAAATGTAAACAAGCAACGAAAATGGTGGTTGCCGGATCAATATTACTGAGAAAAACCGCTTAAATTTAGCTTTTCAGAATACAACTCTGTGCATTTTTCAACATCTTTCACGGATGCGAAAAGATGTTAACATATTTCCAACAACAAACTACAAGTAAAAATTTTAGCATTTTGGCCGCATCTTTCAACGATGCGGAACAATGTGAAAATATGTTAAATGCGTTCCGGTGTAAATAGGCTATTAAACGCATTACTTTTGCACTACAATTTAGTATGATAAGTTTTTGGCCGCGTTAGACCTGACGATATTTCTTAAAACATTGTGTTTTCAGTTAACAAAAGCCTGTTTTTTTTTGCATAGGAAAATCAGCGTTGGCAGAAGCGCTATTAAATCGTATATAAGTCGTCATTGTGTATGTTATCTATAACAGACATCTGTGTTTAAATCGTATAAACTTTTCCATACACTACATAAAACTCCACGTAAATAAACTAGATTATGTATTCGTATTATCATCATATTTATGATTCGATAAAAATTCTATAAAAGAGCGCTCACAGGGTTAGAGCGACAGTTTTTTTTTTTGTGAAAAATAATGTTATTTGGGTTCTAGTAAATGGAAATATGTGGGTAATGCATAGTTTGAATTATTTACAATTCCTTTATTCTGTTCATATAACGTTTCCCTACATAAGCAACAGTTTCACTTTTCCATTCATCAAATGATTTTGAACTGAATTTATTTTGTAGCAGTTACAATAAAACTGTTGTACTCCGTGGCGTATGATTTACGTGGAATATTACTTATAATAAACATACGCCATCATATAACAATATAACAAAAGAGTCTAAAACGTGACAAATTCCCCTACACGAAACTTACTAACTTCAAATCGATATTAAATTATTATGGCATGTAACTTAACAAAACGAATGATGCAGAACTTTTTTCTTTTTGGGGCTTCTTTCACGTGGAGTTCTCAGAATTGAGTCCCAAAATCATGTGTTGTACTACGTAATTATATATGTAATATCATATACAGTTATATCATAATTATATAATATCATATAATATCATTCGTACCCAGCTATTTTTGAAGTATATACCGAAACTAAAAAAATCCCCAAAGGACTTGGCCCCATCACATCGTAACATTTTTTTATGGATACTCCAATATTTTCACCCCAACACGATTTTTGACCATTTTTACGGAGTCCATATTTCATAAACCGTTCGGAATTTTTTCTTTTCGTCTTCGGCAAAGTTGTAGATCTAAACCAGGGCTAAAAAAAAATCTCAAATAGACCGACCCAAAAAAATTGCATCCAGTGCATGTAAATTGCAAAAATATGGGAAAAAATGTTATTTTTTCATAATGTTTTCACCATAAAATTTATTTCGTTGTACTCTGTGGCGTATGATTTACATGGAATATTTCTTTTCATAATCATAATTTTATGGTGAAAATGTCATGAAAAGATAGCCTTTTTTCTCATACTTTTGCAATTTTCATGCACTGGATGCAATTTTTTTGAGTCGGTCTATTTGAGACTTTTTTCTCTGGTTTAGATTTACAACTTTGCCGAAGACGAAAAGAAAAATTCCGTACTTCTAAAATAGCTGGGTACAAAGGTGGCACCAATTTATGTGTTGCCCTGTGTTATATTTGTTAATTTTTGTGCGCTAATTTTTTTGTTTATTTTTAAAAATTCATTTATTTGTAATTACATTCATGAGAAAACTATGCTTAATAGTGAGAAACTATTGTACTCTCAAATTGATGAATGAAATTAATTAATTTAAAAATTAATACATATTTTTTATCATCTGAGTATTACCTACCTTTCTAACATCTGTTAATGAATATGTGCGTGACAGACAGTAAAATGCTAATAAAGAAACCAACAACATCTAACAGCGTTGTTAAAACGCAGGTATGGGATAGCTTCTAGCGTTATTTTGAATTAACATGCATTCTAATATTAATAAAACTAACAAAAGAACTTGTTTTGATACGAACATATGTTCAATGAATTCGTTTGAGAATATAAAAATACCTATACAAATATATAAACAGTCCTTAAGACCAAAATTTCTTCTACAGCTTTACAACACCGAAATCCGGAAATCTTTTTTAAATTCTGGAAATGATGTGGATTTTACCATATTCGACAAGTGTGCAAAAACTACCTGTGTTTACAAACATATTCTTGATGTGTTTTCAAATACAAGCACAACAGTATATTTTATTTTTTATGAAATAAATCTAGCATATAATACAAATCAGGAAAAGCAATCAATTTAAAACCTTGCATTTTACACAAACATTATTCACATTGCCGTCAAAATGAGTTGATTTAAAATCTCGTTCGATTAGCCAGCTGATACTTATATAAATAAAATGGTATTATATGTAACTTATTATATTCTGTGTACAGCATGAACTTAGCTCGATAAATTGTGTGCGATACAAGGATAATTTTTTGAAAAGATTTTTTATTTTTTTACACAACATTACTACTCTGTATGAATCTAATAGTCTTTTTAAACCGGAACGCATTTAACATATTTCCGCATTATTCCGCATCTTTGAAAGATGCTGCCAAAATTCAAAAATTTTTACATGTATTTTGTTGTTGGAAAGATGTTTACATATTTTCGCGATTTTTCTCAGTAATATTGATCCGGCAACCACCATTTTCGTTGTTTGTTTACATTTATCGCCAAACATGGACGGACAAAAAAATTTAAATTTTTGCCAAAATAATTATAAATGATTATTCCAATTAGTTAAAACTATTCGCGCTTCGTGGAATACTTCCTCCGAAACAATGTTAATAGGTTTGTGGCAGGAAAATAGCAAATAGAAAAATGTGTGAGCTAGACAACAGCTGACAATATTCGAAACTGCAGTGTAAAACAACTTTTTAGCATTTATATAAGCTTTTCTTATAATATAAAAACATTGTTTATACCTCAGCGGGAAATAAAACCACAAAAATATAAGAGTGTGTTTTGTCTTATTGTTGTATGTCAGTCTAGAGATGATAACAAAAATGGTGATGCGAAAATTATTTTTGATTTTTGTGAGACAACTCTATTCGATCTCTCTCATTCTGAATCACGCGACTGTTTATGTCCTACGTGAGCATGAGCACCACTGGTAGATTGCGGTGTAGATCTACAACACGATGATGAAATTGCCAAATAATTTGCATGTGACATTGTCATGGGTACATCTTTGATTACAATTTTTTTATCAATGAATATTAGTGATAGCCGAAACGAGCGGTCTTGTGCCGCTAGTTTGTTGCGACCTTTTAGGGTTATCAGATTAATCTGACGATTTGTCAATTATATTTGCGAAAATTAAAAAAAAAACCGACCGTGTTCCTGTAAATATTAAAAATTGTGATTGTTTGTTTGTACTTCAACCACTTCTAAACGACTGTACCGATTGTAATAAAATTTCGTAGAATTTTTGACCCTATGGGCGGAGAAGAAGTGGCAAAACTTTTTGTTTGAGCTGGAGATGTAAAATTGCAAATTAGCAGACGAAATTTTTATTAGATAAGATTCGAAAGAAAGGTTAGAAAATATTCGGACGACATTTTTCTTTTCGACCAGTAGGTGGATTAGGCGTGGCAATAATGCTTTCTATGCCCAGATGTATGAAATTTAGTGCACTGATAGTACTTGGCACAACCGATATGAATATGTAAATAAAGATAGGTAATTTGATATGCAGTTAATACATACAACATAGATACAGAAGAAGTCTATTCGTTGTTTGATTTTATTTTTTATTAAAGTCTGAAAATGGGGGAAATAGTTTTTATTTGCATCGTTTTTTATATGTTTTTATATTCTATGATAATAGTTAACACAACAGTATAAAAATGTAAATGAAAATTTTTTTGTGGATGGGTGAGATTTGCCCAAAGTGCTTTTTAGCTATGATCCGCCCCAAAAAATAAATTACTCTGTGTGGTTGAAATTTCACTGAAATAACTATTCTTTTCAGAAAAATTTCGATAGAAATTTTACGTGCTTCGAATTGTTTTTTTTTTGAGTGTGTAGGGCTTTTGCGCAGAATTCGCCTATTTTATGTAGGAGATTTATTTGCTTGTGGCTCTGATCCCCATGATCAGCAGCACAATAAAACACTTTTTAGTTTTTTTATATAATATTTGATTATAATTTTTTTTTAAATAGGCGTAATAGTCCATGGGTCTCGTAGGGGCATAAAATTTACACCACGGGATGCGTTCTAAAAATATCTTTCATTTGAGTACCCTCACATAGGGATCACCATAAGACCCAAAGGCACTATTTTTTGGGTCTCTAGGGCCCCAAAAACCCCGTATGTTCTTAAAAATACTGCATTGGAGTCGTTTCGAAAATATATTTTATATGAGTACCCACCCATAGGGGATCATCATAGAACCCAAGGGGCCCCTTTTTTGACCCCCAGGGTCCCATGGGCCTCGGCACCTTGATTTTCGCGTTTTATGGCATTATTCTTTTTTGGGCTACCGCCCCATATTCTGCACTTTTGCCCAAAAAAACAAATCGGGCAAATGCTAACAATGTTACGCCCGTTTTGCGATTTTTGTACATATTGAAATCGTTTGCAAATCTTATGTCAAACGTTCAACAGCACAACATGACATAACAAAACAAAAGTCTCCACTATGATGTGGCTTCTTCATGAATCTGGCAACACCCTATCTTTTTCTCTCTCTCCCTCTCTTTACTTGTTTACTTTTTTTGTTATTTTCGTTTTGCGGTAAATTTTGCACGTTTTCTTCTTCCTTCACATTTCTCCATTGCATCTCCATCGTGAATGTGTGTAGTGCTCTAGGCTAGCGTAGTGTGTATCATTGCAAATTGGATTTCTTTCAACACGATTGCGGAAAACTCAACCAACGTAGCAATGGAAAAGTGTAGCTGCTACTAAAGCAAAGCAAACATAATTAACAACAAGCAATCAATAAAGTTGCTGGCAACATATTGCAAGACTAAACTCGAACGCAAAGAAGTCGCAAACGGCAACAAAAGACAAAGGAATGAGTGAGCTCGTTATACGCACCCGCGGTTGGTTTGAGGTACGGGTGGCCGGCCAGTCTATAGCCATAGACGACGCTACACAATACATCTATATAATTAGATCAAATTATATATATACAAAATTGTTTCTTTCTTCTCGTCGTCGTTTTTCTTTTTGTTGTTACATCACTGACAATTTGTTGTTATGTTGGGTAATTTACTATATATGTTTATTTCTTCCAGGAACCGAAACGGGAGAATGCATTGGCTCATGGCATTGGTACACAAAATATGCTGGAGGTAACCCCGCTTGCCGGCCGAAAGCCATACTCTTCGATATTCGACTGGGGCGTATACTTTCCCTATGTTGCCCAGGCAACGAGGACGAGACAATTTCAGTTTCCTCAGGTAAGTTGTGGGTGTGGGGTTTCTTTTTAAACTTATAACACTTCAATGTTAATGCAGTAGATATTCTGAAGTTCTATTGAAAAAAAAAAAGGTTGAACTATGAAAATACTTTTGGGAATGTATATATGTAGATATGCAACTTAAACAAAAATTGTTCCAACAGGCTAATCTTAACAGAAAGAACAGTTTCATAAAAGAGGTCGGAAATTATTTTAATAAAAAATACGAAATTTTTATAGAATAAAAAACAGTTTTTGAGGAAACTTTTCTATATACATATATATCACATATATATCTATAGTGTTCAAGGCAACTCATATAGAACAGTATTCCAAAAACGGGTGATTGAAGATAGTTTATTAAGTAGAACATATTTTTCGAAATTCTTTTTTTTTTTTTTTGAGGGTGCATCACTTTGCATGTAGAAGTTTGGTAAGGGATAACTTAATTTATTTACTTGTACGTTGACGCCTCTAGGCCAATTAAGCGTAAATTACATATAGCAATTTATATTTTAAATACAAAATCATATATAAAGAAGGAACAAATCTGTGGCCGTATGGTAACTATGTAACTGCATTTTTTGAAATCACGAGAAAAACAAAAGTTTGTACATACAAATTTGTATATTTCTGATATTTGTTTTTTTTTTAATGAGAAACTATATAAAAATTTTGATCTGACAGAGTGCTAGCAAATGAAACACTTTCTATTTTTAGTGTTATCCCTTATTTCGCAAAAGGTGGAGTTACCTATTTTTTCCGTACGGCCACATTATAATACAAACATAATAGATAATGAAATTCTATAAAATGTTGGTTCGAAAACACATCAAATAAAAATATACATATGTTTTCGGTTTTGTTTTCCTTAAACAAATATTAATTTCATATTTGTACTATTTTGGCAAAAGTTGATATGCCCGTTTATTTTAAAAATGTTTTTTACTAACGATCTAATAGACTTCAATTTGTCTCAGATATATCATCCTTTGCCAACTTGTTCTAAAAGTCCCAAAAGTCAAGTCAAGTAATTTTTTCTTTTACTTCATTTTTCCAATTGTTATATTTATGTATATATCTACCATAATCATACTATTTGTTTTCTTTCTTTCCCCCTCTCTATACCGCAGATAACCAATTTAGTACAAAAAGATCAAGTCCTCCAAAGAGCCATCAAACAGGCGGCTGAACAAATTTTACGCGAGCAACAACAACAAATCACAGATTGCTCTGCAAACGAAGATCTTAATGACAACAAACAAAATCATGCGGATAAAGATCAGCAGCAATCAACGTTCAATCTTGAAAATAATAACAAGCAGGATTATCAGAATATTCTAAATCGTCAGGAACGTCGAGCTGTAACAATACTCAAAGACATGCGTTCTACTCTGAATAACTTTTTGTTAGCATTGACCTCATGGATTTTGTATAAACTCTTGCCTTGTTTCCTGAGCGGTGTTGTTACACATACTCAACAAATTGAAATGCTGAAAACTGCATCGGAAAAGGCGCCTGGCATACCATTGATATTCTTGCCATTGCATCGCAGCCACTTGGATTACATTATGGTCACATTTATTTTGTACAACAATGGCATACGTAGTCCACTAGTAGCTGCTGGTAATAATTTGCAAATTCCAGTATTCGGAGAATTATTACGCGGCCTGGGAGCTTTCTTTATTAAGCGTAAAATTGATCCAGTTGTAGGAAAGAAAGACATACTTTATAGAGCTATTTTACATTTGTATTTGCAACATGCCCTGAAATTGGGTCACAACGTGGAATTCTTTATTGAAGGTGGCCGTACACGTACTGGAAAACCTTGTATGCCAAAAAGTGGTGTCTTGTCGGTGATAGTAAATGCTTTTATGGATCGCACGATATCCGATGCTCTTATAGTTCCGGTGTCGGTAAATTATGAAAAACTAGTCGATGGCAATTTTGTGCGTGAACAAAAGGGTGAAAAGAAAGTACCGGAGAGTTTTGGCAAAGCTATAGGCGGCATATGGAAGGTAAGTGTTGGAGTGACATTGTAAACTTGTTTATTTCACATATGTGAAGGAACAAAAAAAATAATTTTCTAAATTATAATTTGAAATTTTCAAGTTTTTATTGAAAGTTATACTATCATAAAAATATTTTTATTTATTATTAGGTCGAAATATATTCATATTCCATTCCAGTTCATCATAATAATATCCTTTTTTTCTCATAAAACCAAGTTATCTTACAACAATTGACATTTATTAATACGAAACGACATTTTCATTTCAGGCCTTAAACTCCAAATACGGTCTCATGCGTATCGATTTCAATGAACCCTATTCCATCAAAGAACTAGTACAGTCCTACAATAAAATAGCGAAAGAAGATGGCACCTTAAAAATCTACAAACCCTCCGCTCGCACTTTGCAACACAATCAATCTACATCTTCGCTTTACGGCACCGATGTCATATGTGAAGAGCATCGTAATCTTATTGACAGTATTTCACGGCAAGTTGTATTCGATTGTGCCGTAGCAACATCTGTTATGTCCACAAATGCTTTAGCCTTCCTGTTGCTCACACGCTATCGCAAGGGTGCGCCCGATCGTGAAATAGCCAAGGGGCTGGATGAATTGCGTACGACATTGAAGGGCCGCAAAGATATTGGTTTCTCAGGTGATTCTCTACATATCATCAACTATGCCACCGATTTGTTAGGTGAAAATCTAGTTGTCAGGTCTAAAGATGACAGCAGTGGTCAAACAATAATACGTACAAAGGGTACCAAGGAAAGTTGGATAGAATTGGCATATTACTCCAATACAATTACGCCGCATTTTGCTCTGCAATCGATAGTACTAACAACGTTCCATAAACTACTGCCAACAAACGTGGAAGATGATGTGGACAGACAAAAAGATGTAATAGAGGCGGTAAACAAACAAGAACCCGGTGTATCACGTAAAAAAATCATAGAGGCAGCATTAGAAAATTGTGAAGTGTATCGTTATGAATATATTTTAAACAAACCCACTCAGGTCTTGGAAAATATGCTGGAAATAGCTTTAGATGAACTAATTATGCAGGGTTTAATAAACACAGCACAGGTAATAGATAAACAACTTGAACAATTCTTTGGTGTTGTATTATGACAATCATGTTTTTTTTCCTCACAGGCTGATAATCAACAGGAAGCAGGCGTTGAAACAGCGCGCATGGCTCGTGCCATTGCATCGTATATAGAAAATAATGATTTTGGAGATGACGATGATGATGCTAACGATTATGTTAACATTGATCAGGCAGATGAACCGGATGTATTTTTAGTACGCGATACTATATCACAACAAAAGGCCATTTGCGAAATTTTAGCACCATTTGCTCAGACATACCTCTGCGTGGCAGAATCATTATTTATACTGTATAAAAATTCGATGCTCGAAACAGAATTTATTAAGTTTGTAATGAAGGAACTGAATAACAAAGTAGATAAACAATTATGTCCTTATGGTGAGTATTGAAATTTATATTTGTTTCAATTTTTAACATACCACTGTTGTAATTTATTTTACAAACTTGCATTTTAAATGTGAATTTAAAATAAATAAAACAAAAATATCCAAATAAAAACAAATTAACTAATAAATAATAAATTAATTAATTTATTAATGAATAGTTAATTAATTAATAACTTATTAAATAATTAATTAAGTAATAATGAATTAATTTATTATATTAATTATTTTGTTTTTATTTGTAATTAATTATTTAATTAATAAATTAATTTATCATTTATAATTTTTTTTTGTAATTAATTAATAAATAACAGCAGTGGTCAAACAATAATAATAATTAATTAATAAATTAAATAAATTAATTAATTATTATTTAATTAATTAATTAATTATTATTTAATTAATTAATTAATTATTATTTAATTAATTAATTAATTATTATTTAATTAATTAATTAATTATTATTATTGTTTGATTATTAAATACATTAATTAATTATTATTTAATTAATTAATTAATTATTATTTAATTAATTAGTATTTAATTAAATTATTATTAATTAATAATTATAATTAATATAATTGATATAATTAAATAATAATTATAATTAATAATAATTAATTAATAAATTAAATTATAATTATAATTAATTAATAATTATAATTATTAATTAATTATAATTATTAATTAATTATAATTATTAATTAATTATAATTATTAATTAATTATTTAATTATAATTAAATAATTAATTATAATAAATTAATTAATATTTATTTATTTAATAAATATTAATAATTAATTTATTTGTTAATTTTTTATTAATAAATTATTATTATTGTTTGACCACTACTGTCATTTATTAAGTAATTATTAATTATTTAATTAATTCCAAAAAACAAAATAATTATTAAATGATAAATTAATTTATTAATTATTAATTAATTACAAATAAAAACAAAATAATTATTAATTATTTAATTAATAAATTAATATGTAATTAATTACTTAATAACTATTTATATAGTTAATAAAACTAGAAATATATCGTCAGTTTCACTATTTTTTCATGTTTATTTTCAGCCGAAAGTATATCTACAGACTCCGTGAGAAATTGCCTAAAAGTACTCGAAAAATGGTATGTGATTGAAATAAGCAACCAAAGTGGTCTACGTCTTTTGGCGCTGGGTACCCTATACGAAACGTCCCGTGACTCATTGAAAAACATATTACAACGCATGTCGAACATTGTGCCACTGTATAACAATGGATATTTTTAAGTTTCCCCCTCCCCTTACTATTAAGAGTTCTAAAATTATGTAAATTTCTATACTTTTCTTAACGTTTGAATGTAAATTTTTTTTTATTATATTTTTTTTTTCTTTTTTTTGCTTATCCTTTTGTTCAACTTACACCAAATTTTTTTTCTTTTTATAAATTTCATTTGGTTTTCATTATACTTCTTCTTTCTTTTACATTACTTTTTTAAGTTTATTATTCCCCAGTGTTGTTTGTAAAACGACACTACGTATAAGAATCCATTAGCCATTAATACTAGTAATAAAGTCCAAATTGTAAATGCCAAAGTTCAACTCATAACTATACTACTATATACATACATATATGCCACGCCCCCCACATTGAAATGTGTAGAGCCGACCATATATGTACAGATGGCGTAAGCAAATAAGGTAAGCCCATCCATCATCAACGTCTTCTGCATCCAAGACATACATTTGGATTTCTCTTTTTGGAATGATTCTTTTTTCTTTCGAAGTCCAATGAAAAGAAAAACATGTGTAACATATTTTTCTGACTGAAATATTTTTATATTAACTATATAGATTTATGTACGTACATCATACGATCTGCAAATTATTAATGAACAAATACTTTTCGATTTAGATATTTTGTAATAAAGAAATGTTGTAAGAGAGCTAATATACATATGAAATAATAAAACAAAAAAACATTTACTTTTTTTTAATATATAACTCGTTTTAATTGTTACTGTTAAGTAGGACAAAGCATTGGAAATTATTTAAGATCTACCGCCTGGTGGTGGTAAAGGAGCGTATTAAGTAGAAAAAGGACCGAGCAACAAGTTTTGGCAATTATGTTCCTTACGTCATGCTAATTAGAGATGGTCCTAAAATAAAACACCGAGTACATAAGGAGCTTCGTAAACTATATCAAAAGTTTCCTTCATGGCGCATCGAGCGACCGTTAATGATTTGTACATTACATTTTATACCATATCACCGATCACACAAATCAAAAATGCATTCATTATTTTTTTTACCAAAAAATATTCCATTTATTTCTGTAAAAAATAACGCGTCTAACACTTAGACATAACTTAACAGGGGTGTATATAATGATGTGTAACGTGCAGCCCCTATTGTTCAATGAACGTCTTCAAGTATAAACATTAAAAACAATTTAACTTAAGAAATCATTTGCTTTTGTACCTTAACAGACGAAACTTACATAGCACTATATACTTATGGAAAATTCTAGTTTAATATCGCGATATATGGTCCAAACGATTAATTAACATAAAGCTAGTTAAATAATATTTGTTTTTCTTTATATATTTCACATAATACCTAATTAAAAGATGCGAAGAAAATAAATCCATATGTAACAAAGCGTAAAAAAGGGAATAACAAAAAAAAAACTGAATGCTTATTTGTATATAAGAATTACTGTGAATGGAACGAAAAAATTTATATTTTCTTTTTAAAACACAATCGTTGAGATGAAAATGAATAAACATACATATAATATAAGATACATGCAAAACACTTGCAGTCTAAATTTTTGTAAAAAAAATATATAAATTTTAGTATAATTATTAGCAAATATAATATCATTTATACATGTTAACGAACAAATTTAACAAAATACATCTTCTGGTGCCTGAGGAGAACTACTGCTTGGAGTGCCACCGTCAACATCGACTACTGCGGCATCTTTATTATTATTATCATCATTGCTACTCGTTTTTGGTGAATTTGATTTTGATAGTGCCGCAGCCAAAGCGGCAGCAGCAGCCATTTTGCTTGATTTGTGTTTGGCAGCATTTACTTTCAGTTTAGTTAGGGCTTTGCGTTTGCCTTTACCGGTGGTGGCGTGCAAACGTTTCAAAGGTTTTAATTTAGATTTGCTTTTCGTTCTACCCTTTGTCTTAACGGCTGAGTCGGAACTAGGAGAAGATTCCTAAAATATAAATAAAAAAAATAAATATCAGCGATATCTTCTAATGTCTCCATATAGTATTGTTTAAACAAATTTTCAATATGTTTCATCTACGAAAAAAGTTTTTTTTTTTAAATAATTAAAGGAACGTTTAAAATCGACAGTTCCGTGAATAATGCAAATGGTTTTTAGCTTTTATAAATTAATACAAAAGATTTCCTAACCATCAAGAAATTTCACATATTTTACGTAAATAAAATTAACCTTACCTTGCTATCATCCTTGATTTTACCACCAATTTGGCCGGCACACTTTTTAGAGCCACAGAAACAAGTCTTCTTTTCGTTGCCCAGCAAATCATCCCAGTGATAGTTGAAAGTCAATTCCGTATTCTACACAACAAAGCAAACAACAAAAACACATTATAAATTTTCCATCTTGAAATTCACAAACAAATTCTAATACCTCTGGTATATTTTTAATGGCAAATAAACCAACGCGATTCAAAGAATTCACAGACCATTTCTGTGTCTCACAATTAGGATCACACGAATGATTCATAAATCGAGCCAAATTTCCTTTGGGTCCCGCATCGATGATATAATCCTTTTCAACTGACAGAAAATAGAAATTCTCATCGCGATCCAAAGATTTCTGTGACATGCGTGATCGAAACTCATCATCATTGATGACTTCTCCCACGTACTCAATAATAAAGGTGCCGGCAGCGATAGGTTCGCGACACACTAAGCCAAAGCCACGCTCCTTCATGTAGACAACATCCAGATTAGGTGATATACGAGATTCAAACATTTGATTTTGACAACGTTTGCCGGCTGGACACACTTTGGGATTGCACTCGTGGTAAAGTACACGATTAAGGCAGCTGGTATCAGGTCCACAGGGGTTCTCGTCGTTAGGATCACAGTCACATTTACTCACGCTCTCTATGTCCACATGAAGTTTGACTGGTGGAACAGCTCGATTGGCCCGGATTCGTACATAAGGTTGGGGATGTAACTTCTCTTTGTTTTCGTTGGAGTTGCGTTGTTCCGATTTTTTGGCTTTCACGATTTCATACATTTTCTTGGCCTCCTCGACACCGCGAATGTAGTTTAAGTCAAGATCTGTCAATAAATTGTATCGTGTGATTAGAAAAGAGTAAATAGATGAAATTCTATGCGCATTGCAAGCAAATTATTGACTAGCTTGTTTTCTAACAACTTACGTGATTTTGTTTTTGGCGGCTCTGTGCCATCACCCTCTAAGTACAAGTAAACTCTTCGCCTTGATATCCAGCCGTGATCATGTGTGCCAAAGAATCTCACAACAAAATCGGAGGGGTTGTGCGTTTTGCGTAAGATATTATGTGGTATCTCTGTGGGTGGCAAAATAATGGCTGGCCACCAACGGAAATTGTTGAATTTGGCCCAAACCATTTCGCCGTACAGAGGCATTCGTCCCGACTCACATTCTTCACATATGTAGCCCTCATTCGGGTCTATGGGAATCTTTAGACATTGCGCATGCACTGCAGTGGGACATGTTTCACAACAAACCACCTGTCCACCGCCCACACATATAAAACACCAATTGACATTTACGGTCATGTCTATCTTTGAACTCGCGTGGCGTGGGCATATGATGTGAGCTGTCGTCAGTATCTGTGAACCCGCTGGTATGCACGTGGAATCTGTGTGGAAGGTCGCGGGGCATTTTACGCACTTCGTTAACTTGCTATTGCTGATATGCTGAAATTTGCCCTTAGGGTCATCTGAGACACATGTATGACAGACATGAGATGGGCAGCGAAATGATTGAATGTGATTTTTCGAAATGGTTAGTTTTGATTGGGGCCAGTATTTACAGCAGGCTGGATGGAAGGCTCGATCACATTGTGTCATGCTACACTTCACCAGCGGATCATCAGCCTTCCCCGATTCAGCGAGATTGCAAACCATGCATTTGGCGGGTTCATTATTTGCACATTCCTTACATACTACTTCGGTATCTGTTTCCGAGGTTACATGCAGCATTAAAGACGATGGCACTTCCGTGGAATCAAGTGTAGTAAGTTCAAGCGTAGACGATGTGATGCTGTTAGTTTCTGTAGCGGAATCATTTATAGATTTTACTGCACTTTGGCGTTTATAATGCCGCTTAGGTTTACCATTGGTCATAAAATTTATATGTAAGCATTCACTGTGTAACCAATAATGGCAGTTTTTGGCACATCGTTTTAAATTACCACCAGGTTTGTGGCAATATTTGCACACGGGATCGCGTCCCAAACCCTTAAATAGGTATTTGCTGTCCAATTCAAAGATATCATCAATAACTTCCAAAATCGGTCGATTGACAATGATCGGTTTCTTGGATTTTTCTGAACCAGCATCCTTTAAGGTCTTCGCTGCTGACAAAGTTACAGTATCGCCAGACAAATCAACATAGGAAGATGACAACTGCTGTGATATCAATGACTTGCGCACCAAAAGGCTCTTAAGGCGACTCGATAGGCGTTTTACAGCACCACCTCCCTCCACACTACTAGCGTCATCTTGATCCTCAATTTTATTAGAGTTATCCATTAGCTTGCGTTCCATTTGCTCACGACTGACTTGCTTGAGAGCCCAAATATTGCGAACAGCCACAAGTAAACTCTTTTCCAATATTTCATCCTGATTTGTGTCCATTACAAAATCTCTCATGACCGCATGGAATGTTTTGAACTCCATACCTTGGAAAATGTCCAACCCATTTAGTGTGTTTCTATTGACTACAGCCGTGGATGGAGTAGTATCTATGGAGTTTGTTTGACTTAAACTAACGTCGCTAATTTGGGATTGTCGTCGCTCATGATCGCCATTGTAATTCACATTGTTTGCTAGCGTCGAAGTGGAGGGTACGCCCATTTCCTCACTCAATTTTCGTTTCTTTACAGTCATCGATTTAATGGGAGAAAATGCTGGACTGAATGGTGAAACAGAACGCTCGCGTTTTTGTGTTGCAGACGGTGCGGTCAAATTATTCACATTTTCGTTAGATCCATAGAAACTTTCAGCATCCGAGTTAGTCATATTACGTCCTGTATGCACATATAACGATTTGCGGCGTTGCTTTTGAATCTTCTGAAATGCTCTAAAAATAGACAAAAGAAAGAAGTTAAAACAGAAAATGCAGCTTAATGTAATGGGTAATTTTATAAAAAAAATTATTAATCTATAGAACAAGGAAAAACTTTTTCATTTAAAGAAACACTAATTTTGTACAAACAAAAATCAAAGGTAAAAAAATTAATTTTTGTAAAAAAAAAATTTGGAACACGTATTATTGGACTCATAGCGAACTTTTAGTATACAAGACGAATTACACATTTCTATATTTAAATTTTAGCCACTTTTTTGAAGGGTCCTGTTTAGAACGATATTTTGGCGTCAGTCCGCTAAATTTTAAAGCTCATGAATTATGTATACTTATTTATTTATATATTTCACGTAGTAATACCTAAGCCTTCAAGCCCAAATAAATGTATTACAAAGAACCTAATACCTAAATATATCTATAAACTATACTTGAAACTATTCAAATCCCCCAAGGACTTTATACTCAATTGAATATGAATCGCCAACTACATACCTAACCACAGCAATGTAATAAGCATTAAAAATGTAATGTCAAAAATACTCACTTGGATTGTTCAAATATTTCGTAAAATTTCTTCTCGCGCTGCTCATTAGGAACCTTTGAAACCATTTCCATCTCATTTACGGCTTCCCACCAAATGTTAGAATTTGCCTTCTTAGGCACAAGTAATTTGTATTTAGCGCTCTTTGGACCGTGCTTTTCGCGACACTCATCCAAACGTTCCTGATAACTTTGCAGTGTTGTGAATGGCATAAGATTTTCACGTTTCACCCAATTACGACGACCATTGTCAGCAAAGAAACGAACATGGACCATGATGTGTTGATCGCCATGGGCATTGTATTCTTTAGTTGATATAGTTTTTCCATCTGGATCTGGACATACCATGCAGGGCCAATAACAGTATGTATAGATTTGTCCCCAAAACAGATCACCGATTTTATACGACATCCAGGAACCTTCGTTCAATATAGACGAACCTTTGGCGCTGTCCATACTAATGGCTGAGGGTGATTTCGCAGAAATATTATCGACTACATAATCTGAGTTACTTTCAGCTTCTTCCAAGTCTGTCCTAACTTGAATTTTAGTTTTTTGATTTAAAGCAATTGACGGCGTTTTATCTGCTGTGATGGGCTGTTGGTTTGTATCTAATTCAACGTTTTTGTTATTAGTATGCGATTCAATAAGTTCGTCTTGCCTTTCTAGTGTGATGGTTAATTCTTTGGTTAGAGGAATTTCCGAAGGTACTTTAAATCCCTGTGTAGTTTCCTCTATTTTATCATCGTCAGAATGGCTACAATGTGATTGTTCGTCGGCCGTGTCGGTTTCTTCTGTATTATATGATTCAGATTTTCCTTTCGCGTGCCCATCTTCAGTAGAATGCATAGTACAATCTTTTGCCGCGATAACTGAATCCTCCTCTGCGTGACAAGATTCCGATTCATCTGCAAAAATATCGGGATCTTCCCAAATACGGGAATTTGCCTTTTTATCGACCAACGAAGTCTCTTGGGCGTTTTCGCCTTGTGTACTTTTTTCTGTGGGTTCTGGAGTTACGGCAGTACTTGAATTTGAATGCTCATCGGCGTTATATGAAATATATATATCGTTTGCTTCTTGCTTGTCGTCTTCCGCTTTTTTCGACACTACTAAATCTGTAACATTTTCCTGATCTGTTCTTCTCTCTATTTGATGCATTTCTTCTATGCCAGACTCTTTCGAATTCTCATCTTCTATTGCTTGAATAACTTTAATAGTTTGGCTTTCAGCTTCATCAATATGAACAATTTCGGGTGTTGAAATTTCGTCGACCGTTGTTTGAATTTGTTTTTCTTCTTTCTTGTACTCTTCTTCATCTTGTTGTAGCTGTTTTTCTACAGAGACCTCTTTTTCTGTTTCATTGTTGTTGTGCTCTTTTGTTTGTTCACCTTCTTCCTCATGTTGAGCCTCTACGTCGTCTTGCTTTACACTTGCCTCTTCCCCAGACTTATCATCATATTTTCCTTCTTTATTATGCTCCCTTCGAAACATATCTTCACCATCATCTAGGGGCAACTTATCACCACAATCAACCATCGAACCATTCTTCCGCAACAATTTATCTATAGGACTCACAAACTCCTTCCTCCGTCCATTCTTATGCTCTGGCGTGCTACTATCCGACTCCTTACTGCCCTTGGTTGTGCGTCGCACATAACCCAACGATGACGATGAGTCCAGGGCTCCAGCATACAGTTGGCCAACCACCACATCGGTCATGTCTAGCGAACTATCCCTAGACAACGATTCGCCGCCTGTAGTTGTGCAGCTGTTCAGACATAAATTATGACGTCTTCGCGTCGTGCGTGGTCTTTCCTCTGTACTGTTATCTAAATTTGAGGTTGGAGTAACGAACCCGATGTATTTGGGACTCAGATTGGAATGAAGATTGGCCAAAGGGTCTTTCTTCCCTTCAGAAAGTAGTAAAAGAAAAGAACACAATCGGATATGAGAACACAAAAGCACAATATTAAATAGATAAATTAGCTAACAGTTTGAAAGAAAAGCCCTAACATACTTCGGGGTGTTGAAGAATTCACAGAAGTGTTTGTTGGCGTCGTAATCGGTGTGGATTGTTTGTTATCATCGACTTTTGGCATCACACTTTTGGATTGCTCCACTGCTGTTGGATCGGAGTCACTTGTGAAGTTGTCTATGTTCTCTTGGTCTTTGTCTCGCTCCGTCTGCGGCTGAATTTTGTTGGGCCTGTTAGCTCTTCCTCCCTTAGAAACACCGACGGAAGTATCCGCGTCCGTAGCTTGGGTTTCGTTTTCCATTCCAAATCTTTTTCTTAAATGTTTGTTTGAGCCACAGCGTGCTTTACTACGATAATCACACACACTCGCACTAACTGTATATAACAAACAAATGAATTTCAATTGAACAAAGATAATTCTTTATTAACTGTTAAATATCATCTGCAATTCATTAAATTTCATTCTTTTTGTAATTCTATTTTGCACTAACAAAGGTAAATACGATAATTAACAATGCAAAAAAGGAAAATTTGCGTTCAACGCCACTTTGTTATGTTGTATGTCTTCTGTAGGCATTTGGCCGCAATGCCGCGCCAAAAAATCTGTTGCCCTTCTCAGAAATACCGAGTTGTATTTGTTAGGAAGGTTTGTTCGGTTGCCAAAAGTAGAAACAATTATATGCGATTAATATGCTGTTTCCACTACTGCCGCATCCACATCCACATCCAAAAATCAATGAACGCGCGTTAAAGCCTATACAAAAAGCATAGGCAGTTAAGTATGGGAAAAAGTTGCGTTCATATTGGACGCGACTTCCGATAAATTGCGTTTACTATAAATTCGACTAATTTTGCAATCGAAACCCACCCATACCTATAAATGGCAGCACTGCAAATTGCATATCCCTATTAAAACAGCTGTTTATCAGCATAAACATAAACAGAATTACAGGTTGTTGAGAGTGGTTTGTTAACTTCACGCCGATTGAAATCAATGAATATTGTTCCTCACTTACAAAACACCAGACGCTTCGTGCATTATCCATGAAATATGCAGGGCTGCTTGCTCGATACCTTTTCATCCTCACTTTCTACTGCGGTTAGCAAAAGAATATCATCCAACTCCATTATTTTGTAACTACACAAAAATACCCAACTTTTCGCGGTCAAGAAAAAATAAACTCAATCAGCTGTTTGGATGTGAACGCGGATGCAAAACACAGTGGAAACACCATGCGTTCATTTTCGATAAATCGTTAACGCGATAACCAAACGCAGGCTAGTGGTAACTGCATATAACACTGGGTTATTTAAGTGATTACGATTCGACTGATTTCATAACAAAATGGAAACCTCATATTGTTTTTGGATTATTTGAAATCTTTGTTTTATCTTCTTTTTATAAATACGCAAAACGGATAAAAATGTACACATGTTTTAATTAGAAAAAGTGCAGAATATAGGGTGGGAACCGAAAAAAGAAAAAAAATCCACGCCCTCCTAAATATGCCCTAGGGGGTTATAAAGGTGTGTGGGGACTCAAATGAAAGATATTTTCGAGACGAATCCAATGCTGTATTTTGTAAGAACATGCACGGTTTTCGGGGAGAGACCCAAAAAAGGGTGGCCTTGAGTCTTATGGTGATCCCTATGTGCGGGTACTCAGATGAAAGTAATTTTTGATACGAATTGTTTGACCATACGGGACTCATGGACCCTTTTAAGCATATTTTTAACCATTTATAATAAAGTGCAAAATATGGAGTTGAAAGAAGCAGCGCCGCAGACAAAAAATTTTCGAGGCGATTTCTTTTAAATTAATTTTTATTTAATTTAAGCGCATTAAGAATTATGATTAATACCAAATAGTTTGAATTTCCACACATAAAAGTTAATTTTTTAATATTACTTGCCTTAAAATATTCGATAGTGACCCAACAAAAATAGCTCTAACTAGGTCCAGGGGACCCGTAAAATCTTGAAAATTACACCATTTTCATTCACGTTTTAACACTTTTTAGTTTTGTTGCACTTGAATCTCGCTGTGTTCGAAACTTCCCATGAAACTTCTCTCACTTAACATCATCTGTAAATTCGCTCGAACCTAAAATGTTGTTAACAGGGCTCTGAACGGTAGGGGCTGGCTAAAACTATAAACAAGAGGAATGCAACAATTTTACATCCCTTAAGTTCCAATAAATTTAAAATATTAAAAAAGCTTATTTTTTTGATTTTAAGTTTAATGATTTAAAGTTCAAAGATTTTAATTCTTGGCTAGAGCCAAGGCGTATTATATAAGGGCTAATTTCTTATTTCTTTATTCATTCGAATTTAACCTAGATTGTCAAATTTTCCTGCGCTTAGTTCGATTTGTTTTCTTTTTGTTCGAGTTCTGTCAATTCAAATTGACATTACACCTTGGCTGGAGCCAACGTATTACTATGGTATTTTGATTGTCGACAACCGTTCACACACAACATTTTTTAATTTAGATAAATTTGTTGACAGATCCGTATATTCACATTTATAATTTAATAATTTATTTAATTTAAATGTTCATTAAAATTTAAAATTTTTAAAATAAATTACAGAAGGTTGAATGATAATTAAAAAAGTTATAATTTAAGAATGATCATGTAACATATTCAAATTTAATAATTAATTAAAAATTAAAAAAATATTATAATTATTTAAATAACTTTTGATAATTTTAAGAGAATCAAACATAAATTATGATGAATTCGAAAAGACACTGTGAAAAAAATTTATATCCAATAAGAATGTCCGTCGATAACTTCGCCGACACTTTCAGATAGTAGTGCCAACTACTACTAAGAAAAATGAGGAATTTGACAAGAGTACGGGTAATTAATTAAAAATTAAAAAAAATATTATAATTATTTTTAAAAAATTTTGATAATTAAAAGATTATCTTGAAATTTATAAACAAAGGAGGCGCAGGCAATTTTTTCAAAATATCGGCGCTATTTTTTGACTTTTTGCTTTTAAATATAATACTTTAAAGAATTTCATTCAGCAATTAAGGCCGTATTGTTAATATAATAAAAAATATAAACAATTAAATAGGGTTAAAATGCCCAAATGTTATAATAATCTAACCAAAATAAATGTACATTGAATTTATATCGTATTTGTTTGAGTTAATATCTCATTAGATTTTCTTTTAGTGTTAGAATTCACAAAATTTATGGTAATCTAATTAAAATAAATATTTCTTGATTTTGTATCTGAGTTTATATTTGTATGAGTTTGAACTTTAATTATCTTCTTGTTTATACATAATTGTGTTTAGAACTTCATACTCATTCCTCACTGTGCAACGCCAGACTACTTTATCTTCACATTGCTAGAATATTTCGTCCTTTCCAAAACATATAAATGTGTACACAAATGGTACAGTTGTACGTACAGTGTTCATCTATGTCAACACTCCCAGCCCTGGGCACACCAAAACAACGGGAGATTGACAACCACCACGCACAGTTTTTCAATGTTTACAAACGTCCCAGCCTTTTGGGAAAACAATTTTTGCAAGATTTATTAATTTTATGGCAAATAACTTGTAATGGACACACAACTCGTAGAGAAAATCGTGCATGAGGTAAAGTCTCAAGGAGTTTTCGATGAATTTCGCAAAGATTCCATGGCCGACGTCGATACAAAGCCAGCGTATCAGAATCTAAGGCAACGTGTGGAGAATACGGTTAAGAAGTTCCTATCCGATCAGAAATGGACACCAGAGACAAATAAAAATCAACTAAGAGAAAAATTGAGAAGGCACATAACTGAGTATGTTTTCATTATTTTGTTTCGTTTCTAAACGACCCAATACATTTACACGTTTTCTTCTTTTGCAGATCCGGATTCTTGGATGTGGGAGTGGAACGCATAGTAGACCAAGTGGTTAACCCTAAGATAGGCAGCGTTTTCCAGCCTCGGATAGAGGAAATTGCGTATAACTATTTAGGTTTACCACCTCCACCCAAGAAGTATGAACCTCCTCCGCCTCCGATGATGCACCCTTTGCCACCTCTGCCTATCACAGCACCTCCTCCATTGAAGGTAGAGACTTGTAGCTTATTACCCAATGATTTGGAACAAGTTAGCCCGGATTCTGATAAGGCGACAGTAAAGTCAGAGGCTGGTGACGATAAAACTGAAGTTGACATGGACACTGATGGAAAGATTTTAGAGGACGAAGATGAATCACCACCTTTTGAGCCTTTGCTTACTAAAGAAGAAGTGAAACAAGAGGAATTCAAAGTAAAAGTAGAAATGGAGAATTCTTCTTCTGGAGAAGCTTTTAGAAGAGACGAGCGGGAATTTGTTGAACGTATAAAAGCGGAAGGCAAGGAGGAAATTCATAGTCAGGAGTCAAATAACATTACTCCCGAAAATGACGACAAAGAAGCCAGTCATTCCTTGGATTGTAGAATTTCTCAAGATTCGCAATTGTCCAGTGTTTCTAGTGATACTCGTCTATCACCGATAGCAAAAGATGACACTTCTCAGTTACGCAGTTCCCAAGCAGAGGCAGTGACAGCCAATATATCCGAAGAAGCTCAAATGCCGAAATTCAATGAAAACTCCAGTGAACCCAGTGGCATTAATGGGTGCAAAGAAGATAAAGACTCCGAATTGCATTTTGACATCAAAAAGGACGAAATTAAATTTGAGGGTACAGAGCGCAAAACGAATATGGACAATAACTCCCATGAATCACCTACTGTGTCTGAAGTAATAAAATGCGATCGCACAGCTGAATCAAATTCAACAGGAAATAACAAGAACGAAGAATTTAAGTTTGCTTCTAACAACAATTCTAATATGGAGGTAAGGGGAGAAGACGTCGAAGGAACACCTATTGCGGAGGAATCAAGTTTTGGTTCGAGTATAGATAATTCTATTTCAATACCACCCAATAACGGGGAAAAGATAAGTGTGGATGATAAAGAGAAAGATGTCAGCATGGAGGAGCGATCACCACGACCCATAACACCCAAACCGATGCTACCCTTAACGCCCACACCCACAACAACTCCAACAGCTACGCCAACTCCTACACCACCATTTAGCCAAACGCCAACAGCCACACCCTCTCCAATTTCCACGCAAAAAACGGAGAAAGATCAACATAGCTCCAGACATTCATCCTCATCATCGTCGTCGAAACATAAGAAACATGCAAAAGAACGTAGACGCTCCCATGATAGGGAGCGTGAAAAGGATCGCCACCGCAGTACCAGCAGCAAAGACAATAAATACCACAGCAGCAGCGGCGGCGGCGGCAAAAGTAGCAGCAGCAGCAAACATTATTCGTCCTCATCCAGCAAATACTCTTCATCATCTTCACACCATAAATCATCAACAGAAAAAGATAAAGATAAGGAGGTAGAGAAAACATCATCCTCATCACATTCCTCATCAAAGCACTCTAAACATTCCTCTGCGGATAAGCGGCATCATTCTTCATCTCATAGAGAGCATTCGTCCTCGTCGTCAACCACCTCTTCGAAGCGAAACGAACGTAAGGATGATCATCATGAGGCTAAGCATAAGGTACCACGGCGTAAATCAACTGATTCCAATGATGATAATGGTGACAAAGGACCTGGAGGGGGGGCAAATGGCAAGACGGGTTCTCAACACAATAAATCGGGTAGTTCATCTAGTAATCGCTCAAAATCCAACTCAACTAAAGAAGTTAACCAATCGCCGACAACTAAAGCAAAAGGTATATTAACAAAAGTATGAAAATAAAAATGCATTTCATAACGAATAATATATCAGATCATAATTCTTGTCATACTTGTTTTTACATTCCTTTATTGCAGACACTCAAAATGACCAAATAACCATTGATTCAACCAGCAATGAGAAAATTGACGATAAACCACAGCAGAAAAACAATGTGATTATTCTCAATGATCTTTTAGAAAATCCTCATACTCAGTTCATTGAATTGGACACCCACGGTCATATGGTTGGTACGCCACAGGTTGTTAACCAGTCGATTGCAACGCCTTCCTCCGTTCCTAATCATGTTCTTGAAGACAAAACAATTACTCCACCCAAGGAGAACAATGTAGATGCTTTCGATAAATGTCCCGATCTCTTATATTTCGAGGATGTACAAACTACATTCCTAGATCGCTTCAATCTTCTTAACGATACCATGGATTTGTGTCGTAGATCTGTAAATAGTTTACGCTTTGATTCACCTGTAGATGAGGGCATTGAACTATCTAGTGAAGATGATTATAATCGTTGCAATTCTGCAACTTTGAATTCTTTAAGCACGTCCCTAAAACGCAAATCAAACATAAACTATGAAGAATTTGAAAAGACACCGCGAAAGAAATGTATAACCAATAAGAATGGCGAGTGTCCGTCAAAAACTTCGCCGACACCTTCAGACAGTAGTGCTAACTCTAAGGAAAATGAGGAATTTGACAAGAATACGGGTAAGAGCGACAATGTATGCAATAATTTGAAAATCAAATTAATTTTATGTTTAATTAAAGTATATCATTTATTTTGTTGTTAAATTGTGTATGGTTGGACCTATTATCGTTATCGTTGGAGGTTTTCGAGAATCGTCATTAATTTGTGTGTTTAATTTTAACATAACTTAAATAAGGTTGGAGATTACAGTGCCGGAAGCAAATAAGTATCTAAATAATCTTTCACTTATGAAGTGTCCTATTTTAACTAAAGCTTAGACAATAAATTAAAGCATTTGTTTAGGATTATAATTGGAATTTTGTTGAACTGTGTTAAAAGAATAATGTTAAATGAAATTTTTATTAAATTTTATGCTTTTGAAAATCTTCATATTTTTTCTGAACAATTTAAAGGTCTAGAAAATATAATAGTTTCTAATATAACTTAAGGAACGCACAATATATATTTGTTGTTCCTTAACAGTAAACACAATTTTCAGAATCTCCAACTTATTTATTTATTTACGTTCTTATTTTGCATTTTGGTTTGCATTCCATATTCATTTTCAAAATACATTTGTTGTTCGTTTTAGTTGTTTTAATTATCTCAACATTATTTATTACATTTAGTACTTGCAACATAATTTTATATTTAAATATTGTTATGGTCGTTTATTAACCTAAAACAAATTTATTTTTGCCTTGTTGTACATTTGAGTATTCCTTTCGCCCTACTTCTAGATTATTAATCAAAATACAATTTGAATGAAACGCAATATAAACAAATCTCGTATGGTATCCTATCAATCAATCACACAGTGAATCATAACGTATCACCTCTAGCATGTTCTACTCATATTTCCACTCTTACCTTAAGAAATCTACCTACTATCAACGTAGTAAAGATGTGTGTTTTCTCGTCAAGATTGCAACAATTTTACAAAAATTGCCAATCAGATAAACACACGCGTAGCGAGCGATGATAACAAGACCAAAACAAAAAAAAACATTCCGTAAAATAATGTTCGCTTCTGTAAATAAATCGTAAAAATGTCCGTACTATATAATTAAGATTCATGGCCCTATGCTCCCTGGAGGAGTAAAAGGAACGAATATATATAATTAAGATTCATATCAAGTATTGTTTGGGGTAAGCATTCACATTTCTTTTCACATGTTATTTTTAAGAATATTTCTTGATATCTATATGTATTTATATAATTATTCTTGAATTGGTAAAAACCAATGTAAAAATTTTCAATTTCTGGTATTATAATTGCTTTTTGTTTTACTTTGTATTTTTTGTTTCTATAGATCAAGCTAAGAAATTGGATCGTCACAAGGCAGCTGCGGCGGCCGTGCAAAAACTTACGCAGCAACAACGTTATTCCAGTGATGATTTGTATAAACCACGTCCAATTTTGGGTCAACGTTCTAGACGTCGAGGCATGGATTCTATTGTTTAAAATTTTGTTGTATTTTATATAACTTTGCTTTGATAAATTTATTAATTAGTTTATTTCTTGATCATTTTATTATTGAGTTTACAATATTTTGAATAAATTACCTTGTATATTGTTGAATAAATGCTTGAATTTTTGTACATGAAGTACAATTGCTATAAAAATACGACTGAAGAATGTGAATTTTATTTTTATATTAAATGTTTCGATAAATGTTGCCATTCCAGTTAGGGGAAACTAACGTCTTGCATTTTGTTATTAAGTTATGCAGGCATGCATTGATATCAAGGTTGTGACCTGGGGTTTTGGTGTTGTGATGAGGTAATCGGTAATAAGACGTTTCTAAATTTGGCACCAAATTTGACCTTGGTTTTCGATTTTTCTGGAACTGAAATGAATAAGATGTCATTTGGTTATAACACCTTCCCCAAACCCTTCCCATACAATGAAACAACTTTAGCGTTACTTTTTTTTGTTGTTGTTACTTATAATTGACATAAAAACAATTTTTATTTTATGTTTCTTCTTCTTCTTCTGTTGTAAGTTTGTATTTTACAATTTTTTTCTTTATGTTGTAGTTTTTGTTGTTGTAGTGAGTCGTTTCACGATAACAAGTTATTTCATTTTAAAAATGTTAATTTTTTTTGTTTTCTAAATTTAAGTCGTGTAGGTGTAGGTTGGTTGGTTTTTGTTTTGTTTTAAATGCTATTTCAGAAAAATAGCATATGCAAATCAAGAACATTGCAATTTAAAGTATAATTTATACGTTTTTTTTTAATTTTATTTTGCAACGTAAAGCTAAAAATAATATATATAAATAACAATAATTATTTCTCCTTGTTTTTTTTTAATGTAAAGGTAAGATTTTCTTTGTTTAAATACAAGTAAATAACCGTAGATGTGTTTTTTTTTCTTTGCAACAATTGTTTATAATAGAAACGTAAATATAAAAATGGAGATGTCTTTATCAGTAAAATAAAAAAAAGAAAGTAGATTTTTGGAAAGGCTATCAATCTTTTCGCATAAATAAAAAGAATACATGGGAAAAACAATTCAAAATATATTGTTACCAACAAGAAATTGTGTTAAGGCCCTGAATTCAATTTAACAATAGGTGGATTTCTTTTTGAACAAAAAATAGCATATATGTTTTGTGGTTTTATTAGTTTTTCTTTTTTGTTGCTGTTTTTTTTGCAAACATAAAGCTACACTATTCGAAACGTACTTTCTAAACTCAATGATTGTAGCGGGATAAAGGCGACGGACCTTTTGAATTTGAAAGAAAATTAACACTTATACTTTTCGTCTTGTCGTCGTATTATGTAAACTGGTTTGTTCTCTTTGTGTAATTTTATTACAAATTGAGTTTTTTTTTGTTTTTGTTATTTTAAATTATTATTGTTGTTTGTTTATTTTCTAAGTTTTATTTTTATTATATAACATACATATACATAGTTTTGAATTTAAAAAATAATAACGTTTAGAGGGAGTTGCTGTTGTTTCAAATATATTACATGACAATCGCTTTGTAGCCGCGACTAGCGCTATTTTTCCCCTAAAAAAAGCTTTCGTCGTTCGCAGTTGTTGTGGGTATGGGTAAGGAAAATGCAAGCCAACGACAGGATTCCCAGAGCAAAACTTGGTTTTGCAAATACATTTCTTGACAGTTACAAAACATAAGTCACCAGATCTTCATTTCAATTTTTTACACTTTTGACACCCCTCCGCACGCCCACGCCGCTCTCACATCCATCCATACTTTTAACGGCAGAAAGTTCTAAACTCTCAATTTTCAACAGAATATGGACAAGGACATGGCGGCGTTGCGTAAAGTTCAAGGCGCTGCTGGAACTCACAGGCGAGACACCTTGTTGAACGCCTCCTTGCGTGTGGCGAGTGTTTTTTTGGTTGCATTGAGCTACTGTGTGTGTGTGTGTTTGTTTGTGTTGGTGTTTTGTTGTGGGCTTATGTGGCTCGTAACTGAACGTATTTTGATATTGGTTGAATGTTATGAGGTTTTATTTCATATGCTGTATATCAATTTGCGTCGTCCAACTTATGTGCTCGAGAATCCTCTATCAAATGGACTTTTTACATCTGTATGGCGTGTGGTCAGATTCAAAGTCGGTGCCGTCACGGTGGTGGACAATTCGCACACGGTCTTAATGGGACCCGTTGGTATCGTCTGTGGTGTGGTCGGGAACTGTGATTGTTGTTGTGTTGTTGTCGTCTCTTTGGCAGATGTTTTTGACTCATCAACTGGCAACACATATGCAGCATTGGGCATTTGTGCATCATCTATTAGATCTACTGTGGAAGTTTTACGTGGTTGCAGCATATTTTTACCAGTTATTGTCGATTTGTAGTGATCGCGATCCAAGCCGCACAAGTAGAATTTGAAAAATTCGTAGGTTGACCAACAGATGGCGGTTGCTGGCATTGAGTAAAGGACACGGGCAGACAAGCCCTTGAAGAAGCCAAGCGGTCCAGCCACAGCGTTTATCTAAAAATAAAAACAGAAACGCAAAAAGCGAGGAAAATAAGTCATAAGGCAAAGGTTTATGTCAATAGTTTTTCTTCGGTAAGAAGAATCTTTAAAATAGTTTTTTTACACGTTTAATGTGGAAATAACAGAATCTGAATAATCCCCGGGTAGAAAGAGAGCATTATGAACGTAAATAAAGTGTAGAATTTATTTCCGGGGAGTTGTAACACAAAATGAAAGTATTAAATAAATTGGGAAGGGATTGATATGCTTTCTAAAGATAAGCTTGTTAATCGTTGGAATCAATATATATAAAAGGCTTGGGTGACTGAGTGATCACTCCCCAGTCTAACGGCGTTCCTTTTTGGAACGTAGGATCCTTTTATGACGTAGGTGCGCACTAAGAAGGGATTTTTGAAAATTCGATTTGAAACGGGGTATAAAGGGCGTGGCACATCCCTAAACAGTTTGAAATTTTCATAAACCGTTATAGGTACGAAGTCGAGATTTGGTACATATGTTGGTCATACAAAATAAAAAAGAAAAAAAAATACTTTTTTGTGAAAAGCGGGCAATGCCACGCCTCTTTATAAAAAAAAATCGTTTTGGGGGCAAAACAAATGGACCGATTGTAGTGAACTTTTCACTGTGTGGTACTGTCCGTAGCCTACATGGAAAAATAGTTAGAAAATAGGGCGTGGCACCGCCCACACAAACCGAAATATGAATCGGTCATTTCTCACAAACCCTTAGAGGTATGAAGATGAAATATGCTACATATGCTACTGATACAAGTAGGATTGCGTCTCGCGTGGAAATTGGCAGTACCACGCCCACCGACTGTAATGAAATTTTCATATAACTGGCTGAAGGCTCCCTATACCAACCGGCTAAAGCTAGATCCTTGAAATTTTACCCCTTCTGCGACGTAGGGGTAAAAGGGCCAATAAAGGGATAAAACTTGTTCTATCGCCCAGAACCGATAGCTATAGGCTAAATCGCAGAAAAAGGGTTTGAATGTTTACTTTATAAATAGTTGTGCGTCGAAATTCGTACTTTTAGGGGTAAAAAGGCTGAAACTGATATGGACGGTAAAAATGGGCGTGACAACAAAAAAGAGAAAATGGCTTTTTAAATAATTCGTCATCATAGCATCTTGAAATTTGGTGTGAATTTTTCTCTTAGAAAATAAATAGAGAATTTATGAATCATGATTAGACTACTACAGTACTCAACACCTTTATCAATAATTTTGCAGGTAGGACGAAGACTGCCGGGTCTGCTAGTTTAAAATAAATGAGTAATGAACTGAATCCTCAACTTATGATCACGGACCTTTAATCATTTTTACTTTTATTCTTCCCAAAAATACATTTTACTGTACTAAAATGTACATTTATTGTACAAAAAAAAAAAAGAATTATTGATCCAAAAAGTATACAATTGCACCATAAAGTACTATTGATGCACCACTTTTTGGTACATTTATTGTACCAAAAGAACTTTAATAGTGCCAACAAGTTTTGTTGATTTTAACAAAAATTATTTCTATTGTATCGCAAAGTACTTTTGTAATTTTATTGTTCCGCAAAGTACCTTTGTTGTACCAAATAATATTTTAAGTACCTTTTTTCCTACAAAATTACTTTTATTGTACTGCAAAGTACTTTTATTGTACATCTAAAACCTAATTGGCAGTCATGTAACATAGAATTAGTTTCTATATGATGAACAATTTGATTTTTTATAATATGCTCAACCATTCTGGATAAAATGGGCATAATAGATATAGGACGGAAATCAACGCCAGAATTATGTCCCTTCTTGCGTATTGAAACAACTTTACCAATTTTCCAATCATCAGAAAACTTAGAAATACGTAATATAGAGTTAACAATGTGCCATATATGATAACCTAATAACGGAAATACCAATTTCAAAAATTTGAGCTTCAAACCATCATAACCCACAGCAGTGGATTTGATAATATTGAAAACATCAACAACTTTATTATAATTGACCTCGTGAAATGAGGTTTTATCAGCCTGGTTGGCCATAAACACACCACTCAACTACACTATTTCGTCTTAAAATGTTATTTTAAAATCTCTTTTTTTTGCCTTTTTTTATTTTAAATTTTTGTTCCCCCTGCAAAACTGTTATCATTTTTCTTGTATTGCATTTTAAACTTATTTACATAATGCTAATAGAAATTTATATTTTTTTTAATCATCTTAAAATTCATGAAAACATTGTCAAATATTATTTAGTTTTATTTATAAGATTGCATAATTTTGATGAAAAATTAGGAAAATATTTATTTTTTTTTGATTTTGTTGTTTTTTTTATAATATTATAAGTACCATAATTATTATCATATATTATTATAAATTTTTTTTATTGAAGTATTAATGATGTGATAGTAGAAATTTGTAACCATATATGGCCTTAATGGCTCGGTTATTGAAAATTGTATTAATAAATAAATAAAAAAAAACCAAAAGTACTTCAATTGTACCAAAATTATACTAATTGTGCCAAAAACTACTTTTGATTATATCAAAAATTATTTCTATTGTATCGCAAAGTACTATTGTTGTACTACAAAGTACTTTAATTGCATCGCAAAGCACTCTTGTTGTACCAAAAAGTACTTTGGACGTACCACAAAGTACTTTTATTGTATAAAAAATAATTTAATTGCACCAAATTTTTTTTTTTAATTTTTTTTGTCAAAATAGGCTGACTTTGAATACTTGAAATTCTCCCTCCCTTGTTATTAAATTCGTCCGTTTATTTAGAATATGAAGATTTTATTTGGGGAACAAGTTCCGTACTAGTTATAGGATAGAATAGTACTATTGTACTACTGGGCTACAACTATTTTTTTTTACTTATAGATTTTTGAATTATTATGCTTATTTCACCCAAAGCAACTTAGCTTCTTACCTGTCTAATTGCTTCCATCATGCTTTTGACTAGGCCCGTTTCCTGAGTATTCAACAACGTTTTCACAACATCCAATGGCGTAGTAATCGCTGCCGCACAAGCACCCGCAGCACCGCCCGCTATTACATGAACCGGAGGATTATATTTTCGTTCGTGATTGAGCTAGATAATATAAAACAATAACAACAATTAAAACCTTAATAAAAAACAAACATTTAAAGAAAGTAATCTCAGTTACCCACCCTATTTTGGAAAAACTCATAGGTTGTGAAGTGTATTGTCTGATTTGGTATATTCATTACCAATTGCGTTGAGTATGAACGATAGAAAGCTTTGATACCCTCATTTAGATAAACGCCACGCATACAGGCGACCACCGATTTGTAGGGTGAATTATACATTTGCATACGTTGTTTTATGACCTCAGCGGGATTGGAAACGGCATCATGGATGAGGGTAGCAATAACACCAGAAGTCACTAGAAGGCAATGACAGAAAGATAACTTGATAAATAAAATAAGCTTCTTTAGCGCAGTCTAGAGCGAGAATACTTACTGTAGTTTATGTGATTGTGTGTAGTGACTTTGGTCATGAGCTCTTTGGACATTTCATAGGAACCAAAGTATAAAGCATGAGCTGGACCCGCACCGGCTACAACGGCCGTTACACCTCTTATGGGTCTACAAATGTCCAAAAATACCAATTATCAATTTGTTAAGAAAAAGGATTGCAATGATATTTAAGTATTTGTTGTAGTAAGTGTGTGTGTGTGTATGAGTGTGAGTACCTAAAAATACCCTCTTTTTTCACCATGTTGCGAAATGTTGCTGTGATGTTGTATTTTGATGTGGCTGGTGATAAACTTTGCATGCGGGTCTGTAAAAGAGAGAGAGAGAGAGAGAGTTAGAGAGAGATTAAATAATCAATAAAATATTTAGCATTAAAATATATATAGCAGACAATTTTTAAGAAGGCAAGTTTCGTAAAGAGATAAATTTTAACAATATATTTTTTTTTTCTATTATTAACTAATACTGAATTTGTTGATATTTTAAGCATTTTTTATTACATTTCATTTTTACCGCAACAATGTGTATTTAAGAAGAGAACAGACTATTGGTCAGTGATGAAACTGATTCATTATGATCTGTCGTCTATGTGAGTAATGAATAGGATATTTTCGGTGTGAAACGTGAGTTCACATTCACATTATAAAACAATAAGCCATATTTTAATATACCAAATTGTATTCGATTTAATTAGATCGATTTCTATAAAATTATATTATATATTACATTCGTAAGTTCTTCTTTGGTACATGCTGTACTAAACATATGGAGATAATTGATGCACAACCCGGAAATGGGTTAATCCTTACTGTGTGTTTTGTTTAATTATGCTTCATTTGTTATGCAATATTTTGTCTATATAATATCAATTTTTCCATTCCCTTTAAAAAAAGGTGGTGGTGGCTATGATTTGCCTAGAGTCTGAACTTGGTGTATAGATTATTAATGTATCGTATTCGTGGGCAGAAGTTTTCCTTATTTTTGTTTATGACTCTTAGGTAATTACGCAAAATGACAAACTATAACCTAGCCCGGGTGTGGTATGGAAAAATCAATATGAACTTTATGTAATATGTTGTGTTACAGTGCCTTAATCCCTGAGTACATAATTGTAAGTTGGGATTTGGGAAGACTCCAAATATGTTTCAAATCTACATGTGTAGATGTGGAGCATCGGCTATCCTTCATATTCTTTTAACTCATAGGAAGCTATAAAACAATTTCATATTGTCGGAAACCGCCGCAATAAGAGATATCATCAACGAAATTCGTCAGACATGACAAATCGAAATGGCCAACTGTTGGCGCAGTCAGTAAATGTGATAACGTCATCAATTGTTATTAAATATAATCAGTAACTACAGAATAATTGTATACCTCCACGTCAAGAAAATAAACAACAACATTAAATGGGGAAAATGTCAAGGTCTTACTTAGGCCGAGGCAATGAGGTGAACAAACTTTTATTAACAAAACAATAAAAAAAAGAAAACCGATATAGGTGAAATAATATACTGTGTAGAAAAACCATTGAAAGAAAGAAATAAAGAAAAATCGTTAAATATTATTAAAAAATTGAGGCAATAATGATGTTAAGGCAATCTTGTTTCCGAAAAAGTCCATAAAAATATTTCTGTTTTTTTTTTGTGGAAAATCAATAGCTTTGGCTAACTGATGTCAGTATATCATGGAATTATATAATACAATGCACGAGCATGTACACAGTGAGAGCCTCGGTATATAGATTTTTCCTGTACACATATGTATCTGTACGAGAAGTACATGATGTTCGTGCGGCATATTGTAGTTTGCATGTACATAATTTCCATATATATGTTTTTTTTTGTTTTCTGGGGCTGTACACAGTACCAGGAGAAAGAAGGAAGGAGGCGTTAAAGCAGAAACATCAAATAAAATATTATAAGAAAAAAAGGTCGGCGGATCCAAAAAAAAAAACACAAATAAAGCCGAAAATATTCAATTTATTGAATGATTAATATGCATTCGTATGAAGAGGCTCTTTGCTCCAACTAGGAGCCTAATTAGGACACATATGTATATGATTATGTATAATAAATCTATTGAATCATTAAAAAAAATACATATTCATTATCACAATCCTATTTATATATATTATAAGTTTTATTAATCTCTAAAACTACTCAATGATTTGATGTAAATCGAGACAGATTGCGATATTAACCACAAAGTATTGTATAAATACATGCCATAGCTCATTCATGGGGTGTAAAGGGAAATTAAGTTTTTTTTAAGTTTTACTGTATGAATGTTAAGTGTTATATTAGGTATATAATATAAATACATACATACATAGGAATACCATGTGCTGACGAGTATTATACATCATGCCCCCCATAAGCAACTTTGATAATATCTATTATATGTTAAGCAAGCCAACAATACAAGTAATTGTAGTGATATAACTGTATTCATTCTATAATTATTAAAATGATCTTTTTCCTATAGTTGATGTATGAAATAATTAATAATACACACAAACTAGTATTACAAATATATTAAAAAAACTCTAATTGAGACACACACAAAAAAGGGAATGTTTTGTGAGGTAATTTAAATTTGACAACAATTTGTGTTTAGTAATTGGGCAAAAAAAAAATAAAGAGATTGGCTTTAGAACAAGGAAATACTTCTGAGTTATACATATAAGATAAAATACTAAAATAAGATCATGAAAAAATAATACGAAAATTGTTATATTTTAAAGTTTATATGAGTGTTTTAAAAAGTCATTACGAAGGAATATCATTTTTCATTGCTGTAAGTGTAATTTTGTTCACTTGCAAACAGTTCTTTAAAGTACACAAAATATGGGTCTAAATATTTGGCAAAGTATTTTTTTCTCTTGAAGACTCTCAAAATAGATTAATAGGCCCGTCTCATTGCCCGGGTAGGATCAGTGTCTGGTAGAGTTAAATCATTGTTCGTCTGGAGAGGGCTTTGTCATTAAATCGAAACCGCTAACCAGCGGTTTGCTATTAATACTCGTCGTCTCTTGATATCCAGGCTGACATTATTATTTTTGTTACGGTAGACAAAACCATCTACCACTTCAAAGTTATAGTGGTCAATGTTCAGGCAGCATCCTAAATGACTAGACTCTTTGTTCGTTGAAACAAATAACAAAACCAAACATACTGCACAAAATATGTGATTTTGACTTTTAAAGTGTGCCGCTGTATTATTTATAAATACCAATAAGGTTTTAATATATAACATGTCTATATTTAAAACTTATGTTGTTACCATTCTACAATGAAAAAAAAAATAAGAAAGGAAAGTAACAATGCAGTACTTCCGGAAATTAAACGAGATTGTCTATAGTGTAAAGGCTAAGAAGATGAAAACATTCTAAAATCTATCGAAATTTGCAATATTTCCCAACCGTGTATTTATTCGAGAGTAATATTTAATTAGTTCTATTTTTTTGTCTCGTTTTTGATCGCATGTTTTTTTTGTTAATATTTTGCAAACAACTTTTTTTCAACTTTTTTTTCGATTACGGTGGACCTTTCCCTGGAAAATACCCATAATCACTTTCACAGTACACAATAACACGAGTAGTGTTGCCATCGACAAAACATATTTTCTTATAGGAACTATTTTTCAAATAGGGAGTCTGACAAACATTTCTTTCATTAGTTTCTTAATTTTTAAAGTTTTTCTTATACGAAACATTTTTCTACACAGAAAAAAGGCATATTGATTTAAAAAATCATTCTTATATGTTCTTACAGCCGTTATATTGTATCAACATCGTGAAACTGCTGTCCTGTAAATCGACCAAATATAAAGAATTTGCGGAAGTCGAACACTGGCAATGAATGATTTTTAATAAAATCACTTATTCGCTACTGCGGTTGCAAAGGCTTGAGTATTGAAAATATTTCTAAATATATTCTTGACTTGAGACTTGAGATGCCAATAATTATCGTCGTCACCTATATGCAAATTAAAGCAACTTTTCTTAGAACTTACAACAACACCAACTTCATTGCCATTTATGACTGTTTAATAAATACTTTCGTACTATCATATGCATTTCTTAAAAAGGTCGTGATGACTGCTAAGTAAAATTTTTTATATTTCGTATTATGACATTTATTAAGATGGATCTTATCTTGTTTTTCTGTTTAGCAATAATGTGCTTGCGTTTTGAGAAACATCTTCTACAAGCTTATCATGTCACGTTTCGACTATCTGTACGCGGCGCGGTGTATAGTTATGTGCGAATATCTTTATCAGATATCAGTTTATGTGAGCGATAAGATTCTACCAGCGAGCCAGCGAGCAACCACAAATTGTATTATGAATATTTCGTTGAGCTGGATTAGTACGTGTAATGCTAAAATATAGGTTTAACTCAGATTTTTGATACATATTAAAATATGCTTGTAAGCATGACGCGCAGCGACCACATGTTCAATAAGAAATATCAATTAAAAAATTGTGTATTTTTTTTGCTCTCTACAATAAGTGGGAGTGAGATAATTTTAAAATGAAACCAATTACAAGCAGCGGCTGATAACTTACTGCAAAGATAATGAACAGTAAAAAAAAATTGAGGCAATATTTCTACCGTACTCAAGCGCCGGCAGAATTTTGCACATTTTCCAGTGAATTTCTAATTTCCATACTTTGAACAAAGTGTTGGTAAAGGTACTACTGTATAAATTATTTAGCTTGCATGAGCTACGTCTAGCTATGTACATATATACATGAATGCGCCACCGACTATATATGAATGTATATAGATAATGGCAAAAAAATTAAAACGGCAAAATAGATGTATTGCTTTTTAACCCATGTGGTTTTTGTGTAGCTCTTAATGTGCAACAACATGATGACGAAGCGATTATTTAAACAATTGGCTGCTAAAATGCTTTGTAAGCAATTTAGAGAAAAAATATGCTCAATAACGATGACAGGCCTAGAAATTGTTCTATATGAAAGTAATAGTTAATTTCTTATTTGCAAAGAAAGTTATGTGATTAGATATCAGATTAAGAAAAATAATGTATATTTTACAAAAATATTTGAAAATAAGTTATAAAATAAAAAAAAAGTTTAGTTTTAAATTTTCTTATTTTTAAATTAAGTTCGAGGTCAAGTATATTTTTGTGTAATTTATAATATTTTTCTTTGAGGATCGTTTTCAGGAATGTCAAATAATCATAAAATAAACGGATAGCGTAGACTTGCAACATAATATTCTATTACTGTTACGATAAATTATTCCCGTTGTCGTCGTCGATGCAAAACGACGTCATATTGTGACGACGCTGTAAAATTGATATTTTCGTAGTCGTTTTCGATAACTATCGATGACTATTGACACAAATTTGGTATTCTGTAAGGAAATGTGACGACGACGTTGAATCGAAACGACTCTGAAGAAACTGTCGTCACAGTTTTTGGTAACGACTTGAAACAATTTGAAGAAATATTTTTAGTTTTTGTAAATTTTATAAAGGTTTTGTTTAATGACGTCAAGAATGAAAAGGTTGGGTACCAAATAGGTGCTCGTTGGTACAAGGATTTCGGAGAGAAACAGTTCTGTCTAATTTAAAGTGGCAATGTGAGAAAACCGCCTTTAAGAGATACTAAAGAATCCATTGCGGTTGTAGTAACGATTTTGGTCTCTTTATTTGGAGCGAAAAATTTGATACGGGTTCCATCGACATATTAAATAACTCCAGGAAATCCTGTTTTCTATTTTTTCACTTCCGATTTTTTATCTTCAGTCATTTCCAATTGTAGACAAATGACCTCTCGAATGCACTGAGTGTTTCGACCAGAATCTTGCAACTACAGGCTGTACTTACACTTTGGTGGTAAGATCCCTGTCGTAAAGACCTCAATTTTGCTGACAACTTAATTATGACTGAAACGGATGTCCTGAGTTCACTTTTCATTATAGGAACTATTTATACATAGACTTAAGTAGTTCTTGAATCTAAAAAGAAAAGTTGGGAGGCTGGCCAACAGTCACAAATTAGGGTTTTAACACTTATGTTCGTACTAATTATCTGGCAAGTTTAAGATATCGGACTTTGTCGGAGAATTTTCCTTTTCATTATAAGATTATTCTTGCTTTCCTCATCGCTTGAATCTAAATCGGACACAAAAATATTTTTTCATAAATCACAATAAAAATCAAAATAAATAAGCTAAGGTACAAATGTTACATCAGCTGTTGTTATTTCTTTCATGTTATCGATTACCAGTCAACGTCGTCTCATGGTAGTTACTAAATACTGACATAACAGTGATTTGACGACGATGTTGAATCGAAGTGATGTTGATATAAAATCGATGACGATGTCGACGACGACAATATGGGTGAATATCAATAATAGAGTTGTTTAAAATAATACGCTTATAAAACGAGAACAAATTGTTTTTTTTTTGCGATGAAAATTATTTCACAGATGGGTCTGGTATAGGGGAGCTTTTTGCCATCAGTATTCCTTTTTTTACCAAATTTGAGTTAACATATTATTTTGTTTTACAAATTATTTCCAAAAGTTCATTATCTCTTAAATTATATATGGAACCGATTTCCCCATGAATAAGGTATGTTATAGCTTCTGCGTTGTTGCGAATTAACACGCTTTCTATTTTAGATTCCCAACAAACGGCACCTACTTGTTAATCGACGAATGCGAACATCACCGTTTGAGAAGCATCTACTAGACATGCCGATTGACTCGACACTCGCTGTCGACAACATCTCGGAGGCGCCGGCAATGAAAGAAAAATGTAGATGACTGGATCCGGGAATCGAAAAACGGATCTCCCGCATGGTAGTCGCGTGTTCTAACCACTATGCCACGGCCGACTTCTTGTGTATTATTATCAAAATTTGATTTTATTCGTTTTCAGAAATTCGGTTTCATGATTTTGCATTGCGCAGCAATTTTTTTCGGGTATAAAGCCTAAAATCGATACATAATCAATATTATGATTTATTTACTTAAGTGCCACATTAACACATATGAAACATATACAAAATATTAATTGCAAAAGGGACGGGAAAAAGACAAAAATCACATAAGGCAAAAACAAAAACTTAATTGAAACTGTTTGATAAGTCCTCAGTTCGTGTACGCATACAAAATACCATTAAGATAAGAAGACGACTACTACCTAATGAGCCTACGTCCAATGTGACAGCTTTAACAATTTAATGTCCACCATGGAGTCACATCGAAATGTTCTTAATACAACAAATGCTTCTTGATAGGGGTACATCATAATGAAACTGTACGTAGTAGATCTGTAAAACGTAGAATAAAGTATGTGTGTGCGCTGTAAATGAGTGATTTTGCAAGCTGACAGGAACACGACACTTGATAACACTCCCACTAAAATCGCCAGGCAAGTAAACGCTTTCGGAATGATGATACAAAATTGTTTGCGGCGGGGAGGAGTGTCATTATATACACGGTTGACTTTAAATAATTATAGTACAAATTCCTCAGTATTAAGTCAAATTCAATGTGTACTCGAAATGTCTATTTAACTTTAATTGGGGATTTATATTTGATGGCGTGGAATTCTTATAATGTCAGTAAAGAAAGTACACAACAAAACAAAAAAAAAAATAATTGTGGATGTATATTTGGAGGAATAGGAAAATACATAAATTGGAATATAAAGGTGAAGTTGTTAGGAGACATGTACAAACGTACTGATATTAATTTTAATAGTTTTTTTAAAAATTTGTTGAAAGAGAGGAAAAAAATTTATATAGTAACATAATTAGTATCACAACTCTTGTTCTTGATATAACCCATACATAATGTCTAGAAAAGAAAGACTAGTACAGCCCAACAATAGTTCTTAAGCCAAATGAAAGGGAAATTAATACATTAAGAATTATCGCAGCTGCAATAGCAAAGTAAACAACTTACGATCTCAATGCCAACATTATTGAGACATTGTAATATCATTTCGGGGATACAAATAATATATTTATAGAAATTGTTAAGAAACTTTGGCACTGTGAAGTAATTATATCTTAAAATAGCTTACTACGCATTATAAAACACTCATTCGTAGTCAAATCATTTCAAATAAAATTACGCGTTAAAAGTAAATGTGTTAAGAGAATATGACCCCTCACATATCATAAAATATAAATCGAACATATATTATATATCATTATATAAGGTTTAATTTAATATATCTTGTTTGACTTCTTTATAGAATAAATTGTCAAAAGAATTGCATTAACTTTGTAATGGTAACACTACAATTTCTATTGAAACTCCCTATTTATTATAGTAATATTAAAACAAATTTAAACACGCTTTTTTCTGGCAGTACATTCATTGTCTAGTTCAAAGTATAATTACGTATAAATTCTATATATAATTATATGGACAATATAAACATTACAAATGAAATGGCAAGTTAAAAGTTAATATGTAACGAGGGCTATGTGCAATATATACTACATTTCTGCATTTGTCATGTGTATCTGACGTGACAATGTGATAGAAAGAATTTATACGTATAAATAAGCATGCCAAAGGTGTCACAAGATGTTAAATTTATTGAAATTTGTTTTTTTCGTTCGTAATCTTTTTAAATCTAGCCTATTTTTAGCATTAATTATGAGGATAGTCACGAGGCTATTCTGTTAAATAGGTAATAAGTAAATATGTTATTCCCAAAAAGTATTCCAACTTTTATTTTATCACTTCAATGATCTGTAAATGTAATTCGACTTATTTTATGTTGTTAAACAAACAACCCAGTAGGGAATCGTCAAACTAATTCAAAAACGTACTAGTTCAAAAGTATGGAATTGTGAACTACTCCCAAAATGAACTAGTCCTAAACTATCGAATTTTGAACTAGTTAAACGTTATAAGCTGATGAATAAGAAAAAGGGAATTTTTAAATAATTTTTTAGATGACAAAAATATATTCAAGTGCATTTAATTACAATATCGTATTTTTCACCCACATTAAAATGGATTTTGAACGTCGTATATGTTTTTTTTCGTATTCAAAATACTACACCATTTCCAATTGAAATTCAAAGAATATCAATTGAAATTCAAACAATCCATTTGAAATTTAAACATTCCATTTGAAATTCAAATATTCCATTTGAAATTCAAAACTCGTCATTTGAAATTCAAAAATTCTATTTGAAATTCAAAAAACATCAATTGAAATTCAAAATTTCCATTTGAAATTTAAAAAACATCAATTAAGATTCAAAACTCGTCAATTGAAATTGAAAACACATCAATTGAAATTCAAAACTCATCAATTGAAATTCGAAACTTGTCAATTAAAATTCAAACTTCGTCAATTAAAATACAAATCTTATCAATTGAAATTCAAAAGTCGTCAATTGAAATTCAAAATTTGTCAATTGAAATTTAAAACTCATCAATTGAAATTCAAAACTCGTCAATTGAAATTCAAAACTCATCAAAAGAAATTCAAAAGTCGTCAATTGAAATTCAAAACTCATCAATTGAAATTTGAATAATGGTTTGGTAGTTTTAATTATAATACACTCTACTTGAACTAAACTATATGTGAATGTTTTTAGTATTTGTATTGAATTTACAGTTTAATGCTACGAATTTAACTGCAAATGCAGCAAATAATGTTCTCTAAAGTCATATAAGCACAAACCAAAGATGTGTATTTTATTGTTAAAGAAGAATTGTATTTATAATGAAAATAATGAATTACAAATAAACAATACAATCAGTACTATATTATAATATATATATATATTACGTATTAATCGTATGAAAATATTATGAGATGTAACAAAGAAATGTTCTTCTACAAGTAAATTTTTTCGATTCGCTACCCATTGCAAATTTTGCATTTGTTTCCATATTTATCAGTGACTTATGCCCATATAGCTACTAAGGTATAGCATATTTTACGGTCGAAGTAAACATACTTATAATGATTCAATACTTTTGAATTTCAAATGATACGTTTTGAATTTCAATTGACGAATTTTGAATTCCAATTGACGAGTTTTGAATTTGAATTGACGACTTTTGAATTTCAATTGATAAGTTTTGAATTTCAATTGACGAATTTTGAATTTTAATTGACGAGTTTTGAATTTCAATTGACGACTTTTGAATTTCAATTTATAAGTTTTGAATTTCAATTGACGAAATTTGAATTTCAATTGACGAGTTTCGAATTTCAATTGATGAGTTTTTAATTTCAATTGATGTGTTTTAAATTTCAATTGACAAATTTTAAATTTCAATTGATATTTTTTGAATTTCAAATGGAAAGTTTGAATTTAAATTGACGTTTTTTGAATTTCAAATGGAATTTTTGAATTTCAAATGACGGGGTTTGAATTTCAAATGGAATATTTGAATTTCAAATGGAATGTTTGAATTTCAATTGATTTTCTTTGAATTTCAATTGGAAATGGTGTAGTGCAGTATTTCTAGAATACTAGTTCTTATTAAACTTTCTTGAAGTAGTTCCATACTAGTTCAAAGGAGACAATCAACTACCGCCCGACTAGAATTTCAGGACTAGTACTATTCTAGTACAAAAGGGACAATTCCCCCCAATCCTAGGACAACTACATGTTAAATGAGACAGTTGCTTGTATGGAAGGTGAACTAGTTCACTGCCCTATGGGGAACTAGTATTATACTAGTTCCGGACTAGTATTTTTCCCAACTGGGAAAAATATATGGAAATTTCTGAGAATTTGAAGGAAATAATCTTATCATATTTCCATAATTCGTAGAGAGTAAATATATGTTACTGAAGAATTCTTGTGTAAATGCACTTAGAGTCATGCTTAAGGAACAAACTGAGATTTTAAAGAAAAATGCAAAGGAATAGAGAAATATTTATAGAAGTAAATTAACATTTTAAACAAAAAATTTGATTGCATTTTGTAATCAATTCAAAATGACAAAAACAAAGCAAAATTTCCAATACGATTTAACATTTCAACAACTTTCTCATTTTTTGAAGTATAATTAGATCGAATTGAATCTAAAATTAGTTCTAGTGTAGGAATGTCTTTGGCAAAACTGAGGCATCGTTTATTCAGTAATTAATTATAAAAATGGAAATATGCTGTAACAGAAGTCCAACTGTCTACATAATACCAGTTACAAATATAGTATACAAATGGTTACCTTAATATAAAAAAGACAACTCACATTTTTTTGAAATTGGTTTTTTTATTGATTCGTGTTGATTAAGTCCTGATACACCTTGTATTAAAATCCCGTGCTGTTTAGATGAAAAATAGAGTTAATGCTTTGAACGAAAACTGCATTAATAAAGCCTTATTGTTATAGTTTGTCCAATTTTATTATTTTTTTTCCACCTCCTGTATACATTGCTTTTTATGAGTTAAGTTTTCCTACAGGGACTGGCAAAGCTTAGAAAGCAGCCTGCGAAATATTCGAACTCTGGGAGCAACATTGAACCAATTGAGCTGCAGTCACTATTCGGATTCTAGTGGCTACAGAACATTTTATTCAAAGGGGTGAAATGCTTCCGGAATGCACTAACCATATCAGTACAGTGAGGAACAGACCGACTTAAGTCTTTTTTATATTAAGTTATCGAAATATTGGTGGCATCGATACGTATTAAAATGAAATAAAAAAAAATTTGTACAACCAAATTAAATTACTAAAAAAATGATCTCTTCAAATTAAGTTTTTTCTAATTGATTGATCTAATAAAAAAAGATTGTGCGTTAGAGTTAGTTTTAATTTTAAGTTTTTTTTCTTTTTCTTTTGTTATTTAATTAATTAATTGTTTTGTAACTTAAAATAATTGTATAACCTTTTTTTTAATATTTCTATCAACATGTTTTCCTCAAAAGCGTTAGTTGAATAATTAATGAGTAAATAAAATAAAAAATAAATAAATACAAAATCAAAAAAGGAATTTCCCTCGATTCTATTATGCGCATATATATGTGTTACTTTAAAAAATGTATTTCACCATGTTACATATCAAAGACATCTATACTGTATATAATATAGTCATCCAGTTTAAATCTTTATGAATACAAACCTACTTTTCCACGAAACGATAAGATTTGTACAGAGAAAATTAAAGAACAACCCGAACATAAAATGATGACATCATTTGTGGGAAGGTTTTCGCAGACAAAATGCGATTTTAGTCATGTTACGTGCTAAACGAGCAATGTGCTCTGAAACGAATGCATTATTGTGCATTTTTTATTTTCTGCGTTTTTCCTGTATGTTCTTTTTTTTGTATTAAAAATAAAATATAATATACATATACTCAATATCGCGTGGGCATGTTGTGAAATTGTGTAAAACACTATTTAATTGAGTCGTATGATTTGTAAAATACAAATTGGCATCTTTGACAACGATACATAAATTAAAGAATATATGTAAGTGTTGGAATGTTAAGGTACAGTAGACCTTAATGACTCTTTGTTATAACGCATTAGAAGATAAAATTGGTTAATAACCAATTCAATATTTTTTTTAATTGATTAAAGAATATTGATAGATTTGTGATTAATTTTATTACCTTATCGCATAACAACTTAACATATAAATAAAATCAGATACTGATCTAAGTCAACTTCCATACAAACAAATGTCTCACTTAACAAGAAAGTTTGGGGGAAATATCTCTTTTGTTTTAATAAAAAACCAGTTGTGAAATTCTAAATGGGACATAGTTTATTATCACTTTTGGAGTAGTTGTACTAGTGCAAAATTCACGTATGAGAATTAGAATTTCAGTAGTCATGTTGTAAAAAGTAAGCCTTATAATTTTCGTACAGTTTTTTAATGACAATATATTTTATGTCCATGTTTAAAATATGTTTTAAAAGTGTTGTAAAATATAAAAATATTTATAAAATAAAATTCATATAAACCAATTTTTCTTTGCTTTCGCTGAAAATATAACTTCCCAAAGTATCTGATTAATCTAGAAATAGTTTAATGGTTTTGCACTAATGTTCCTATTATCGTTGGCAACCCTATTTGTGGCTACTTAGTCGTTAGACTCTATTTCATCCATTTTTATGCATCCTTGTAGAGTAAATTCTAACGAGAAGCGGGTTTAACTGAATATACGCCACTTTGCTCCACTACGCCACTTTGTTATAATTAAAAAATCAATTGGCTTCGCCGACAGTCGTATAACAAATACAATGTAATTTCGATTACAATAAAGTTACCCAAATTTTGATTTGGTGCAATTAACTTGAACTAAACCTAAACCGTATTTTTCTTTTTTCATTTTATTGCCTCCGCAAACAATATTTTAAAATTATCTTTTTCATATACATTAACTAGTGACGTTCAGTTGGTGCAAAATTAGATAAGGAATTAGTTAATTTTGGAATATACCAGAATTGCGAACCAAATTGGTACATATATGAATTAGGAAGGGGGGCTTGATTTATATTCGCACAAAGTGTATATCGTAACGAAATCTGAGATTAATTCTAAGAAAATTTATTTAAGAAACCATTGGTCTAAAAAAAATTCCTAGACCACAAAAAAAGATTCTCAATTTTTTTACACAATTTTTTAGGTTTGAAGAAGTTTTTAGCCATTATTTGATTACATTACCCTAATTTTTATTATATTAGTCAGAAATTGCATTTTTTAATATTTTTTTGTAAAAATTGTTGAACAAATGTCAACGCCAAATGATTCTGACTTTATTAAATTAAATGTTTCAATAATTTCAAACTCAGTGGCATTAGAAGTGGCGCTTGGAACATCCACGTAAAAATCATTTGTCACGTTTGTGTCATAGTCTATAATGGTCTCATCTTGTTCGAAAAAACCAACACCACACAATGTTTGCCATGCCTCCGCATTATTCCTATTCTTGAAAGGATTAAAACAGTTTCTTCTTTTTACCTACCTAATAACATTTTTCTCTTTGTTAAGGTATTTACAAAAGATACGCCAATGGTATTTGGTGATATTTTGAAGATACGCAAGGTCTCTTAATGACTTCGAGAGTAAAATTTCCCTTGAATTTATCCAATTAATTCAATTCTCACTTTTGGCGTCGTAAAGTAGGAATATAAGAAAATGCCTCGTTTAAAAACGTATTTAAAATTTCAACCTGGTAGTTGACATCATTTACCGCATAAATGGCTTCGAAATCAAAAGAATCATACATGAGGTTTAGTCCATCCAAATCAGGAAAATTTATAAAGTTTATATGCCACAAATTGTTGGTCACGAATGTTACATTAGATCGTCAATAAACTAAGACCTTTATGTGGAATTGCCCATATGAAAATTGCGTTCCCCGAAAACCGAAATTTTTGTTCACCAATTTTTACAAACTTAAAAAAAGTGAAAAAAAAAATTGAAAATCTATCGACCAATAGTTTTTTTTAGAAGATTTCGTTTTTGCTATGCGCTTTGTGGATTATTTTCTATCCCTACAAATCGACAATGTTAGAAGTGACTCCTACCTAAGCTACCCGTTATCAAGCTGTCTGTAGTAAAGGTTTAAAAACTATGTAATTTTTTATACATACTGTTGACAATATTTGTTATTCGTACAACAGAGGACTTTGTATCGTTCACCTTTTTGGCTTAAGAAATGTAAATTTTCTAAGCTACTATATTTTGTTACATTTTGACTTATAAATAAGACAGAGCTTTACAATTACATATCGTCATCAGAAATGCAAAAGGTCTAAAAACAAACAAAATCCGAATTGAGCTTTTCATTGAAAATGTTACACTGCATCAAAATACACATCACCAAAAAGTTTTAGCATTTTTTTACCAAATTCAGATGTTATTCGAGTTTTTCCACCTTTTTGTTAACGTAATTTAATTGTTAAATATTTAATTTTAGAAAAAAATTGTTGTTATAACTGTAATATTATTCACTACATTTAGTATTTATTCCGCCAATAAAATATTCAAAAGTGATGTTAGGCTTTTGTGCATTTCTGATAACGATATTTATATCGTTAGTATACTGCCTAAACTGATCAAATCCATATTTGGCCATTTAGATATAAATTTTATTTAACATAATATTGATCTAATAAGTATATGTATTTTTCTTAACTTTTGTTTTGAATTCACTAGATATAAGATTTAAAAAAGATATTGTGTAAATACTTCTTATAATTAGTCTTATTTAGAGAAAACATAAACAATTCTTAAAAACGGAAAATGACCAACAAAAACTGTTGTTGTTTAGTTAACGCAGTATGCCAATGATAAATCGGCTAAAATGACTTCATAATCAGATCTATGTACAGTAGATAGCGGATATAAGAAACTCCAAAAATACCAGAAATTTCTTTTTTATGTTATATGTGATTTTTTCTTATAAGCAATTATTGTTCAAAGCAAATTAATGTTGTGTGTTTTAATAAACTTTCTTATATGCGGTTGTTTCTTATAAAATACGTTCTTATATTCGATAACTGCTGTATTCTCCAAAAATTGTAGTCAGTAACAACAAGAAGTTCAATCTACAATCCATTTATTGCAACAAATCAACGGCATCAAAACTAAACAATTATCTTTACTCCCAAAAGACATCCAAAAGTAATGGCATTATCATTTCGACGACTTTTCAATAATACAAATCAATTAGTTCCTAAACTAAAATAAAAATCAGCTGATTTTACGACAAAATATGCTGTAACACATGTTTGCATGTTGTAAACTTGGCACACCGCCGCCGCACTCCACCGTCAGTCATCCAAAAGAGACCAAAAATAAGGAAAAGAAAACCCAAAATAGCAGTATCGAAATCAGAGATAAAAACGCAACTCAACAATTTCATTACAGCCCACAATTTATGTCGAATGCAGGTGGTGGTTGCGTGTGACAAGCAGAGCAGATCCAACAATATAAACATGTGGGGCTAGCGACACAACATAACGTAAACACACCGACCAGCAGCAGCACCAGTAGGAGTACCGTATAAAAACAAAACACACAAGAACACGACACTGACCCTTTCACCACCTCCTCCTCCTGAGCCAGTGGGAGGGAGAATCACACAAATTTTGAGCATACGGGAGAGTCATTGCGGTGCGAGCGTTTCATACACATTTATCGTATATTGTAGCACAATAGAAGAAGCAAGAAAAAAAGGTGAATTACATCACTAAACGAACGCAGCACTTCATATACCCCAAAATGTTAGGTTAGGTAATTGCAATCAACTTTAATTTTCTGGATGATAAAAGTTATGGCAGGCAACACACATTGTTGTTATGTTTGTTTTGCTTTCGTTTGCTTTTTTGTCGCTCGATTTGGTATGCCTCAGCTTCATCAACTATCAACTTACCTTAACGGAATCCATGGGATACATAACAATATGCTCCAAGACACCGGCTATAGCTCCGGCTGTCATATTGATGCTCACACTGGTAGTGGGCAAAGATTCATAGTCATCGATATTCATGGTGATGAAGCTTCCAAAATTTCTGCCTTCACTTGTGATTTGTAACAGCTGACTTGTTGTTGTTGTTGGGTTGGAAAACACTTTTTGTAAATTAGCACTGGGAACAAAACTAAAGCAATTTTTCTTTTCCTCTTTGGTTTTTCAGGAGTATAAACATTCCTTGCGGTCTGTTAGCGGTATTGCAACAAAGTGCTGTGGTAGAAGCCTTCCTAGCAGCCGTTGTGTAAAGTTGCTTTTTAACTAGAGCCAGCGCTTAGCTTTGGCCAGTACAACTGGAGAGAGGTCTTTTTACTTGGCTGCCGTGTGCCTTACTACTTCGTCTATTGGGTGAACGAGATTGCAAATGTCAGTGTTTTGTTGCTCTGTTTGCGATTCCGCTTTTCCCCACATTTACTGAGGGCACAACTCTTGGCCTCTCCGGCAGCCGTCAATTTGAAAAGTGTTGGATACCACGCGCTCTCTTTGTCGCTCTTTTCACTCTTGCAATCTTTCCCACGTTGTTGTTTTTAATGGGGGGAAATAAGAAGCAGCTTTCCTGTACTGCTTTGCGGCGTACTTGTTTCTTCTTCTTTTTTCTTTCTTTTTCTAGTCTTTAGCTTTTGCGGTATAGCACAATTCTTGGCGATTGATAAGAGGGAAAAGCGGTTAGCTTCTTCTGCAGATAAAATGCTGTTTACAACTTGTGACAATTTAGAATATATGAAATTCTCACTTGAAGCATAGGACGTTATGGTTCCTTTTTCCAAATTCTTTCAGCAAAGATTGAGACCAGATATCCCGATTTGGTAATGGTGACCGAGTTTGGCGCTTAGCACCAAAAGCAACTATCAAAGCGGGCGGGTAATTGTACACAATTGTTGTGGTGGCTCAATTCAAAAAACAATTGATGTTATACTGTGAAGCTTATGGTCTTTGCGACGTCATGCCAATTCACGCCAATGCTTGCATACAAACAGTTTGGTGGCTCCTCGATTTTACAATGGAAGCTATCTCACTGTCGTTACTTGCGCTTTTTTCTACAGTCGCCTTGCCAGCAGGCAAAAAATTCAAGTTTTACAATTTTGCTCGCACAATTTTACACACACGCGAATTTTGCGATTTCCCTTTGCGAATATCCGGGATATCTGTTTGGCAGATATTAATTGTTTAACTAGAACAATATCTCCGCTTAGCACAATGATCCAAAACGCACAAGGAACACCAGAAACAACATGCGTTATTAGGTTAAAGTGAAAGAATTCCAAACATTCACGAAACTTGACCAAAAAAAAATTATTCTCTATTGTGTACTTGTCTTCGTCTTCTACGAAGTTGAAATGGCAGACGGGAGAATTGCTGTTCGGTTGGAAACGGCCAAGATGTATAAATTACAAGGTGGTGGCATCAGCTACAACAAGTTCACAGCAACAAGAACAACAGGAAGATTATTTTTGTATTTTATGACTATGGCTGTCAAATTTTGCTGATTTGTTTGTGATGTTTGTTGCCCGCGAAGAGTAAATAGGTGAAAAAACAAAAAGAAATGAAATTTCCTAAATCAGTATTGGTTGAAAATATTACATAGACTATTATTTTTTCACACATTTATATAAAACAATAAATTTCACAATCTTTCATTAAGAATTTGTTACCGAACATGCAAACGAATGTAAACAAAACAACCATTTGACAGTCCTCGTCATAAATACAAATAAAAAAAGTTTTTCAACAGCTGACATGTCAACACCACCTTGTAATTGATACATCTTGGAAACGGCTGAAAACGAAAACAGCAACAAGAGAAAAATATTTGACAGCAAAGCTGCCAAAGTTGACAAAGCGTAGTTGCCACATAAGCTGAGTGTAAAATCGATTATTATTTGAAATAGAAATCGTTACGACTTATCTCAATTGCGATAATTTTCATAAGAAATAAATTATGATAAGAAATTAATTATGTAAATTAATATGATGTAAGTTTAAGGACAGGTTTTTTAAAGTTATTTGTTGAGCTTTAGTCACCCGCCAGAGTAATATTTGACAGGAAAGCAAAAGAAAAAGCGTTGACAAAGCGTAGTTGCCACATAACGTGAGTGTAAAATCACCTTATATTTAAAAAAAAACCGTTACAATGCATACAGAAGCAATTGCAATAATTGTAAGCGAAAGCTAACGTGGTCAATTACCAATTTAACACACTGGTAGTGGGTAGATAAATTTGAATTAAAAAATTTGAAATTAATTTATTTTTTTTCATTATATCATTTTTTAAATTTTTTAAACAATTTTTAATTAAATTTTTTTTAAAAAAAAATAATTTTAGTATTGTAATTATAACCGATCCGATCAGCTTATGACACTCTAAATTTTTGTTTTTTAATTAAATTTCATAATTATTATCGATATTTTAAATAAGTTTTATAAAATTATTAATTTTAACAAAAAATTATTTATTTTCGGATCTGTTTAGAATTTAATTATTTTTTTTTGTAAAGTTTGCTTTTATTTGATAATTTTAAAAATTAAAAAAGATCAATATAAATTGAAAAATAAATAAATTTTCTTGTAGATAAACAAGATAACAGCAGAGCAAAAGAAATAGCGTAGTTGCCGGATAAATTAAGTGTAAAATCGCCTATTATTTAAAATAAATACCGTTACGATGAATCTCACTACAATGGCAACGAAAGGAAATTCAACATATTAAATGCCAGTTCCACGATGGCGAACGTTAACGTTCGCTTGGGTTTTTTTTTGCTGAACAGCTTTATTCTTTGTAATATATGTACGTAATTTAATTTATTTTTTAACAAATGTACATGTCGTCAAAAATTAGAAATTTCAAATTAAAAAAACAATCACAACAATAAAGAAAGAATTTGTTTCGTAAACATTTTTTAAATTCGAAACATTCTGCCAACAACATTTTTTTTTAAATCTTAACTTTTAATTTAAGATCTAAAACATAATTATACATTTTTTTAAAATAATTTTTGTATTTGTTTTTAATAAAATTTCTTGTTAATTGAAAGAATTTTTTTTAAATATAAACAATTTACAAACTTATAAAATAATTTTCGTTTTGCAATCCTTTAAAAATAAATGTTAGACCTTCTCTAAGCACAAACTTTGAATTTAAGAAGTAATAGTAATTTTAAATAATTTTTGTATATTTTTTTTATAAAATTTTTTGTAACTTGACAGAAGTTTTTGTAAAAAGAAACTGTAAACAAACTTTATAACTTTATAACTTTTTGCAATCATTAAAAAAATAAATGAATTTAAAAAGTAATACATAATTATAGATTTTTTAAAATAATAATAATTTTTAACTTTTTGTATGTTATGTGCATTTTTGTATTATTCTTTTTGTAAATAATTTTTTTTTTTTTGTAAAAATGTTAATAAACATCCCTTTATAAGAAATGGTAGATCTTCTCACATTTAAGTAAGGTAACACTTTTCTATATTAAGCCTCGCACATAGGAACCTACAGTGTTACGAACGTCAGCTGTGTTATTTATAAATCCCGATCCCGAAATCCCGGGATTTTTCGGGATCCCGTAATTTTTTGGGATCCCGGGATTTTTCGGGATTCTTTTTAAATTTTTTTTTGTAACTGATTTATTAAACATAAATTATTACTGTTATTTTTGGTTTTAAGTAGTTTGGTAAAATGATTAAAGCATCTAACACAGTGCAACACATGATTTTGGGACTCAATTCTAAGAACTGCACGCGATAGTAGCCCCAAAAAGAAGAAGTTCTGCATCAAACGTTTTGTCAAGTTACATACCATAATAATTTATTACAGATTTGAAGTTAGTAAACGTCGTATAGGGAAATTGGTCACTTTTTAGGTTTTTTTGTTATATGTTGGCGTATGAGTATCATGAGTAATATTCCACATAAATCATATGCCACGGAGTACAACAGTTTTATTAAAACAGCTACAAAAAAACTCAGTTCAAAATCATTTGATGAATGGAAAAGTGAAACTGTTGCTTAGGTAGGGAAACGTTATATAATCAAATAAAAGGAATTGTAATTCTTAATTTTTTTAAATTAGTTTCAGCTAAATCGGACTAGTTGTTCTTGAGTTATGTCAAAAAAAGGGCCTTAAACGTGACAATTACCCCTATACGAGACTTACTAACTTCAAATCGATATTAAATTATTATGGCAAAAAACGACTGATGCAGAATTTCTTCTTCTTGGGGCTACAATTGAGTCCCAAAACAATAAGCTGAAAAATGTTGTACTGAGTAATGTTTCATCCGATAATCTTGAAGAATTTTATTCCCAACATAACAAGCATATAAAAGCATAGCACGGGGTCTCCACCTGAAATAATGTTTGGAATAATAACGGAATTCATCAATCCCGGCATCCCGTTTGGCATCCCTAATGCTGAATAACGAGTCTACTCTGAAATTTCTGTCCAACATGGAGGGGCCGCCGATCCATGTGATGGAGATGCTTGCGACAGGGTTTGAATCCTGGTCACCCGCATGATAGTCAAGTGTTGCAACCATCTTGCCACAGTCGGTCCCGAAACCAAAAATTATATTACAATTTTAAAACCATGAGGATAATTAAAATCATTGGAAATTGAAAATGCTGCAAATTTTATAAGTGTAATTTCGAAAAGAAAAAATCATATCGATTTTTTGTAAATGTTGCTATACAGAACGTTTAATACATTTGCAACATTTTTTTTAATTTTATTTTAAAGTAATGAAAAGTTTAAAAACCGTTGTCGAAAACGGGAAGAATTTCGGACGTAGATTTTTAGAAAGCATGGACTTAATTTTTTATTTTTATAAAACAACCTTATTCCATTATTTAATGCTTTTATTCCTGCTTTGTTTTTAACACTGGTCGGTCTAATCTGCGAGAGAATATTGTTTGTGAATAGGGTCGGTCTAATCTGCGAGAGAATATTGTTTGTGAATAGTTGTCATTCACCAGAAAGCCATAGCAATAAGTTATCGATAACAATCACGACAACCATATCCATCGAAGGATCCGTGTGTCTGCACGCCACTTCAATTTTTTACATCATTTTTTTGAATATTCGACATTTTTTATTACGGTATTTGTCTTTGATTAAGAATGAAAGATGAAAGATAATAACAAGTCTATTTCCTATTTCTAAAATCCAGGTGGCATCACCCAACGATATTAAAGAGCTAATGATCATTTTCTGACAGTTCATTTTTGCAATTCCAATTAGACGGTTGTGTTTCTAAAGTGATAATGACAAATATTAACAAAAATTGTACAATTACTTGCAGCGGCACATGCCACTGGCATGCATAAAGTGTTTAAAAGTGTAAATAATTGTGTCGACAATCATTGCAATTAGAATGTTATTGGTTTATAGAACAGCAATAGACATCTGTGTAAAATAGTTTGTCAAGTGTTGTGACTGTAATCTCAGGGCTTCAAGAACTTATATGTCTGTAATGTTCTTATTATGTTCTTTGCGGCTTTATATTATGCGATCATCAACAATGCAAGTAAGTTCCAAGAGAAGTTCTTATTTTTTATTGTTTACAGACCTCTCGCAAAGTAAAATGTTTCATTATGTCTTGAGTCTGTTTATGTGTTTGTTTATTTATCGTGTAATCAGAGTTGCCAGAAGGGTTAAACATGTAAAAAGGCCTAACGGTACTATCGTTATTAGAACTTGTGTCCGTCGTGGAAAGTTTTGGTTGTATGAATTCAAAAAACTTATTGTAGAGAAAAGAGAAAAATTCTCACTTAATGAGAAAAGTGTAAATAAGATTGTAAAGCAAGTGACAGTAAAAGGGAGAAAACTTTCATAATTTTTCAACTATTCTTCTTGGACCAAAAATTATTAAAAGTGGCAAAAGTGAAGTACATAAAACGAATAAATAGATACCGGGTACTTTGGTTTCTATCTTGGGTTCTATGATGACCCCCTATGTGTGGGTATTGAAATTAAAGGTTTTTGATGGTGCATATTTTAAGACCCCTTGGGTTCCTCGACCCTTTTACCCCCATTACATTTTTTTTAGCGTTTTTATGTGTGAAAATATGGGTGATAAAAATACAAAGTTGGAAAAAAATATTCATCTCTTGGGTTAATTTATTTAAAATAAATTTAGCAGTAAAATAATAAAATAAAAATAAGCCTGTAATATAAAAGCCGCATAAAACATATAAACAAATTCAAATCCATCCTTTTTTTATAATAAAGGCAGCGCTTTAAAATAGGGTCTGAACCTGAGATAAGACATACAATTTTTATATCAGCGAACGTGAAATTCAATCGCTGAGAGTATAATCTTACGTATGGACTCTCAAATGTATAATGTAATAATTATTAAGAGACAGTTATGAGAAATCTCGTTTTCACTATTCAGATTTTGACATCTACTAATTAAAAAAACTTTCCTAATGGACAATTCCATATAAAACGACCTTATACAGGAAAAAATATTATTCCATATTTTAAATAAAAATCGGTCAATTAATATGTACAAGAGAACGACAATTATAGACAAATGGAAAAAATTTAATTTTTTTAAATTTGGCAACAGTTTGAAATGAGCATATAACGAACATTATCATCTCCATCTTTATACGATAGGACTTACATTAACGTTTTTAATTATTTCATTTATCTTGATAAGTAAAAACTGGTATCTCGGCTTTGTATGATTTATAATAAGAGCTTTATGAGTAAGGAAATAACGAATTTTGTGTCACACCCGTCCCAGTAACTATAACAAAAGTTTAATAAAATGGTTGCTTTACATAATAAAACATTAATACTTTCAAACAATAACAATGTAAGGGCAATTAATAATATAGTGAAATATTGTGAACATTCATTTTAATATTTCAGTATTTAGTTACAAAAAACATTTGGTCACACCCGTCCCTGTGTAAAAAATGAAGACTGGCATAACAAACACAATGTTTGGTTTTTCTTAAATATGATTCACATGAAATTTTTTGCCACTGGCCATGGTAAAGGCCATTACCTACATAAGTGCATTTTGTATGATAGCCTCCTTACTAGGGTGTTAAGATAGGGGGTAGATTTGTTAGAGAAAAATGTTAGGAGGGAAATACAATACATGGAAGCAAATTTTACAAACATTTGATATTTGTATGGAATCCCCCTTAGGGGGTGAAAATGGGGTGTAGGTATGTTTGGAAAAAATGTTGGGTGAGAAAAATGACTGGGGCTCGGTCACTTATTTGAACCCTCTAGGGGAAATTCCGGGGCAGTTGCGAGACTTGTGGATTTTTTCCGCAATACGAAAAGTTTCTTGTTAATAACTGGGTGCTCGATTTTGATTTTAGACCCATGGTTTCTTGGGCAAATTTTCTTAGAATTCGTCGTAGATTACGATTTTGATAACCACTTGGCCGAGAAAAAAATGGACACACTCTAATGATGATGGATACGATAGTACAGCTAACGAATAAATATGTCTTATTATTTTCTTATATGTTTACCTTTATGTTTGTTATATAATTAAACTCTATAGAAACTTTTATTTCTTCATACTTTTGGAGTTTATTTTACTAGGTCACACCCGTCGTAAAATGATGTCACACCCGTCATTTTTTTTCTAAAAAGTTTCTAATTAAGAAAAATTATTTTTTGCAAACACAATCAAAAACAATATAAACAATTAGCTACACAATAATTGTGATCATTTTTTCACGGAAAATTTTACATAAATTTACCTGAAAGTCATAATTTTGTAAAAGCTCAAATTTCTAAGGTCACACCCGTCGTTGTCTTCTCATGGACATTCTGAGCAGATATCAAGTTCTTTCAGTGTCTACCTATTACTGAACATTCATGGTAATCACAGCTTTTTTGTAATAATAAATTTTCTATTTATGAATTATAACCAAATATAAGTAACCTGGTCACACCCGTCCCAATGGAATTGCCCTTATATTAAATTAATTAAATTAAAATTAAAAGTTTAATTAGGCCCCCCCCCATCTAAGTCACCTTAAATAACAGCTCAAATTAAAACGTCATTATTTTGTTTTCGAGTTTATTTTTGTATACTGAACACAGTAAATTGTTTAAACATTTCTCTTTTTGTTTTCACATAATGGAGACTAAACAATTTATTAACAAAATGTATACAACTACATACATTACTTTCAGAAACTACATAAAAAAAGAACAAAAAATAAAATAAGAATTGAAAACAATACAAAAATCTAAACTGCACCAAAGTGAACAGCACATAGAATTGATAATTAAGTTGATGGGAGTAATAATGTAATTTCATTAATTTATTGCTTAATTCTGAAATTCCCCCATTGGGGCAGAAAATTGCGACAAAATATACTATACATAGTTATCTAGTATATATATTTCATGATATTTGAGGTATATTAAAATTTCACTTGGAAGTTGACATAACTCTTAAACACTAAAAATCTACAGGATTATAACTTAAGGACACACTGAAAAATAAATGCAATTGAAGGGAAAACAAATGCAATTGAAACACACAAATTATGTAATTGACAGAAGAAACAAATGTTTACAAATGTATATCATCTGTCACAGAGAGATAGAGGGAGAGAGAGTTACACGTACACTTAGAGAAACTATGTAAACTATATTGAACCTAACGCATTATTCGGTTTATTAGTAGGTATTTGCTGCAAATTATTGTCAAACACGTTTTTTTTAGTTAGTCTAGAAGATTTTTGTTTGTTTTTGTTTTCTAAATTTCTTTTAAAAGTTTGCTAAGCTCTTTTGTCTTTTTTCCACACACACACTCTTTGATAAATTCTGGCTGGCATTTTTGATAGAGCAGTTGTCTTCAACGCGAATTGTTGGTTTACAATCCCTTGTTGAACCAAACTTCGGTGGTATCGGGATTCTTCTTTTTAATGCCATCCCTAACCTCGGTTTCTAAACTGTCAACCTGCAAAGGCAAAGAAGATGAGATGAGAATGATAATGGAAATTTAGATTATTTTGTCTGTTGTTACTTACATTGATGGCTGCTCTTTGACTGAAGAAGGCACAACCTAATGGAGTGGCAAATATCAAGACAAAACCACAGAAGAGGGTTTGTATGGGAGCGCTAGCCTTGGGGAAACGTTTTAGGAAACCGCCCTTTTCCAATTTGTTGATAAGCAAGGGAGTCAGGACTGTAATTGAGAGCAGTATAAGGAAATTAATTTTATGTTAAACTATCATATACAATTTATTCGATGTTTGGAAATGAAATACAAATTATTTACAAAAAAAATTTCAATATAAAAAATACAAACATTTTTAATATAAAAATATTTTTTTTATATTAATTTCTAATTATTGTACGTTTGTTTACAAAAAGCAATTACTCAAATATATCTGGACGCACAAAAGTTCAAAATCCTTTTTTCAATTTGTAACTTTATGTAATAAATTTTAAAAATAAATTTATTAAATTAAATTAAAAATTCTAGTATATTTTATAAAGCATTTAAGTATCGAAAATTTAAAGATAAAATGTTCTACCAGAAAATTTGCTTTCTCAAAAAAAAAGAAAAAAAATTAAAAAAATTAATTGTCGGCTGATATCTACTTCGCATGTACATGTTTGACATAATTGTAAATATATATACAGCTGATGATGTACCATTGTGCATCAGTTCGTCACAAAGGGGTCTGAAGATGAACTCGTCATGGAGTTCGAAACGCGTCATCCTAGTGCGTGACACATTGAATTTGACCAATAAAAAAAAAACACTTTTCTGATCGTAAGCCGAATTTGATGTATCATTTGATAGACTTAACGTAAATTTAATAATTAAAAAAATATTTAATTTCTTAACGTAAAAATATGATTTTTAAATCCTATATATAATTATAATTTTTAGAACCAAATTAATTATTTTAATAAAAATTAACACAAAATTAACTAAGTTAGTTTTGAAAAAGCAATCGCAAATACATTTTAAGGCACAAAAGTTCGGATATTTTAAAAAATTATTTATTTTTGTTATTGTATTTAATAAATTTATCTTTTAGTGCAATTTATAAAACATCAACTTAGTGTAAATGTTAAAATGTGTGTTGAGTTACTTTCTAAAAAAAACATATTTGTTAACACTAAAAGTTTTTTTAATTGAAAAAAAAAAAATATATTTACAAAAAAAACAAAAAAAATAATACAAAAATGTTTAAAAAAAAAACAAAAAAAAGTAAAAAAAAGGATTTATCGCAGAAAAAAAAAAATTTTAGACCAAAAAAATTAAACGTTAATTTTTTTAGATTGTCTTGACAAAGCGCAACCACTTTAAAGGTTTTAAAATCACACAAGTAAAATTTTTTTCATAAATAAATAATTCCTATTTATAATTTGATATAAAAATTAATATTCTGTACATGTCTTGGAAACTAAATTATAAAAAAATAAATGTTTTATTGCGCCACTTTTTTATAAAAAAAATTATGTTTTTGTTAATTAAAATTTTTTTAACGAAAAAATAATCATATCGTTATATTTGAGAAATAAAAAATATTAATATAAAATTTTAATTTAATTGCCGATTGTATAATTCGAAATTGTTTTCTTAAAATAAGACTTCAATATGTAGTTTTATTTTTGATATAATAATAATAATTTTACGGAAGGCCAAAAATATTCAAAATTAAAAAAATATATAAATATTTTTTTTGTTAAATTTTTGTGAATTTTTCTTCATATTGAAGAAAAAAAATTGTCTAAATTAAATTAAAAAATAATTTTATATTAATCTCGAATAAAAGCAAACAGGTTTTTTTTAATTAAAAAAAAAATATAATGTGGACTTGTGTTTTTATATATATTAACTTTGTCTATAAAAATTAAATTAAATTGGCTCAATTCTGAGAACTGCACGTGAAAGTAGCCAAAAGAAGAAGAAATTCTGCATCATTCGTTTTGTCAAGTTACATGCCATAATAATTTAAAATCGATTTGAAGTTAGTAAGTATCGTATAGGGGAATTTGTCACGTTTTAGGCTCTTTTAATTGATTAACATAAATACTATATGGTGGCGTATGATTATCATAAGTAATATTCCACGTAAATCACACGCCACGGAGTACAACAGTTTTATTGTAACTGCTGCGAATAAACCCAGTTGCTTAGGAAGGGGAAACGTTATATAAACAGATGAAAGGAATTGTAATTCTTAATTTTTTAAAAATTTGTTTCAGCTAAATCGGACTATTGGTTCTCGAGTTATGTTAAACAAAAGAGCCTAAAACGTGACGATAATTACTTACTTCAAATTGATATTCAATTATTATGGCATGTAACTTGACAAAATGAATGATACAGAACTACATCTTTCTGGGGCTACTTTCACGTGCAGTTTTCAGAATTGAGTCCCAAATCAATGAGCGGAAAAATGTTGTATTGTGATATTTATTAAGTATATATTAATTTTAGTATTTGTGGAAAATTTATGTGTAAGTCAGTTTACCTGACTAAGTATATTTTTTCGCATAGGATTTTTGCTTAAAACTTACCCATTCCAGGTGTAGCCATAGCTATTCTACTGGCTACGACAGCGGTAATGCCAACAGCAGCAGCCTTCTTAGAGATGCCAACCTCATTATTTTCTTCATCCAAAAGAGTGACACCATTTTTGAGTTCCCTGAAGAAAAATAAACACGTTATTGATTGCTCCACAAAAAATTCCATCAAGTTCTTACTGAGATCGCATCATGGGTACATTGATGCAATTGGCAGCTGCCACAGCAGCCAAGGGTACCAAGCGACCAAATAAGGGATTCAAATTCTGAAAATATATACAAATTAGAAATTAACAATTAGATTTACAAAGAGAGGCAAATGATAAATATAACAGTAAATACAAATTTAAATTGTTAATAAATTTTAGAAAAAAAGTAAAACAATTCGAAAAATTTAAATTTAAAATTTTCTGAAATAAACTTTGTAAAATTTGTGTCATAAAAAGAATAAAAAAATAATAAAAACATAAATATTATTAAAAAAAAAAAACAATATTGTAACAATAATTATTAAGATCTTAAATATTTAAGACATTAAATTTTTGATAATAAAAAGTTAAAAAAAAAATGGAAAAAATATTTAAAAAATAGTTCAACTTTTTTTATAAAAATTTTAAAATATTCGCAATTTAAAAAAAAAATATTTTTAAGAAAAAAATAACATTTTTAATCCGATAAAAAAATTGTTGATGAAAAAGTAAATCAATTTTTTGAAAAAATATCTTAAAAATAAGGAATCTGATAAAAATAAAGACTTTTAAAAATTTTCAATTTTTTTAAATTATCTTTTTAAAGAATGAAAATTATGTATTTATCATAGTCATACAAAAATATTATTGAAAAAAATTATATTTATATAATAGCTATTGAGCTTTAAGATATTAAATTTTTGATAAAAAAAATGTTGAATAAAATAAAGGAAAAAATATTTAAAAATAGTTCATGCAAATTTTAGAATATTCGCAGGATTAAAAAATTATTTTGAATGTAATAAAATTTTTTGTGTATAAAATAATACAAAAATACTTAAATAATCAACTTCACATGTATGGTTATAAAAAATACTTTTTGTAATTTTTATCGTTATTTATACCCTCAACCTACGGGTAGGAGGGTATATATCATTTGATACGACCCAAAAGTGTAACACATAGAGGGAGTGACTTTTGACCCAAGGTTTCTTTGGATCAAATTCGAATCTTGACTTTTTAAGTCGTTTGAGCCACGGCCGTCTGTCTGGCTGTCCGGCTGTCCGGCTGGTACGCACGATATCTTTCGAAGGACGCGAATAAATGTTTTGAAATTTTGCACGAGCTAATATTTTCTCAAAATTACTTACGGTATTGGAAATGGGCTACATGGCCCCACCCCTTCTAGTAAAGCTATAATAGGATAACGTTTTGGAAAAAAATTGGAAGTCTAGCCACGCTCCTTCTGGCACCTCCCATACAAATGTACCTTTCCGCCCAACTTAAAGATGATGTAATAAAATCAATACACTCGATACAATGAACCCCAATTCTTTATTTTATAAAGCTATAGCAGGATACAGTTTTGGAGAAAAAAAAAAACTGGAAGTCTAGCCACGCCCCATCTGGTACCTCCCATTGCCATCTAGTACCGCCCACTTTAGAAATCGATTAATATTATTAATAGACCTAACGCGATCGTGCCCAAATTCTGTATTTAGTAAAGTTATAACAGGATAAAGTTTTGTAAAAAAATCTGGAAGGCTAGACGGGCCCCTTCTGGTACCTCCCATACAAATGTACCAATCCGCCCACTTTAGAGATGGAGTAATAATATCAATACACTCGACACGGTCGTGGCCAAATCAAATTCTGTATTTTGTTTAATTATAACAGGATAAACACCCATGCTCTGTAAAACAATTCGGTTTGAAAACAGACCGAAATCTGTACTTTTTACATATACTTTTTACCGATTTCGGTCTGTTTCCAAACCGAATTGTTTTCCAGAACATGGGTGAAAGTTTTGGAGAAAAAATTGGAAGTCTAGCGACGCCCCTTATGGTACCTCCCATACGAATGTACCTTTCCGCCCACTTAGAGATGGAGTAATAATATCAATACACCCAAAGCGATCGTGCCCAAATTCTGTACTTAGTAAATCTATAACAGGACAAAGTTTTGAAAAAAAAAACTGGAAGTCTAGCCGCGTTCCTTCTGGTAACTCCCATACAAATGTACCACTCTGTCCACTTTAGAAATCGAGTAATGATATCAATATAATAATGTTAGTCGGGTTGCCCGACTGAAACTTTCTTACTGATTTTTATATAAATAGAGTATTTACCTCAAAAAAAATATTCTATACGTGATGGACATTTTCACAAATCAAAACATCCATCCCTTATTCAACATATCCAAAATAGAGGGCAAGTCTTTTATATAGTACATAAATAGTTGTAATTTCTCAAATCTCTCTCAACTTACCTTAACTATTCTATTTAATGACAAGGCAGTTGTCAAAGCACCACCAGTAGCCAAAACATACGAAGTCACCAGTTGCCTAAAATGGAAAGAAATTTAAACGTTTTCAATTATTTTACATTTCAGTGATTTGATGTGACTTGTAAACTTACTCTGTTGACATGGGTGTTGAACCCGAACGATTTGTATAATTCACCACAGCATTGAATGTTTGATTCACCCATTGCCAGAAGACCACAGCGGGGGTAGTTTTGTAGAATGACAACATACCTGGACATGGTGAGAGGAGAACAAATAAATTAACATGAATCAAATGGTCCCAAAATATTTATTAATTTAATGAAAGTTGAACGAACGAACACAACAAAATGTTATGAAATTGTTATTGCACAATGTCCGGAATAGAAATTGAGCGTACAACAAGCGAGTGTCAGTTGAACGGTCAATGACAGCACGCAATGATCTTGAAATTTGAACAAAATGAAAGCAAAAAACAAAACTATTTGGCGGCAAAAACAAAAATATTTTTATATGAAGACAACACAAATTTCAATAGAAGGAAGAATTGTGTGATCGTTGCTTAGTCTTCTAAATTCAAATTACATACATATGAGTTTCTTAATACTTACAGCCTGTAATCAATGTATTCATGGGCACCTGAGCCGACATGCGACCAATGATCAACGATTTCTCTCCAGTCTCGGGATGAAAAGCAGAGTCATATAGATACTTGGCCCTCCACAGATCTTCGACATTCTTAACATCGGGCACTGGTTTGCCAGCGCGATAGTCGGTGACAATACGTTTGGCGCGTTCCAAATCTCCATTGGAGGCCAACAGATTCAAAGGATTCGTGAGTAGAAAGAAATGTTTGGCACGATTTACATAAGTGCTCTGATCATATTTGGGCTGATCAATATCAACTTTAGGTAATTCAGACATTTTATGTTTAGTTGCTAACTGCTGCTGCCGAGATGGTACGTCGATAACCTTGAAGAGAACGAAGAATAATGAATGAACGAAGAAATAATAATACACATATTTTGAATTTAAAAACAAAATTATCTTTACTACGTATTAATAAGCAATCAGTTAGTTGGCTTATCTGTGTGCGGCCTGGAAGGGAGATGTTTATAGCTAATGATTTGATTATAATGTTCAAATAATTAAAAAGAGTCTTATCAGCACGCAGAAACTTGGCAGTCCAGTTGACAAGTTAATGTTGTTTCTTAAAGGGCCTTTTATTCCTTCGCGTGTTAATTTCAATTTTGTATTGTAATAGACTATTAATGTTTGGTTTTTATATACCTACATAGTTTCTTTAGCATTATACGACTGCATTATCAGTTGTCCTTATGTATTGTGTGCGTAGAAGTCATATATTTATACATAGTTCCATTATCGTCATAGTACTATGTTGGAGTGTGACAATTATGATGTGTGTGTAATCTTGTATAGTTTTAATTGTATTCTTAGCTTTGCGTTCTCTTTGATGTGTTCTGTTTAAACTTCTTAAATTGAGTTAATTATTTAAGAGCGGCAACAACACCATTTCCTAGCTAAACTTAATAATGAAAGGGTGTGTTAATGAAATTTATAATTTCCAATATGAATTTTTCCACAATATTTATCCATACAGTATCTTCTGAGATAACTTTTGTGCTGAACCATTACAGACATTTTATGGCTCATTTGTTGCAAGACTGGCATAAGTCAAAGAATATGATTTTTGAGTTAATGATGTAGAATTGATCGTTATATTTTACTTTTATTTAAAGTTGTGTACAAAATTCGAATTAATTATTTGTTATACTCTCCGCTTGATGATCTTTGATCTTCGCAAGGTGGTAGTAAATTAAAAACTTAAAACGCGTTTTCTGCAGAATCAAATTTTTTAACCCTTGCTTATTTTGCAACAAAAGAGCGATATGTTACAAAATTTTAACATAAATATATTTGTTAACAATAATTTAATTTAATTTTTACAAAGAATCACTTAAATGAAGTTGCGATTTTAATAAATTTAAAATTTATTTATATAAAAAAATAATATAATATAATAAAAGAAAAAAATATTTTTTAATATAAAAATTAAATTAAACAAATTTTTGTCTGTTGGTATGGCCATCACTTGAGAAGGCATGGACCGATTTGACTAATTTTTCGTTATAATGTTTGTAAAAGCCCGAGAAAGGTTTTTAAAAAAAAAAAATTTGTCCATGCCCATTTCAAGGCCCACTTTTTTAATACATCTAAAATTCCTATAAAACGGTCTAAAAAATTTATTGCTTTACATATTTAGCTCTTTAATATTTTATATGGAAAATAAAACAGGTTATGTATTTTATAAATTTTAGATTAAATGGGCGGAGTGGCAGGTAGCACTCGATATTTCTGGTTCAAATTTGGAGATACAATTTTTGTTTTCGATCAGTGGGCGGAAAGGGTGTAGCGAAACTGTATTTAAGACCAAGAGAGAAATATTTTAACATCCTGATAATACCCTGCAACACAATAATGTATATGCAGACTAAATTTGTATATTCGATCTGTGGCCGATGTGGGTGTGGCAAAACTGTATTTTAGTCCTAGGGAGATAAAATTTGGTACACAGATAGTACTCGGCAGGTTTGTTTAAAATTTGCAGACGAAATTTGTATTTTCAATCTGTGGGTGGATGGGCGTGGCAAAACTGTATTTAAGTCCTGGAGATATAAAACTTGATATTAAATTTATTTATAAATTTTCGATTTTGAAAAAACAAAATGGCGGAAATATTTTTTACAATATACTTGCATTTAACGGATATTGCGCCAAAAAACAAAATGGCGGTCATTTTTTTTAAAATGCTGGAATTCCACCAATATTGTGCCTATGGAGGTTTTTAGGGTCGCTGGTTTTGAATATGGAGTCAAATTTAAAAAAAAAAGAAAATGGAGGATTCGAAATGGCAATTTTTTTTTTCTAAAAATACTGGAATTCAGCCGATATTGTGCCTATGGGGTCGCCTAATTTGTATCCGGATCCAAATTTTGAAAAAACAAAATTGAGGAATTTTTTTTAATAAAATGCTTGAATTTAAGTGATATTGTGCCTAAGCGGGTTTTCGAGATCGCTGATTTTGAGTCCGGGGTTAAATTTTGAAAAAAAAAAAACAGAATGGCGAATACTATTTAGCGGACATTTTGTTCAGTAAAATTCCAGTCTTTTTGAAAATAATATCCGTCATTCTGTAATGGCCACTTTGTTTATTTCATCACCCTACGGGTGGGAAGGTTTAAATCATTTGATTCGACCCAAAAGTGTAACACTTAGAAGGAATCACTTTAGACCGTAGGTTTCGTTGAACCAAATTCGATTCTTAACTTTTTATGTCGTTTGAACCATGTCCGTCTGTCTGTCTGCTGTCCGGCTGGTACGCACAATAACTTTTGAAAGACGCAACCAAATGTTTTAAAACTTTGCACGAGTTAATATTTCCCCAAAACTACTTACGGTCTAGTAAATGGGCTTTATGCCCCCGCCCCTTCTGGTACCACCCATACAAATGTACCATTTCGTCCACTCCGGCCACTTTAGAAATCGAGTAATAATATCAATACAACCAACCAAATTGGAAATCTAGCCACGTCCCTTATTGTACCTCCCATACCATTCCGCCGACTTTAGAAATTGTGTAAAAAAGAAAATTTTCTCACGCAAATTTCTACGCCCACTTTGCCCAATATATCTAAATTTCCAAATTACACTAAAATGCTCTATAAAAATATATTTGTTTACGACGATCACGAACTGAGTGAAGGGTATATTAATTTTGTTCTATCATTTTTAACGCCCATATGGGGGGTAGGTTTGACTAAGTAAATATGGGTTTTTCCAGCGAAGGACGGACGATTTCATAGTATAAAATTGCTATATTTTTTACATTTTTTTAAATCATATAATGAATTTCTTTAAGTTTAACTTTCGTTGGAAAGTCTCCTCTTTCCATATCCTCTGAGAAACTTAAAGGTTCATATTTATCAGGGTACGGAAAACCGTGAAGGTACGGAAAACCGGTTTTTTCGTAACTCAAAATTTTTGGGGTTTTGAGAAATTTTAAAAACAGATTTTTGTTGAGCTCAGCAGCACCTACAAGAAAAATAGTATAATTTTTCTGGTATTGTTCTTTTTGTAGCTCTGTGTTATCTATAGAACAATGCGTGTGTCTGCAACGTGTGTCCGTAACGCACAATTAGCTTTAATTAATTATTGAATTAGAATAGACGATATTTTACAAAAAGGAAAATACTGCTCACATAAGAAATTTGGCTAAATTTTACAAATTTTCATAATCTACTAGGGTTTTTACACATATCAACAAAATCGGGAACGTGAGTCGAGTTTGCTGTGCTCTCAAACTAAAATTCTAAATTCTTGTCAAAGTGAGATGATTGCGAAACATATCAAAATTTCTCTATCGATTTTCTTGGGAAAGGACACAGTTCATTTATAACAGATCTGAAATTGCGACCAAAGTGTCAAACTAAACACTTTTAGCTTAGTTCTGAGTCTTTAACTTAAACTGTAATTTTGATATTTTCTTGGATATTTTCTACACGAAAATTTTCTCCTGGGACACCTTTTTTGAAAAATAAATTTTGTTCATGTATTACTTTTGTACGAAATTTTCTAATAAAATTGTTTTCTAACATCATTATCAATGATAATTTCCTTCTGTGACACTTTTCTATATCCAAAAATACTTCAGATTAAATTTATTTTTTGTTATGTAAAATATCTTTATTATTTTACCTAAGAATCCTACCTCACTTCTTAATCCATATCTTAACATTCTGTTAAGGAAATTAATTTTAATCATACCGATGGCAAACACAATTGCTTTAACGGAAGAGTGCAATTGCGCGTTCTTATATTTGTTTATGTTAATAGAAACACTATTTGGGCACGTTCCTTTTGGGGTATCAGATTTTTGTGTGAAATTTTTACAAACAGTTTGTGTGTGTGTGCAAAGGTTTGATTAGATACAATTACGTGAAGTCAAACGTATTTACATATGCGACTTACAAACAGCGTCATAAGAAATCGTATCACTCAGCTGTTTCTATATATCAAATTCATCAAACAAAAAAATGTATGAATGGAGGAGAATAACACAATGAGTATAATATTCTTGAATGGGCCGAATAGTGAATGCGCCACGTTTTACTGTATTTGTATTGCGTTGTTTAAAAATGAAAGAAAATCGATTATTTAATCGTATATGAATGTAGCGAGGGGGTTCGCTGTGCTGTGATATACATATTTTGTTTGTCACGAGTTTTGAGTTACAATATTAATTGTCAAAAAAATTAACTTTTAATTGGCTTATGGAAATGGTGTATTTTTGACTTGCTCGTCTTTGTAATAATAATCTGTAGGCGCTTGGCGCTTTTAATTGTCACTCTTTAGTTTTTGTGTAATATTGTAGTAAAACAAACAACAGATAATAGGCAAATGACTTTCATCTTTGGGATTTTAGTCTAACAAGGCTACATAATTTTCTATTCATATAGTTTTGGAAAATGAAGAGAAAAGACGACGTATTCTTCCGAGTGTGATAAGAATGGTTATATGCAAACACACGACCGTTCTACAGTGATTTTATGGAAAAAAATGTAACAGACTGGATGTGACATTTTGAAGTTAAGGAAGATACCAGAATGGGTTAGTCGAAATAGTCAATATTCATTCTTGAGTCTTTTATTGATTAGCGATACTACTGGTTTATTTGGGCATTTGTATGAGAAGCAACAGAAGCGGTTTGGCAAATGTTTTGGTTTTATGAGTTTTTGCCTACTATTTAAAGAAAGTTGAACTGAAATTTGATATTCTGCAGCTTTTTGTTCGGAAGTTATATGAAAGATACTAATTTTCCCGAAATAGGACTTTTTATAGTGAAAGGTGCCTAAAAGGATGAAGCAAATGTTTCGGTTTTATGACGTTCTCCTATTAATGTAAGGAAATTTAACTAAAAAAACATAATATCTTCCAGCATCCCGTTTTGCAGCTATGGTAAGCAAATCCGATAATAGGTAAATTTGTATGGGAGGTACCAGAAGGGAAAGGCCATTATAGCCCACATTGTGTTTTATATATATATACTTAGATTGTTATACTACAACAAGTAAAAAAGTTTCAGTGGGATAAACCATATGTAAGTCTTACCCTTAGTAAAAACATAAAATTAGCAAGTACAACAATTTTAGGTATTTTGGGACGTACCAGAAGGGGCATGGCTAGACTTTCAGTTTTTTTCACCAAAACTTTATCTTCTTATAGCTTAACAAACTACAAAATTTGGACACGATCGCGTTAGTTGTATTAATGTTGTTACTCGATTTCTTATGTGGGCATAATGTAACATTTGTATGGGAGGTACCAGAAGGGGCGTGGCTAGACATTTTTTCTTCAAAACTGTATCCTGTTGTAGCTTAACAAATTACAAAATTTGGGCACGATCGCGTTGGTTGTATTGACATTATTAATCGATATCTAAAGTGAACGGAATGGTACATTTGTATGGAAGATACCATAAGGGGCGTGGCTAGACTTTCAGTTTTTTTCCCCAAAACTTTATCCCCTTATAACTTTACTAAATGCAGAGTTTGGAAACGATCGCTTTAAATGTATTAATATTGTTGCTCGATTTCTGGGCGGAATGTTAAATTTGTATGTAAGGTACCAGAATGGGCCCGGTCATGTAGTCCATATTCAATCCCGTAAGTAGTTTAGAGAAAATACTAACCAATGCAAAGTTTAATAACCATTGGTTACGTCTTTCGAAAATTATCGTGCGTACCAACCGGACAGACAAAGAGATAGGCGGACTGGATCAAAGTCATGAATCAAATTTGGTTCAAAGAAAACTAAAGTCTAAAGTGACTCCTTACACTTTAGGGTCGTATCAAATGATAAATAGAGTGTCATGTGCTAAATTTGTTAAGGCCTGTGACAAAATGTGGGTTTTGGTCAATATAACATTTCAAAGCTTATAATCAATTGTACAGAAAGTACTAAAAGTTGTACTGGGAGTCCATTAATAATAAAATTGCAATGGGTAAAAGTACACTTCAGCTATAAGCATGTGCAAATTCGTAAATATACCCATATTCGCTCAAAAAATACATAACACAGTACAACACATGATTTTGGGACTAAATTCTGAAAACTACACGTGAAAGTAGCCCCAAAAAGAAGAAGTTATGCATCATCCGTTTTGTCAAGTTACATGCCATTATAATTTTATATCGATTTGAAGTTAGTAGGTATCGTATAGGGGAATTTGACACGTTTTAGGCTCTTTTGTTTGACATAACTCGAGAACCACTAATCCAATTTAGCTGAAACAAATTTAAAAAAAAAATTAAATAAACCGGGTAACCGGTTATTTTTTCGAGTTTTGCTTTGTTGACAAAAACAAGAATGTTACTATAATAAGCAATTTAAATTAAAAATGTTAAAAATAGCGTTTGGTAGGGAGCGTTTAACAGAAAAACATGTCTAAATCTAATTCTTATCTAAAGCCAGCTTATTAATACATTCAATTACAAAGTGCAACATATGAAAGCCTTAGGTGAGTATATTACCGGTGAAGTTTTCATTTTACCTAAAATAGACTTTGAAATGGGGACTAAAGAACTACGTTTCTTACTCGTATTGCTTTAGTGCATTTCCGATATCAGATGTCTACAATAAAATTTAACAATACATTTTTTTATGGAACATTTTAACTCAGTATTTCGAGAAAAGTAAAAAAAGATCTTCAAAGGGGATTTTACACGATTCAAATGCTCCACAAAAATATTTTACATGGGGTGCTCTAAGACCAAAAATCGATATCTCCAACATTTACTACTCAATTTGTCTCTTTTCAAATCACTGTCTTAATGTTTGTTATTATTTTAGTACATATTCGATATCAGATGTCTTCAATGAAATTTAACGATGAATTTATTTGTGGAACATTTAAACTAACTATCTCGACTCCTTACGTGTCCTGTTCGTCCATATTTCAAGAAAAGTGCCGTGAGATGGGACTTTAGAACATTAAAATTTTCTACAGATGTTGCTTAGAAAAATTCTGTGAAGCTGTTCTAAACAAAAAATCGATATCTTTAACTTTTCATTATTTCGCAAAACCGGAAAAAACCGACCTCAAAAAACCGGTTTAATCGGTTATTCCAAAATCGATATTTTGTACAAACCGGTTGACGGTTTCCAGTTTCGGTTTTGTATACTCTAGTCCCAAATCAATGAGTTGAAAAATGTTGTACTGTGTAATTTAATAACGATTTATTCCTTACTACTATCCCGATATTCTCATTGTTTAACAAATTATGGACTTTAGTGACAAAGGAACTCTTATAAAGTTTTTCTCCTGATATCTGATATGGATATATCATTTAAATCGACCTAAAAGTGTAACACTTAGAAGGAGTTAATTAAGATCCATGTCCGTCCGTACGGACTATAACTGTCGAAACACATTAAAACTTTGCATGGGTTAATATTTTCCCAAAACTACTTTCGGATTTGCATATAGGCTACATGTCCACTCCCCTTTTGGTATCTCGCATATAAAATGTACCATTCCGACCATTTGAGTAATAATATCCATATCCCCAACGCGATCGTGCCCAAATTCTGTATTTATTTAAGCTATAACAGGATAAAGTTATAGAGAAAAAGTTGGAAGTCTAAATGTGCTTTTCCACCCACTTTAAAAATCAAGTAATAATATCAATACAACAAACACGATCGAGCCCAAATTCTGTATTTTTTAAAGCCATAACAGCATCAAGTTATGGAGAAAAAAATAGAAGTCCAGCCACGGCTCCTCTGGCACCACCCATACAAATGTATCATTCCGCTCACATTTTACTGAGGGTGAGGGTATATTTAAGTCTGGTTTAATTAAGACTGAAACTTTCTTAATTGTTATATATAGGAGACGCTACGCCTAACTACTACACACAATAGTGGAATATAAACTAACTTTAATATAACAAAACCCCATTTATCGTTTTTGTTACCATTTTAGGTCAACCTATTTGTCATTCAGGCGAGGTGTGATCTAAATTTTAACACTTTTCTAATTTATTTATTCATTTGTAATCAGTTTAACATCGACTTTTTCGATTGTCCCGTTTCACCCTGAAATACATTCTTGTCCTATAGTAAAAAGATTTTCTTTAAAAAACCATTTATTTTTTACGTAACATTTAAAATTACTCACATGGAAATTTCGTTTAATCCTAGTTTAAATTGTCTTCCAGCGTGATATTGGCGAAACTATTCAATACAAATATTTCCCACTTAATTTTAACAAAAAATCTGCTGAATTGCTCTTTGATATTAAGCGTATTTAATACAAATACACATGCCATTTACTCAACTCTTAGTAATCTTTATTTATTTACATATTTATACGTATAAAATCTGTACCATAGATAGTTAGCTGATAATAAAAGTTCATCTACGATTGTTATTGTTTATTGATGAGCTGTCTGTAGGGTGTTCAAAACCGAAACCGAAAAACCGTAAACCGGTTTTTTTATTTAAAACCGTAAGCCGGTTTTTGCAAAAATTCCATTTTCGAATAACCGGTTTAACCGAGTTTTTTTCTTCGGGTACTCGGTTTTTTTTAAATTAGTTTGAAATTGAATTTTAAAATTTTACAAAGCTTCTAAAAGCATTCCTGTTTTTAAAATGTAAAAAGATTTTTCTAAATTAATTTGAAATTTTATTTTAAAATTTTCCAAAGTTTCTACAAACATTCTCGTTTATAAAACGTTAAAAATTTTTTCTAAATTAATTTGAAATTGAATTTTAAAATTTTACAAAGTTTCTTAAAACATTCTTGTTTATAAAATGTAAAAATTTTTTTCTAAATTAATTTGAAATTGAATTTTAAAACGTTAAAGAGCTTCTAAAACCATTCTCGTTTACAAACAATGAATACCCTAATTATATATATTAGGGCCGGAAAATATCCTACAAGCTAATCCTGTGTAAAGTAGTCTAAAAAGGCCGAAGCGAATGAATTTGCTAACGAGCTTTTTAAAAGACTTTATCCCGCAATTTCCCCAACAACGGCAGAGGCTATTAACATTTCAGATTGTGAGATGGGGGAATCTCCTAATGGTAGTCTTTGCAACGATTTAAACATGACAGTAAATAACATCCAAAATCCACCAGTGAAAACAAATTGCAATGACACAAGCCTATATGATGATTTCAACTATTTCGATAGATTTAATAAAAGGACAGAAAAGCTCAACATCCTTCTAAACGCTCTTTTGCCAATAAATCCTACTTCCACAATAAGTGAGCGCGTGTTTTCTGTATCAAGCTTTATAAAAACGAAACAGAAGAATTGACCCAAAATTTAACACATAAATTGCATATTATTTCTTAAATTCTATTTTTATCAGTAAGAAAGTTTCAGTTGGGTGAGCCGACTTACATATACCCTTACCCTCAGTAAAACATATAATTTTCTAGTATATTGATATCATTACTCGATTTCTAAAGTGGGCGAAGTGGTACATTTGTATGGGAGGTACCAGAAGGGGCGTGGATAGACTTAAAGTTTTTTTCTTCAAAACTTTATCCTGATTTAGCTTTAATAAATACAGAATTTAGGCCCGACCACGTTGGGTGTATTGATATTACTGCTCCATCTCTGAAGTGGGCGGAATGGTGCATTTGTATGGGAGGTTCCAGCAGGTACGTGGCTAGGCTTCCAAATTGGTTCTCCAAATTTTTATTCTGTTTGAGCAATACTAAAAACAGAATTTGGTCACGATCGCGTTAGATCTATTAATAATATTAATAGATTTCTAAAGTGGGTGGTACCTGATGGGTATGGGAGGTACCACATGGGGCGTAGCTAGACTTCCAGTTTTTTCTCCAAAATTTTGTCCTGCTATAGTTTTACTAAATGTAGGATTTGGACACGATCGGATTGGGTGTATTGATAGAACATACTAAATAAATGCATTTTTTTAAACCAAATTATTTTTTTTATAAGTATTTTTAACTTTTTAGGAAAAAAACCGAAAAAAAACCGGTTAAACCGGTTTTCTTTAAAATGCTGTATTCGAAATCCGATTTTTCTAAAAAATCAATTTTTCGAATAACTCGGAAACCGGGTTTCTACAAAAAGGAGGTATTTGAACACTCTAGCTGTCTGTCATAAGTGCTAAATAATGTTTATAACCATCTAACGAAACCAAATAGAGATAACATTAAAACTAAACATGTGTAATTTTTTAGAGTCGTCGATAATCTCTACCTAATCAAATCCGACACAGAGAGAGAGAGCAAAAAAAAAACTATATAAAAACCCTAGGTGATATAAAATATCTTGGATGTCAATAAGAGAAATCTTTTGGTTTCGGTGTTCAGTGTCATAATACTAACATTTATATAAATCTTCCACATAGGATTTTTTTTAATTTATACCGCATAATAGTTTTTTTTTAAACAAAAGTAGCCAGATTGATGACGTTATAACATTGAATTCTGCATCAACTATTCTAACTTCCCCTCCATTAACAACAATACAATAGGACCAGCGGTCATTATCTGCCAATGGAAGTAATTATCGTATGATTGTCAGGGTCATCATTCTTTACAAAATTATGCAGTAACAATATAAGATATTGTTTTTTTGTTGTTGTATCACAAAGTCTTATCGCCGGACGAACATTTAATCGATTTCACTGAAATTATTCTTAAATTACTTAGCACTTTGTTGTTACGTACCAGTAGCTGGCTGATGAGTCCGAGCTGTAGATAACTGAAATAGTTCAGTGCAATTTCTTATGGGGCGATTAGTAACACAACACAACATGAATGCTCTTCAATTATACGTACAAACATATGGTTCTTATCAGCTTTTCTTGGTTTTGAGAGTTCCCAGAGCAGGTCGCTGTCAAATTTTTGGAAATTTTTATTTTGAAATGTGTAAAAATGTAATAGTGATGAAAATGTCACAAAACAGAATATTTTTGAAATTTGTCGAGCTAATAATGAAAAGTTTTTAGTTTTACTAAAAAAAAAACGAAATATTACCTTTGTACAGTAGTGCGATATCGTTTTTTATGGGAATAATTTTGTAATTTGTAAACAGAACCATAGTATTTTAATGATTTGGAACAAAAGAACAAAAATAATTGTTTAATATTGCATTTTAAATACGAGTTAGACTGTTATGTTTTGTGACTTATAATATATGGGGACTTTACCGAAATCTATGCCCATAAGCTATATTTTTGTACCTTATTGTTGGAGTATAAAAAGAGTCAAAATTTCGTTAGGAATTGAGGCAAATCCGGTCGTGGGGAGATCCCTGGTTCGATTCCCGGCTCTAGTCATATACATTTTTCTTTCATTGCCGGCCCCCTCGATTTTGTCGACAGCAACTTCGCAGTATTAGTGTCGAGTTAATCGGCAAGTCTAGTAAAAAGCTTCTCAAACAGTGACGTTCGTATTCGTCGATAACTAAGTAGGTGACGTTTGTTGTAAATCTAAAATAGAAAGCGTGTTAATTTACAACAACGCGAGAGATTACCCATACGAGTGCTTCATTCATGGTGTGTAAAGGGAAATTAAGTTTTAAGCTAATTGAGGCAAATCGTAGTAAACGGCCAATATATTATATAAACAGTTGTTGTTATTTGTGTGGAAGACACGTTATAATGTAATAAATGCAGACTTATTTTGATTCGTAGAGTCTATCATGAAGTCATCGGCAAAAACTCATATTGGTTTTTTCATAACTTCTAAACCGAAAGCTGAATGAAATTTGGATTCCGTTAGCTTATCTTGTAATAAGGTTAATCTCAGAAAACTGAGACATTGACCGAATTCACCTACATATATATACTATTTACATAAGTATTTTTTTTTTTGCAAGGCAAACACTTCTGAAAACCTTACTCTGAAATGAACTTGGGCAATATAGGTCGAACCCTTCTGGTACATCCCATACAAAATCACCTTTATTGGGGAAAAAATATTTTCCCCATAATTCGGAAACAAAAAACTACGGGATATTTGCATTTGGACAGGTAAATTACCTTTCAATAGTAGGTAAAACCTCAAACCTGACACAATAATGAAAATGGGTTGAATCGTCCTACCCCTTCTGGGTAGTTAGAATTTCTCCCATAACCCAAACGGATAACAGGAGGATATTTGAATTTGGTTGGTAGCATTATCTTGCAATAGTAGGCATAATCTCAGAAAACCGGAACATTTCGCACACCCCTTTTTGTACTTTTTATACAAATTACCGAATTCACCCATATAAGTATGTATACCCTAACCGTACGGGTAGGAGGGTATATATAATTTGATACTATCCAAAAGTGTAGCACATAGGAGGAATCACAGTAGACTCTAGGTTTCTTGGAACCAAATTCGATTCATGATTTTTTTAGGCTTTGATTCATGTCCATCTGTCTGTCCGGCTGGTACGCTAGATAAGTTTCGAAAGACGTAATCAATTGAAACTTTACATGGGTACCTCCCATACAAATGTATCATTTCCATACACTCCCATATAAAAGTTCCATTTCGCCCACTATAGAAATTGAGTAATGTTATCAATAAATTCAACTCGATCGTGCCCAATTTCTGTATTTTGTTAAAATATAACTGGATTAAGTTTTGAAAAAAAATTGAAGTCTAGTCCACCAAATATAAAAATAGAGTAATAATATTAATAAACCCAACGCGCCTAAATTCTGTATTTTGTTTAGCTATAACAGGATAAAGTTTCAGAGGAAAAACTGGGAATCTAGCCACGCCCCTTCTGGTACCTCCCATACAAATGTACCATTTCGCCCTCTTTAGAAATCCAGTAATAATATCAATACACTCAACGCGATCGTGCCCAAATTCTGTACTAAGTAAAGCTTTAACTGAATAAAGTTTTAGAAGAACAATTGCAAGTCTAGCCACTCCCCTTGGGGTACCTCCCATACAAAAGTAACATTCCGCCCAATTTAAAAATCAAGTAATAATTTTTATTTTCCCAACGAGATCGTGCCTAAATTCTGTGTTTTGTAAAGCTATAAGTGGATAAAGTTTTAGAAAAATACCGGAGGTCTTACCACGCCCCTTATGGTACCAACTTTAGAAATTGAGTAATATATCAATACATTCAACGCGATCATGCTATAACTGGAAGTCTAGTCACGCCCCTTGTGGCACCTCCCACACAAATGGACCATTCCGCCCAAATTAGAAATCGAGTAAAAAGTAATATCAATACATCCAACGCGATCGTGCCCAAATTCTTATTTAGTAAAGATAAAACAGGATAAATATTTGCCATAAAAAACCGGAAATCTGGTACCTCCCATGCAAATGTACAATTCCGCCCACTTTATAAATCGAGTAATATTATGATATCATTCTGTATTTTGTTAAGCTAAAACTGGATAAAGTTTTGGAGAAAAATTGGAAGTCTAGCACGCCTACTCCAATACCTTCCATGGAAATGTACCACTCCCCCCACTTGAGGAATCGGCTACTAATATCAATAAATCCAACGGGATCATGGCTAAATTCTGTATTTTGAAAAGCTTTAACAAAATAAAGTTTTGGAGAAATAATTGGAAGTAAAAATACATACACAAAAATGTTTACACTTGCAAAATATATGTTTTATTGATGGTATATGTAAGTCGGTTTTCCCGTCTGAAACTTTCTTACTTGTCATACAAATCTTTGTTATGTATAACATATAATCATTAATTGAACATTGACTTAAGTTTACGAAAGAGATTCGTTGTGGTGTCCCTACAGGTACCAATCATTTGTCAGTCAATTTGTTAATACTTTCTATGTTACACTGTAAACATTTATGCAGTTTTAATACATGTCTGAAAACGTCAAGCCATATAATAGAAAGTCCTATCATTAACCGGCAAAAAATAATACAGGGTGACTAATAAAAGCCGCTACCATCATGCCTGATGAGGCAATGCCTGAACGATCTGAACGACAATGTTAGGAATGAAAAATAACTGAGGTCGAACATAGATTTTACCCCTCTAGGCGGCGCAATGGAAGCGACAGGAGCAGATATCATAAAAAATGATAAAAAAAATTGAATGGATACTCCTTAACAGTTGAATATAGAGGGCAGATATGTTTTGAGAAACTATTGGGGTTGCAAAAATATTGGTGGTCGATCATACATTTGACTTCTCTAGGGGCACCTATAGAGCAGTTAAAGCGGTGAGAGCAAAATTTATAAAGAAAATAATGATGGGGGGTATGTTTGGGGAAAATGTTAAGAGGGAAAAGTGAATAAGGAACGGTCATACAATTTACCACTCTAGGGTCGATTTCGGGGCAGTTGCGGGGCTTGATGTGGATTTTTTCCCCTTCTCCACCAATTTTAACCACGATGTGATGTCATTTAACCTCATTCCACCTCACCGGCATTTTTTTTCCCAACCACATAAAATTTGTAGACCGGCCCGTATTCAAATTTTGTTACTCAGAATCTCCATACAACACTATCGCACCCCTACTGTACTGCCCTTCTATGAAAGAAAGTCACATCTTCATTTTAGTAGTTTAGAGGTATGTAACTTCTACGTTTCGTATCTGTCGAGTCTTAAATTAAATATTGGACTTTAAAGTTACATATCTTAAAACTACTAAATTGTGATGATGAGATGTGACTTTCTTTCCTAGGAGGGCAATGTACATAAATATAATAACTTAACTTAAAAATCGGTTATTTCATTAATTCAAAGTTAAATAATATCAACTAGAATAAAGGACATAGGGTGAGGGTGCTTATCAGTCAGTTTACTTGACTGAAATTTCTGTTCTGGTTTTGAATATTAATTGACAACTTTTATATTTCAAATGGGATTTTTGAATTTCAAAGGGAATTTTTAAATTTTTACTGATTTTCTTCGAAGTTTAATGGGAAACGGTGAAATGAAGTATTTTGTTGTCTACAATAATTTAATTCTACAAAGCACATTTTCTTAAACCCTTTATGTGATGTTTCGCCTTTGCTAAAACTTTCGCAAGAGCCCTCTACTGAAATTCAATATCTTAAGGGGGTGGAGGGTTGAAGGCCCTCTAAATAAAAAGAAAAAACAACAAAAACGTTACCGAGTTCATTGATTTGTTTCCTTATTCTGTGCATTATTTAACAATTTGGACTTGCGAATTTTTTTTTACCAAATTTGTTTGCATACATTTCAAAACTTTTCCATAATCCCCAAAAGAAAAGTCTACAAAAACCAAGAACAATCACAACGATTTCTTTTACTACGCCGAAAAAAAGTTCACTGAGTTTTCAAGAGCAATGTCAAATGTTGTATTCCGCCTTGCAGTAAATGCTGCTCGCTCTCAGCTGCCACCCACCCCCTCCGCTTTCTTTCGTAATGTGTGATGAGGTGAGGCACAACCCAATCAACACACGTCGTCGTGCGCTGTATGGGGAGGGCAGAAAGTGAGACACGTTGTGGCGCTTTGTCTGCCGCATATCATTAATTCCTTATCACTGGCTTTTTTTTTGCTTTTTTGGGCAAATAATAATGACAACAAAACAATTTCACACTTGTTACATAACACACGAAAAACAGCCGAGTTTGTTTAAGAGCTGTTTGTTCTACAATCAATTTGTGCGATAATACCGAAAATTCTTTAATTTCTTAATTACGTTTAGTATTCTTTCCGTTTCTTCTCGCTTCTTTCACTCTGTACACAGTGTACACCACCTTGGAGATTTGCAAAACTTTAGGGCGGCTGAGCAAAACCAGCTGGTTCTAATTCTTCTCTATCTCATCGTTGATTTTTTTTATTTTCATTCTCCAAACCAGCCAACAAACATCAAACTCTGGTAATTGTTCTTGTTTTGTTACCTTCTAAATTCACTGAATCCGTCACTCCGTACGTTTTTTTTTCTGTGTGACTTTCTACTGTGAAGCGCGCACGTCTTCTATGAGTTTCGACCGGTTTGGCAGTAGATTGAAAACTGTTTGTTTGCTATCTGACAGCAGTTTTAACTGTGGACTCATTCGTATGTGGCCGCTTAACAGAGCCTTAACAGCGGAGCTGTGAACAGTGAACAGCCGAAAAAAGCTAAGCAAATATCCAATTGTTGGTTTAGGTTTTATTTTTTGGAAAAAAAAGCTTACACACTTGTTTTATGTGTTGTAGTTGTAGTACATATTTGCCCTCCACTACTTACTCTCAATGGGCCCTGGCCACTCTCACTGGCAAACATTTGTTGTGTATCGCAAATGCGCAAACATCACATCGTGCCTGTTGTCCAGTGTTTATGTCAAAAAGCCGCCTAGTGAGTGGTTGCTATCACCCATCCACGTTATGTTAAATCACAGTTCGTCGTTATCAGCAGCATTTCTATTTGGAATGTCAGAGAGCCAGAGAGTTTTTAAAAGAGGGTGGTGGGTGACGAATGTTGTTATGAGGGGTCTCGGAGATGTGTGAAGTAGGTTGGTTCAAAAAATCAGAGAACCAAGAGCACAGTAAATTCGTACTGTTTTATGGGCTTTGTGCTCAGTGTAAATAAACCGCATTTGTTTGGTACAGTGAAAGAAAAAGTTACTTAGAAATGGGAGTATACAAATAGGATGAAATACAATTTATGTACTTTGGTGATGCACAGTGTTTTGTTTCCATACAAAGATGGGATAAAAATACTGTGCAGCAAAATGAAGGTCATTGTCGGCGGATGAATAATTTATTTACGGAATGAAAGCCTTATGTGAACTTTATTTTATTTTTGTACAATATTTGAATGTTGCAAAGTCCCTTTAGAAATGTTTTAATCCTCGTTCAATTTCATTAAAGACGTCGGTTATCGAAACTACACTAGCACATAGCCAATTCAAACTCTATTGTTGAAAATTCTCCAGGCCAGAAAAAGTTTCTGTCCTCTCGAAATTTTAATATACCCATCTAAGGTTGTATTAACCACCATACATAAGAATGAATTTTGGTACATAGTTGTAATACATTATCCAACAAAAATAGAACATAACAAGAAGTAGTAAAAAAGCTGAATTTCTGAATCAGAAATGATTTTAACATTGGCTTGTCATAGAAAGGAAGTATTCTATTCTTTCATACATTTCAATTATTTAATATGAAGTAGTGATAATAGCAAAAGTACTGTTTGCTGTCTTAAAAGTACTTGTGGTACAATAAATGTAACGAATGCACTTCTTGTTAAATATAATAAAATACTTGTAGAAACAATAAATGTACTTATCGTTACAATTAAAGCAATTTTTGATACAATAAAAGTACTAGGAGTTACAATACATGTTACAATGAAATCACTTTTTGGCATATAAAAGTACTTTTTTAGTTCTAAAAAAGCACTTTTTAGTACTAAAATATAACTTGTTATACAATAAATGTACCTGTGGGTACAATAAAATACTGGCCAGTACATTAAAAGTGCTTGTCAGTATAATAAAAGTACTTTTTGGTATATTTAAAGTCTTTCTTGATACAAAAAAGTACTTTTTTAAACTAAACCAGAAGAGAAATTTCAGTCAGGTAAACTCACTGATAAATACCATCACCCAATGTAAGATATTATTTAAGTCTTGAGTTATTGAAATTAACCGATTAAGGGTTGTAGATAGGACTTTCGGTCGTAATACCTTCTTTTCAAGATAAATTAACTGACCAAATTTCATTAACCCCGAGGTGCCCGATTAGAACTTATGGCAGAAATATTAATTTTCTAAAAAAAGGTTATTTTATATGAGAGGTACCAGAAGGGGTCATTCTAGAGTAAAATTTTCATAAGCGCACATTTTACGCAAAAATTTTTGACTCGATGAATTGTATGGGAGATACCAGAAGGGGTGTAACAAAGGTTTCCTTTTTTTAGGGTTTGTGTACTATTATAAGATAATTAAACTGACCAAATTCAAATATTCTCTTTTTGTCCGTTTTGAAGTTATGAAATATATATTAATTACCCAAAAATCTGTCCATTGACAATCCCATTAATTCATTAGGAAAATTATTAACACTGGTAAATTTTCATAGGGATCAGTTAAGGATTACTCAAGTTATCCTGCCCACCAACCATCCAACCATCCAGCCACACAGACGGACATGGCTCAATCTTCTTAAAAAGTCATGAAACGAATTTGGTCTTAAGATACTTGAGGTCTTACACGTCTCCTTTAATGCCTTACACAATTTCTCGTATCAAATTATATAAACCATCATCCTTAAGGGTGATGGTATAAAAAGTACTTGTTCGTGCAATAAAGATCTTTGTCGGTGCAATAAAATTACTTGGTGTTACAATAAAAGAATTTTTTGGCACAACAAAATTAAGTTTTGGTACAATGAATAACTTCTTGCTAAGATAAAAGTACTTGATGGTATAGTACAGAAAAATTACTTGTTGGAAGTATTTCTTTGTGTAAAGTACTTCACTTGTGTAATCAAGGTCCTTCATACAATACAAATATACTTGTGTGTACAATAAAAGTACTTTTGGCATAGTACAAATATATCTTGGTATACTAAAAGGACTTCGTGGAACAATAACAATAATGTTTGGTATAAAAAAAAAGTACTTTTGGTATAACAAAAGTGCTTTGTTGTATAATCAATATCAGTTGGTACAATACCAGTACTTGTCGGTACAATAAAACAAATTTGGTTCAATAATAATAATAATTCCTAGCATAGTAAATGTACTTGTCGGTAGTTATACCCAGTAGGAAGTATCGTCACATACGACTTTGTCGTCAATACTGTTCTCAAGACAAAATTGAACTTGTCGTCAAAACATTCGGTTGACGACAAGCTGACCGACAAAATACTAATGTTATCGTGCATCAAACCAAAAAATTCAATGTAGGGGGACAATTACGACATAAAATTGAAGAGAGGAATGAAGAAGTAAAAAAATTTCAGTTTGTTGGAAACAGCAGTGGGAGACGGTTCATGTATCGAACGTTTTAATAAAACTATTTGATAATATAAATTATTAAGCACTGGTAACGACAATTTGACTGACATTGTCGCTCATCAGTTCGTGCATGACAAAGCGGACACTTTTATGAAAATTTCGTCGACGATTTGTATGGACGGTCCCCTACGTGTCATCAACGATTTACTATGGTCATGCACCTATCCTTGAGGATGTCTTGCAGACACTTCCTACTGGGTAGTGTTCAAATGCCTAACATTTTCAGAAAACCGTTTTCGGTTTTATTCGAAAAATAAATTTTTCCAACAATACGGCCCAGTAGGAAGTGTCTGCAAGACATCCTCAAGGATAAGTGCATGACCATAGTAAATCGTTGATGACACGTAGGGGACCGTCCATACAAATCGTCGACGAAATTTTCATACAAGTGTCCGCTTTGTCTTGTACGACCTGATGAGCGACAATGTCGGTCAAATTGACGTTGATGCCTAAATAAGCGACATGTCGCACACGCAATCATACACGACCTAAACCGACAAATTGTCGTTACCAGTGCTTAATAATTTAAATTAACAAATTGAAGTAGTTTTATTGAAAACGTGCGATATATGAACCGTCTCGCACTGCTGTTTCCAACAAACTGAATATTTTTTACTTCTACTTTCCTCTCTTCAATTTTATGTCGTTGTTGTCCCGTTACATTGAATATTTTTGTTTGATTCACAATCACATTAGTATTTTGTCGGTCAGCTTGTCGTCAACCGAATGTTTTGACAACAAGTTCAATTTTGTCTTGAGGATAGCGTTGACGACAAAGTCGTGTAAGAGATACTTCCTACTGGGACGGTTTTCGAATACTTGTTTTAGTAAAAAATCGGGTTAACCGCTCCGGTTTTTTCAGAAATTGTAAAATAAAACTAAATACGGCATTAAATGTGAATTTAATATGAAAATAACGAATATGATCACAAAATAACATCCATTTGACTTAAAGTTCATTCATTTCAAAGTGAGATACCAATCTTTTTCCAAACTAAATTCCAACAGTATCTTAGTGATATCCCAACTTTATAACTTACTTACTTACTTACTTAAGTGACCATTACAACTTACGAACGTGACCGGAAGTATTTAAGAATTCCATACGCTGCGTTCTTCAGTTAGTCCTAACAGATTGGGGCAAGTCGGCAACCGCTTGGTCCTTCCAACGGAGTTTAGATCTCCCTGCTCTGCGCCGTCCTTCAGGTTCGCCATCAAACACGTTTCTGTCTGGAGCATTTAAATCCATCCTGGCAACATGGCGCAGCCATCGTTGGATTCTGACTCTTTTAGCTACGTCGATGTCGTGGTAAAGCATCATATATTTTCGGAGTATTTTTTTCTCAAATACTCCTAGGTTTTGTATATCCGTTGTCAAAAGAACCCACGATTCGGCAACATACAAAATATCACTATTATTTAGTGATCTTAAATTAAAATCCTTTTTGCGATCGGGCACTTTGTTAAGAAGATAACTGCACATATAGCTATATCCATTTGCGATTTGATGCTTAATTTAGGAGATAATGGCAATTTAAATTATTCCCACCCATTTCAATGTAAGATGAAACAGTTTTCAAAGAAATTTCAATGAAAGCATCCATTTGCGGCAGATCATGCCCTCAAAACCACCCTATCATTTTCCTTTTTATATTTTTCCTGCACTGTAACAAATTTATAATCTGTAAACAGGGTTTTTCTGTGCTCTATTTTATTTAAAGCTGCAGTTTACACATGTCCTTTACGTAATTTCGCAATTTCGAGTTCTCTTTACAGTCTAACACAATACAACACATGATTTTGGGACTCAATTCTGAGAACTGCACGTGAAAGTAGCCCCAAAAAGAAAAAGTTCTGCATCATTCGTTTTGTCGAATTGCAAAAGATACATTCGTAACGCGCAACTAAAATGAACTGATACTCCTTCTTATTCTATAGCAAGCATGTCCATTTGCAATTATAGCTTTAGCCGTTTGGTATGGGTGACGGTGCTAGTTTTATCCCTTTTCGGCCTTTTTACCCCTAAATGTTCGATTTTCTAAAAACCCCATCTGGCGGCTCTCTAATTCTATAGGAAGCAATTCTATATACATTTTCGTAACTCTACCTTTAGGCATTTGGTCTGGGCGATATTACCAGTTTGCCTCACATCGTACTACTAAAATATTCACTTCAATTTTTGTGCCTTTACCATTAGCCGTTTAGTACCAGTTTTATTCTTTTTCGACTTTTTTCGCCTTTTTTACCCCTAAATAGTAAGAAGATATGATCGATTAAAATTTCGGTCTGTGTAGGCGGTGCCACGCCCTATTGTCCACCTATGTTAGGGGCCCTATGGACAGTAACACACAAAAAAAATATAATTGCAATCGGCCCTTTTATATACATATATTAATGGAAATGTAATTCTAAAACGTAAAAAATTTACTCTATACGATACCTACTTGATGCTGCATGTAACTTGACAAAACGAATGATGCAGAATTTCTTCTTTTTGGGGCTACTTTCACGTGCAGTTCTCTGAATTGAGTCCCAAATCAATGAGCTAAAAAAAGTTGTACTGTGTAATGCTATAGTGGTTGGCTTGTGGTATTTACGGGGAATATTTAATTCTGCTATTGAAGTAGGTGCGTTGATAGTTGTAACAATATTTCTGTGCCTTCTTAGTATATCCAAATAAAACACGAGTCTACACAGTTTTTTTTTTGGATTAGTGCAAGCTGTAATGATTGATTGATCTTTGTTTCTTTTTGTATTTGTTGGTTTATTTTGTTGTTTATTGTTATTTCATTTATTATTAATGGTTTTTTTTTTTAATTTTTTTGTTTACATAATAAACTAACATAACAGCAACAGTAAACATTGTACAATATCATCCATTTTATTTGTTATATATCATATTTGTGGTTTTGCTTGTGTTCCATGTGATTATAATTCTCATTCAGTTTGTTAGTTGTTTTTACATATAGTATAGTTTAGGGGGGTCTTTGTTGTTGTTGTTCTGTTTATTGTGTACATTAATTTATATAATGATGATTTTTATGTTTATAACGTGGTGATAAATGAATTTTGTATATATTTGTTGTATTGGTTTTTTGTTTAAGTTGTTCTATAAATTTATACGTTTTAGGCTCAGGTAAAGTAACAAACAGTTAAGAAACAAAAATTGACAAAAAAATATCATTTATTAGGTATAAAGACATTTTATAGCAATCAACGTTTTTAGGAAATTAGTATTTTTTAGGTGATATAATCTGATTCGTTTTTCTGTGTATATATATATAATGATGTGGGTATATATATTTAACGAACATATTTAACAATAATTTTAGTTATTTTTGTAAATTGTACAAAAACAAATCTATATAAGTTGATGGATGTGAAAATTGATATGAAAACAAATAATATGGTACCATGATAGTATGTAGGTCATGATATGGTACAGTATGTTAGCGAGAGTGAGATAGAGTATGACAAGAGAGTTTAATGATTTTGAGTTCGTACATATTAAGGATAGGTAGAGAGCGCATTTAGTTCGCTTATGTTGTAAGAGAAATCAAATTTCACCAGAAAAATTAATGGTAGATCAAAAGTAAATTCTGAATGAAGAAATCGACAGCGTTCCGTTGAACGAACTTAAATGCCACTCTCTCTCCTTCGGTTGATTACAACGCAATTTCAAACAAATAAAACTGAAACAAAAAGTATCTCTGAATAACATATTGCAATTTCATAATTAGGAAACAATTTGGTAATTTCTTTAAATACTCTTTAACTCATTCAAACAAAATATTGCTGTTTTTCATATGTTTATGCTTATGAATATGTGATTTTTTCTATATTTTATATGTTTTATACGCTATATATCGTATATAACTCATATGCATGTTATGTGGTGTATAAATGTTGCGGTGCAATTTGTTACTTATAATCTATATATTTTTAGTTACATTAGTTATTGTTTAATATTTCTTTTATGCTCGTTTCATTTCATATTAGTTTTACCTAAATTTTAATAATTGAAATTAAAAATTGACTGATTTTTATTTCGTTTAAAGTTAATTAACTATATGTAAGTAAGTATATAACGTGTGTTCAGATGTACATATGTATGGAGTACTATGTTTAGAACTATGATTAGCTACAGACTGTTTGAGTATAATAGGGAAGTATTTTATTTGTTGGTAGTAACAATGGTTCGATTCTCTTTAGTGATTGTTCTATGAAATTTTGAATTAGTTTCCGCTATGAAAGACTTGAAGTTGGGTGGAATTGTAATGTGGCATGTATACCCTACAGGAAGAATAAATTGTACTAAAGGCAATGTGATTGTAAATGATACTTTTACTTTTAATGTTGTGAAAATATTTGGGGTAGGAACGGCCATATTTTCTATTTTTTTAATTAATTTGGAATGTTTTGGTTTCTTTTTTCTCTTATATTTACTAATTATATATTTGGTTAAAATCTGTCAGATTTATCTGATACTGCCAACTCCACCTTAAGCAAAGCATTAGTATACTTGTAACTTTTAAGCCAGATTAAAACATGCTCAAAAATCAGATATGAATATTTTTAAATTAGTCGATAATGTCCATACATTTTTATATTAAACATTTCAACAATTTCTTAAAAATCGTCCGATTTCAGATTAATCTGATAATGTAAAGTTCAGCTTTAAATACATTTTTTGAATGTTTTGGTTAATTTTTACTTATTTTTATATTTGACCCAAATCTGTCAGATTTACATAAATTTTTATATTAAACATTTCAAAACTTTCTTAACAATCGTTAAATTTTTCTGATTAATCTGATTATTTAAAGTTCACCTTCAAACAGATTTATCGAATGTTTTGGTTAATATTTACATATATATATATTTGACCCAAATCTGTAAGATTTACCTGAAAAAATTTACTCGGCTTTAATGTATCTGTGGACTGATATACCAAGCAGGTAACAGTTAAGGCGGTTTTTGGTTTTGAATTTTGCCATTTGTTTCTCAAGCATTTTTCTCAGCATTTTTCGACATTCGTCAAAAGTGTTGGTTAAGTTTCGGAAATTGGGTCAGATTTATTTATCTGCACATTTAGACTCTTGAATCTGTTCTTGAAGGAAATTAAACATATAATTTTCGAGAGGACAGATCATGGCTACTTTTCTGAAACCGTTGAAACATAAACAATAAATAAGTTGGTATCGAGTTTCCTCTTAAGTTTCTTTATATTTCGTGAGGAAAATGTATTTACATTTTAGTTCGTTTTATAGTTTTACCATATTTACCTCCATGTAGCAAATTGGGCAATAAAATCTAGCCCTTATGTAGGGTGCACATACCGAATATATGTGTTGTTGTTGTGGAATTGTATTTGCTAAATCTTTTAACGTAAGGGAATGTCCACATCACTCATAGAATCTTCCAAAAATTTAACATAGGTGGAAGTGAAAATCGGCCATCGAAATAACCCCCAAATAAATAAACCCAAAATCAGCAAACACTTTTGGTGATTATTTTGATATTTTCAGCAGTTGTTTAATTTCAAAATTTGTAATGGAATTTCGGTTTTTCGTTTTGTTGGTTACTTGAACCTTTCTGGTGCTTATTTTACTTTGTAGGTTATTTCATTATGTAATTGGGCTTATCAAATCTTTCTAAGGTGGCGATTGGTGGTACTCCACAAGGAGGAGTACTCTCTTCACTACTATGGAATCTTAACATCATCTTCAGAAGAATGAAGACAATGAAAAGTCTTGCTGCACAACTGTCGCATATGCGGATGACGTAGCACTTATAGTTACCGGAATAGATTATAAATTACTCTCTGATGCTAAAAAGGTGTCATAACTGTAGGATGGTTGTAAACCCGGCAAAACGGAACTGGTGCTATCCACTCCCTCTATTTGCCAAACCTATATTAAATGGAGTCGCACTTTATGATATTTCCAGTACTCTAGATTGGAATCTGAAAACTCAGGTCCGAACCACCAAAGCGGTAAAGGCTCTATACTGCTTCAAAAAGGCAATCGGCCTCAAATGGGAAATCATCCCCCAAAAATAAATTGGTTATACGATTTTTATTATTAAACCAATCTTATTTTACAGATCGGCATGACAGAAATTCAATACGCATTATGAGACTAGTGGGAATCAGGATAACTGGGGCACTTAAAACTACTCCAACTAAGGACCAGTTGGCAAAATCTTTCGATATCGGATCCGAAATCGGGCCTAAGTCGTTACTTGAAACATATGGAGTGGTTGTATCGAAGTCTGTCCGACGCAGATGATGGAAATCTGATGTCTGTACGACAGGTCGTACCGACATCTGATAGATTTCTGAATATAAATCGAGGGAAATTCAAAGCGTTGTTACGAATTCGGACCGACATCTTACCAAATATCTGAAGTAATTCGGAAGTTCTTGCCGACGCGACGTACCGATTTCTGCCCGAAGTCTTTAGGTATATTGGATCCGAAATCGGGCAGAAGTCGTTACTTTAAACGTATGGCGTGATTGACACAAAGTCTGACCGAAACAGCTGGGGGAATTTTAAGGAAGACATGTCGTACCGATGTCTGCCAGATTTCTAAATGGAAATCGTAGGAAAATCTGAAGGGAAATTCGTTGTTTCTTCAATAACAATTTGTTGTTTCCGCCGACACAGGATTCTGAATCGATGAGAACTCGATCAAATATGTCGAAGTAAAATAAATAAAATTTCCCTCCCGGACAGAACTTACTATGGTAATAATTGTAATATCCTACACTTTGTGGAAGCTGTCATCCAAATTTTTACGTACGGATCGAAATTAAGAGAAAAATCCATCTGTAAAATCTTTTCGGCGGAGTTAAATTTGCAACTTTAGGACCTGGGTCACTGTAGTATAGATAGAATAGCCGTGGATTCATAGGATATTGGGGGGCAATCCTGATAGTAAAGCCGCTATCAGATCCATGGCGAACGTGTACACCACTTCGAGAAATGTTTCAGAATGCGGGTCGTCTTTAGAGGATATAGTGAGACATTTGACGGTTACCCTCACATGGGTTCCAAGACCTGGGACAAATATGTTAACCAAAGAGCCGATGCATTGGCACAGGCCATCGTGAATTCGGCCAAAGTTTAGGGTCACATTTGTGTATCTCTTTCAATAGGGAAAAATCTAATTGCTCAGGAAAGATGGGTGAAAAAAACAGCGACCAAACAGATTTGGCCTACCATGGATATAGAGAAAACACGATTTGCGCTGGAGCTGTCTAGAGTCTGTCTAAGGAACATCATAGCTGTAATTACAGGTCACTGGCCGATTGGCAAACACGCTAAGAGGTTGAAACCTCCCTACAACGACCCAGCGGTAAATGAAACGAAGTACCTATTTAGTAATCCCTGACATTAGATGACATTGAAAGCGATCGATCAAAGTATTTAGGATGTCAGGCGTGTGTAATGTAAAAAATATCGTCCACTCATATAACTCCGATTGAAATAGTACGTACTGAAAACGTCACTTACTTTGTAATCAATCGTGAAATGACACTTACTGACATCGTCGCTTTGTAAGCGAGTGCGCACCGATTAATCGCTTTTATCAGAGCAACGAAATGGCTTGAGACCGACGTTGACCAAATAGCGGAGGAGAAATCGATGCGAGAATTATAAAATAGTACAACGTGACCTATATTAGGATTCAAGTGATCTATGCTGAAGACGGCTGCCAAATAAACCTAACCAAACTTCCCCTTAAATTTCATTATATCATTTTTTTTAAAGAAGAACGCTATATCAAGGAGAAAATGGCTGTAAACTTTTTTTTTTAGTTTGTTATCAGACAAATCAGATGGATTTAAACCAATTCGCCGAAAATTTTGATAAATTTTAACAAATAAGTTGAAATCTGATAAAATATGATCTAAAAAGTTCCTTAAAGCAGATCTCTTAGGCAGCCGACGGATATTCTAGTAGGCATATCCTCTGGCATAATCGCAAAAACGGGAATTTCTAGAAACACCTGCAATAATGCTAAAATGTTAACAGTAACATACAACGATTTTTGTAGTAGCTGCAACGGCGAGGAAGAAGAAGAGACTACAGAGTATCTTCTTTTGGACAGAGCCTTATTTTTGGTGACTTATGGATAGTACCTATCTATCAGTAGGCGATCTGCCTACTGACATCCACGCCTTTATCCGGGCAACGAAATAGCTTCAGAGCGACGTTTTCCAAAAAGTGTAGACAAAATTGGTGCGAGAATTTTAAAATAGTATCACAACGCGACCTACACTAAGATTCAAGTGGTCTACCTAATCTTCCCCTTAAATTTGATTATATCGCTTTTTTTAAGAAGAATGCTCGGTCAAGGAGAAAATGGCTATAAACTTAGTTTGACATCAGATAAATCTGATGGATTTAAAATCATTCACTGAATGTTTTGATAAATTTTAACAAAAAAATCAAAATCTAATAGTTTTTTCTTTAAATAAGAAGAGTTCCTTAAAGCAGATCTATGAGGTACCCGACGGATATCCTAGTTTGCATATCCGGATAATTGCAAATTCAGGAATTTCTAGAAGAAAAATTACCTACAACGATTTGCAGAACCTACAACGGTGAGGAAGAAGAAGAGACTAGAGCCTTGTTTTTGGTGACCTGATATATGGGAAGATTGATAATCCAAGCCTTTATCAGAACAACTAAATAGGTTTAGAACGACGTTGACCAAATAGTGTAGGAAAAATTGGTGCGATAATTTTAAAATGGTCACAACGGGACCTTTACTAAAATCTAAGTGATCTACCTAACGATCCCCTTAAATTTCATTATATCGAATTTTTTAAGAAGAACGCTATGTCAGGGAGAAAATGGTTGTAAACTTGTTTTTTAGTTTATCATCAGATAAATATGATGAATTTAAACCATTTCGCCGAAAGTTTTGATGAATTTTCACAAAGAAGTCAAAATCTAGTAGTTTTCTCTTATAATAAGAAGAGTTCCTTAAAGCAGATCTGTGAGGCAGCCGACGGATATTCTAGTTGGTATATCCGCATAATATCAAAACTGCAAATTTCTATTAAAATTTGGTTTTACAGTTTTCTTATATTTATCTCCAATAAAAACCTATTACATATTTGTTTTTGATTTCATTTCAAAATTTTTTTAAATTTAAATATTTATACCGAGTTTTCCCATAAATTTAATAAGTTTGGTTTTTTCGTTTAGAAATTGCTTTTTAACCAAATTTTCAGTTTGACTTGACAAAAACTTGCGTTTGTTTGACACCAGATATATCTGGTGGATTGAATGCTGATTTTAAAAGTTTTGATTAATTTTAAATTTATCATATGTTATTACTTATACTCCGCCCTAAGGTGTTTTATATAGTATTACCAAATACCGTTTTCAGCACAGCAGTTTTGTTAAAGTTAAAATCATTGAAAGTAATTTTATTTCTAGAAAAACAAATTGATACCTATTGCCACATTTTAAACTTTCTGTAGGGTATACAATAAATCGATTTAAGCCAATTCTGTTTTTTATAATTTTTTTTTAAAATTAATTATATTTTCTTTATTAATAACAGAAATGCATTTTGAAACGAACTTTTGTTAATAAATAAATTTAAACACTTGCATTATTAGATCTAATTGATTAGTTTTACTTTGAAACATATGACATATTAGAATTTATTTAATTTTAAACTTATTTTAGAACAAATTTGTGTTTTTTGTTATTCTTTTTTTTAGAAATAATTATTATTTAATGAGCAAATTATATAACTTATGGCCTATAAATAGTTGTCATTTAAAACTCAATTATAGTAGTATAAGTATTTATGCAGGTATTAGTTGGTTAGTTATGTTATGTTAAGTAGAGGAGGAGGAGTTTTTTTTATCTTAGCATAATTGTTAAGTTTTTCATTTTAAATATAACACAAAAAAATATTAATAGATTTTGGTATTTTTTTTTTCTTCCATTTCAATAAATATATGTATAGGTAGGTTTTTGTTTGGTTTTTTGTTTCTGTGTTTGTTGGTATAGTTAATTATTGTTTCCAGTTTAGTTTATAATTGATTTTTTTTAAATTTTTTCTTCAGAAAATTTTTTCGGTATTTTTTCTTCGGTCACCTTTGTTATAGACATAGATATATAAAGTATTTGTTTTTCTTTTACGTACGTTTTCTTTTTTGGTTGTTGTTAAATAAATTAAAACAACTTAAGGTATTAATTATAATTATTTATTGTTTAACACTCATCGTTATATAACACATAAAATATAAGTAACTATAGTAGAGATTTAGTTTTTTTTACAAAATATAATTTTTTTAATTATGTTTTTTTCGATTTAGGGAAATTTAGGACAAATTGACTTTGAATAGAACTTTGTTTTATTTTCTATAGTTTTTCACTTTAATTAACATGGAGACAAATTGACATGAAATTGTTGTTGTTAATTTTTATAATATAATAAAATAAAATAAATAAATTGTCTATGTATGTACGAGTATTATAAACAATATTGTTGAAAATGTGTAAATATTTTGAAGAGTTGTTGAGAAAATTGATTATTGATTATTGATTATAAGAGAAATTTATTGTATGGGTATTTAAGCATATCATATTGTTTGGAATAGTTGGCAACGCCTATTGTCTATGTTATATGTTTTTAATAGATCAGAAGTGATGTAACATTCAATGGTAATTTTTACAATGTGTTTGTGAGACTCGCCAAAGGGAATAATGAATTTAAAATGTGATCATATAACTTTAACTTTTACTTTATGGCAAAAAAACTCTTTCTGAAAAATAATACAAAAAATTCAAATTTCATTCGGCTTCCTCGCAAAATTTTAATATTTATTATAAATAAAAGAATAAATTATTAAAAAAAATTATTCTTTTTTTTCAGTTTATACCCAATGTCGCGGTAGCGGTAAGTTGAAAACAGCTGTTGTGAAACAATTTTTTAAAAGTTATTTATTTTAAATGTTTAAATTATTAATTAAATCTGACACGTCATAATTGTGCAGCATTCACAGTTATGGCATTTCAGATTTTAAAAAAATATATTCACATTAACAACAATATTGGCAATACATATAGACAACTCGGTTTCCTATACAAATTTTAATACTCTAACGTTTGCAAACGAAAAAAAACCAAAGAAATAAACTTTTCTTTAAAGTATATAAAAGATTTAATTCAAACTTTGGGAAATATTTGTAAAAATATAATTTAGATCTTTTTTAGAACATTCAACATTTTTACAGGAAGTTTATATTTCTTTCTGGGGCGAGATTGATTGTATTGAAAAATCTTCAAGTGAGTGAGATTTTATTATTTGAATAATAATAATTATAATATAAAAAAAACAATGTAAATTATTATCTAATTGCATGTATAATATTTTGCTATTTTTGGTACATTTTTTGATTTTGTTTTTTTTTTCTTTTTGGGAGTTTAGCTCAATCTTTAATTATCATAGTGTTTTTTTTCTTTGTTGCATTTTCAATAATAATGTTAACGAAAAATTCGTTGCCTTTTGGTTGTTAATTCATTTGTTCATTTAATTTTAATGCTCTTTGAAAAGAAACCATTTTGTTGTGGGTGTGTGTTTTAAAAATGATTTCATGGGAGAAGAGAAAAGAAGATATAGAGAATGAGGAAAAACCCGACGTATTAAACGATTGTATAGATTTAATTGAATTTACATTGGTGTTCCTCTAACAAGGGCGAAACAGCTAATGGCGAAGAAACTCAAGTTTATTCCTAAGGAAAGAAGGTAGAAAAAACCACACAGATTTGGCCTACCATATATATACAGAGCACACAATTTGCATTAAATCTGTCTAGATTTCATTTGAGAAACATCATATCTAAGAGGATAAAACTTCCCTACAACAATTGTTGTAGAAGATGCAACGATGAGGAAGAAGACGAGACTTCAGAGCATTTTCTATATCACTGCCTTGCTTTTGGTGACCTAAGATATGAGAAGTTGGATCTTGGGACACTAAGGAATACCAGCAGACGATCTTCCTAACCTATTTTAATACTTAACTTTCCTTTACACCCCATGAATGAGGTATGTGAGAGCTTTTTGCGTAGTTGTGAATTAACACACTTTCTATTTTTAGATTCACAACTAACGGCACCTACTTGTTTATCGAAGAATGCGAACGTCACTGTTTGAGAAGCTTTCACTAGACATACCGATTGACTCGACACTTGTTCTGCAAAGTTGCTGTCGACAACATCGAGGTGGCCGTCAATGAATGTTAAAGATGACCGAAGACAGGAATCAAACCATGGATCTCAAGCATGGTAGTCGATTGTTGGTGCGAGAAACTAGATGGTATAACAACGGTACCTATACTAAAGGCGGTTGCCAAATTAACCTAACCTAGCCTGGATACAATGACAAAAATTGTCTACTCGCTTCTGAATGTAAGCCCCTGTTGGGTTTCAGGACATTGCGAGATCTCTAGTAATGAATCGGCAGACTTACAGGCCAGAGGAGGTTGATCATGACTCTCTGGAATCTTGTTATCTTTTTGGCTTAGTGGAGGATTGGATGTGGAAAACAGCCAGGAGATGTTGGATTTTCCGAACCGACTGTATAGTTAGATCGCTGTGGCCTGAATATGACAGTTCCCTGTGTAGGAGTGATTTGAGTCTGGCCTATGGAATTCTAACTGGTCACTGCAAAATCAGGGACTTGGCAGGCAAATAAGATAGATATATAGCGGACTACTAAAGTGTGTGTGAGGACAAGGAGGTCTGTGACGATGGAACATCTTTCTAAATGTTCCGCATTAGCCAGTAGTAGGGAAAGATTAGACAGAGGACCTATGGTCTCTCTTCTCAGTTGATATAGCCAATTTAATATACTTCATGCGGTGCCTTCCACATTCAACTGGGCGTTTTCCACGATTTTCTCTCATATTTCCATATTTTCCCTTTTTCCTTCTTTACACTTTCTGCTTCTTTAACGGACAATCACAATGGATCAACTGATCTCGGTGTGAAGTGTGATAGGGCTTTAGCCAGATAACACTTGTCCACAAGCTTACCTAACCCTATACATCTTTTCCTCGCGGTTCAATCCGACCGAATAGCCACAATCCGCATGAAGGCGAAATACTTCCACATCACGCTGATTCGGGCACCTGCCTCGATGACAAAACCGATGGGACGCATGCACTTATATTAAGTTTAGTATATGGGAATGTGTAGAAACGTGCGTGGTGTTGCTTTCAAAACGCTTTCGTGTGAATTGCTGGTCGTGTCTGTTTGAAAAAGACGATTATTAATAGCCACGCGAGGCTGTGGGGTGCCTAGCACAGGATTAAAGATACCTTATACCATTGACTACAGAGAGATTTTAATGCAAAAGTAGGATGAGTCCCCGAAGGTTTTACATGAGCCTTCATGATGGGCTAAATGCACTGGCCATAATACACGCTTCTCCTTGGATAGCCTAGTAAACTTGGAATAGGAGTCGACCATTTTGAGCGCAAGCTTCCGAAACTGTTTTTTCTTTAAACCAAATTGTGTATGTCAGTATGAGACACGCCCACGTCCGACAAAGTCTTAAGACTTTAAGCTTCAGTCTGAGGTAAAGGATGCTGCATACATGGCAACGCTACAGTCACACGTTACCCGGGCTGTTAGGGAACGGCACATGGAGAAGAACACGCGAATCGCCTATTTAAACGGAAACGACGTCAATGGAAGGCAAAGAGGTAGAGGTGAAGCACAAAATTTCTGCCATAAGGTTAAAGTAAAACCGTATGGACCCCTCCTGTAAGGAAGTAACCTTCAAAACTTTTATTCCCTCCGCATTTCATTAGTGAGATTTTGGAGAGGTTCTCGTATTGGTGTATGTTAACACCATTTTATTTTTACACTCACATAACGGGATCTGAAGTTTGACAACGAATCCTAACGTCAGCTGGGTGAAAAGCTTTTTACTGGACATGCCGATTGACCCAACTCGCTGCCAATCAAAGAAATGTAGAGTGTGCTGCAATTGTAGGCCATGATTTTCATAAATCGCTGAGGCAGCGCACTTAAAGTATGTGACTGCAGCCTTCACACGTATAGAAGCCACATACTACTTGCGTATGCTGATGATGTAGACATCAACGATGGAAAACTGCGGGATGTGACTGCAGTCTTCACAGGTATTCGGAATGAATCATCCGAAGTGGTAAAAAAGGACATACAAAAGTTGTTAGTTTTAACGAATATAGAATATCCTTTGGGTAGATGAACGTTGACATCTCTAACACCGAAGTGGTAACTAAATTCATCTATATTAAACTAAACCAGACCAGCCACCGTTTATAAATTTTGAAGTATAATTCGAAATGTTTTCTACGACAAAAGATTTCTTTTAATTTTTGTTTTAAAGTGTAAATTTTCAATTTAAGGGATTTTTGAAAAGAAAATTGTCTGTATCTTTAAAATTTTTCATACGTTTTAATGCATTGCGAATTTTCGGTAGAAACTTCCGCAGTATAAAATTGTTTAAGAATTTATAAATAAAATATATTTCAATAACCTGTCGATAGATAACTACTTAACACACTATGATTAATCATATGTTTTATCAAATCGGGAATTTCCTCGAAATAAACAAAAAAGTTAAAAATTTTCTTAGATTATCGTTTAGAAAGTTTTAATATTTATGTACTAAAATTGTTAATCGGAATCAAATCGCTATTGACCTCATTAAAAAACGAAATTAAAAAGAAAGAGTTAAGTAAAAATATTAACACCAATTAAATGTTTTTCACATTTTAATATTAAAGCTAATATGTTTAATTGTTTCCTCAGATTTATATTGGTATTCTTATAGTTTTACATTCCAAAGTTATTAAACTAAAAACGTATATTTATTCTTAGGGAGACAGCTGGCATTTGATTTACATATCAAGTTATTTCGTGTTATTATTTCTCTCTAAACCTTTTCAATTTGGAATATATTTTTTTTTCAGAAAATTAAATAAACTATAAGATTGTTTTAGTTGGGAAATTTTTTTTTTTCTTTTTCACATTATGTTTTATTAGGTTTTATATTAAATTTTTGTCCTAACTACCCTTGTGGTTTTTATATTTTTTGTTTGGTTGTCGTTATTAATGTTGTCATATTTTTTTTATTTTTGTTTTTGTATATTATATATATATATATTTTTGTATTATTTAAGTTTATTTCTTGTTTGTTTATTGTTTATGGTGCGTTGTAAAAATGTAAAATATGCTAATTTTTGTTGTTGTTGTTGTTGGTTGTTGTCGTTTCTACTTTATTTTCTTGTTGTTGTTTTAATTCTTTGACGAATTTCATATTTCGATAAATGCTGTGGGGATGGGATGTATTCAAAATAAATGTGCAACTCTGTTTTTGTTCAAGTTCATAATACTGCCATTCATTATGCGTTCGAAATTCTTTGTTTCGAGATTTTGTTTTACATTACAGTTACATTTTTTATATAAAGAAAATCGAAAAAAAACCTCGAAACGTTTTGGGCTGTAATCTGAACTTGGCTTAGGTTTGACAATCATTGTGTTTTGGGTTCATTCAAAGAAGTAAGCGAAATTAAAAAAAAAAATGTGAATGTTGACAATACTATACAGCATCTAGGGAAAGTCTAATAACATTTCTTAATTATAATTTGATTATATTTAATTATATTTGTTCAGATCTGACCGATTTATCTGATACTGCTAAATCCCATTAAGGCGAATCATTCATACGATTGTTTCCTTTACGTACATATTATGTCAATCTTTTATTATAATAAACTTTAATTAAAAAATATTGGTATACATTTCCCTATCAATCAATAGTAAATTTTCGCAACGGAACATAAATTTGTCAGATTAATCTTATAATTGCAGTTTACCTTACCAAATATATGTTAAAGATTCCAAACAAGTTGTTAGTTGTGTTTTGGGGTATTTTTACGTATAATATTAAATCTGTCAGATTTATCTGATAATGCTTACACCGCGTAAAGCGAAGTTAGTCATCGTACCATTGTATCTGTCGATTGTTATGCCAACTAAGGAACAACAACTGATAAAACGGTATTCGGTTTTACAGTTTTATGCATTTTTTTTAACCCGGATTTCGATCGAGCAAAACTTACAGCATTACAAAGATTGTGATACAAATTTTTTCTTCAATTTAAATGTTTTGATTTTTATAGGGAGAATACTATTCTTAGGGAAAACGTTATTAAACAGATTTTTTTAATTGACGTTTGTTTTTCATCAGATAAATCTGTCTGTTAAACCGGATTTTGATCAAACCGTAACTTTAATCTGATTTTGCTTTAAATTTAAATTTAAATGTTAATTTAATTTTTATGGGGAGAATACTATTCTTAGGGAAAACTTTATTAAAGAGATTTTTCAAATGTTACATATTTGTTTCTCAGCAGATAAATCTGTCAGATATATTTTGATTTTGTAAAAAGAACAATATTTCGCTATATGTTCTAGATCCAACCGATTTTTAAATGTTTTGGATTATTTTTACTTATATTAATCTGTCAGATTTATCTGACTATGTTAACTCCGCATTAAGAGGTCATTTTTTATACCTTCGTATCTGTCGATTCATATGTCAACTAAGGAACAACAACACATAAAGTAGTATTCGGTTATACAGTTTTATGCGCTTTTTTAAACCGGATTTCAATCAAAATCTACTACACTTTAAAAGTTGTGATATTGCCTTTAATTTAAACTGATTTTTTCATTGACGTTTGTTTCTTATCAGATAAATCTGTCAGATCTAAACTTATTTGTTAAAAGTTTTATTTTATTTAATTAAAACTGTAATTGAACAGTTTAATCGCATGATTTAGTTAATATTCGCAAATCGGGCTACAAACGTCAGATTTATCTGATGTTGACTATACATTTGGCGCATTTAGATACTTAGATTTGTCGTTGGATACTTGGATATAATGGAATGAAATCTCAAATTTCAATTATGATAGTTTTTAGTTTCCTTCCTGAGTTTTCTTGAAACCGGTTAGATCTGTCCGATTTATCTGGCATTGACACTTTTTGTCACCAGATTTAACACCCATTTTTCAAAAGTTTAAATTGTTTTAAATTTTAACAACTGGGTCGAAAGAATGCTAGCGTTTATCCTTAAAGCGGAGGTTAAGTTCTAAGATGAGCCCTATCGGTTAAAAACTACTCCCACCTCCCATTCAAACTCCACCTTTTTGGAGTCTGCCTCTGCGATTACAGCTGTAGTTTAAGAGCTTTCAAGCTGAAATTTGGTATACAAGCTTCTATACTCTAAGCGGAGGTAAAGTTCTAAGATAGGCAAGATCGGTCAAAATCTACTCCCATCTTCCATACAAACTCCCCCTTTTTGCAAATTTGGTATGCAAGCTTCTATGCTTAGATGAGCAATATCTGTTAAAAACTACTCCCACCTGCCATACAAATTACCCCTGCTACAGAGTTCCTGCAATTACAGTAGAAGTTTAAGAGTAAGTGAGGCTGTGAGAGGCTAAAAGTAACGTCCACCTATCGTACAGACTCAACACTTTTTGCGGTTTAAAGTTAAATATAATATAGTTGTAATCCAAATAACCAGTTTCAAAACAATTAAGGATATATGAGCTTCGGCATAGCCGAAGTTAATTATTACCTTACTAGTTTGTTTTATTTTTTATCAGATAAATCTGACAGATTTTAAACCATTTGTCGAAAGTTGTGAATTATTTAAGTGTTAACAAATTTAAATGTTAATGGCTTGGCTGGCGTTTGTTTTTCTTTTTATCAGATAAATCTGACCGATTGAAAACCATTTGACCAAAGTTCTGATTAATTTAAAATTTATTACAAATATTGCACATATGTATTAATTTTTGCATATAATAAGGAGAATTTCTTAATGTAGATATATGGGTCCATACATTGATCTGACTACTAGAGGATTACAAAATCTGGTTTTCATAGGAAATAACATTTTTGGTTTTATAGTTTTCTCAATTTTTCTAAGAAGCAGGAGCAATGTGCTTGTTCTCAATAAAAATATTCGAATATATCATACGGCATTTAAGCTGCAGTTACAGGGATGACAACTTTTTGTTTCTGTTCTGAATTTTTCGTGAAACTAAAACGCTAAAAAAGTTTATACCGATATATTCCCATTTAATTTCCTTATTTAACTTTTTTTAAAAAAAGAACTCATTTTCATGGAGAACTGCTTTCAAAAAACTTGTTACATCAGATAAATTTGACATATTTAAAACCATTTACCAAAAGTTTTGTTTAATTTTAAATGTTAACAAATGGTTCCAAAAAAGTATTTTCTTATACAATTATGAAAATTTTTTAATACAGATCTGTGGGGGTTTGGTCGGCGTTTATGCCAACTAGAGACTCACTACTTCTGAAGTTCCAAGCAATGGTATCTGTAATATCGTTTATATCACTGTCACTTCGCAAAACCCAAAACACCCGACTGTCACTTTCTACAAAAACAAATCGTTTGCCAAACTGTTACCTGTAACCTTAAAATACTCCATTAAAGTTCAATAACGTTTCACGTACTATATAACATAATAGAGTATTTCCAGATTTCTAGGGTAATCTACTACAGGGCCTAAACGCAAATTATGGTGATCATAAAAATTCCACTACATGTGCCATCTGTTAATTTTTTTTTCATATATGCTGCTGTCTATGATATTGATTGAATGATGATGATACTCGTATTTAAATAATTCGCGTCATCCATAATGTGTATAATAACTAATTGATTTACACAAAAATCTCATCTCATATATATATATGTATGTGTATGTATATATATTTGTAAGTATGTACTATATACGTTTTTGCATTTCTTCGCTTAAACCACAACAAAATGTAATAACAATAAATTAATAGAAAACAAATAACGAAAACAAAAAAAAAACTATAGTTACAAAAGCAAAAATACAGTTTTTTTGTTCACTTAAATACTTGTGTGGGATGCTCTGTTTTTTTGAAGTTTCGGCTGATGATCTTGATGTATCCAGAAATAAAACTAATTTAATAATTACCTGAAAGAGAGAGATCAATTAGTAATTGAAATACTCATAATGATGACAGCAGAGATCCAAGCCGATTACTAAATGACGCCGTGATAATGTGACCTTCATTCCGAACGAAGTTCAGTTCAAATGATGTAAAAAATTTTTATTGAGTAGAAAATTTAAAACTTTTGATTTAATTAGTAAGAATTTTTTAATTCCGTAAAAACAGATTGGTAATAAGGACCTAAGGATTATTTTAAAATATAAGTATTTTGAAATTAGGCTAAAAATTATCATTTCTAGTATTTTTTTATTTTAAGGTCATAGGTCATACGGACTTTTTTAAAGATATGTTAAAGTAACTGTTATATTTTTAATGTTCAAATTGTTCCCTTCTGTAGATTTTTAAAGTCAGTTATTCATAGTAAATATGTAGGTCATAGGTCATAAGGATTTTTTTAAGATATATTAATGAAACTGTTATTTTTTTAATGTTCAAATTGTTCCCTTCGGTAAATTTAGAAAAAAGTATTTCATACTAATTTGTCTAAACAATAGATATTCAATTTTACCAAATCGAAAAATTTTACAAATTTTTAATTTAAAGTTACTTTTCGTTTTTCGTCGTTAATATCTCAAAATAATCCTTAAATCTTTTCCGAGAATCAACAAATTCTAAGTTTAAAATCTTTATTCAATATTGGGTTAGAAATCGTTGCTGAACCACTGCCCGCAGGCAACCGATTATTTTTTGCTTCGACTTGGATCTCTGGCCAGACAGCAGCATCTTACTTGGGCATTCAGGTGGATTCATGTAACCGAATACATTTAATTCATACAGTGATGCTAATGTTATGAATAACAGATACCATACCATCAGTATGATACCCAAGCGTTTGTCCAATTTCCAGCCATTCAAATGAGTTGACAGTATAAGGAATATAACTGTGGAGAACAGTGACAGGGTTGAATAGGCCAAACCTAGAAGAGAACGAAAAAGAGAGAGAGAGAGAAAGAGAGCAAAAAAAGAAACAATAAGGGAAAAATCAATTAAAATTATGGTAACATGTCTTTTGAATGGTTAACAAGCGTAACGATTTTATATATTTGAACAAATCTAGTTTAGAATATTTAAATGTTTTTGAATTATTTAAAATCTACTTTTGCAAATTTAAGTATATATTGTAAAGTAATTGTAAAAGATTCTGAAGAAATAATTTGTTATTTTCCTCTGCTGTTATAAACTTTATAAGTCATTTAAATTCATAATTAAAAAAGTTTCTTACAACATCTACCAGAGGGCACTCGCTCATAATGCGATGTCACATTATTTTTTGATAAACAACATATTTCGCCTTTCATTTTCTTTCGGTTTCATTTTCGGTTGCATTTTCTACATTCGCATAAAATCGGAAATTTTATTTTTAAGAAAAAATCTAAAATAAAATACAGAGATTCGAACGGTCTGATTTTTATTGGTTCGCTCCCGCTCTTATCCCAAACAAATAAAAAAAATAAATTTTTTGTATGTAAGATTTTCTCAACGGGGTCGGCGTCGGCGAGGTTTAGAGTTCTCATTGGTTTAAATCGGTTTGCCAGGGACGGAATATCTCCACGTGGTGACGCCTGGAAACGTGCATTTGACATCCTTCACAACACGGCTAACTATGAGAGGCGAAATCTAAAACACAGGCATGTCGGCTCAGAGTGAGCGGTACCATGGCCAGCGTTTGACCCAGAATGGGCGGCTGTAATAAAATCCTGGCAGGAGCAGGAAAAAGAAGGAGATAAAGAAGAGGCAGGATGAATATACAGAGTTGCTCCGAAGTAGAGGGAAGCACGAAAATTCTACCAGAGAGTTAAGACGAGAATGCGTGGAACAGGGTTGCCCACATGCAAGAACAGCGTTGGCCAGCTAGTGACGGACCCGGGTAACGTTCTGAAGATATGGAAAGAACATTTCAGAAATCTACTGCATACTTAAACCACTCCAAAAGAACCCATTCCAATCCATGACCATGGTATTAACTGTCCACTTCCGAGCCAGAGCGAAATACGTGTGGCAATATCCCGCCTTAAAAACAACAAAGCGGCTGGAGCCAATGGTCTCCCGGTAGAATGGTTTTTACGCAGGTGGAGAGGAGCTGATTAGAAGCATGCATCAGGTCATAAAAAAATATCTGGCTAGAGGAGAGCATGCCCGGGGATTAAAGTCTCAGTCTGTAATGTATCAAATATAAGAAAGGAGACCGTAGTGAGTGTAAGAACTACCGTGGAATAGAAATATTTCCAATTGCGTACAAGGTCCTTTCGGTCATATTGTGTGAACGTCTATAGCCAATTGTAGAACACCATCAGTGCGGCTGTAGACCTGGTAAATCTACGACAGATTAAATATTCACTTTACGACAAATCCTAGAAAAAAAACTCATGGAAAGAAGATCGACACCTACCACCTCCTTGTCGACTACAAACCTGCCTTCGACTCTTCGATTAGGAATAGGCTAAATAAAGCCATAGTTGAGTATCGTATTTCTGCAAAGCTGATTCGACTTTGCAGGTGTACTTTGGAAACGATTTTAAGATTGGTAAGGATCACTTCAACACGGAAAGAGGTCTCAGGCAGGGTGATACCTTGTCCTGTACACTATTTAATATAGTTATGGAGAAGGTGATGAGTCTGGCACCATATTCCACAAGAGCCACATGCAACAATGATCCCCACCTGTAAGGACAGAGACGGAAATCTGGTCGCAGAGTGTGTTGCATATATAGAGGAAACACTTTTGTACTCTGCTCGTTTACGAAGGCAGCATAAGTAAGGAAATCCCGCTAATCATCGACGATGGTGTATATTGTCCACCACCGAGCCAAAACGACATCAGCACGGTTTGAAAATAATAAAGATGCGGCAGCCTATGAACTGTCGAGAGAGCTTTTTAAAGCCGGCGGCGTTGAGGTGGAAACATGCGTGCACTAGCTTATAAACACGTTTTGGCTCAAAGTATGTATGCCCGATGTTTGGAATCTGAGTGTTCTATGTCCTGTGCCTAAAAAATGCGATCCAAGTGGGTGTATCAACTATCGCGTGATCAGAATTTTACCAAACGCATACAAGATCCTGTTTAGTGTGTTATGTGGAAAAACTAAAGGCCTTCCTAGCGAGCCTGATTGAGACTTACCAGTGTGGCTTTAGACCTAGTAAATCCACGATCGACCAGATACTCACAAACTACGACAAATGCCGGAGAAGGCCCAAGAGATGCAGATCGACATCTATCATCTGTTTATCGATTACAAGAAATTGTTAGATGCTATAGCTGAGTTTGTTATACCCGCGAAGCTAAGAAGACTTTGCAGGATAGCACTAAGAAACACGTAGTCTTTAGTGAAAATTAGCATTACTCTGACTGAGCAATTTTCTACCAAGCGAGGCTTTAGACAAGGCGATAATCTATCTCTGCTATCTCTTTAGCATCATAATGGGGATGATCATCCGGAAGGCTGTAGTAAACAGGTTTCATCTTTAACAAAAGTCACATGCTACTCGCGTATGCCGATGATATAGATATCATAGGTGATGATTGCAGGCTGTTACTGCGACCTTTCCGAGCATTGGGAAGCAGTCGGCTGAAGTGGAACTGGTGATTAATGAAGTAATTTGTTTCAACAAACAAAGAGTCTACTCGTCTAGGACGCTGCGTTAACGTCAACAACTAAATTTTTGAGGTGCAAGATGATTTTGTTTACCTTGGCTCCGCCGTAAATAAAAATAATAATATCAGCCTGAATCAATTTCACACTTAGCACGAACTGTAAGAAAAACTGGTGACTAGCAGTACTCCACAGTACACCACCACTGACGACTAGGAGTGCTGCCCCCATTGCTGTGGATACTTGTGGTAAACCACGTTCTCAAGACCTGTGCCTGTGCGTACGACGTAGTCATTTTAGGTACTTTGAGTCACCTCATACAAGATGACCTACGATCCACTATCGGAATGGACCACAACTTGTGGTTTGAATGTCAATCGACAAAAAACTGATGAAACTCTCGTCTTAGGCGTCATATTGAATAGGAAACTAAACTGGAGACGCACTACAAAGGAGAGGACAAAAAAGGATTAACTATACGTCTGCCGGAACTCTGTAAGAAAGATCTGAAGACTACAACCTGCAATGGTATATTTGATATACGCGGTGGTGCGTCCCATAGTAACTTACGGCCGCCTTGTATAGTGGGGGGTTTTGGATACCCTGACATCCGGAAAGCCGTCCTTTGACGGATGTCAGAGTCGGATTACGCAAAAATCTGTATCAGCAGACATGGATGTAACGGAGGACTCCACAGAGAAACGGACCATATGGTTCCATTGACGGATTTTACATCATGCTGGGAAATAGTGATCCCTGATAGAGAGGAATCGAAAGCTTCCCCTACCCTTCGGGGGCCTGTCCATCTTCACTGATGGCTCAAAAATGGGCATTGGGACATCGTCACAATCTATGTGGATAGACAAGCGGCATTAAAGGCTTTGGCAATAAAAATTCATAAACTCGAGATTGGTGCACGGATGTAGGACGGCGCTCTTAAAACTGCCGCTCTTAAAACAATAGTGTTCGACTTTGTTGGGTCCCCGGACATACATTGAAGGGAACGAGATAGCGGATGATTTGGCATGGAAAGGCTCAGCACTAGGATCCTGCCGATCAGATGGATCAGTGCGGCCGTCAATGTGCCATATATACAGAATTTTGAACCGTCACATCGAACGGTTGGCAAGTTCGTATCCTAGGGGCACCGCACTGACTGCGTTGAATAATTAGATATTGACTGGATGTAAGACAAACTAGATTACTATTGGAATAGATAGGAAGTAAGTCAGATGACTAATCGGCATAGTTACAGGACACTGTGACGTTAGAGCATTTACATCCAACTGAGAAACGAAACAGAAGAAGATAGCAATTCCTTGGGAAGAGGTTTTTTGAGAGTCTCAATGAATTGCCGTCATGCAACATGAAAAATCTGGCGAAGTTCGCTAATGGTTTGAGCTGGCTTAAAGGCGGAGGATCATAGTGTCCCCACGTACTCTTACTACTTTGTCTATATAAAGTTAAAGGAGAGAACATACTGGAATTTTTGAACACTCCTATCTCTTACCCCATCTGTACTATCTTTGTAAACAGTTATATTTTTATTTATCTTACAGTTTTCACATAAATAGTTTATTTTACCTGTATTTGATCAGTTAGCAAATGGACCACATTATTGGTTTTAGGAAAAATATTACACAAAAAACTTGTGTGTGTTTATAAGATTGAATAAATATTATCTTGAACGTGCACATTAAGTAGTGAGATTAAAGAGTAATTTTAAACAATTTGTGTGAGAAATTGAGTTTGAGTTTGAAATTTGAGCCAGATTGGAGCAATAGTGAAAGTGAAATTTTGAGCCAACTTTTTTTAAGTACTACAACAAGTGTGAAAAGGTATATAAATATTGGTATTAACATATTCCCCTTATTAGGTATGTCGTAGTCGACTTTTGACAACATTCGATAGTTTTTGTTATTGAATAAAATTAGTAATAATTAACAGATAATTAACAGAAGTGGTTAGTGTTGAAAATTTTTCATCATTTGATAAAGACGAACATGATATGAACAAGAACTAGTCGTTTTTTAGACTCACAAACGACATCAGCGATGTCATGTATGAAAAACGACAAAGATTCGACGAGACTACGACATACATAATAACGGAGATTAGGTTAAAATATATCAGTATGTAATGCAATTTTCTCAAATCTACTAAAGAATGTAATAACAGAACGCAACTTCTAAATACATTTAGCAAAACTTAGTGCCTTGGGTGCAGAACTTTTTGTTTTTCTCTTTAGGTTGGTTACCTCAGACAGACAAAGATTTACAAACGTACGTTGGTGGTTGATTAGGAAAATAATTCACGTAAATGACAAAATGACAACATTTAAGTTTCCTGCATGGTCCGGCGAAACTCTTGTCTTTTGGACTTTTATTCTCCCCCCTGTCTGTCTAGTGGCACTGCGCCCACTTACCTTTCGATATGACATTCACATGGGAGCCGGGCTTAATGATGGCCGTTTGGATGAACCACGGAAGACCTAAGCACACTAGTATATCAAAGACATTCGAGCCGATTGCATTTGAAACGGCCATATCGCCATAGCCCTCTTTGATAACGGCTATTGAGCTTAGGGCATCGGGCACAGAAACACCAGCAGCAACGAATGTCAGGCCCATCACCGTGTCCGGTATGGCCAGGGTAGAGCCAATGACGGTGATCATCCAGACCATGAAATACGAATAGAATGAGATCCATATCATCGATATGATGAATGTGAAGGGATACCAATTGCGATACCGCTCGGTGCGGCAGTCGGGCATTGTCTTCTGACACAGAAAGTGTATGGGAAAGACCACGTACCAGGCAACCAGTGTTGGCAAACCACCCTCCGTGGGACGTTCCAGAGGATTGGGCCGAGCCTCTTTCGACTTGTCGCTGGACTTGTAATAGTCAGTGGCGGCCGGTTGGGGTTTACCCACCACCGGTTTGTCACCCGTAGGAGTTTGGGTCACCACCGATTCGGGCTGATCGGGATTGTAGGCCATATTCTCTTGACCCTGTCCCGCAGTAAATTGACTCATGCCCCAATCATCTACCGGCGGCTGGGTGGATCTAGCACTGGCGCCCACGGGGTTACTGGACGGTTCATCGCCCCAGGCTGCATTAGGGTCCCAGCTGGCATTGGGATCGGAGTAATTTTGATATTCGGACGATGTGGCCGGTTGCTGCGGTTTTTCTGAAGAGGCGGCGTTAGGCTCCTGTGACAAATTAGTCTGCTGTTGAGTGCCTTGTGTGTATGTGCTGTCGGGTACATTTTTGTAGGTGACTAAAGATGATTGTTCCTCTTTGGTTGGAAGTTTAAAGGGAAGATTCAGAGATAGGGCCCATCGTTCCAGTTCGGTGTTGAAGTGCAGGGCAATGCAATAGACGACATAGAATAGTAACATGACTACGGATTCAAACTGAAAGGAGAGAGAAGGATACAAAAATTTAAGTTATGAGGAAATCAACAAGCAAACAATGAAATGGTTGGTCATAGACAAAACCAGGTATAGGTGCCTCCTTTACACGATGTGACAGTCTATATGTAACACATATAAAAATATAACACGGTCTAATTGAAATACTTACATATGTATGTGTTTACATACAATTCTACACAAGCAGTGTTTCTAGTGTTTTACAGTTCGAGAAGTGACATGTCACATGTAAAATGCACATCGTGTAAAGGCACCTGAAGCAATAAAGTTCAGTGTTATACTTACACATGAAATAACATCATTGAAGATCACAAGCAACATTACCAAAATCGATATGCAATAGAAGAAACAATCTCGCACCAAAGGCCACCAGTTCAGCTGACAGACTGTGCCCGAGCACAGAGCACACACCGATATGACAAACATTATGTTAAAGACGGCCGAACCAATGACACCGCTAATGCCGATGTCGTCCTTGGCAAAGAACACACCAATGACCACCGTGGCCAATTCGGGAGCAGAACTGCCGGCAGCCATAAAAGTAGCACCAGCGACATCAGGCGATAGTTTGAGCTCTGAAAGATACACACACACATAATCAAACCAACCCATGGGTTCCCTCCAAATCCGTTAACCAACCTTCACATAATCTATCCAAACTGGCCACAAAATATTCATCGCACACTATGGCCAGGCCAAGGAATGTAAACATGGCCACCATTACATGAATTATTAGGCCGCCGTGTGTCCTCAGCCATTTGCTCATTAAGGGTTGTGGAAATTGTTCAATGGCCGGAGGAGTACAATTGTCACGTTTTGGACGCCATGTAGGAACTGCAGATTTCATCAGCGTATGCGTAGAAGGTGTGGCTTCAATATTTATCTAAATTAAAATAAAATTAAAAATAAAAGATCAATGTTAACTGTTTACCTCTTACCTCTGTAACTCCAGGTGTTTCTTCTGTAGTAACTTCTGCCGATTTAGCGACTTCCTCTCCACCTGTCTCACCTTCCAGATTGTTGACATCAAAAGGTTCATCTAGCTTTTCACCACTTTTCGCCGAGTAGACGGTGACACAATAGTATATGAGGAATAATATGCCCATATTCCATAGACGAGACCGTAGTGTTCTTCGTCGCACTATCTGCAAATAAAAACAAGGGGTGGGAGTGGTGTAAATATAAAAAATCTGAGGACAACGAACATGGTAACTAATGGGACAGAATGGGAAAAAAATAATCGATATTGTCCTGATTTGTGTCCATACAAATGGAATTTTTAAATGGAATTACATATATGACGTACGACAACAGACAATTGACAAGCGGGTGGGGTGAGGGTGGTGGTGTACACTAAAAGCTTTTGATAAGGAATTATACATTGAAATTGATGGTATTCAAATGTTGAGGCTATTCAATATTTCTATTGAATGCGAGGGAATTGTGATTGGCTTGATAATTATCGCTGTAGGTTAGTAAATGGCATAATTGTCATTGATGTGAATGAATGATGTTGATTATGATGATGACTTTTGAAGCTAGTTTTTGATTGAGTAGAAAAGAGATTTACTAAGCACTAATGTGACATGCCGACTTGTCACAATGACAACATTTGTAAAAGTTGTAATTGTAAATGCGGGACATGTGTGATGAGTAATTAAAGTTAGAAAAACAGAGGAGAAATTACATTTTTATGCCAACAGATATACATACGTATACGTATGTATATAAAGACTATGTAACTGACCTGACAGACTTCGTGCTGCCTCCAAAGTACTTCATACAGATGTTTCATACTGTAAGAATTTAATAATAATTGGTTCATTACTTTCGGAAGAAAAAGTAAAAAACGGAACCCCTAAATGTTGACGACTCCCTCACGGTTCAATCCTCCCTCGCGGTTCAATCCTGTTAGTGATCAAATAGCCGCAATCCGCATCAAGGCGAAATATTTTTTCATCACGCTGATTTGCGCTCATGCCCCGAAGATAAAGATGATGAGATTAAAAATGCATTTTACAAGCGCCTATAGGAAACTTACGACCGCTGCCATGGCCACGATATTGTTCTGGTAGACTTTAATGCAAAAATATGAAGGCAAGATGTTCTTGGTCCACCTACCGACACGTCTGACAAAAGAGTTTAGGCTGGTTAGCTTGGCAGCGGGAAGGACCATGCAAGTGAGTGGAACCAGATTTAAGCGCAAAAATTTCCATAAGACAAATTGGCTATCCCACGATCAAAACACCAAAAATCAAATTGAGTATGTGGTAATTGATGGCAGGTATGCATCTTATTTCATAGACGTGCGTGTGATCCGTGGTGCTAATATTGGCTCGTATCATTACCTGGTTGCAGCCAAGATGCGTACAAGATTGAGCAGAACGAAAAACGCACATAACCAAACACAAAGAACGATGGACATCGCGAAGATGCAAACTTCAGAGGTAGCCACTGTCTACTCCAACCAGCTCGCCCAACTTCTACTACACAACGCCTTCTCTTCTCACTTTCCCGATACACAGTAGCAGCATATTGCGCATTCCATAGCAACCGTGCTAGGATATGAAAAACGGCGCTCAGGCGAATCCTGGTACGATGAAGAATGTCGCATAGCGTCTAAGGAATGGAATGCTGCTTATAGGGCAACACTACAGGCAATAGTAACCTGGCTGTCGAGTGTGCTATATGAAAGACTAAAGCTGATACGCATTTGCGGAATGACGATGATTGACACGAAGTCTTCAGTGAAGATTGGCAAGGAACTTACGGAGCCATTCTGTACCAGACGAGGCCTAAAACAAGTAACGAATCCTTACCAAGAATAATCATGTCATAGTCTTCGAAATATTGTGATTTTAAAAATAGGGTAATATGGGTGGGGCCACGCCCACATGATATAACAAAATTGTATGTAGACTACTGTTCATCCCAAACATAGAACTATATGCTGTCAGATTTGAAGAAGATCAGATCGTTACCCTCACATGGGTTCCAGGACATGGGTACATAAATGGTAACCAAAGGGCCGATGCATTGGCAAGAGACACCACCATTGTGAATTCGGTTGAAGTTTATGGTCACATTGCTGTTCCTCTCATAAGGGGAAAACAGCTAATTGAGTGGAAACTAAACCTCATTGCACAGCGACCAAACAAATTTGGTCTACCATGGATAAACAGACCAAATGAACCTGTCTAGAGTCCACCTGATGAACATCGTAACTGTAATAACCGGTCACTGACCGGTTGGTAAACACGCTAAGAGGTTGAACCTACCCTACAACCATTATTGTAGAAGCTGCATTGATGAGGAAGAAGAGGAGACCACGTAGCATCTTCTAAGTCACTGCTCTGCTTTTGGTGACCTGGCGTATGAAAAGTTTGGCCAGCGGATATTTGTCTACCAGTATGCGATTTGCGAAACATCCATGTCTTGATCAGAGCAACGAAATGGCTTGAGAGTAACTTTGACCGAACAGAATAGGAATATTTGGTGCGACAATTTGGAAATGGTATCACAACGGGACCTACACTAGGACCCATGTGAGGTATACTGAATGCGGCTGCTTAATTAACCTGACCTAACTTTAAGAAGTAACAATTAATTAATGTGTTGACACGATGAAAGAATAAAGGCGATAAGATTATAGATATATTCTTCTACATTATAACTGTCTCGGTGCTAACATTGGCTAGATTAACTATCTCGTCGTCCGGGGATTTATGTGCTCCTTACACTATTTTCACAATTTAAGTTCATGATGTAATCTCGTGTGATTGATAACAAATTTTTCAAAACTGCAATCTGTTTTTGGCTGTATTTTCTAAAAATTGAGATATTTCGTGTCCACTTTGCTCTATATGCCATTCAAACTGTAACTTCGATTTATTTAGAATTTGTGTTTGGCACATAGAGCACATGAATTCCGGGACGACGATCTGATAGCACAAGATTAAACAGTACGAAAAACGGAAGAAAATCGGCTGTTAGGAAACGGCACAAGGAGAAACTCAGACAGACAAATTGGCTATTAAGTTAGTGGAAAAACATCAATTGAAGGAGATAAGGAGATATAGCTATGAAGAGGTACAAGGTAAGGTATGAAGTCCGAAAGATGTAAGGTAAAAGGTTTTGGAATTGGGTGCTCCCCTCCTGTAAGGACAATAATAGAAGTTTGGCCTCAGATACACAGAGTGTGCTGAAAATATATAGAGAGAGAGAGAGCACTTTCACAAATTTCTGTTTCAAGTAGGCAGTGCACGTGAAGGTATAACGGCGATTATATGCTCAAGGTATAACGGCGATTGATTGCTCACCACCGCAGTCAAAATGAGGTTGGGAATGTTATATCACGGCGTAAGAAGAACACATCAGAAGTTTCCAACGGACTGCCGGCAGAGCACTTTAAATACCGGTGGCGATGAGCTGAAAGTGGACACCAACTTCTACGCACGGTCAAACCATGTGTGTTCACCAACTACCACGCCTTTTATCCATCCATATTCATAAAAGATCCTTTCGAGTGTGTTATGTAAAAGACTAAAAACAGTCTTATAGAAATTTATCGCAGCTTATATTGATTTACTTTCACCGCTCAGACGAATCCTGGTACGATGAAGAATATCGCATAGCGTCTGAGGAACAGGATGCTGCTTATAGGGCAACGCTACAGCCAATTGTAACCCGTGCTGTTAGGGAACGGCATAAGGAGAAAGCATAAGGAGAAAAAAACGTCAGATGAAGGAACGGGAGAACGCAGAGCTCTTCAAGTCCTGTGGCGAGGAGCTGATAACGAGCATGCACCAGCTCCTGCGCACGGTTTGTCTAAAAGAGTGCATGCCCGACGATTGGAATGTAAGCGTTTTATGTCCTGTGCTGAAAAAAGGTGATCCAAGTGTGTGCTCCAACTACCGCGGGATCAGCCTTTTACCCATCGCATATAAGGTCCTGTCGAGTGTGCTATGTGAAAGACTAAAGCCAGTGTTATCCAACCTGATCGGGCCTTATCAGTGTGGCTTTATACCTGGAAAATCAACAACTGACCAGATTTTCACACTTCGGCAAATCCTGGAAAGACCCAAGAGACACGTACCATCTTTTTGTCGACTATAAAGCTGCCTTCGACAGCCCGATACGGCAGAAATTACATGAAGCCATGGCTGAGTTTGGTATTCCAGCGAAGCTGATACGTCTTTGCGGAATGACGCTGACTGACACGAAATCTTCAGTGAAGATTGGCAAGGACCTTACAGAGCCATTCTATACCAGACGAGTCCTAAAACAAGGCGACGGCCTATCGTGCGATCTCTTCAACACTGTGATGGAGATGATAATGAGAAAAGCTGCAGTAAACACGAGTGGCACTATATTCAACAAAAGCCACATGCTAATCGCGTACGCTGATGACGTAGACATCATCGGTCGAAAACTGCGGGATGTGACTGCAGCCTTCTCAGGTATTCAGAAGGAATCAGCGAAAATGGGCCTAACGGTGAACGAGGACAAAACGAAGTTATTAGTTTCAACGAACAAAGAATCTACTCGTTTCGGAAACTGCGTGAACGATGACAACTATAATTTCGAGGTGGAAGATAATTTTGTCTACCTAGGCTCCGCCATCAACAAAGCAAATAATGTCAGCCTAGAAATCCGGAGAAGAATCCTGCTTACAAATAAATGCTACTACGGACTAAGCAAGCGATTCAATGACAGAGCCCTCTCTCGACGCACAAAACTCCAGCTATACCAGATACTGGTTCTACCTGTCTTAATGTATGGCTCTGAATCCTGGGTTATGACACAAGCGGATGAAGCGGTCCTGGCGGTATTCGAGAGCAAAATACTCCGTAAAATATATGGGCCCATCATCATCGGAGAGTATCGACGTCGTATGAATCATAAGCTGTACGAGCTGTACACTGACATTGACGTGGTCAAACGCATTAAGGTGCAACGGTTGCGTTGGCTAGGTCATGTTGTACGCATGGACGAAAATGCTCCAGCTCGAAAAGTCTTCGACAATGAACTCGACGGACGGCGCAGAAGAGGGCGACCAAAACTCCGTTGGAAAGACCAGGTTACTGAGAACCTTATAGAACTCGGTGTGACTAACTGGAGAAGAAGCGCAGAAGATCGAGGCGCTTATAATATTTTTCTAAGGGCGGTATATAATCCACTGGGATTGCATAGAAGTACCAGCTAAGTAAGTAAATATATTCTCATCTGCGATAATTAGAAAACTGGTCATTGCTGAGGATATTGAATGACGAACCTGACCCAAGTATGTTACTGTATTGGCTACATATGTATGTATGTACAACGTATGAGTACTATTAATTGCATGCAGATTTTATATTAATCATACGCACTTCGTTCAAATACATATTGTGGAGTTATGGTTTCATAAATCCTTTGGGAGTTTTACTTAACTGGCCTAGTACCTTCACCCCGACTTGGAATTTCTTACTCCCCAGACAATGACCCCGAAAATGTTCCACAGTCTAATAATTAAATAATTAAATATAAATATTTAAAAATCATTTGGTGAAAACAAACAATCTTCTTGCACTAAACACATTGAAAGCATTCGCAATCACAACCTAAAATCATTTAACAGCATTTACGCACGAATGAGTTACATACATATCACAATATTTACTGACACCTATGTACCCAGTGTGTGTTAAGTGAGTTGAGACAACTTTGTGTTTCATTCACAGCAAATCCTTTAGACTAGGTTGTGATTTACGCCCAAATCCTTTGAAAGGTGTTGTTATCGTCGTTGATGTTTGCTGCTCTGCATAAAAAAGTCTTCTTAAAAACTATTGTCTTTATACGTGTTGTTGTGGTATTAAGGGAGCTTTGCATTAACATTAAATTTAGCTCTTGCTTGCTTTCCTCCCTCTGCTTCGCTAAATGAGAAGGCAAATATAACTAGACTCCCTGGGAACTGTATTGCAGAGGCGATGGGCAGGTGGTGGGGGGGCCGACATACATACGCTAACTGACAGTTGTGATGACATGTTCTGTCTTACTGTGGTGATTGGCGCCAAAAGATATTTAACTATGAGATTAACATCTTCAAATGAGATGAAAATCGGCAGCGCCACAGTGGTGCGGCTGTGGAACGGAAGACGTTTATCCGGACACGCACATATGTGTGTCTGCGTGTGAGTGTGTAGTGTGCATCCCTGAGGGTGAATTACTAACGAATGTGTATGTGTTTGTATGCAAACATGACGAACGTTGATCTAAGCTGCATACTGGGTTTTTTGAGGATAATGTACGTACGAACGTATTTAGTATCTACGTGTCCAACATACTAATCATTTCGGGTTGGGATACCAATTATATTTAAACAAATATTTGAGGGATTTGATTATATTTCAATTTAAATGGCAGTGGGATATTAAGAGATTTGTGCTAAAAGCAAAGTAACTTTATTGGATTTATTATATTTGGAAATTTTTTTTTAGATGACAATACAGGAACTGTGTATGTTGGAGAGGAATGTGGAAGGAAGCTGTATGATATGTATAGGAAAACAAAAATTACATTTTTTTACAAAATGGAATAAATTTAAGGAACTTGGGGAGTGACCTAGTGCATGGTGTAGGATTTGTCGAGTACAACATGAATCTATATACCAAAGTTTTCTAACACGCTCAAAATCTTGATTTATGCGTCAAACCAGTTTTTCGGGTGTTTCCTCACTTATCAGCTGGTTACTCAGACAGTTCTGAATTATTTTTTGATTTATTAACGGTTTGGAAATGTGGCTACTGGAGCTTAAAGCCCCCAGCAGCACGGGTTAACATACTGCAATCGTGCTCAAACTTTGGCTATCGACACTGACAATAATTCAACATCAATTTTTACGATGACCACCCTAGAGTTTAATCCTCTCCGCAATCATTATTATATTGTTATATAAATATAACAATAGTAAACTTTGTCCTTTTGCAACTATTTTAAGTTATACAACTATAAAATTCAATAAAACTTTTGTAACAGCAACAAAAACTATAACTTTATTTTAATACATAAAATATTTAAAAAGTTTCAAACAAATTTAGTTATTATAAATCATATTATATAAATTCATTTGTTGATATATTGTACATAGCTCTCCGTCAGCTGCCCCAACCCCCCCCCCCCCCCCATTTGTTGTACTGGGTGTGAAGTACATTTGTAATTTGATGCCACAATTCCCTTAGACAACGATACATTGGCCTTCCCCTCATGTGTGCCACAATTAGTCATAAGTTTGAAGCAAACCAAACAAACAGAGACAACTACGAATTGTAATAAAATGAAAACCCAAAACGAAATGAAATCAGAGTCCACATCATAAAAATAATCATGAAATATGATACCCAGTTAGTAAAACCCTGCTATAGTGTAACTATTACAGATTCTGTGTCAATAAACCCAGTAACCACAGCGTTTTTTTATGGTAGTGCCCAAGGTTCAACTACAGCGACAGCAAAAGTGATGACAGTGACAGACAAAAAAAAAACGCAGCAGATATCCTCAATAGAAACAATAACAGCAGCAGCAGCAGCAGCAAATACAAGAAATATGAAATAATATACAACAACAAAAACTAACTAAAAAAAAACAAAATGAGAAGGAGGCGATAGAAGAAAACATTATCACAACAATTGGCAGTCAAATTGCAAAAATGACATCATATGGCCTCATCAACGTCATCACAACAATGACTATTGTCACTTTTGAGTCACTTGGTCTCAATCACAGATCCACTCAAACAAACTTACGAGTAATGGTAGTTACTAGACAAGAAATTGATTCAAATGCCAACAAGCAACGCGACATTGGCGGCAACAACAACAGCAATATTGACGACGGCCTAAAAACAATGCATACAATTCATATTGTAGGAGACGGAAATGAATGGAATTTTGATACTGCTGCAGGCTTAAAGCGCCCCATAGACGAGTACTGCCGCAGTTCATGCCGATGAACCCCTTGTATACGTGTGTGATTGAACTATTCGATACACACGTATCAATCATCATATTACTTACAATTTCGAAATGGTAAAACATTTGAGTATTTTTCAGTTTAAAATTTCCAATCACTTTATTTTTTTAAAACAAGTTTCATAACTCAGGAAAAGGCTGGTACAACTCTTTAAATTCTACAGGTAATCTCTTTTTCGTTAGCTTTTCCATTTTTTTAATTTTCCACCAAAAATAATTATTAAATATTTTTGTTTACACTTTCATATTACAATTTTCAAAAATCTGACATATAAGTCAAATAAATAAACAAAGTTCATCTGATTGATAGGTGTTCATTTTGAAAATCAAAACTGTTTTGATTTTCATACTGCATTGTCCGTGTAACTTACACATTCTCATGCTGAGTCAAATTTACCAATACACATATATTGCCGTTCCAGCGGCAGTACTCGTCTATGGGGCGCTTAAGGGACAGGAGGAGGAGAGAATGCCAGGGGTATGGTATGAATGCGGTAATAACGATGGCACAACTTTCTGTGTTGTTCTTTGACATTTGTATGTATTTTAGGGAAAAGAAATATTACAACAACAGGCAGCTGGGTTGCCATATTGATGTGCAGCGAACATGGCAGGATTAGGGCCGTTCAAAGTTGGCAATTGTTAAAAGGCTGAGGAAAAACGTAAAATTCGTGGTGGCACCTGGGCAATGGTGTTCGTTACATTTTTTTAACCTGAATTGCGGCTGATAGTGAGCGACGAACGCTGATGGTTAGACTCGCTACCCGCCTTCAGGTCCATTACTGGCTATGAAAACACGAGAAAGAAAATGTAAGAAACGAAACCTCAAACTCAAAGGCCCCCGCAAACGTAATAAGGACAATGATTTAAGGATATGCACCTGGAACGTCTGGACTCTATATAGAGAAGGCGCCACTGTCGGATGTTCTAAAAAATATAAGGCTGACATCACAGCCATCCAGGAGATGAGGTGGACAGGATAATGATGCTCGCAACGTAAAAAATTGCGACATCTAGTACAGCTGCCAAGCAAAAAGACACGAATGCGGTTTCAAAGTCGGCAAGATGTCTTGGCCTCGAGGTTTAACCCTGTAACTAACCGAATAGCCACTATTCGCATCCGGGCGAAATATTTTTACATTACGCTGATTTGTGTACACGCCCCGACGGAAGACAAAGACGATGACATTAATGCAGCATTCTATGAGCGCCTGGAGGAGATATATGACCGCTGCCCTGCACATGACATTAAAATAGTTCTGGGAGATTTTAATGCAAAAATAGGAAGGGAAGGGAAATGTAGCCCTATCGACACCTAGTGAGTGATACCAGATTCCAGCACAAAGATATCCACAAGGCAATTTGGCTATCCCCCGATCAAAACATCAAAAATCAAATTGATCATGTGGTAATTGATGTCAGGCATGCATCTAGTGTCATGAACGTGCGTGTGACCTGTGGTGCTAATATTGGCTCGGATCATGACCTGGTTGCAGCCAATTGTAACCCGGGCTGTTAGGTAACGGAACGAGGAGACAGTAAAACAGGCAAGACAGCTATTTAAGCGAAAAAAAAGTCAGATGAAGGAACGGGAGAACGAGGATATAGAACGATACAGAAGTGAGGCTCTAAAATTTTTACAGAATGTTAAAGCTTAAGGCTACGGTTATGGGATCTCCTCCTGTAAGGACAAGGATGGAAATATGTTAACAGATACGCAGAGTGTGCTGCATATATGGAGAGAACACTTCAGAAGGCAGCGCACGTGAAGGTTTCACGCCAATTGTCCACGACGGCTTAGATTGCCCACCACCAAGTCAAGCCGAGGTAAGAAGAGCAATATCGCGGCTGAAAAATAATAAAGCAACCGGTGACGACGGACTTCCGGCAGAGCTCTTCGAGTCCGATGGCGAGGAGGTGATAACGAGTATTTTTTGGAAGTTGCAGCCACTGCCGAATCTGGACTTCAGACAAGTTTTCATAGGAGTTACCGATCATATTGAAAATTTTCGTTTAGCGTGCAACTTTTTTACTTACTTGTGCAACAGCGATCAAAACTAAATTAAAAATGTACGGTTAGTATCAACTAAGTACCACAAATTTGGAGTCCACATCTTTTTCAATCAATATAAGTTTTGACAGTTTCTCCCCCGAGAATCCTAGAAACACTTGTTAGTTTGCTGCAACTGGTTTTGCAGATTTGAAGAAAAGACATTTGTTCCGGAATGTAGAAGAATGTTTTAAATATTTATGAAAGAAAAGATAGATTACATCGCAAAATTGTCGTTCTAGATTCATTATTTGTAGTATATTTCCGACATAGATCCCAGTTGGTGATGCTATTGTTGACGAATGTTGATGATAATACTATAATGATAGTTCGGATAAAAGACATGGCGAACTTGAACAACCATTTACTTAAAGTAATGCAGATGACATTTATGCCTTCATTAGCACATTCTTAATGTTTGGCGCAGGTCATTTAAATAATTACATTGCGAAAGATATGTGGGCATTCACATCTTACTCGTTATACCGAGCAACACTGGACACAAACGGATTTTGAATACGTTTTATTCCTTTCGACAATGCAAACACCATTACCCAAACAAAACTTACAAACATGGCTAGGCCAATATGCGAGAAACCAAATGTGAATCTTACAATCGATGAATATCTGTTTTCTTACGGAGGCAGCACAAAATTCGCTCAATACATCCCATCAAAACCTGCAAAAATTGAATAAAACTTTATGGTTTTGTGATGTCAAAAACTTTTATCAACTTCAAGGTCAAATTTATACTGGAAACCTTACGACTGGTCGTAAGACTACTTAATTTCCCATTACACCTCATGAATGAGGTTTGAGATAGCTTCTCGCATTGTTGTGAACTAACACGTTTTCTATTTTTAGATTCACAACTAACGACATCTACTTGTTTATCGACGAATGCGAACGTGACTGTTTGAGAAGCTCTTACTAGACATGCCGATTCACTCGACACTGATACTGCGAAGTTGCTGTCGACAACATTCGTAAGACGAAAGAAGCAAAATTTACGGTTAAGGATTTTGCTAGGACTATTGCGTTCATGGAAGTGGACACAATTCCACAATGGACAATTTTTTACCACACTTGCCTTGACAAAGCATCAGTTGTCTTATGAATTGTGGAACGTTAAGAAAGAAAACCATATATAACGTAGGTAATGAATGAAGAAGATCAATAAAAACTGTACCAAATAAAGAAATTAGTTCTCATTTACAAATAATGGCAAAGAAACGTAAACTGTAGTGGAAAAATCATGGAAATTGTATGAGGGTACCGGGGTACCCGGTTATTGACTCACGTAGGTGTTAACTTTGAAGGCGTTTTAAACATAGACGGAGTAAATAATTTTGAGATTATTTTCTTTTAAAACATCCATAGACACCTTAATCGCGACGACTTGGAGTTTAATGGCCATATCTTTGTTATTAATAAAATGCCAGCAGTTTAAAGTTGAAAAAGGTACCCGGGTACCCGGTTATTGACCGTAGGGTTAAGGATGCAAAAGTGTCCCAAAAGTGTCTATTGAAATTATCAACAACTCAGAAACACAAAAAGTGGAGTTGGTCAGTTTACGCAAAATATCAATCATATTCCGTCGGTTTTTTGCAAAAAATGTCCTACGTTCACTTTTTGTGTTCCTGAGATGATTTCGACAAACACTTTTGGGACACCTTTGCATCCTTAAGTCGGTTTCACAAAAAAGTGGACCTGAGACTTTTTGCAGGATATCGAGGATTTGTATTGTTGTTACCAAAATCATTTATACATATATATATACTTAATAAACGCCTTAAGTTACATCAAATGCCCACAAACCGCAAACATTCGTCACCAATGGCAACCCTATTCTGTATCCCACTCTTAAAATTGTCAACCCATTGGAGCCAGCAATAGAAGTGGTGTATTCCGAGGACGTGGTATTAAGAGGAATACAAATGAATCTATTGATAAAAAAAACACATCAGCAAAATAAAACACAACTACCTCCCCTCCCCCATCCCCCCTCATTTTCTCTTGCTCTATGAACTTGTAGTGGGTGGGCATAGAGCAAGAGAGAATGGCAAAGAATGTTTTTTTTTAAAGGAATGGTAAAGAAAAATTACCTCTGAGCAGAACATTCACACATGACTGGTACCGCACGGCTCCTGTGCAAATATAAACACATACACGACTACACAAACACACTCTTGTGTGCGTAAAGGAACTAAGGTGAGAAACAAGTACACAAGTATCTTGCGATAATTACACAGAGCGACAGGTTTTCACAATTTAAATGATTGACAGAAAAAAAATTGTTATAAAATTAGTGCAGTAATAAAATGTTGCTGGTGTCGTTTTTTTTGATGTTACGAATATATTAGAGAAACTAGAGAATTGATTTGTGTCTACACAAATACAAGTACTGAGCTGTTTCTTATTAAAATTATATACAAATTTGTAGAAAATCATTGAAATGTATTTAAATTGAGACAGCTATTTGTATAAGTGTATCATATGATACACCAAATTGGCTAAACGATCAGAAAAGATTTTATTTTTGATATTAAAGTCCAATTCAGTGTCACATATATTTTGTATTCTTAATTCACTTGCATTGCAATGATTTTCTTCACATTCTTCTTTAATGAAATATATTTACTTTTGGAAATGATTTCTCATTGTATGTTATTGGTTTATGCTGTCAGCTACCCTTAACTGACATACAATAGCAATTTTAAATGCTGAACGATCTAAAAGTGACATAGATATACTTTGTCGTATTCTGGACAAAGACTTCTTGCGAATTGAATACTAAAAGTTCCACAAAGTCTGGCAAATTCTATCGTTGTAACGAAGGAGTTGAACTACTTATTTTTTGTTAAACAAAAATGCTCTACTTTAAATAAAATGCTTGCCAAAATATTGCTGTATTTGCGGTTCAATGATAATATTTACGTCATCCTTAAAATGGATATGATTTTTTCGGTTGTTACACATAAATTCGCAGCCAATTGAAAAAAAAACTATGTACATAGGGGAAACCACAGCAGCAAATTCGCATAACGACTGGTTTGTCGCTTTGTTATAAAAAAATTGCCAATCATCTAAAAGTTTAAAATTATTTGTTATTGTATGACTGAAGTTATATAACTGTACATTTAAGATTTTTGTAAAATCGTAAAAAAGTATCAAAATATCTCTGGCATTTGTAATACAACGGGTGACCTGGAGTTGCAAACTGGCAATATTAACAATGAAATCACTAACGGACTAGCTTGCAGTCATTATATTTACTCAATGCCACTATCATTATCATACTTATTATAATACGCAAAGTTGGAAATATATTAAAATATTTTAAACCGTTACATTTAAAATTTTAAATTTGAATTGGCTATAAAAAGTACTAGTAATTTTTTCAAATTTCTGGTTTTATTAAAAGTTTAGTTGAACTTTTTATGTGGGCAATACCACATAAAACGGCCCCATACAGGAAAAAATATAATTCCATATTTTAAATAAAAATTGGTCAATTAAAATGTACAAGAGAACGACAATTATGGACATATGGAAAACATTATATTTTTTTTTAATTTTTATCTATTTGGCAACAGTCTGAAATGAGCATATAACGAACACTCTCGTCTCAATCTTTATACGCTAGGACTTACATCAACATTTTTCTAATATTCCATTTAAACGATTTTCCAATAAGAGGTGTTATTGTGAATGGCCCGCTATTTCAGTAGCTGTCACTTTTGAAGCATTTATTCTTTGACATTTGACAAATAAAAACTACGTCTTTACTAAAAATGGAACGATACACGTTTCAACAACGCATTGAAATTATTAAAATTCACTTCAAAAATGGAGAAAATCTAGCAGTCACAGTTCGCAAAACAAAAGCATGTTTTGGTCGTCGTGAAGCACCTTGTCGGACCGCAATACAGAAATTGGTGGAAATATTCGAGCTGTTGGGACAAGTTAGTGATGTGAAGAATAAAACCCGTGCACGTCGCTTAAGAACAATTGAGAATATTGCGGCGGGGTCATTGGACCTTACTTTTTCGAAAATGAGATTGGATCAACAGTTACGGTGAATGGATTGCGCTATCGAGAGATGATTTTTTTGGTCGGTGTTGGATGGTATTGATTTGGACAACGTTTTCTTTCAACAAGACGGCGCTACGTGCCACACAAGCAACGAAACCATTGATCTTTTACGGGAAAAGTGACCAAGAGGTGATCACAATTGGCCACCGAGATTTTGTGACTTAATACCTTGCGACTTCTTCCTTTGGGGCCTTTGGTCTACGCCAACAGCCCAGCGTTGATTCAAGACCTCAAATATAAAATTCGTGAAGCTATGAAGGACATAGGGCGGCCACTTTGAGATTTGGTTATGAAAAATTTCATGAAAAGTATATGGTCCTGTAAGCGTGATCGTGGTGGCCATTTGGCTGATGTTGTTTTTTTTTAATAACGGCATACCTTCCTCTTTATTATGAAATAAACATCCGATCATTTATCTCAAAGAATGCCAAATTTCTTTGAATACCAAATAACACCTCTTATTGGAAAACCCTTTATCTTGATAAGTAAAAAGTGTTATCTCCGGCTTTGTATGTTTTATAATAAAAGTTTTATGAGTAAATAGAAGTAAAGGAAATATAGGAATTGTGTCACACCCGTCCCCGTAAATATTCCCCGTATATTCTAGGGCTAAGCACGGCCGCCCCCTCCGCCCACTGATTGAATATTTGTAATTGTTGTGCGTAGTATTATCTATTTATTGTGTTGCATCTCTCTAGGGCTAAAATACAAATAAGATTTCATCTGCAAATTCTAAATTTTGTATGCATATTTTGTTCATATTCGCGATGTCGATAACTATCTGGGTATCAAATTTCATCTCTCTAGTTCTAAAAATAGTTTTGCCACACCCACTCCGCCTATTGGGTCAAAAATTTAAAATTTCGTCTACACATTCATATTTCTGCTGCCGAGAACTATCTGGGTATCAAATTTTATCTTTCTAGCACCAAAAAAAGTTTTGGCACACCCACTCCTCCCATAGGATCAAAAATTTAAAAAATATATGGCCTACGGTAATTTCCATACAGTATTCTAACTGCCTACCAAATTTCACAAACAAACAAACAGACATTCTCATTTATAATGTTAATAGGATATACAGTACGAGCTCGATTTTCGCAACCGATAGCAGCCCAAGCCGGTTGCAGTTACCGAGATTGTTGCGCTTATCGAACCTCTATTGAAAATTTTTATTTTACTTTGCGCAAAATGCCCCACGTCACTAAAAAACTGTACTATAACAGTCATTTGCTCACTCACATTGAACAGTGGCGTAACATAGCATGCAAATAAAAAAAAAACATATAATTTCTGCGAATACATTGAAAAGTTGCGCTCATCGAGACTGCTTTTTTGAACGTGTTGCACTTATCAAGACTCATGTGTAAAAAAGAGCGGTTGCGCAAATCGAGGTGTTGCAATAATCGGTAGTTGCGAAAATCGAGCTCGTACTGTATGTACTTCGAATGAAAATAATAAAAATAGATGAGTGAACACAGTTAACACATTATTTTGTACGAATAAGGAAAACCAATCACTAAAATATAAACAGTCTCAAGAGCACTAATGAACTTTGGACTAGAGAGAATTTCTCTCTCTTATAAGAATATAACAACGGAATTTCCCCTTATTGAAATCGTGTAACAACTGCCAACTATTTCCTTGTAAAGTCAACACCAACAAACATGTTCAGAACTTTCTTAGGTGTGGACTTTTATTACTTTTTGCTTATGAACGGTTTTTATTACTTTTCTGTACCTTTTGTCTCTTCTTGTTAGTATTGATGTTGCAACTATTATGACCTTCGCATCAGTTGACTAACGCTGGCTGCGAAGGTAACCTCCCCGACAGGTACCTGTTCACAGAGTTTTTTTGTATTCCTTCGTTTATTGCGGTCATGAAATTCTCGGAAGTACTTGCTTTGTCGTCCCGGCTTAGAACTCGCTGTCTAGGTTTATACTGGTACTGTCGTATTTAGAATTCCTTGGTGTTCTTCAGAAATCTCTCTTTTCTTCAAATCACTTTTGAAATGACTAGATTTTTTGATTTTTTCCGGTCTTCCACCAAATGAGCGATATATACTTGATATACGTATGATTGACAGACAGATACATAACGTATACGTAATTTTAAGAGAGGGGAGTATGAAATTACAAATCCGATATTTTGGTCAATAAATAATTTTTCCTTGCTTTAAACATCTCATCATATTCTTTCATAGTGCACATTTTTGACATTCCAAATTATAACCTTTATAACCTACATAAAATGTAGTTTACAATTTACATATTTATACGATGTCTCAACTTTTGACCCAATAATTGCAATTGAACATCTAACAAAAAAAAAATCAAGAAAAAACCACAGCGAATATTAGAAAAATAATATGTACATAGTTGACATAGTGCAGACATCTTCATTATTACAATCCTACATTGAATGTCGTTGTGATAATAGAAATCCTTTTTCCAGTTTTCCGTCGCCATTGCCAAATCTTTAGTTGCACTGTGTTAACACATACACATTCAGATTTCTTTACACATACATAAAGTGCTCTTGGCTTGTTATTCAATTTCTGCTTTGGTGAGTGGGCCACTCGGCCAGAGTGGAAATGACATTCAGTGGATTAGTGAGTGCGACATTTACTCTCAGTCATTGAGAATCGCGTATATATGTATGTGTGTGCTTGTAAGCAAGAGTGTGTTCAACTTGTCGTCTCATGTATTATCGATTTACGTTTTTTTTGCTGGCTTAGCACACATGGGCACACACACACACTAACAACGTTCGAACATTTACTTTTTTTTGTTGCAATGCTATACGCGAATGAACAACCACTTCGTATTTATACAGTCGACAGACTACAAAAATAACGAAACGCATTTGCGTATATGTGAGTTCAAATATATGTGTGCGTGTGCATTTGTTAGTGTTTGAGTGTTTTTTTTTTCTTTTCAAAAGATAACACTGGAAATGCTGCTGTTGTTGTTATTATTGTTTGGTAATGCGAAACTGTGCGAAATAGATAACAACCCAAAGCTTATAATGGTGGGATGCATACAGGAATGCGGTGTAGAGCTGCCACATATCAAAATGAGCAAATTGGACGCAAATTGGCGGTTGGAAGAATTTAAAAAACAAAAATTAATTTAAACTGATTAACGAAAGGATAGTTTTACACAGTACTACAGCGAATTGTATCATTTCTATTAAAAAAATCGTATTATAAATCGCTAAATCCATCCCTATTAATATTATAAATGTGAATGTTTGTTTGTGGCTCAATGTTTGTTTGTTGGCGTGGACAAAGAGCTAAAGAGATAAAATTTGATAACCAGATAGTACTCGACAACGCGAATATGAATATGCAGATGAAATTTAAATTTTGGACCAAATAGGCGTAGTGGGCGTGGCAAAACTATTTTAGAGCTAGAGAGATACAATTTGAAACCCAGATAGTGCAAGACAACACGAATATAAAAATGCAGACAACAGTTTAATTTTGGACCCAAAGGGCGTTGTGGGCGTGGAAAACTTTTTTTAAGAACTAGAGAGATACAATTTGATATCCAGATAGTTCTCGAAAACACGAATATGAATATGCAGACGAAATTTTAATTGTTGACCCAATTGGCGGAATGGGCGTGGCAAAACTTTTTTTTAGAGCGAAAGAAATAAAAATTGATAACCAGTTAGTACTCGACAACGCAAATATGAATATACAGACGAAATATTAATTTTGGATGAATTGAACTAAGTACATTCAAATATCCTACTGTTGTCCATTTGAAAGTTATGGGAGAAGTATTATTTCTCCAAAAATTGGTCAGACTTCCAGAAGCGTTTTCCTTGGACAACATTTGACTGAAGTCAGAGAGCTTACGAAAAATATATGCATTAGGGCAGCAGCAAAATGTATGGACTATTTTTTTTTTGCGGAAATTAATTTTTTTTTTTTTTAATAAAGACTGGTTAAATTGTAAGGGTCAATGTCGAATGTGAACCACACCTAAATGTCAAGTTTTTTTCTGCATTTCATTTGACATGGAAAGATACACAATCGAGCAACGCGTTAAAGTTATTAAGGCTTATTATGAAAATGGGCATTCAAATCAAAATGTAAGAAATGACAACAGTGGCAACAGATCAATTTTCGAAGAAAATTATATTCAGTGATGAGGCACATTTTCACCTCACTGGATTCGTTAATAAGCAGAATTGCCGCATTTGGGCGAATAATAATCCAAGAGTAATTGTCGAAAAACCAATGCACCCACAAAGAGTGACTGTTTGGTGCGGTTTATGGGCTGGCGGTAGTTACAGTGATTGGTGTTCGCTATCGTGATAAGATGACGAACTTTTAATGGCCTGAATGGGAAGGATGCGGACGATATGTGGTTTCAACAGGACGGTGATGTCAATTGGACGCCAAGATCTTGTGATTTGACACCGTTGGACTTTTTTCTTTGGGGTTATTTGAAAAAAAAAATATTTTGAAAAAAATGGTGTACGTCGATAAGCCAGCAACAATTCAAGAGCTAAAGGATGAAATAATTCGGCACATTAACGGCATAGAACCTCAATTATGCCTCAGCGTCACCAAAAATTTGGACCATCGGATTGAGGTGTGCCGTCGAGATCGCGGCGGCTATTTGGCCGATATTTCGTTACATACAAAATTGAACCATAACAATATTTTCATAATAAAAAGAAATGACAATAATTTCCTAAATAATTTGCGTTTTATTCAAAATCAACAAAATCATCAACGGCCCTTAAAATTTTACCACCCTTTATTTGGATTTTATCTTTGACTTCTTTGGGGGACAGCTTAAAGTTGTCTAATTTTGCTCAAATTTTGACCATAGCTATTTTTAAATCCAAAGTTGTATTTTCGCTGCCACCCTAATGTAAATAAATATACAAAAAAGATATGCCTGTGGGTGAAATTCCGGTCATGTACTTTTACAAGATAATTAAACTGTATACATTCAAATATTCTCCAGCTGTCCGTTTGGAAGTTATGGGAGAAATATTTTTTCTCCAAAAATAGGTCAATTTGTATGGGAGGTATTTGAAGAAGTCGTCCTATAAAGTCAATATTAATTGTTGGGTCAACATTTTCATAGGCCTACATCTTACGTAAAATATGTCTGAATTTAGTGCACTTACAAAAAAGATATGTATATAAAACTTTGGGAGAGAACTTAACCTCCGCTTGGAAAGTTCTCATTCCAAACTTCGATAGCTCTTAATCTACGGCTGTAATCGCAAGGACAAACAGAGGGACATCCCCCAAAGAAGGGGGAATTTGTATGGGAGGTGGGAGTAGTTTTTGTCCGGTCATGCCCATCTTAGAACTTAATCTCCGCTTATGGGGTAGAAGCTTCGGCTTGACAGCTGCAAAATGTAAATTTTCATTTGCCGTTGGTTTAATTTCATTCCGATTCGGAAAGTTTAATTTTGAGTCACTGTGTTGTTAGTGATAAAGCTCATTTGTAATTGGATAATAAGCAGAACTGTAGGTTTTGGGGTTCAGAAAATCCAAGAGTCATTCTTCTACACCAATTGTACCCTATTAGGTGTACAGTATAGTGTGGCATCACATCTGAAAATATTTACGTCCAAAAAAAGATAAACATGTAGACGGACATGGCTCAATCGTCTTAAAAAGTCTTGAAACGAATTTGGTCTTAAGATACTAGAGTTCCAACTCGTCTTCTTTAATACGTTACACTTGTTCTCGTATCAAACAACCCTCACCCTCAGCCGTAACGGTGAGATTACAAAAATATCAAGATAATGTCTAGGTACTGACTTGGGATATTCTAGGAAAATGTGTCACTGACTAAGGGAAAGCTTTTACTTAGCAAAATCAAGCCAAATGTAAAATACATTAAAAAAAATTCCCTTACCTTACTTTTCTTTTCTTTACTTAAAATCGTAAATATCCTTAAGATTCGGAAATAGTCAAAAGGGAAAGGGGGAAAAGTCTACAAAAAGCCCGCTACTGCCTCGGAGTCGCCCGTGGAGGTTTAAAATGTGTGACCGACCCCAGGAATTTTTTCCTCCTAAAAATTTTCCCAAACATACCTAGGCCCCCATACGAAAATTAAATTTTTATAAAATTTGCTCCAACTTCCATAAAGGTGCCCCTTAAAACTTAATTTCCCTTTAAACCCCATGAATGAGGTATGGGATAACTTCTCGCGTTGTTGTGAATTAACAGGCTTTCTATTTTTAGATTCACAACTAACAGCACCTACTTGTTTATCGACGAATGCGAACGTCACTGTTTATGAAGCTTTTACTAGACATTCCGCTCTCATGATGTAGCATAAAGGAGTAAAATGCATGACCGATCACCACTAGTATTTCCCTCCTAACCTTTTTTCCGAACATATCTATCCCCTATCTTCACAACCTACACAAAAAATTTCTAAATTATCAAAATTTCCTCAATAAAATGATAAATTTTAACGGAAATATTAATTTGTGGAGAATTTTTTTGTTTTGGTCGTCTTAAGTGCACCGGGCTCGATTTTGATTTTATACATATAGTTTCTAAGGCAAATTTTTATTAGAATTCATCAAAGACTAAGCTTCGATAACCGCTTAGTGATTTTTTTACTCCATACAAATTGACCCACTCTAATGGAAATATTTACTGCAATTTGTGACAATTTGCTCATTCCTTGAGGTCAGTGAGACATTTTATGCAAAGCACAACTTTTGGCAACATTGCGTCTGTGTATATGTGTATGTCTGCAAGACGGGCATGAGATAAAGATGAGTACAAGGGTGGTAGTGACTATGACTACGAAAATGTCACACACACCGAACCCTGTAAAATCCTTGCGGCTATCAACGCAAAAGGACACAAACTGCAGTAGATGAACAGTTTTCTTTTAAAGATGGTTTTATATCTATATTTATATTTATTATTCTAGCAAAAACTAGTAACAAATGACATTATTTGTGTTCACCCTATTTTAGAGAAGTTTTGTGAAGGGGATGTAACGACAAGGGGAACACATACACATACACACCATCTTAAATATCCGTTGGCACTCTCGTTTTCACCACTTCAAGCTCATACTTCAGTGACGCTGACGCTGATGATGGTGAATTAGTTACATCATATAGCAAAACATTAACAACAATTTGTATATTTTGTTGTTGTTGAAATTGTACATAGAGTTAAATACAAGAAAAACAATAACAAACAACAAACAGGATAATTAAACGGACTACGCACAGGTCACAATGTAAAAGGATGAATAAAACTAAATGCATGGAATGTTAATGGGGTGAAGGAGGTTAAGAAGGGGATAAGAAGTTGTGTTGGCGTTGTTTAGTTGTGGCTAATGTTTTTGTCTAACAATTTGATTGTAATCCTTTTGTTTTGTTGTTAATTCCCCACAATTGCCTTCTTTCATTAGAGCATCATCGGCATCGTTGTACTCAACGCCAGCCAGTCGTCATCGTCGTCTAGTGTTTTTATTGAGGAAATGCAATTGTCGTTTTGTTTTGTTGTTTATTGTTTTATTCTTTGTCGGCTAAGTGTGCTGCTGCGGTGGCTATGTCTAAGGACTAGTACAACAACTACAACTATTCATGGCAATAGTTACTAATAATAACGCTTAATGCACGTAGACAGTCTATACACAATGCGTCTCTATATGAATTGTCGTTCGTCATCGTCGTCGTCGCTATCGTCAGACACTTGGCCCTTAAGAGCTTTCTTGGCAAATGGAATACAAATCATAGTAGGTCGCTTGCTCGCTCGCTCGCTCGCTTGGTACCCAAGCAACTTAGCCCTGGCCCAAACGACGACGACGACGACAAGAGCAGCAGCAAAGGAAATGAATGATGATGATGGCAAATGGAAAATAAAAACGTATACACTCAGTCAAACACTTGGCAAATGGGGGAAATTACGAAACAATTGCATTTGCTCCAAGTGTAATTAATATTGTTGCATGGGGAATAATTGTTTGAATGTGAAAATTACCATTTTTGCCGTTCAGTTGCGTATCCCTGTGGTAAATCCTTTGGCGACCCTAACTAGTAACTAGTCCTTGTTGCTGGCGTTGGTGTCGCCGTGTGTTGGTGTGCTGGTTATTACAACGTTCACACGTAATCCCGTGGCGTATACTCCGACTGCTGCTGTGGGTGGCAGCGATGGCGAAGGCAAAGGCGATAGCGGTGACGATGTTAGTGTTGTTGGTGGTAGTGGTGGTGGTGGAATTTGGAATTGGTTGCTTGGTCGCTCGTCGGAAAATAGATACAGGCACACAAAAAAAGAAACCCACAGTTGCTGTTTCTATTTCACCTTTGGTCGTTTTTGTTTTAGTTTTGGACTTTCATTTAGTTTAGGCGTTGCAGAGGTTTTCTTTGCACTATATCGTAATTTCTTTAATTTTTCACAATTGGACACTTAACGTTTCTGACTCTGTGTTGGTTAACTGATTATATTCCGTAAATATTTGCACTTTTTTCGCCCTTTCCTTTCCTTCTTTTACTTTTTGTGGCGATTACAAAACTTTTCACTGACACGTTTTGTTTCCCCTAAATTTCTCTTTTTGTATTTTCTCACTTTTACATTTCACTTCACTGCACTTGATTCATTTGCATTACATTTTATTTGCTTTATTTTGCCATTTTTTAGGAGACCCCCTTGAATTTCTTCATTATTTGCCTGCCCGTGTTAACAATGTTCACCGTTGCACGTTCACGTCGTCGAGCACTTGCGTCTTGTATTATTTGAAGATTTCCTCGATTTGCTTTTAATTAAAATCCTTTGATTCTCGTTGTCGTCGTTCAATTCAATTCACTTTTCAGACGGAAGACTCTTTGCTCTTTAAGCGTTTTATTCACTCGTGTTTATTAGTCGTCGTGTTTGGTCGTCGTAGTCGTCATCGTCATCACACCATGGTCTTATTCTATGTTGGCATCGTCGCTGTCGTCGCCGATGCTGCTGCTGCCGCTTGGTGGCCTGTCGTCTTAAAGTCTGTTACGGTGTTTTTCATATGTCGCCTATTCTATTTTGGTAATTTTTCTCTCTTAAAGGATACAGTGCGTACATGTGTGTGTGTGTGTGTCTGTTTGTGTTGTCGTCTGTATTAGTTCCGCTGTAGCTGGTGTGTGTGTGTAGTTGCCGTTACTCAGCGTTTACGTTGCGTTACATCAACCACTGGCGAGCAAACTCTCGGAGCAAACTGTTGTTTGATGTTACAATACGGGCCAACTAAAGCCTTAATGTCAAGCAAAAGCTTAAGAGACCCCCAACAACTAAAACTACCCAAGAAGAAGAAGAAGAGGCAGAAATGGAAAACAACCAACTAACATCATCGACGAACAACAACACTCTTGTCATTGCAATTTTCACGATTTCCACCATTAACCGTTACATGTTTATATGCGTGATGTGAGAGTCAGAGCGCTATCGAGAGAGCGAGGGAAAGAGTCATAGAGTCAAATCACCACTAATAACATTCAAGAGATTTGTTACTTCTTTTCTACAGTGATTTTGTGTGATTTACTCAGAGTGGCAACATCGAGCTATCTAAATTTGCTAAATTTTCTTTTTGGCTCTTTTATTTTCCTAGTGGAGGTGAAGTGTTAATCATCACACACATACACTACAACATTGTAACTGTTCGACTGAGCCGGCTCACTGTTATATGAAGCGGATGTAACCACTTTGAATGGGTTTAAAAACTAATCTAGTGGTGGGTAAAGTTATAACATAATGTTATTAATGAATTTGGTTCTACTGTTAAATTTAACAGTAATTTATGAATAGAAGTAAAAATGTTGTTGTAACAGTAAAGTAATGTCACAAAAGCGTTTACAGAGTAAAGGCAAGAATAAAGTTAGCATATATGTATACAGTTTTTAAAATATAACCAGTACAGAAATTGCAGTCAGGTAAACTGACTGATAAATACCCTCACCCTACAAATGATATGGTTTAACTCTCGAGGTTACGAAATTAGCCGAGTTTTAAATTAAATTATTTATGTATGTAAATTAGGGTGGGTCAATTTGTATGGAGTAAAAAGAATTTACTAAGCGGTTATCAAAATCGTAATCTACAATGAATTGTAAAAAAATTTTCCAAGTACCATAGGTTTCGTCAAAATCGAGCCCCCAGTTTTTAACGAAAAACTTTTTTTTATAAAATTTGCTCTACCCAGGAGTCGCCCCTAGAGGGGTGTAATGTATGATCGTCCCTCAATATTTTTGCAACCCCAACGGTTTCTCAGAACGTATCTACCCTCTATCTTCAACCCCATAATTTTTTTCTCTTTTAATATATTTTTTTATGAAATCTGCTTCTTCTGCTTCCTTGGTGCCTCCTAGAGGGGTAAAATGTATGACGGATCCCCACTAGTATTTCAATCCTAAGATTTTTCCCGAAAATTTTTCACATTATTTAAAAATACCCATACAAAAAGACAAAGAAAATTATTAATCTTCATTAAAAAAAATTTTAACGTATTTATTATTTTGTGGAGATTTTTTTTGTTTTGTTCGTTTTAATTGCATTTTGTATGGGTAGGTATATTCGGGAAATATGTTACCCATCTAGGAGATGGGAGCGGCATATTTCATAAAGATATTATAAAAATAATAAAATGTATAGGGAACAACTTAAGAGTTGAACATAGAGGGTAAATGTGTTCTAAGAAACTGTTGGGGTTCCAAAAATATCAGAGAACGGTCATACATGTGACTCCTTTTAGGGCAGTTAGAGCGGTGGGAACAAATTTTATAAAAATTAGATTTTTGATGGGGTTTAGATATGTTTGGGAAAAAATGTTAAGAGAGATAAATGACTGGCGGCCGATCACACATTCGAACCCACAACCAACAACTGTAAAAAGTTCAATTCAATATCCTTGATCATATGATCATTTTGGATGGGGGTACGAAAGGGTCTTTTACAATGCTTTTAATTCTTCAATTAATTCGCATAAAAATCTCAAAAGAAATCATACGTTTTAATGGGTGGAATAAGTCTCCCAGTTTATTAAATTTCACCTATAAATACAAAATATTAAAAAAAAAACTATTTTCGACGGCCTACTCCGCCCATAGAGTCAAAAATTAATATTTCGTCTGCATATTCATATTCGTTCTCTTCCTCTAAAAAACAAGTTTTGCCACGCCCACTCCGCCCATTGGGTCCAAAATTAAAATTTCGTCTACATAACCAAATTCGTTTTCAACCCCTAAAAAAAAGTTTGCCACGCCCACTTCGCCCATTGGGTCCAAAATTTAAATTTCGTCTGCTTATTCATGTTCGCGTTGTCAAGAACTATCTGAGTATCAAATTGTATCGCTCTAGCTTTAAAAAAATTTTGCCACGCCCACTTCGCCCATTGGGTCCAAAATTAAAATTTCGTGGTTATTCATATTCGCGTTGTCGAGAAGTATCTGGGTATCAAATTTTATCTCTCTAGCTTTAAAAAAATTTTTGCCACGCCCACTTCGCCCATTGGGTCCAAAATTAAAATTTCGTCTGGTTATTCATATTCGCGTTGTCCATTACTATCTGGATATAAAACTGTACCTCTCTAACTTTAAAAAAGTTTTGCCACGCCCTTTGGGTCCAAGATTAAAATTTTGTCTGGATATTCATATTTGCGTTATTCATATTAAAATGTGTCTTCTAATACATACATATTTTCGTTGTCGAGTACTATCTGTGCATAAAATTTTATCTGGAGAGCTTTAAAAAAATATTTGCCACGCCTACTCAGCCCATAGAGTCAAAAATTAAAATTTCATAATCATTTTTTCTCTACCTCGAAAAAAAAGTTTGGCCATGCCCATTGGGTCCAAAATTAAAATTTCGTCTGCATATTCATATTCGCGTTGTCGAGTACCAGCTGGGTATCGAATCGTATTTCTCTAGCTCTAAAAAAAAGTTTTGCCACGCCAAATCCGCCCATTGGGTACAAAATTCAAATTTCGTCTACTTATTCATATTTGCGTTGTCGAGTACTAAAATTTTATCTCTCTAGCTCAAAAAAAGTTTTGTTACGACCACTCCGCTCAGTGGGTCGACATTTTTAAAAACATACCGCCGACGGTAATTTCGATACTGTGTACTAACTACGCTCCAAATTTCATTTAAATCGGTTCAGTCGTTTAAATGTGATAGATGCTATAAGCTTTTTAAGCTAAATACAAAAAAAACGTATGTACCGTTTTTTATTATTTAGATGTCATTACACTGTTAAGTATACAGACGGTAGTGAAACTGGTACGGAACATGACGTCACCATTAATTGTAAATTGCGATGTAATAGACCACAATGCAAATGACTAATCACGTTTTAATAACATTTTGCTTACTGCGGCAGCATTTTGTTTTCCCGCTAATAGACCGATTTAATTAAATTCTATGGGCGATATTATTGTTGCAAAGATTTCCGATTTTAGGTTTGTCGATTTATCTTCTGTACTAAATAATTATATATTTTGAAATCTTTTATTCTAATTTAAAACACGAATGCGCAACATTTTGTAGCAAACATCGACGTTAGAACAATGAGTGAATTTTATTGAACGATTTTTCCGTCGCGTCGTAGAATGTTCGAGCATCAATTTCTAAACGGACGCGTAATCGTACCATTAAACCTTTTTGATGCTTATTTAAGCAATATATTTCCGTGTACAAATTTATAATGACAAACAAAACAATTGCACTGTTCAAATGGCAATGAAATACTGTTATTTGATTTATATGAAAAAAAATCGCAATGGATTTTTGCTTATCGGCCGTACTTAACACGTACAACAATAACATGCACTCTATATACGAAGTCAGACAGCAATATGTTCGAAAAAATATTTGGCACTTTTTTCATTGCGTAGTGATTAGGGAATCCAAAAAAAAAAAACAGCGAACATCTGCATTTCATCTGCGAGAGCTTATGAAGATTGAACAACAAAATCATAAACATTTAAAATTTAATGTGAAATATTGTGATAAGGATTGCTGTTGGCAAAAGTAAGGGTAGTCACCTTAAATATTTAGACTAAATATTTCGAAAACTAAAGGAGTACTTATGAATATTATTTCAAATAGACTTACAACACTCAAGCTTTTCTCGGTCCATCCTATTAATTTTATAAATGTGAATGTCTCTCTGTTTGTTTGTTTTTAGGCATGTCGCTCAATCACGCCTAAACGGCTGAACCGATTTCAATAAAATTTGGGAGACAGTTAGTGTACTATATGGAAATTACCGTAGGGTTTGGAGCTAGGGGGATACAATTTCATACACAAATAGTACTCAACAAGGCGAATATGAATATGCAGACCAAATTTTAATTTTGGACCCAATGGGCGGAGTGGGCGTGGCAAAACTTTTTTTACAGCCAGACTGATTAAACTTGATAACCACATAGTACTCGACAACGTGAATATGAATATGCAGATGAAATTTAATTTTAGACCCAATGAGCGTAGTGTGCGTGGCAAAACTTTTCTTAGGGCCAGAGATATAAAATTTAGTACCAAAATAGTACTCGACAACACAAGTATGAATGTGCAGACAAAATTTTAATTTACGTTCAGTGGGCGGGGTGGACGTGCTAAATCACTTTTTGGATCTAGAAAGATAAAATTTGATACCCATATAGCACTTGACAACACGGATATGAATATGCAAACAAAATTTTAATTTTCGATGGTTGGGCGAAAATGGCATGTTCTCCCCTAGAGGCACAACATTTGCTGACCAAATTTTTATTTTCAATCAGTGAGTGGAGGGGCGTGGCAAAACTGTATTTTAGCCCTAAAAAGATAATTTTTAGTACAAAGTTAGTAGTCGGCATTTCAGGTTCAAATTTGCCGACAACATTTTTATTTTTAATCAGTAAGCGCAGGGGGCGTTGCCGAACTGTATTTTAGCCCTAGAGCGACACATGTCGCATGTTAAAACTGAATCTTAGCTCTAGAAAAATTAAATTTGGTTCACAGATATTATTCGGTACTACAATTCAAAATTGCATGACATAGTGTGCATCCCCAAACTGTATTTTAGCCCTAGAAAGATAACATTTGATATACAGATAGCACTTGACACTATAAATACAAATTTGCAGACGAAATTAAGATTGTGGATCAGTTCATTTTAGCCCTAGAGAGATACAAATTGGAAGGTATACGGGCAGTAATCAGCACTATAGGTTTACCAAATTTTATTTTCGATTAGTGGGTAGTTGAGGCATATCGAAAATTTTTTTATCCTTGTGAAATGAAATTTGGTGTACAGATAGTACTCGATCAGCGGGCGGATGGCCATAGAGAGAGATAACATTTGTTGTTTGGCCTGGTTTAGGAGTTACTTTGGGTAATGAATTACAGAGCGCATAAGACCAACGCTTACAATTATATCTTTAAGAAAGCAAGCCAAACTAATTATTATCGAGTTAAGGAAACGTTCCCAAAGTACATTTAAAAGTGACGTATGTACATCTTCATAACTGTGAGCCAATTCTAATTGATATAAGTGTATTAAATTAAGTTAATATTGAGATATTAGTCAACTACGCATAGCGCAGCATTTCCGGATCCACTTGTATTATATATTTGTTCAGAAAGAAAACAGACCAACAATAATTTAAGCCCAATATCAGAACACTAAAAGTTTTTTTAATCCGTTTTCCCTACTTACGGCCCTTATCGGTGTCTTATCGGAACAAAACTTATACCATTGTTCTTGTTTTTCCCTTTCGTCACTTTCGACTTGCAAAGATCGAAGTCAAATAACAACACAACAGAAAAAATTAAAAACTGGGAATAAGTCTGGGCAGACATTATATCTCACAGACTTGTCTGCCAGTGTAAAGTTGGCTTCACTTCTTAGAAAATGAAGATGGAAGTGCTATAACCGTAAATGGAGAGCGGTAGCGATTTATGAATAGAACATTTTTTACATCCTGCTCTAGAAAACAGACCTTAGATATGGATTCAGAAGAAAAGAGCTTTTAACAATAACTGATTTCAATCAATATCAAACATATTTATTAAAATATTTATTCACTTTTTCATAAAATTGCTTAATATTGTTATTTATCCATCCCACAAGCTATTAAAATATCCTGGTTGAAAATTTCGCTATACTATGTTAACATAGATATTGCGTTTTTGCATTTTTAAAGCCTTATTTTTATATATTTTTATAGGTAAATTGTTCTATAAACCTCTAATAAGTTATTTGGTAATAATTATGATTCGAAAGACTGTTTGCAAAACATTGTGTCACAGACAACATTTATTCTAATCATCTCCATAAGATATATGTACATTGTACATAGATGTATACAGTTACTTTAACAGTACATTTTAATTCAAAGGTATTTAGCATAAAGTTAATAACATTTTATGGTATATAATGTTAGTAAGTAAGTTAATATAACATTTTATGGGTTATAATGTTAGTAACTTTAACAGAATGTCACCACTGTTATTTCCACTATAAAAGTGTGTGTCATTGCTAAAAATGCAAATATTCACCATAGTGTTAAATAAAAAATGAATAAGTTACATACATTCACCAATGTTACCCCAATATTGTTATTACCACAAAACAAAAAAATGTTTTTTTACTAATGTTCTGAAAACTTCGGAAATATGACAAAACTACTTATTTCGAAAATACAAAATTTTACAGGAGAGCAAAAAAACGGTGCCGGGACAAAACACCCGAGGACATAATCCCAAAAAAAAAAAAATTGACAGACTTTGAAGTAATTACATTAAGAAATTTTTGGTATGTTAACTGAAAAAATTTTCATTGAAAAAAATTTGCCTATTTTTGTACTTGTGGGACTATAATAAGTTATAAAGATATATTGGAATTTGTCGATTTGAAGTTGCTGGTAGCAAAAAACGATAAAATGTATACCGCAACTGTTGCATATATCATTTGTAAACTATAAATACATATATATCTTCTTTATATATAAAATTCTACTGTACATGTGTTGTGACTGAACTCCTCCTAAACGGCTGGACCGATTTGCATAAATTTTTTTGTATGCGTTTGGGTGGCGCCCCGGATGGTTTAGATTTACAATTCGGTCCAATTGGACAAAGGGGCGTGGCACCGCCCATACAACTTCAAAATCAAAAGGGCTATATCTCATGAACTATCAGAGGTATGAAGATGAGATTTGGTATATATGTTCTTGGAGCCGTATTAATTTCAACTAGGGTGGAAGTGGGCGGTGCCACGCTCTAACGGCTTTTCTAATACACCGATTCATACGAAAATTTTACCAAGTGGTACTGTCGACCTGTTGATAGTCCCTGGCTATATTTGGTTGTGATTGGATAGAGGGGCGTGGCCCCGCCCATTCAACTTGAAAATCAAAAGGGTTATATCTTATGAACTATCAGAGGTATGAAAATGAGATTTGGTATATATGTTTTTGGAGCAGTATTAATTACAACCAAGGTGGAAGTGGGCGGTGCCTCGCCCCTTTTTCAAAAATCTCTCTGGCGGCTTTTATAATAGACTGATTTATAAGATAATTTTAGAAAGTGGTACTGATGACCTGTTGTTAGTCTCTGGCTGTACTTAGTTATGATTGGATAAAGGAGCGTGGCACCACCCATACAACTTGAAAGTAAAAAAGGCTATATTCTCATGAACTATCAGAGGTATGAAGATGTAATTTGTTACATATGTTATTGTTGCAGTATGAATTACAGTAAGTGTGGAAGTGGCCTGTGCTACACCCTATTAAAATAAGTAGTTATAACTGTCAAAATTCTACAGTATATTGCAGTTCGCCTAGAGATATGAATAGTAAGGTGGGCCAATTTTTTGCAGCAAGAATTACAGTAAGGGTGGAAGTAGGATGTGCTACACCCCTGTTAAAAAAAGTAGTTATTACTGTCAAAATTCCACAGTATATTTCAGTTCGCCCAGAGATATGAATAGTAAGGTGGGCCAATTTTTTTATTCGCAAAAATCGTAACCAAAATCGGAATCTACGATGAATTGTTAGAAAATTTCACCTATAAAATTTGGGTCTAAAATCAATTCCTAGCTCGCGCTGGGAAGCAGGAAGATTTCAGATAGAGATTTTTTTGTTTTTAAATGAGCACAAACCGAAAACTTCTGCGTAAAACTGACTTTCCAACAAACTAAATGAAGTATTACAAAAGCAAATCTTTGAATTGGTTAAAATGTTATGGCCTCTGAGTGTTGGCATACAGAAAACAATGTCAAAAATATACCATTATCTTCGTCTTGGTCTCCAAGCATCGGAATAGTAGGTAAAATTAGAGCCGGGCCCATAGGTCTGAAGGTTTCAATAGTTGCACATTGTTAAACAATTATGTCTACCTGAAATCTTCATGCTTCTCAGCGCGAACTAGGAATTGATTTTATACATATTGTTTCTTAGTGAAATTTTCTAAGAATTTATCGTAGATTCCGATATTGGTATACGATTACCAAGTTTTTTTCGACGCGAAAAAAATTGATCCTCCCTAATGAACAGGCTATTTGAAACTTAATAAGTAAAAAGGGCCAAGGCTCTGCCCACGCACTTCAATATTTAACTTTTTAACTGTATCAAATAATGGTCCGTACATCAGGCAATTTAGGACACATGGTAGCTGCGCAAACTAAAACAGTGATTTGTTTTTAATTTACTTTACAGATATGTATTTTTTAATTACTTTTTAGGAGAGCGAATCGGTTATAAATACTATAGATAAAATGCGCGTTCTGTTCGCCAAACTTATGGAGCCCTTTGTGAAGTTTAGGGTTTATATAATCATCCATCTGAGCAGCTAATAGAAGCTATCGACGCTGTAGATGTAAGTATGACAGGGGACTCGAATTTATCGAACCGACGCCGCACACTGGGGATTTCCCGGAAAAAAGTCAAATTGTCAACATACTCTTCATACAATATGCAGTGGTTTTTTAAATTTAAGACTAAATGGTACAATCAAATCAAAAAGAATTACTTGGATCTGACTGCTAGTTTTTTTTTAAAGCCGTTTCAAAATCAGTACTTGAATGTTTTATCGAACTGACTTAATATAAACCTAAGAATTTCGAGACGAATATTATGTTAATATGTTAGGTAACGTTTTTCTTCTTTTTTATTTAAAGTAGGATATTTCAATATACTAAAATTGAAAAAATAAACTCTGTAGAGACTTACGTTTTATTTTATTTTTTTATTTTAATGAACATGTAAGAAAAAATCCCTTTTTCTTCAAATATTTGGATCTGCAATTTCAGCTGTACGTGCGTACAGTTGGAAATCACTACTAATACATTCACTTATATCTGCTTTTACATATTCAATCAAATTCAAGTGCATCCAGTTGCACCTTTCAATAAAAATTATATTTTTTATAATATATATTATATTTTTTTTATTTTTAAATTCAAAGAGAACATGTTGAAATAAGCTGTGTTGCTCTGTACGAGTGGTACAATATGCCACCTACACTCCACAAAATTCTTATTCATAGAAAGAATATAATTGAAAAGTGTATTTTTCCTGCAGGCTTACTTTCCGAAGAGGCTCATGAAAATCGTAACAAAGACTATAAAAAATATCAATCCAGATACTCCAGAAAATGCAGTCGAATTGCCACGAACGAAGATATTATGCATCGAATGATGGTAACATCAGATCCCATAATCTCACTTTAGACGCCTTCGTTTATCCAGAAAAATCATAGTGATATAAGGTTATAAGTTAAGGCTCTTTTAGAATAAAAATATACAATAATAAAAAAATTTTATATGTAAAATTCGTATGTAGTTATATGGGCACTATGTGATGGGCGTGGCCGATTTTAATGAAACTTTCAGAACATTTTCATTTTCTTAATTGTAATGTCTGTGCTAAATTTCAACACATTCGGAATAAAAAAACAAATCTCGTATGAAAAATTATTTTTGAGTTATATGGGCGCTATGTGATGGGAGTGTCCGATTTTAATGACACTTTCAGTACATTTTCATTTCGTTTATTGTAATGTCTGTGCCAAATTTCAACACATTCGGAATAAAAGAACAAATTTCGTATGAATTTATATTTATCTTAATAGCGTTAAGTGCCAAGTTTCATCACTCTAAGAGCACTCCTTATAATTTTTTCACTCAAATGTATGAAGACATCCCCACTGTGCGCCGTTGTCAGCAACTCAGTCTCTGCAAATGCTGAGGAAAGATCTTGGTCTACATTCATATAAAATTCAACTGGAAGAACTAGAGCAAGTGGACGATCTATTGATTTTTTTATTTATCATGCCATTGCACATTATTTGAAGGTGAAATGGTTCCAACACGACGGCGTAATATGCCATGCAGCGCGTGAGATCATCACTTTGTTAAGCCAAACTTTGGTGACCGAATTATCTCAAAAAATGGTAATACGAGTTCAATATATAGAGAGTATTCGGGTATATTCTTAGTCCGTATGAGAAGAAGGCATGGCAAAGGAGGTTTTTATGGCTAAAGACATGAAGCTTCAAACGAAATTTTCATTTCCGGTTAATAGAAGGAGAAGGCATAACAAAAGTGATTTTTACGTCCAAAGACATAGTTAGTATACAGACGGTTCCCGCTACTACAGATAAATATAAAAATTGAATTTTGATCTTTAGAGGAATTTCTGTTTCCGATTTGTGAAAGAAGTGTTTTTTCTCCCTACATACAGACAAAACTTAATGTACATGTCGAAACTATAGATATGACTTTGATGATGAACTTTTTACTATCGTCATAGAGCCTGTCATATTTAGAATTTAAAACAATAAAAGTTAATTAGTTAAATTCCATGTTAAGGAGTTACTTGAAATTAGTTACATAAGTTAATAAACTCAACATTTTATTATTAAGCTTAAGTACCTTTTTCAAAGTACTTTGTAGACCTAAATGTGAAATATATTACAAGTTAATATGCAATAGCGAAGCATTGCCGGGTCCACTAGTTTTTTATAAAAATCTATCAATAAAATCACATATCATAGGTATCCTGCAAACAGATCTCAAGTCCAATTTTTTGTGAAATGGACTTAATGATGCAAAAAGTTATAGTCTATGTCCTAATCCCATATCTATTTAAAGTAGTTATTGTATCAAAACACAATTGGCCGGCCATAAACTTTAAATCATCAATAGCTCAGAAACACAACAAATTGACTTGAGACCATTTTGCAGGATACTTCCACATTTCTTCACACATTTCAATATTAACTACAACTTAATAAGGAATGTAGCTGCAACAATAATCCCATCAAATCCGTTCCACTTCGCCCATTACACTCCTCAATGATGTTGCTAACAACCAACAAGTTTTAATGATTCCATTTAAAATACTACGATGTGGATCAATTAGAGAAATCCATAATCAAATCAATTTCAAACGGTTAATTCCTTGTGTATCTCGCCCTGCTAAACGGGCGTCCCAACGTCTATAGAAATTACCCTTATTGGCAATCAAATTCCTGGCATCCTTTTGCATTGAAATTGTCATCGTTTGTATCATCATCGTCATCATTATTATTGTGCTCAACTTTGTGGTTATTATCCTTGGCATCCTTCGTCATCATCAGGAGCACCAGTGGCAGCAGCATTACCGTCATCGTTGCACACAACAGTAACCATAAATAACGCAACACTCGGCTGGAAAGACATTTGGTGTATTTGTGGCTATGTGTTTGGAAACAGCAGGAATCGCTGCTCGATTTTGAAATTTTCAATTCCGCATCAAACACCAAAAAAAAAACCAACAAACACTTAGCACAGAACAAAGGTAAATTGTGCACAGTGAAAGGAAGGGAGGAGAAAGGTGTCAAGAGGATGGTTACACAATCATTTCTTATGCTTCATTGGCATTGTCCTGCCAGAGTGTCTGTCTGCTTGTCTGTTAGATCTACAGATGGTGCAGTTGAGGAAAAGTCAATTGATCGTGGTTTTGTCGATCATAAATTTTCCTAAGATTTTGGTTATTGTTGAAAGAATTTATTACAAGTCCTTGTGCGATGCCAGGAGACAAAGTGGCTGGAAACACAGGCACAGTGTTTGGACACAGCCACAAAAGCAGATCGAAATACACAAGGGAGCAATATTTATGGACAGAGGGACAAACGATTTTGGAGTGAATCAGGAATTAAAGTAAATTTATAAAGACCATTGCCAAATAATTATTGGAAATAACATTCATTTATTTCAAAAATTATAGATGATACTTTAAAAGACTTCCACAGATGCCAAAATAATATTGAAACCAGTACAGAAATTTCAGTCAGATGAACTGACTGATAAATACCCTCACCCTACGAATGATTTTTAATATTCCGCTTTCTCAGTTTTTGTTGCGTTATTAATTATTAATTTTCTCCAGAAGCTAAACTTGACAAATTTTGATTCGTAAGTTAACGTTCATTTGACGTTTACGGCGAAATGTAAATTTTCCAAAAAAAAAGCTATTTTATATGGAAGATACCAGAAGGATGTGGCCTATATTATATGGTCCATACTGATTCCTAAATTAAATTTCAATAATATTATATCATCCACAAAATATGACCGCATCAGGGTACCTACAAAAAAAAAAAATATATAAAAAACTATGAGGGTGATGTCGGTCCTTTGTAAGAGAGGTACCAGAAGGGGTGTGGCAAATGCTTTGGTTTTCTCAGTATTTGTCTACTATTTAAAGATAATTTAAAGGACCAAATTCAGATATCCTCCAGTTGTCCGTTTGTAAGTTATGGAGGAAATATTAATTTTCCCAAAATAGGTCATTTTGTATGGGAGATACCAGAAGGGGTCAACCGATTAAGTCTATTCGCATTTATCAGTCAAATATTCATAAGCGTACATCTTACGCAAATTCGGTGTACTAACAAACGAACTCTCAAACGAGTAGATTTTTTGTTCGTTAAAAATAAAAACATCGTTTTGACCTCGTCCACCATTAGACCCATTTTCGCTGATTCCTTTTTTATGCTTGAGAAAGCTGCAGTCACATCCCGAAGTTTTCGACCGATGATATGTGCGTCGTCAGCGTACGCGAGTAGCATGTGGCTTTTTTTGAATATCGTGTCACTCGTCTTCACTGCACCTTTCCTCCTTATCATCTCCATCACTATGTTGAAGAGGGGTATGGTATGGAATGGCTCCGTAAGGTCCTTGCCAATTTTCACAAAAGACTTCGTATCAGTCAGTGTCATTCCGGAAAAGCATATCAGCTTTGCTGAAATACCAAACCATGGCCATGGCTTCGAGTAATTTCTGCCGTACCGGGCTGTCGAAGGCAGTTTTATAGCCGACGAAAAAGTGTTATGTGTCGATCTGTTTCTCTTGGGTCTTTTCCAGAATTTACCGTCGTCGACAATTGGCGTGATAAATTCACGTGCGCTGCCTTCTGGAACCAGCAGTTGCTGGAAGTGTTCTCTTCATTAATGCAGAACACTCTGCGTATCTGTAACCAGATTTCCATCCTTGTCCTCATAGGAGGGGAGCTCATTCACCTCTATAGCTGCATCTCTCTATATCCTCGTTCTCACGTTCCTTCATCTGACGTGTTTTTTTTCGCTTAAAAAGCTCCTACAGCCTAGGACCGAACATTTTTGCAACCTTAAAAGTTTTTTAGATCATATCTACCCTCTATCTTCAAACCTTAAGGTAGTCCCCACGCAATGGTTCATCTAGAGAGGTAAAATGTATGACCGATAACCACTAGTTTTTCCCTCCAAACACTTTTTCGGAACATACCTAACCCCTATCTTCACCCCCTAATGGGGCTAATATATCTATTTTTTTTCTAAATAAAAAACTTTGATTCTGTTTTTTATTAAGTTTATTTGAAATACGTCTCGCTGGGAAATAGGAAGTGCCACACCACATTTTAAAAAGTCGTGTTGCCGGTCATATTATTAAACCGATTGTAAAAAATTTGTATAACCTACAAGGTGGGCCAAAAGAAGTCATCCGATGTTTGTGGCTCTCATTTTTTTTAATGAAAAACTTCGATTCTGGTTGTGTTTATTTGAATCTTTAGAATTTTATTGGTTAAGTCGAGAAGATTATATCTGCCAAATGGGCGTCGTCACAATTGATTGCCATACGGGCTCGTTTTGTGACATTTTTTATCACTTTGGCAAGAACTTTGGGCGACAGATTATCACACTTATGTCGAATGTTGTCCTTGAGGGCTTCCAGGGTTTAAGGCTTGTTCACGTAAACACAGGACTTCAAAAAACCACACAAAAAAGTCTAAAATGTTCAAAAATAAGTCCATCTTCCGAGAGGATGACTTCTTTTGGCCCACCCTGTAGTACTCTTTCAGTGCTTTAGAACACTAAATACACCGATTGACTGTTTATGTTTCTTTCTTCTTTTTGTCATAGTTAAAGGAGTGAGAATGTCGCGTCCGAGCAACTTAGAGATGCCCATATATGTTTCTTTTAAACGCACTTTGGGAACGTTTCCTAAGTTCAATAACAATATGTTGGGGGCTTGCTTGCTTTCCACACTTACTCTTCGCTCACTTACGGTTGCGTCAGTTGTAAATTCATATCGACGACTATTTGTATACAGTAGGGCGTTTCACCAAACGAGTTTTTTGCGATTTTTGCAACTCTTGAAGCGGAATATTAAGGCTTGTGATCTAAAAGAATTTCGAAAAAAATTTTGGATTTTTTGAAGATGGGTATGGGGTCGCTGAAATAGACCCCATTCTAACGCATTTTACATCTTGAAAAAATGTTGAAAACTTTTCAAGTTATCGAGGTTTAAAATCTAGGAAAAATAATTTTTCACTTTTAAGAATATAAATAATTTTTTTGTCGTGGGATCGGATCCTTACGAAGATAAAATCTATTTCAGCGACACCATACCCAAAAATTTTTTTGTGAAACACCCTAGTATACAGTCTTAAAAAACAGTTTTACCAAGTCACCTTCCTTCCAAAACACTTTCACCACGCCCCTTTCGCCCACTAATAGAAAGTAAATATTTTGTCTGTACATTCATGTCTGTATTGCCGAGTATACAGGTATATCAAATATTATTCCCTTCGCCCACTATTCGAAAATAAAATGTTTGGCCTCAAATGAATAGCCGTGTATCAAATTTTATTTCTCCAGTTTTGAAAAAACAGTCGGAAAAAATTCATCTACTTTTTTATATCTTTTGTGCTAAGTATCTGTATATCTGTATATCAACTTTATGCCTTTAACCCTAAAAACTTTTATTCCAAGGCCCCATCCGTCCACTGATCGAAAATGAAAATTTCGTCTATATATTTATATATCTTGTGCCGAGTGCTTTCTGTGTACCAAATTTCGTTTGCAAATTTAAACATGTAGTGCCGAGTACTAAAATTGTATATCTCGAGGTCTAAAATACAGTTTGGTCGCACCCACCTCGCCCTCTGATCATACATTTGTAATTGTCGTGCCTAGTACTATTTATATATCAAGTATTATACTTCTAGGGCTAAAATACAGTTTCGCCACTTCACATCTGGCCACTGATTAAAAATAAAATGGAATGGAAAAATCTATTCCCAATCAACTATTTTTTACTTTACAAAAAATAAGAATTATTTTTTTACAACAATTTTTTAATTACATAAATATCGTAACCGAACACTGTGCCTTCATTACCTCATCCCAACCTCACACAATCAAAAAAAGGTCGCACTTTATTGTGGACAAATTTCCAACATCGTTTGTTGCACCATGTTCGGTTTACTTTTCTGTCGCTTCTTCTCCTTTGTTTGCCTTGTGTCGTTGTCAATTTCTTCGTTTTGTTTTCATGATGACTTCGGTTGAGACCTTGTGTCTCTTTACCTTTTCCTTTCACTGCTTATCGACAAGGACGAGCCGAACGTCCTCGATGACTTCTGCTATAAATTCAAAAGTTTGAAATTGGATCGAGTTTCGAGTGTATTGTTTTGTTTATCTGTCTGACTTCGTTTTGGTTTTTATTAATGTTGACTTTTAGCGAGAATCAATTTAGTTGATGCGAAATAATCGTGTTGATGGCTACGGTTGCGCCCCTTTCTCTGTGGGATTCGTTCGGATGCCGATTTTTATCATTTATATGTTGTTGTTGTTGTTGTCCTGTTGTGTTTGTGGTCGTTTTTTTTGGTGGATCGTAGGCTGAGGACGATGGGTATGCGCATAGGCCATTGACAATGTCCTTCCTACCACATTTCTACTTTTGTGTGGAGGTTTTAAGGGTTTGTCCTCAAATGGTTTCTGCTTGAAGTGCTAAGGCTCAGAGGGGAGGGAAGGGAAGAAAAATTCGTTTTATTTATTGCATCAATTTATGCTGTTTTTGTTGCTGCTGAGGCTGCATTTGGATTATTTATTCAATGCGAAATGTGTTTGTGCATCTTTCATCATCATCATCCAGTTGTCTCATCCCAGTCGCCGTCCCTTTTATACGGGGATGTTTCAATTTGTTGCCATTTCAAGTGAAAGTAATGACGTGTAAGTATCTGTAATGTTGGGATCATATTACCTCGTAGGTATTTGTTGGCATTTGCAAAATATAATTAGATCATTTTGTTTATTTTTACATGTTGTGAGCGTTTGTATTCTCATTTATTGTGATCTAGTTATGACGTTAAGGAATAAAAAATTAGAGAAAATGTGTTTATATGTTATGCAAAAAAATGTTTGTGCAATATTTGAGTGAAACTGTTACTGTGAGTGGTTGATGTAGGTTACGAAGTTAAATGGAACTAGCAATGTTATTTGGCATATTTGTTAAGTAAAATGATTGTAAGAGCGTTTTATTTTTATTAAAAATCTACCAAAGATGTCTCTATGATAAGACTATTTTTAATGAATTTGTTTTACTATCATTCTATCATTGTCATACGTGTGATCAGTATCAGGTATATTTAGTTGGTTTTCTTCGCAATCCAATGACAAAATATTCGTTACTAATACTAAATCTCCACGTTGTTATTACCTGTATTGCTATTGCTTCTCAATGCAGGTATAATTTTGAACAGCTGACACGTGCATTGCAATCATTGGATTGTTCTAAGAATGTTGTATGTTTAAGCATTCAGACACACGCATCTAATAAATCCCCCGACTAATCCGTTTATGAAGTAAGGTTCTCCAAGTGTGTGAGTTTGTGAAAGTTTACAGCCCAACCTAACGAAATAGATTAAACATTATAAGGGTGGCTTAAGATCAGGTAAATCCACGAATGATTAAATATACAAACTACTACAAATTCTGAAGAAGATCCAAGGAATCCAGATCAAGCCGGCGAAAACTATTAGATTCGTATACCTGCGAAGCTGATGCGACTTTGTGCAATGACATTGATCATCACAAAACCAAATAGCCAAATACCTGACGGAATCAATTTATACAATGCAACGCTTTAGACAGGGCGATAGTCTGTAATGCGATATCTTTAACAACCTAATTGGGTTGATCATACAGAGGGCTGCGGTAAACACGTGCCACTGGCGCCATACTTAATAAAAGTAACACTCAGCTTATGTAAGCCGATGATTAATATAGCATTGACCGATAATAGATTGATGTTACTGCGGCTTTATCAAGCTTCGAGAAGAATTCACAAGCAGCAGATCTGCTAATAAATGAGAACAAAGCTAAGTAATTTGTTTCAACGAACAAAGACTCTACTAGTTTGAGACGTTGCGTGAACATTGACAGCCACAATTTGAAGTTGTAGAAGATTTTGTCTACCTTGTCTCCGCCGTAAATCAAAATAATATTGCCCAGTCTAATAATCAAGAGATGAGTCTAGATTGCAAACCAATGCTACTATGAGCCAAGCCAGCGATTAAATGACAAATCCCTCTCTCGACGAACAAAGATCCAACTCTACCAGACACTGTTTTGCTTTATAGCGCAGAATCCTTGGTAGTGACACAAGCGGATCAATATGTCCTGGGAATCTTCAATAGAAGATCCTCCGAAAGATATTTGAACCCATCAACTTTAACGGAGATTATTGTCATGGTATGAGTCACGACTGGCTGGGACATGTTATGTGAATGAGTCAAAATGATTTCAGCTTAAAAAATCCTCGGTAAAAACACGATGGGAATCGCAGGAGGGGCAACCGAAATCTTTTCCGTGGTACCAAGGAGTTGTTATGTAAAACATAGAGTGACGAACAATCTAACGAGCACAAACGATCGATGAGCGTCGATTTCTATTCTACTTTTAAAAAAATCAAGTATTGCGTACATAAATCATTCCGTAGCGGTGTCAAAAGTACGGTAAGTACGGAAGTACTTAAATTGAGTACGAAATGCTTGATCCAAGAACGGAAAATCCTAGCCTTGAATTGGCTTGATTTTTAAGTGTAGAATTCTTAAATGTAGATGTCATTAAGACTGGTGGCGCTTGATTTTTAAATATATAATTTTTAATTGTAGATGACCTTAAACCTACTTGGGCTTGATTTTGAAGTGTAGAGTTCTTAATTTTAGATGTCATTAAGCCTGGTGGCGATTGATATTTAAGTGTAGAATTCTTAATTATAGATGACATTAACATTAAGATAGCTAATTAGATAGTTGCCAAACTAACTAATCGGTACCCTTTTGCTTTTTAACTATCATTACAAACCTTAAGTGTTCTAATCTCCACGAAATTATCGGGAAGTCAAAACACACTGGTGCGAAAATGGCATCAACGAAGATCACACATCACTTGATTCGCACAAGCTCTTAAGATTTTCATACTTAATTGAAGAATTTATACGCTTAAATTCAAGTACGATTTTTGCAAAATATAAGAATTTTAAACTTAAATTTAGAATGCAAATTAATTGTGTAAGATTTTTTATTCTTACTTTAAGTCAGATAAAATTTGATTTTTATTCTTAGACTTTTTTACTTGACCATGGACAAGTTCGTACTTAAAATTTAACTTAAAGTTCGTACTAAAGGCCTGCAGCGTTCCATTCATTCAACTTGTACAAACAGATATAACAAGTAAGAACCTGATATTTTCGGTACAAATACAACAAAGGGTAGAACAAAACATGTGCTCATGCGTTTTGCATTGAGTAGATCGCGTATCATCTCTTTCTCTGGCTCTCATTGTAGTGGAAACTTTTTTTCTCTTTATCTTATCTGTTCCACTAAGTGAAGTTACTGTTGTTCCTCTTTTTTAAATCGATATATCCATTTAATATATATATTCCAGATCTTACGCTTTGTGTTGATGATGTTTTCTTACTTTTTTTTATTCTTTTTACAAAAAGTAATGGTGTAAGTTTCATCTGTGGCAAATTTTAACAAAAAAGAAAACAAAATTTCGCTCTTTATTCTTTATGCTTGCAGCGTCACGCTCTCCACAGAATACCGATTTATCTGTTTGTTGTGTATGTAATCATACAAGTATTTTTGATACTTGGTACTTTCACTCTTTCATACCTATTCTATCGTTATCTAAAAGAGAAATATTCCATACGCACTCAATCCAAAGAGAGCGAAACATCTTTTAGAACTTTTTCTGCAAAAAAAAGAATCTTAAACTTAAATTTAGAATGCTATTTTTTTCTGCGTAGTTGCGCCAATTGGTAGATATTAATGTTTTGTATCCGTCAAATAAGGAATGTAGGAAAAAAGGACATGTATATTAAGGCGGGTATTAAAACAGCAAACAATGTTACCGTCTTATGTAAAATATGTGTAATTACAATTCCAGAGAGAAACCCCAGTTTCTTTTCTTTATAAGCCAGTTCTCCACTACAAATAATTCATCGTGTTTGTAGTAAAAATATTAAGTTCTGTGTACCGTTCAAAAGGTATTAGCAGAGCTTTGTTAGTGGTTTGGAGGCATACAAGTATGACGTCACCTTCCAGTGTTTTTGAACGTAATGTTTATAAAATCAATAATTGGTATTAATGCCTCCGTCATAATTTAAAGTGGAAGTTTAAAGGACTTTTAAAAGAAGTCACGTTTGATTGTAATTATGAAGCCTAAAAGTACACTATCAATCGTTATATAATTTTGAAAAGGCCAGAAAACTAACCAACAGGATGTATATGAGTTATGGAACACGCGACTACCATGTCGGATATCCATGGTTCAATTGCTGTCTCCAGTCATCTAAATTTTTCTTTCATTGCCGCCCACCTCGTTGTTGTCGACAGCAACTTCGCAGTCAATCTGCATGTCTAGTAAAAGCTTCTCCACCTGTGACGTTCGCATTCGATAAACAAGAAGGTGCCGTTAGTTGTGAATCTTAAAGTAGATCCCATACCTCATTCATGGGATGTAAAGGAAATTTCATTGTAAAAGAATTATGTTTTAAATGCAAACAGATTAGTAGAAGATGATAACACAGTGCGATAAATGAAGAATTTTTGAAAAACACAAGAATTTGACAGTATATGTTCGATTCAACTATTGAAGGTAATAAAATCCTATACTCAGATTGACGAACTTCATGACCAATTTGTTTTGTATGCGCCTCAAAAGATTCTCAAAAATCAAATCAATGAACCCCTCGAAAAAAGGTATCATCAGTTTTTTTTCCGACAGCTAACTCACACTTCGTGATAGCGTTAAACTATATTCGGCAATAATGTAGCTAAAAGTCTTGGGCACAAATTTCATTAACTATTTATGTCAAAAAAGAATCTTATTTCTGTCTTTTTTTTATCTTTTTCAGCATTATTTAGCATAATTTCATTGGCCAAAAGTGTAATTTTTTTTTATCAAATTTAGGTTAAAGTATTGATAATTGTGGGCGTGGCATGCTGTCAAACTCAACTGTTTTTTAATTTCAGAAAAATGTGTTTTTTTTAATTAAAAATAAATGGTTACTACTCGCAAGCTATCATCGATAATGGCCTATGGTCTTTTTTATAATATTGGTAGCCTTATAGTCTTTAGTTGTTGTAAGTGGTCACAGCTTTAGCGTTTAATATTAGGGGCGTTATGAAATATTTATGAAACTACAATATTTTTCTCAAATGTAAACTTTAGTGGAATAGAATTTCTAGGGAACAAAAAGGAACAAGAAACGTATACCACCCGGACAAAGGTGAAAGTGTCCTCTTTAACCCTATATATACTTTTGCACATAACGGAAAAGTTACCAGTATTAATATTTTTCAAAACTAACTTAGGGGATTGTAACGAACAAAATTACCAATTTTTGGATAATAATTATTTCTTTCATAACTGCCAAACAAACGACCGGAGGATATTTAAATTTGATCAGTTTATTTATCTTGCTAAATGTGACAAACTCTAAGAAAACCGAAACCTTTGCCACACCCCTTCTGATACCTCCCATACAAATGACCGAATTGACCCTCATAGTTTCACATACATATATTGTAGACTAAAATCAAACAGTCAAAGAAAATTTTTGTATTTTGGTAGTGTTGTTAATTGTACTTTAATTGTACCAAAAATTATATTGTTGTACAAAAAGTACTTTTATTGTAACAAAAATAAATTTTTTTGTATTAAAGAGTACTTTTAAAGAAACAAGAAGTACTTTTACTGTACTGTACTGTAAGGCATTGAAGAAGACGTGTTACACCCCAAAAGTAATTGCCCCTTTGACACACCTCTTCTGGTATATCCCACAAATGATTGGAATTGCCTCCATAGTTGTACATGCATATTTTCCATAAGTTGTATCCTTTGTTGCCGGGTTTTTATTTTCACCTTATCTTTGATAAGACAGGTGTGGCCAAATGTTTTCCGTGACAAGTCAATGTTAAAATTATTGGACATGTATATGTTTTGATGTCTATTTATGCTAAAAATTACACTGGCAGATTTGTCTGGGAGACAAAAAATCCCTGTAAACATCTGCCTTTTCCTTTACACTTCCGACATATCTGTCGAACTTTATTTTTTCACCAGCAGTCAACATGAACGGTGTACCGGAACATGCCTAATATTTGTATTTTATTTTCACAAAAAGATAGCACAACACTTTTTGAATGTTATTTTTTCTCAAAATATTTCTTCATTTGAATTTTATTTGAATATTCTATCTAGTTTAAAAATTTTTCATATTTTTATTTTCAAATTTTTCTTTGACAGGAAAAAAAAAGTCTGTCGAACCTGTCCCTACATTATCAGACATGTCTGTCCAGATTTATGAAAATCAAAATCGTTTTGATTTTTAACAGACAAGTCTGCTCAGACCGAATACATCGCCCTAGACTGTGGGATAAGTCTGGGCAGACATAATATCTCACAGACTTGTCTGCCAGTGTAAAGTGGGCTCAACTCAAATCTGAAATACTTCTGAAGTTGTAACTTAGGTTTTTAAAACTTCTAGGTTAGCTCTTTTTATGCAGGGTTACTTTAATAATTTGTAAAAGTCAATTCATATTAAAAATTTAATTAAATTTATAAAATTTTCATCTCTAAGTTTTGGAGTGATTGGTGCTCCTTCTATCTTCTAAGTGTATTGTATTTAGCTGTAAAAGTTATTAACAAGTAACTTATAGTCTTGAAAAGTCCTTCAACATTAGTCACTTAACTAAACTCTGTACTTCTGTTCGTGGTCTCCAAATATTTCTCTCGAATAACTCAACTACAAATTCCAAGTTCTCACGTTTTGTTAGCCTTCCAAACAAATGCCCTACGCTGATGATAGACCCTAAAACCTGAATAGGATTATAAATTACAGAGTAATTTATATTAAATCCTCTACAAATGGATCAAAATCCTCAAGTAGATGGCAATACACCTCAAGTGACACTGTCAATGCGATACTGCCAACGCTAATTTCGTAGAATTTCATTCAATCTAAAGATGAAGGAGAAAAACGAAGAACAAATACTTGAAATCAAAAGTGAAAAATTTCGCCACATTTGTAACACCTATACAGTCATTGTTCGACAAGAGGACAAAGGCTTGAAGAAATTGATTTGTAACCTGTTTGAATGCAAAAAATGCAAGGAAGAAAAATTTATAGAAATGTCATATCGTCGATGACTTTTCCTATTCAATAATTGGACGAATTGTTTCACTAGCCATTGTTTAGCATTTCTCTGCAAGGCTTCTTAAGGTGTCAACAGGTATTCATCAAAGGATCCAGGCTGGCATTTAGTAACAGTGATTTGTCTTTTGTCATCTGGTATTGAATGTGAGTTGGCGGTCGGCTTGATCTAAGGGCCACGCTGGAGTATGGGCTGTGTCACATTCAACATATTATTACATTGGCAATACACGAACGTGCACATCAAAAGGCCGACGAAGGCCGACGGTGTGTAAAAAGGATAATATAGCAAAATCTCTGCAAACATCGGCACACCACTGCGACAATGGAACAACACACATATGCATGCAATCGTTATTGTTGTTGTTGTTGTTGGTGTATAGTACTCTTGACACTGTACGAGCTGGTGCTGTGGTGTTTGTTGGAGTAGCCGAATTGTTTGACGTTGCGCCTAAGCATCAAACGATGCCGCCCCTCAATCCTTGTTTTATTGATTGTGGTGGGTTTCTATCGGTCGGTTTCACATCAGTTTCGGTTTGTTTAAATACGGCTAATAGAGAGAGATATATTTCAATTTGTGTTGCAATTGTGTTGATTTCAAAATTATGAGAAATTCAGGCCAACAATAGCGATTTAATAGGAAATCTTGTAATAATTGACATTAAGATGACTTTTATCAGGATGTCAGTGAAAAGTATTAGAGGATGTGTGGATGCGCATTGGATTTAGGATTTTATAGCAGTCAGCTTAATTCACTTGAAAATATATAGACAGGTAAAAAAACGAATAAAGTTTTATACTATCAATCGTTTTTGTGCTTTAAAACTGGGCTTATTAAATGCTACATTTCTGACTTTTTTATCTGACTGCCGCTGGGGATACAACGTAAGCCGATTGACAACCTCCACATGGTGGCACCTGGTCAACGCTAGTTTGTGATACTTTTCACATTTTACCTTCACATCTTATACTGGCTATGAAAACATGAAGAAGAAAAAGTAACAAAATGAATACCCATCTGTTGATGACCTCCGCAAATGTTTTGTAAACTATGATTTTAAAATATGCTCCGGGAATGTCCGGACTCTCTATGGAGAAGATGCCACTATCCGACAGGCATATGTCCTCGACCATTACAAGTCTGACAACACCGCAATCCATGAGATAAACCGGACAGGGCGGCGCTACTCATGACATAATATTGCAACATTTATTACAGCTGGCTGCGCACAGGCACGGCTTAATCCTTTGAGCGATGTACAAGCCTGTTTAGTGCACAAGCCGCCGCCGCAAGCTAGGTATAATTTGTCGCTATGCTCATTGTTTATTGCACAACCCTGATTAGCGAACAAGCGATGAGATTAAAGATGAGATTAAGCGAAGAGATTAACGAAACAATCTACAAGTGTTTAATGGAAACATACGACCACTGATCTCGTCAGGGCTTTGTTCTGAGAAATGTTAACGCAGTAATAGAAGCGAGAGGTGTTCTTAATCCATTAATTGGAAAATTTAATCCATATACCAACACGTACCACAACGGCTCAAGACTGACTAGCTTTGTGTCGACAATGAAGATGGTAGTAAAATCTAGTAGATTACAGCATAAAGGCATCTTGACTATCCCTACATTAAAATATTTTATTATGCACGTGCTAGAGAACCGTAAATTGACTCGGATCACCATATGGTTCAGTTTGGTTACGGAAATGATTGTACAGAACGATAAATGCAGCGCACAGAAAACTGGACATAGCAAAACGGCAATCCCCAGATTTAGCCACTCCCTACTCATACCAGCTCTCCTAACTACTATGACACAAGGCCTCTGTTTCTAACGCTCCTGACAGCATTTTGCGAATTTCATGCCAACTGCCTCAAAAACCAAACTTGAATATGAAGATTAAAAAAAAGTGATATATTAAGCTCCCCTCCTGTATAGACAAAATTTAAATTTCGTTACCGATACGCAGAATGTGCCGCAAATATAGAAACAACACGCTCACAAATTGCTGACCCCAAAAGCAGCGCATGTACGACGCCAATTACACTATGCAACATATGAAGACTTTTTGTAAAATACAAGAACATGACAGTATAGGTTCGATTCTTCTATCGAAGGGTAATAAAACCCTATACTCAGTTTGGCTAGATTGGAGACCAATTTTTTTTATGGACCCCCAAAGGTTTCCAAAATTAGTGAGCCCCTCGAAAAAAAAGGTGTCATCAGTTTTTGTCCAACAGCTAACTCACACTGCATGATAGCGTTACACTATATTCGGCAATAATGTAGCAGGCACTAACTTTTTTTTAACAATTTATGTCAAAATGGCTGGCTATTCCTGCAGTTTTTCAAAAAAAAAAATTAAGAAGAAATTGTTTTTTGTTTCACTTTTTTGAGCATTACATTGAGGGAGTCCAAATTTGTCAATAACAATGTTCGCCATAATTGTAGCCACGGTAACGTTGAACAACTTATGTGAACATATCAATATAATTTGAACGTGCCTTGGCACCCTAAATTGCTCATAAGGACCACTATGAGACCGATTTTTTGTACCTTTACGCCCTTATAAGCCTGTAACGTTGTTGAATATTAAGTTTCTCAGCCGATTTGGAAAGAAGAGACTGTGTCCTTTCTAACAATTTTTATAGTTTTGTATATTGATAACTTGTCATATCAGTCTGTTTTCGTCTCGTCTGCCTTTGTAAAAATTTGTTAACAAATGGTTAAGTTATAAAACAGCCGGCGAAGCTCTTCAAAATCGATAACGAGCATTCAGCATTTTTTACACACAATTTGTCTAAACTAGTAAACGGCAGCCCAATACAACCACAATATGAGTTTGTGTTGGCGAGTTGCTCTCTTACCTCTCTCACTGTTGTGAAGGAAATTGTTTTTTTTTTATAACTATGAATGTATTTGTTTGTTTTCGTTCAATGTGTGTGATAATACATGTGTGGCACTCCCGCTCATGTCGCCCATGGGCTAACTTAAGCTTACCTGACTGCTTACCTGTTGATGGATACCTAAGGCCGAGGACACGCAATAAACGACAATGCGACAATTGTGTGCACCAACTACCGCGGGATTAGTATTTTACCCATCACATTTAAATCCTGTCGTGTGTCAGTGTGGCTTTAGACCTGACTAATAAACAGCTTACAAGAATTTCACACTGTGATAAATTCTAGGAAAGGATCCATAATAAACAGATCAACACATAACTTCGTTGCCTTAAAATCTGCTTTCGTCAGCGCGATACAGCAGAAATTTCTTAAAGCCATTTATGGCTAAGTTTGGGTTTCCTGCAAACCTGATTTTTTTTGTAGCGCAATGACATTGACCTACATAAAGTGTTAAATGAAAATTGCTCAAGACCAAACAGCCTATCGTTTGATGTCTTTTATTGTACAAAAAAGTACAACTATTGTACCAATGTACTTTAATTGTACCAAAAAGTTCAATCTATTGTACCAAACAGAACTTTCAATGTACTGAAAAATACTTTCATTGTATACAAAATTGCTACTTTTGTACCAAAAAGTACATTTATTACATCAAAAAGTACTTTTTTAATTAATTACACCCCATGAGCGAGGTATGGGATGCTTCTCGCGTTGTTGTGAATTAACACGCTTTCTATTTTAAATTTACAACAAACGGCACCTACTTGTTTATCGACGAAAGCGAATGTCACTGTACTATAGGTTAAATGATCAATTTTGCCGTGCCAAGTTAATTGAATGAAAATATAGCATTAATAGAATCCAAAAGCACAGAAAACGCTGTAGAATATATAAATCAAACATATCAAAAAGAGAATTTAACCCATTAACGACCATTAACCCTTCTGAGGTCTGAAATTGAAGAAAATAAATTAGTAAAAAAAAAATTTATTAAATTAAAATTTAAGGAATATTTTTGGTTCAATTCGCTATCTAAACATTAATTCTGAAAAATGATTACAGATTCTTCAGATACAAGCATATTTTTTTTTGATTTCACTATCTACATCCATGTCCCCAATCGCGATTTCGAAGCTTAACAGTTATATTGCTTCAAGTGGAAATTGGGAAAGTTTTCGATGCTGATTGCGCTTTTGTGAATTCTTCAAAGATATAAGTGGATCGGATGAATGAGCTGTATTAAAAACATCGGCAAGATGAATCCGTCGGCTGTTTTTTCAAGCATTATGCAATCTGCCTGCTTTGTAGACTTTATGATGTGATTCAGCAGCTGTTTCACCGAAGGAACCAACTGGTACAACTGTATATTCGATTATGTCCTTTGAATGTATCATAACCTTATATAATGTAGCAGTTATTGGCAACCAAGGGTATAGTTTTTGGAAAATGTTAGCTTTTTCAAAACAATATGTATGTAATATATTTGACTTTATTGGAAACAGGCACGATAAACATATCAGTAAAACTTTTATGCGGCACACTATTTAGTGTTTCTCATCGAAATTTTAGCATCATAAATTATTTTCAACACGTACTTTACAATCGCGTCGTACTTCTCTTCTTTAGAGTTTTCCTTCTGTCAAACTTTAAAAATTCCTTTTTTCCGATAGCGTGGTAGCATAGAAAAAACGCTACTTTTCGCAACGCATCCTTTTGCGCAGTTTGAAATAAAAAGTAATGAATTCTTAAGGCTTTAATTTATACATTTCTTTTTACTCTTACATTGGCAAATTTTGCCAAAGCTTTAAAAGTCTGCTTACTTTCATGAAACGAAATATTTTTTTAGTGTTAAAAAGCAAGATTTTCTCCTTGCAAAACACAAATATTTTTCCGTTTTTTGAATGAAACATTAATACTTAATTATTTTCCTGTTTTCCATTCTTTACTTTATTTTATGTTTTCCCCTAATGCCCACAGTTGCCAATTTAAACAAAGACAACTTTGCGAGCGAGTTTTAAACACCTTACAATAAAGTGACTTTGGAAGAGTGTTGTCAGCCCAAACTAATTTTTTTACACTAAAATAATTGAGATCCTAATAGGTTGGAGTATTTTTAACGTAATGGTATCAAAACAAATTAGCTCTTAACCAGATCTAAAAATTTTACCTTGATATTAAATCAAATAAACAACAACATCTTACTTAAAACAGCAAAACTGTCAAAAAATCTTTAAATTCCGAACTCGACCAGACAATATATGACAAAAACAGCCGATTTAATTTAATGACTCCTTCACATAGTTGTGGGGCTATACAAAGTCATCAAAAATTATATAAATGACCAAGAAATCACTTTCAATTGTATGTTTATTGAAATTCAAAATGCTATGCTTTGAAACTGGTTCAAAATAGAAATAAATGAAAAAACAATAAAAATCTATAACGAAATTTTACGTTTTTTTTTTACTGTTTTGTTGTTTTGAGTAAGATGTTGTTGTTTTTTTGATTTTATCTCAAGGTAAAATTTTTATATCTGACTAGCGGACCCGGCGAACTTCGTTTCGCCCCAATTTTATGCCTTCAGATAAACTTAGGAGAGAATGTTTGATAAACAAAGTTTTTCGATTCGTTTTCCGCCGCAAAAACAAACAACAAAGGGGGTTCTCCAAAACTCGAAAAGGCAACGACCGCTCTGGGAAACAAAACAGGGAAATTCGAGGTTAATCTCACATACTTCCAACGATTGGCCTTGCGATTTATTGATTGTCGTCGGGGAATTGGAATGGATGATCAGTTGGAATTATTTAATTTGTAAGGTAAGGACTTCCTCTTCTTTGAATTCGGTTGATTCAGATTCCGCAATATGATTATGATCGATCCCACCTTTATCTGTAAATTATGCGGCATATTAAGCGAGTGGAAAATTCGGTCGGATTGTTGGTCGCTTTATCCGCTACGGTCACGCTGTAAACAGATTTGTACGAATGCAGTTCTCAAGCGATTTAACTTTCTAATTTGAAATTCTAGCTATTAATGTCTTTATTCTTCTCTACTAGTAACATACAGCCCGTAAATTAATCCAATCGAGATTTTTATAATTTTATGCAATGTCATGAGTTACTTTTCCAAAGATGTGAACTGGCAAAAATTAGCAGGGAACGATATCAATTCAGTCGAAACATCAACCTGAATTTGTCCATTGCCAAGCGCTAGCAGTTGTTTCGTCCATTCAGCAGAAGATGGGAGGTTCTGGAATGAGCCCCTAATTTTTGGGTCAATTACAACTTCTTGACATTGACGACGTTTTCAAGCATGGTTTTAGTAAATCAGCAGCATTAGACATTTCGAGCAAAATCATAGCCCCACCAAATCCTTTTAAATCCCCTCGTAAATCCTTTATCGTTCAGTCAACAATTTCCAAAGCTCGTTTAGTCGTTATAGCGCATTCATCCGAAATGTTGATTTGGCATGCCCGCGTCTACTTCGCCGTTACGAAATTCTTGGTCATTGTGTACTTTGGCTTTTCAACCGTGATAATATTCATCGAAAGTTTTAAAGCCGAATTTGCAGTTCGAATGCCTTCCAACAATGTGGCAGCTATGCCAGAGGATGCAGCGGCTAACGTTATTTGAGATCTTGACCAAATTGTTACGGGAATCGACAAAAAATTTCTTGGCTGTTCCACTCTGAGCAGTGAGGAAGTAAATGCCTCCAGTTTCATCGTGAATCGAACACGTTCTTGTACTTGGTATTTAACAGCGGCACATTTGTTCGAACTCTTCCGGTCAGCTCATCTAGATTATAGTCTTGCTCCCGTTAAAATTCGCGATCGAATGAATCTTGCATCAAACGATTTGACGCTGGCATTCCCAATGTCGACAGCAGATTGCCGCACATCGTGTCGAGTTTAACATTTAACCGAAATATTCCACCTAGACATCGTTCAAAACCATAAAATCATGCGAAAATTGCAAAATTTTGTCAATAAAAAAAAATTATTTTTTGGACTTTTCCGGAATTTTCCGAGTTTTTTCCTAAGAATTTTCTATTTTTCCATTCGAAAAGTCATTCCGTAACAACTGCACAAAAAATTCCATACAAAAAACCAATTTTCGATTTTTCCAATTTCCCGACTTTTTCGAAGGATTTTTCCAAAATTATCTTGCATAAAACCCTCAAACCAATTACGAACAATTGAATAAAAATTGAGCAAAATGGGCCAGCCGTTCTCTCTTGATGAATTACTACACACTGTTTACACCGTTTTTCTACATATAGATTTTACAATATACGGAATTTTTCTAAGCAGCACAACAAATTTAAATCAAGCGATACAATGAAAATTTTCGTTGAAAAAATCCAAAATTTTTGAGTTTTTTCCAGAATTTTCTGAATTTTCCACCAAGAATTTTTCTATTTTTCCATTCGAAATGTCATTTCGGAATGATTATCCGAAATTTTCACATTTACATCATTCAAAATTATCAAAACACAATAAAATGTAAAATTTCGTCGAAAAAATTTTAAATTTTTCGAATTTTTCCAAGCAAAATTTTCTATTTTTTCAACCGAAAAGCCACTACGGAACAATTGCACACAAAAAGTTATACAAAAACTCAATTTGCAATGCAAAATGTTTCTGAAAAAATCCAAATTTTTCGAGTTTTTCCGGAATTTTCCGAGTTTTCCACAGAGAATTTTTCTATGTTTCCATACGGAAAGTCATTTCGGAATAATTATCCAAAATTGTTCACTGTTACATCGTCCAAAATTATCAAATCATACGATAATATGCAAATTTCGTCGAACAACAAATTCAAACTTTTTGAATTTTTCCAGAATTTTCCGCATTTTTCAACAAAAATTTTCCATTTTTTTATTTGAAAAGCCATTCTGTAACAATTGCACACAAAATTTCATACAAAAAGGCAATTTTCGATTTTACCAATTTTCCGACTTTTCCGGAAGATTTTCCCAAAATTTTCTCCCACATAAACCTGCTGCAGGCAATAACGAACAACTGAAAAAAAGTTTGAGCAAAATCGGCCCAGCCGTTTTCAATTGATGAATCACTATACATTTTTGCCACCATTTTTATATATATAGAAGATTAAGATCTAAAAATTTTCCGAAGAGAGACAAAAACCGAGCTAGGGCTTTTCTTCTACCAATAAAGCTTTCAGATTTTGGGGATCTCAATTGGTTCAAGATCTTAGTGCTGCACTATATTATTCGTAATGTAATCGGCGCCAAATGCACCAAATACCTTCGATTATAATTATGTTCGCATATTGAAATTACATAGCTATCTAAAACAGATGCTTAAAAAACATGTTTTAAGAAATGTTTCGATATAGCGAATTTCTCGATGTAACGAATGAGCTTGGCAAAATATCTGAAAACAAAAAAGCCGAGCTTCGACAGTTATAACCAGGCAACCGAAAATATATGCACTAAAATCGTATTTATGCGCTTAAAATATGCCCTAAAAATAGCAAAATATGCTCTTAAATAGGTTTACAAAATTAAATTCACACATTTAAATTCAATAGCTGGCATAGTAATTAACTGATTCAAGCCATGTTCCCAAACGTTTAGCTATATTCTTGTGGAGCTTTCAAGAATACCTTCTTGATATTAGTGACAAACTGCAAAACATTATTCTTATTGAAGTTTATGTCCAGATTTTTTTTGGCGTCGTCACACATTTAATCAATAGTCCATGCAGTCGTTGTATACATTTTTTAAATGTTTATTTCGCAGAACTGTTTCAGATGGAACTTGGGTAGTCCGTGTATTCCTCAAATAGTTTTCTTATATCCTCAGCAGACACAAAAGCTCGTCACAGGTTTTTTTGAAAATCATGTTCTTTTGAGAGTCTACCGAAACATTCTGCATGAGAAGAGTTAAATGAGTTTACTACCACCGCCGATATCTAGCCGGAAAACGGTTCAAGTAATACCTGCATTTGCACTAGAATTTGAAACTATGAAGGCGAATATTTTAAAATTAACTTTTTGACACTTGCAACTCTTTGCTTCTTAACCCATCTATTGTTTTATATGGGTATAAACTCGATTTTTATGCTTAACATTACATTAATTTTTGTAATTGAATGAATTGAATTATAAATTGTACTTTGCAATGAATTTATAAATTGTACTTTGCCATGAGTTATACTTGCGTTATGTTCCATGTCTAAATAGTACTTTTAGTAAAATTATTAAAATTTTCCTTATTATTGTGGATAACACTTCGAATAAGTTTAACGAAACCGGAGTTAAGTTAACAAACACAAAACCTTAAATCTGTTTTGTCACCATCCTCTAGCGGCAAGCTCCATATTTGCTCAAAATAAAACTACTATGGAATAAATCATAATGGTTTGCATTGCTTCTTAAATTATATAATTTCCCAATATCTGTGAGAAATAAAATGACTCAAATCAACAAAACATACCGCCAAGATTTCCTGCTTTATAGAAGAGTCGCCTCTATGACCCGCAAGTACCGTCCTTTTTACATAAATTCCAACGGGGTCTATTGCCGTTTATCAAGGCAATTCGAAAACGACATCAACAACGCCATCAGCTGCGATCAATTACCTATCCCCCAATTGTTCAGTCTACCTATTTTCACTTCTTTGATTTAGTTGAATATGTTTGCCGCTTTCCAAATGCTGCTTCATTTAAAATCTGTGATCTGCTGCAATAACTTTCGCCTCGAAAATCAGGAAACTCTTCTACAAGCGCTTTAGTATTGCTGCTTTTGCCGTTTAAGCTTTAGTCATTATGTTCAGGATCGCAATCGTTGGTTGTTGAAAAACTTTTTTATGCTTTGTTTATTGAAAAAAAAGCGTTTTAAACGTTTTTTAAGGAACGAAAGCATTGTGTTAAAAATATGAAATATACTTAAAAACTTATACTATTTTAAAAAAAATAGGCTCTAGAAAATATGAAATATGCCTTAAATATTCATAACACAGTGCAACAGTGAAAAAAACACCCGAACGAGACTATATAGGTTCGATAGTACAACCGGAGCTGAGTAAAACCCTAGCTCAGTTTGGCTAGATTGGCTACCAAATTTTTTTTTTGGCCCCCTAAACTTTTTGAAATCCCTTGGACCCCTTGGAAAAAGGTGACATCAATTGTTGGCCAACAGTTTCTACAGTTTTTAATCTAGCTCTTTCTCTTCTTCAACAAAGTTTTAGCTAATAGTCCGCTTTAGAAACTGATATAATAAAATTTCCCAAAAAAATTAGACTTCCCTCGTTTATTTTCAAAAAACTTCGATAAAAATTCTAATTTTTTCACTATTTTTTATATAAGTCGAAGGGAATCCAGATTTTTTGCATACTCCATTCAGTGAAATTGTAGTTTAGGTAACACCGAATAACTTCTCTGAACAAACCTATGCAATCTGAACAAGTCTAGGGATATTAAATAGCTCTCAAAACACACTATCTACTTTAAACAAATCAGTTTTTTAGGAGTTTTGGGCCATTGTGCAATGTTTTTACTTGCTATCTTTACCAAAAACGTACTTATTGTATAACTGAATAACTTCTGTAAACAACCAATATGATCGGAATACTCCACCCCCTTTATTGTTCACAAAGAGCATTAGGGTGTTCCTTTTATGGCATTTTTTCGAATTTCGTTAAAAATATGTATTAATCGCGATGTTGGTCATCTATCTTCACCTTACGTTTCTTTTTGCCAATATTAGGAATATATTGTGAGAAATTTTGTATCGATAGTTGGACATTAGGGTGTGCCGCAATGAGGTTAAAGTATGAATTTGTTCTCAAATCAGTTTATTGCCGCTGAGTATTTTTCTTTCGTATATAGACTAAGTAGTAACAAGCCGTTCAATAGCTGAATAAAGACCTAAAATAATATGTGTTTGCTTTTACCATATCTCTTATAGTCGCCGAGATATTTGATATAGAAGTTGGGGTATTTTTAAAAAAATTATTAAAAATGTTGAAATTGAATTTCGATGTAGATTATTATGGGCATATATATATTTCAACTTTTAAAGGTTAATCAAGTTAAAATCTATATGTTTAAAAAGTATATGTGTATATTATCACTATCTCTATCAATTCTCGAGATATCAGGGGCTTAAAAAGCATAGCAATGACTACTTAACTTTTGTTTCACCTGTATATCCATTGTGTATGCTTACAAATGTCACCAAAACCATTAATATGCAATGGTCTTTTGAGGGGATTTTTTATTTTTATCGTATAAAAATCGTTATTGGTAAGTATTCAATGGGTATTCAGATGGAACAAAAGTTCATTAGACATTGCTATGCATTCAGTCAAAAATTCCGTTTTTTAACGCCTGATATCTCAAGAATTGATAGAGATAGTGATAATATACACATATACTTTTTAAACATATAGATTTTAACTTGATTAACCTTTAAAAGTTGAAATATATAATTGCCCATAATAATCTACATCGAAATTCAATTTCAACATTTTTAATAATTTTTTTAAAAATACCCCAACTTCTATATCAAATATCTCGGCGATTATAAGAGATATGGTAAAAGCAAACAGATATTATTTTAGGTCTTTATTTCAGCTATTGAACAGCTTGTTACTACTTAGTCTATATACGAAAGAAAAATACTCAGCGGCAATAAACTGATTTGAGAACAAATTCATACTTTAACCTCATTGCGGCACACCCTAATGTCCAACTATCGATACAAAATTTCTCATAATATATTCCTAATATTGGCAAAAAGAAACGTAAGGTGAAGATAGATGACCAACATCGCGATTAATACATATTTTTAACGAACTTCGAAAAAAATGCCATATAAGGAACACCCTAATGCTCTTTGTGAACAATTAAGGGGGTGGAGTATTCCGATCATATTGGTTGTTTACAGAAGTTATTCAGTTATACAATAAGTACGTTTTTGGCAAAGATAGCAAGTAAAAACATTGCACAATGTCCCAAAACTCCTAAAAAACTGATTTGTTTAAAGTATATAGTGTGTTTTGAGAGCTATTTAATATCCCTAGACTTGTTCAGATTGCATAGGTTTGTTCAGAGAAGTTATTCGGTGTTACCTAAACTACAATTTCACTGAATAGAGTATGCAAAAAATCTGGATTCCCTACGACTTATATAAAAAATAGTGAAAAAATTAGAATTTTTATCGAAGTTTTTTGAAAATAAACGAGGGAAGTCTAATTTTTTTGGGAAATTTTATTATATCAGTTTCTTAAGCGGACTATTAGCTAAAACTTTGCTGAAGAAGAGAAAGAGATAGATTAAAAACTGTAGAAACTGTTGGCCAACAATTGATGTCACCTCTTTTCAAGGTGTCCAAGGGATTTCAAAAAGTTTAGGGGGCCAAAAAAAAAATTGGTAGCCAATCTAGCCAAACTGAGCTAGGGTTTTACTCAGCTCCGGTTGTACTATCGAACCTATATAGTCACGTTCGGGTGTTTTTCAAAAAGTTTGATTTTGTGTCATAGTGTAATTAAAAAAAATGCTTTTAAATCCAAAATTTGATTAAATATGGGTAAAATATGCAAATAAATATTATGAGTAAAATATGCAAAAGAAAATATGCTGTAACAAATAGGTTTCAAAACACTTGTAAGAGTATACAACATTTATTTTATTGCAATAAAAAATCATTTTCGCCGGTCTTGCACCAAATAAACGATATGGCAAATCATAAAACACACACATAAACAAACTGTAAACACACAAGGAATAGTATAACCCACCTCCACTCAAACAACTCTTTGAAATCAATCCATGAATACAACGGTTTTCTTCTCTTTCATTGGCTACTGGCACAAACTCAAGCAACTGAACTAACTTCCACATTTTTTGTAATTAAATATTAAATTTAGTTTTAAGTAATTAATTTGTAATTTTTGATATGTATTTAAAAAATTATTTTATATTTAAATGTTATAAAGTTTTAATATTAGATTTTTATGAAAATATTGGGCAGTACCTATTGATTTTTTTTAATTTCAAAATTATTTACCTTCCTTCAATTGCTTATTCATTAACCACTCGTATCTCCTGGCCAAACAAAACCCCCGCCCTGTTGCCTGTAGCTTTGATGTGACTACTGATGTTTTGCAATATATTTGATTGATTTGCGGCTTGAAGGCACTATCTTGTCTCGTGCCACTGTGTCCCTCACAGCTTTATGGGATCAAACCCTAATAGAGCCCCCAAACATTCGTATGTTTGATGACACTCGTATGTTAAATGTAAGAAAATTGTTTTGCAACATTAAATGTGTGTTAGATCTATCAAATTTTATTCATATGTAATACAGTTTCTTTGTATGTTTTTTTTTTTATCAATTCATGGCCTGACCCATCAATCAATTATGTCTTACCTATACATATGTGTGGGATAGGCAATATATCAATCGAATTCGTTTTTTCCGTTAAAACTATAGAAAAATCACCCAAAAAATTGTCACATTTTGCTTTAACACAAAAGCAACAAACCTGCGGAACGCAATCACTTGAACACGTGAGAACACGGGCGACAGATCAAATGCATTATATAAAGGCATCAATCACGGTGAGGTGACAGGGCGCTTGATGGGCAGCGTGTGGTGTGACAGCAAAATCTTTGCAAACATTTAATGAATAACATTTGCGATATTTATGGTTGACATTTCAATATATTTCAATATTTTAATATATCAGTATTTTAATTTTTAATATTTGAATATTTTTAATATTTCAATATTTCAATATAGTAATATTTCAATATAGTAATATTTCAATATTTCAATATTTCAATACTTCAATATTTCAATATTTCAATATTTAAATATTTAAATATTTCAATATTTCAATATTTCAATATTTCAATATTTCAATATTTCAATATTTCAATATTTCAATATTTCAATATTTCAATATTTCAATATTTCAATATTTCAATATTTCAATATTTCAATATTTCAATATTTCAATATTTCAATATTTCAATATTTCAATATTTTAATATTTCAATATTTCAATATTTCAATATTTCAATATTTCAATATTTCAATATTTCAACATTTCAATATTTCTATATTTCATTATGTCAGTATTTCAATATTACAATATTTAAATATATCAATATTTCAATATTTAAATTTTTTCATTACTTAAATATTTCATTATCAATATTTCAATATTTCAATATTTCAATATTTCAACATTTCAATAATTCAATATTTCAATATTTCAATATTTCAATATTTCAATATTTCAATATTTCATTATGTCAGTATTTCAATATAACAATATTTAAATATATCAATATTTCAATATTTCAATATTTAAATTTTTTCATTACTTTAATATTTCATTATCACAATATTTGAGTATTTTAATATCTACTCCCTCAACCTAATAAAAATCGTTTCATAACCTTTTTGCTCTCCTTTGCCAATGTCATCTTTCTGGCCCTAAAGATGTTTGTACTGATCGCTTTCATAGAAATTTCACGCTTTGTCTTTTAACTGAATGCCTCTGCCCCTGATCCGGGTTAACTATTTCTGTCTGACGAGACAATAATTTTGTATAATCATGCATCATGAACCAGCAGTCAGCGGTGATAATGATGATGATGATGGATTTCCTCTCTAACTCTCTCCCTCTCTGTCTGGGCCATCTTTAGGTCATCACATGTTGTTTCTTTGTGTTCTGAGCCTTAGTTCAAAGGCGAAATTTATCGGTTATTATTTGCACCTTTGTCCTCATAACTCGGTACGTTTGCCGCTACAAATGCATAATTCTACGAATAATTACACAGTAGGAAGTCATTTCGGGTGTAAAGTACTTTAAGGACAATAATGAGTTTTACAAAGATTTGCATTGGCCCGAGAAACCTTCAATGACTGGATGTGAGTGATGAATTCATTTCAGTTCTTTCTCTCAGTGGGTTCCATGTTTTTCATTCATTGAGTAAGTGTGAAAGGGCTTGTTCCCTCAATAGAGTTGAGCACAATGAGCAACTTAACCTTTGAAAATTTGCATTTGACTTTCCACTGAATAGAATTGGTCCTGTACGCCCGTCTGTCCAGCCTTTCACTGGCATTCTTTGCATTTAGTTTCGGTCATTCTTCCAGCTACTGAAACACTTATGTTGCCTCATTTCATTCAAGTGTTTGGCCATGTAGAGAAACAAGCAAATAACATTTTGCAACATTTTTCGGGCAACAACACTTTTAGCAACTGTACTATAGCCTCCAAACCCTGAGCCTAACCCAATTCAAGGTATTGAGTTCAAAGCAAATGTCCTTTCTCTACTCAAATATGCGAAGTGTCTGTCTCTTGTACAGCTAGTGCTGGTCTGAGGTGTCAGTCGATCATTCATACATACGTGTGCCATTAGGATTTAGGCTGTAAGTAGATTTCGTGTCTGTCTAAATCTGTTATAATCCTTAAAGCGAGTTACACTGGTAAATTGTATGAAATAAAGGTTGTTACTTACTGAACAACACACAAATCAATTGCTGTTAAATTTCGAATTTAAATTTTTAAATCATTAGAGAGCAGTGACAGTGATTCGCAAGAACTATATAAAGTATTGAAGCAATACAAAAATATTCTAAAAAAACGTATTTCCTTTATATCTCATGAGTGTTTTAAGGCAGAGCTTCTTTCGTTTTAGTGAGTTAATACCCTTCTTTTGAAGTCTCACATGGATACGAACCTTAGAAACTTCCCGACTACTCGGAAGTTGCTGTTTACAACATCGAGGTGGTTGCCGATAAGGGAAATGATTTCAATACAATGTCCGTGAATGTAAGCCATAGAAATATATCACAATTTTTTTCACATACGTTAAGATAACACAGAAACCATAAGAGATAGGGACGTGGGTATTATACAGATCGATAGATCTAAAAAATGTATTCAAGGAAATAGTCTAATCAAATTTTTTTTGATTTTGTGATATACATGAAAGTTTGGCAATTTTCTGCCCACCACCAACCAGTGTCCACCATCCAACCCGCCAATTAGGCAGGCAAAAGGACCTACACGATATGCTTATACGATATTCCTCAGGCAAATCTCAAAGGATGCTTCATTACAAATTCCTTAAGTAATATGAGAGTTTGTTTGTAAAATTTTTCTAACTGTTTTCTCTCACCTTCTAATGAATGGAAGGATGTCGGTATTTATAATAAAAACTTTAATTGCCTTTATATCTAGAATTACAATCTCAAAAAAAGTTAAACTTATTATCACCGGGGCAACCTGAAATATGCACTAAAAATTGTGTCTTATGCGCTTAAAATATGCCCTAAAATATAAAATATGCTCTTAAAATCAACAAAAATGTAAGTCACACAAATATTCTTATTCTTCATCGTTTAATGCACTTAGGACCTTTAACGTGTAGTTAAAGGTTATAATGTAATGGATGGTCTGGAAACATTTGTCTAAAAAGTTCCATTCTACATGGAGCTTTTAAAAATACCTTCTTGACATTAGAAAATGCTTTATTTTAGTTTTTATATAAATTCCTAATACATTCACACAATCGATGGAGACCATGAGTAATACATGTCACATGCGTCACTTTGGTATAAAATGCCACAACAGCAGCCGTCACAAAGAGCAAATCATTATTCTTATTGCAATTGACGTTCAGATTTTGTCGTTGTATAGATTTTTGAATCATAATTTTAAGCATTTCTTCTCAAATCATATAATTTCCCAACATCTAAGTGAAATTATATGATTCAAATCAACAAAACTAACCGCCATGATTTCCTGCTTTAGAGAAGAGTCGCCTCTGCCACTCTCTGCGCAAATACAGTCCGCATTACATTAATTCCAACTGGGTCTGTTGTCGTTTATCAAGGCAAATTGATAACGACAACAACAAAGCCATCAGCTGCGATCAATTACCTATCCACCAATTATTCAGTCTGCTTATTTTTACTGCTTTGATTTAGTTGAATATGTTTGCCGCTATCGAAATGCTGCTTCACTTGAAATCTGCGATCTGCTGCAATAATCAGGAAACTCTTCTGCAAGCGCCTTTAGTTTTGCTGCTTTTGCCGTTTTAGCTTTAGGCATTATATCCAGGATCGAAATCGGTGGTTGTTGAAAAACTTTTTTTATGTTTTGTTTATTTAGTGAACAATAACGTTTTTTAGGAAAAAAGTGATATTTTTTAAAAATTATGTGTTTTTTAAATATGCTAAAATATGACTTTATGGGTAAAATATGCTGTAACAAATAGGTGTCAAAACAATTGTAAGAGTATGAAACGTATAAATACCTTACCCATTTGTTAATATCTCGTTCTAAAAAAAAACATGAATTTGCATATTTCAGGTTGCCTTAGTTATCACCATACAATATTTGTGATATCACTAAGACATTTTTGGGATCTCACCCAAAAATGAGTGGGAAGTCGTCGTCGATATTCATTTTTTTCAATTTTTCATAATCATCTTAAAAAGGATTGGGAGCTCAACTTGAAATGGGTAGAAAGCATTTTGATATTCATATAAAAACTTGTAAGTGCAGTTATCTTCTAAACTAAGTGGACAATCGCAAAAATGAGCTTAATTTATGATAACCATTGACTAGTTGGGAAACCATCAAGATCCAAGATCTTGTCATATGTCATCTTAAAATGGTTTGGGGACTCAACATGCAATAAATGGGATAGCTTCAATATTCATATGAAAAAATTTTAAATTGCGGTATTATCCTTAACTAAGCGATCAATTGTAAAAATTATGTTAATTTGTGTCATATCGATACTTTTCTTGACTGATCATGCTAAGGTTTAAATGAAATATAAATTGAAGCAAACTGAATTCTAAAACTTAATTTAATTGAAAACATGCTAAGTCGACTGAGCATATTTCAGAGTTTAATTGCATAACTATTTTTATTTTACAATTTCCCAAAAACTGGACAAAACCGCTTAACTCTAATTTTATATCTTTAAATGATTTTTTAGGCCCCTATGGCGACAATTTAGTTTGCTAAAGTAGTCCCCTAGGTGAAATATTATTTTTCCTATAAACTGTTCATCTCTAGCCAAGCGATCTTTTACCCATCCAGCAAAGCGATAACGCATCAGATGGTGATGAGCAAGGCAAGGAATTTTATGCACTAGAAAATCGAAAATACGCGCATATAACAAACACATAAATTTAAAAAATATGCAACTAAAAAAATATTATGTGTACACATTAAATTAATATTGATTTTAAATCGATGTCGAATAGGAATCGTGGAACTCTTTCACTCGAAATTCGTGGTATAATATATGGCTGCATAAAGCCACGCTCCCAATCTTGTTATTATTGGCACAAGAGGAAGCGAAATACCAGGACATCTTTCATTCAAAATCAGCACACGGCGTTTTTAAAAAGACATTTTTTTCATTTTATATTAATATTAAGCAGAGATATTAGCTGCCTTTACCACATAGGCGCTGCATCGGTTAGAAAAAGAAGAAATTTATATTTGTCTAAAATTTTCACTGAGCCAGGCAGTTCTTATTTGGTTTTATCTATTGATTGGTGTCGTCTATTGACTTTAAGCAAAGATTGTTTTGTCTCACATATCGTCTTTTCATATAAAATTCCCACAATAAAATTAGCTTCCTACATCCACTGGAATCGGTGTAAATTTTTTTTTATAATTCAGATGAATATTGTGTAACAAATTACAGAGCAACAAAGTTAAAGGCGTTTTACTTTTTAAAGTGATTGTTTATCAAAAAGCCAAATTATGCAACAAAAACATGTATTTATTGTAAAATTTGCTAAAATATGCGCTTAAATATGCAAAATCACGTATTTTTCGTAAAATATGCTAAATATGCAAAAACGATTGAATGCGATTTTAAAGTAAATTTAATGATTTGTTAAGATAACTGTTAAGTTTCTATTTTAGGATGTTCTGAAAATATATGCATTTGCATAAGATTCCTTGCCCTAGTTCGCAGCAATTGACTAAATCATATTTGTATTATTATAGAAATTTTAAGGTGTTATAAAGTACTTTATCGTCATCGTATGGTTATCTAACCTTTAACTAATAATACTGTGACAGTTTTTGACAAAAATTTTATAAGACAAGGCCGGTAAAGACCTCACTTGCCCAAATTCGGGTATGTTTTATTGAGTTACACTGCCCGAATAGTTTTTCAACATCCAAAATGTAATCTGTCAATTGGTCAAATTTGTCAATAGCTTCGAAATAACGGGGATTCGTATTTTAATGTTCAAATTTTTAATGTTAATGTTATTCTTTGAATTCTGTTGCACATTTTGAATAACTCACAACCACTGTGCACTGCAGTTACCACAATTAGCACCTACCATCGCATTCAAATGAAAAACACTTTAGCACCAACCTTTTTACGCATTTTTCGCTACTGAATGGCAGCAATTTTAAAGCGACAAAATCTTCGCAATAACTCACTTAATCTACTTTCGCTACTTGGTCACCAAAAAATTTTGTATTCACAAACGAAAACAATAACTCTGCACGAGCCGGAATGGACACAAGGACAATACCACCACCGCCATTCAGGTATAGCAGCACAGCAGAAGGATATACACAAGAATATTCTAAATATACTCGGTATGTCAGCAACCAACATTTCAAATGTAAAACACAAACCGATGATCGCCTTTAAGGATTAAAACGATTACAAAAAATACAATTGTTTTAAATACAAAAAATTAAGAGTAAATATTAATAAACGATTACATAGCAAAGCAGTAGATACAATAACGAAAATTTCTTTCTGCCACTAAACAATAAATGAAAAGAATAGATTTACGCTTAAAACCTGATGGAAATCAAGTGAATATTTAAATGCGACACAATCAATATCCGGACAGTGTTGAGCCCTGACAGCCAAGCGGATTTTCGACAATGCAAATCTTTAAATACTCTTGTTCGTTGTTAAAGCGCTTTGATAAACGAGAAATTGAAAATGGGTATTAAAAAATCACAACTAAATCGTTGCGATCATTGACTTTGCATTGAGAACATTCTGTTTGCCGCCTAAGGATATTAAGGCCGTGCTGATGATGTTTTTGATGATCACGCACCCAGGGTAGGTTTGCCATAGAGGCGGAGCTTAACATACAAGCGCCATTTGTATTTTTTCGTATTTTGGTCAATTATACGGGCAAACATCTGCTGTATCTTCCGTAGCATCCGTGGTTAGTGTGGTATGGAATTAACGCACACACACTCGCAGCACCACACGCGTTCCAAGCCACGACGTTGCATTTGTCGGTTTCAACCCCCTTGTGTTATAGCAATACGAATGGTAAGTGAGTACGTGATGCTACCTCCAATTGATTTATGCTGCATACAGTGGTATATAGGCTCTCCAAAGGCGCTATATACTTGATACATCTGCAGAGTCTTGTATCTAACTTCTGTTGTCTGGAGTTGCAAATCACGAGCCATGGCAACTGAGTTTGTTAATGCTCCTTGTCACGAGATTTGTATGTAGGGCATTATTGGGTCTATCGGTTTCAGTTTATATTTTTTTGTGGCTTTAAGATCACGTGTTGCCCGCCAATGCCTTTCATTGTTCCATTTTCTTCTTCGAATTGTCGTGAATCCTCTTCAAACGCGCGTGGGTTTCCATTGTTCTCCCATAGCCATTGCCATCGATATCGCCACCACCACCATCACCACCACAATACGGCTATCAACAATTGTTATCATTTGTATCCATGCCGTGAATCCATCCGCAGCTATCATTTGTTATTTGTTGCCGTTTTTATGGCTTTTCCTCTAGTATTGTCTGTCTTTATTGGAAAAACCCTTGGAAAAGTCGAGGCATCACTCTTACAAATTGTATTGTTATCCTCTTTGATATTAAAGGATGTCAATGATGAGCAGCAGCATAGCACGATGACGACAACGGCGTACGAGGACGACATTGATGATGATACTTGACTTTCAACAACACACGCCATGCCATCCAAACACATCAGAGGGGTTGATGATGATTCCCCCTTTCTATGCTGTTCGGAATATGTTTGGTTTTGTGTAATCTGGCTTAGTTTTGGTGACCACCACCGCGGTTTTGTTAAATTTGTTGCCTTGGTCTGTGCCCCTGTCGAACTGCTTTTGTTAATTGTTTCGTTTGATAGACCAGAGGCGTAGGTAGTTGGAGTTATTGATAAATAGGGGAGCACAGCAAGAAAAGTGATATAACTCCTTAAAGATTATTAATTCGCTAAGTAACTTTCAATTTCTCTTGCTCAGACTAATCAATAAACCGATATTTACTTTGTTTCCCGTTACACCCCATGCATGCGGTAAAGGTGAGCCCTCGCGCTGTTGTGAATTAACACGCGTATACAAACAAAACAAAACGAGATAGATAGTCTTTCCACAAATCTGAACACCAGCTATTTGAGGAACTTATACTTGACAGGCCGATTGACTCGACACTACTGAGAAGTTGCTGCGACAACATCTTGGGGACCTCCAATGAAGGAAATTTAGATGACTGAGATATGACACGATCCCTGGTCTCCTGCAGTATTCTGATTATCATGTCCCGGTCTCATGTTCTAACCATCAATTACTTTTTAGAAATTGAGAAACTAGAACAACTTCAACTCTTATGTAATCCTCATAATCTCAGCTGCGCTCCTGTCTATATCACTTAACATTCTTTACTCCTGTCATAAATCTAACAATGTTAGGGCTTTGCGCTGCTGCCTCTGCTGCTCACTTTTCCCATCTCAAATTCAATTAATTTTGCTATACGCCATTCCACGTTAGGATTTTCTTTTTTAATGCACTTCTTCGTTTTCCTGTGCCAGGAAAGCATTGAAACGCCTTTAGAAAGCCCCATTCGCTTTACACTTTTGATTTTGTTGAGCATTCTTTTTTCTTCAGTTTTGTGGCAAACTCAGCAGGCAGTTATTTACGATGTAGCCACAAAATGCGTTACGCATTTTTTTGTCGCCAACGTTTTACATCATCCCCGGCAAAATTATGATATTTTCTCGGCTGGATATAGATAAGATTATATTTGGGGGGGTTAGTAAGTGAAATAAATTAAATTCGCCATTTTTATAGTCAAAGGACTCATAAAGAGAGGAAGAAATTATAATATTAAAATACAAGAGAAAATTTCGTTTTTAATAATATTAATAAATTTATTGAGTGTTTTGTTATACTAAATTGTAGATAATAAAGCTGACGATAAAACACTTTATGCAGGATTTTTTTAATGTTCTTTACTGTCGTCATATGTAAAAATGTGTTTCTACACTTATCTTAAGTAATGGGTGGGCCAAAAACAAGTTTCTTTTTAAAAGAAAAAAAAATCTATTTTGCCATGTATTATGGCTAAACAAAAACACAAAAAAATGCAGGAATATAAATCTTGTATAAAAAGTGTCCTGCTCTATGGTTCCCAGACATGGCATGTTAGCGAGAATATAAAACAAAAGCTCCAAACCTTTACTAATAGATGCCTACGAAACATTTTAAAAATGTGGTGGCCAAGAGCTAATAAACAACTACTTCAAATAGTGGACGAAGAAAATATTAACAGTCAAATCAAAAAAAGGAAATACAAATGGCTCGGGACAATCTTCGATAACCGTGCAACGAAATTTGCCACGAAACGATGGAGGCGCACAACACAGAACTAAACAGACAGACATGGAAATTCTATGTAAACAGCCTATGTTCCTGATGAAATTTGCATAACAATATATAAAATGGCTTAATTAGTAAGAACAAGACATTTGCATTAATTATGGAATACAACTTTGTTCAAGTGGCTGTCTCGGTTGGCTTCGCAGTAGCGATTGTATCGAACTTACAGATTGTTTGTATGATATTGACCTTAAGTGCTTCAATCGTTTCTGCATTGTTGGCATAACGTCAATCATCCACAGTTCCCCACAAAAAAGTCCAAAGATGTCAAATCGCAGTACCGAGGACGATTTCGATTGTGGATCAATTGTGGCATGAGCTGTGTGTAGCGTGTTCAAAATCGAAATGAATGAAATTTTCGAATACCCGGTTTTTAGTGTCGGTTAACCGATTTTCCAAAAAGCGGTTAAAATCACTATTTATATAAAGTACTAGCGGACCCGGCGAACTTCGTCTCGCCCTAATTTAATGCCTTCAGATAAACTCAGTAGAGAGAGGTATGATAAACAATTTTTTTCGATTTTCGAAGGCAGTTCTTCAAAACGCGAAAAGGCAACGTACAGGTGACTGTGCGAAAAATTCCATAGACTTCCTACGATTGGCCTTGCGATTTATTGATTGTCATTGCCAAAGCCAGCCGAACGGACAATTGGAATGGATGATCAGTTGGAATATTCAGAATTCGTAAGATAATGACTTCCTCTTCTTTGAATTTGCCCTTGATGATCGTCTGTTAAATCACATTGATGTTCAGATTCTTGAAGGACACCTGCGTACCGTTGCACAATTTCGGTTGATTATTACTTACTTACTTAAGTGGCCCATTACAACTTACGAACGTAGTTCATCAATTTGAGGCCTGAAGTACTAAAGAATTCCATACGCTTCGGTCTTTTGCGTGTGTTCTCCAGTTAGTCCTACCAGATGGTGGCACGTCGCCTACCACTTGGTCCTTCCAACGGAGTTTGGGTCTCCCTTCTCTGCGCCGTCCTTCAGGTTCGCCTTCAAACACATTTCTCGCTGGAGCATTTACATCCATCCTGGCAACATGTCCCAGCCATCGAAGTCGTTAGATTCTGACTCTTTTAGCTACGTCGATGTCGTGGTAAAGCTCATACAGCTCATGGTTCATCCGATGGCGAAACTCGCCGTCGACGCAGATAGGTCCATATATTTTTCGGAGTACTTTTCTCTCGAATACTCCGAGGTTTTGTATGTGCGTTGTCGTAAATACCCATGATTCGGCAGCATACAAAAGAACGGGAAAGATTAGCACCTGGTAAAGCTGTTTCTTAGTATTCCGAGATAAGGTGGTATTACTAAAGTGCTGCCAAAGTCCGTAGAAACATCTATTGGCGAGCACTATTCTCCGCTTGATTTCTTGGCTGACATTATTTTTCTTATTGACGGAAGATCCGAGGTAGGTAAATTCATCTACTACCTTAAAACGATAATTTTCAACGTTGACGCTGCGTCCCCATCGAGAGGACTCTTTGTTCGTCGAAATCATTATTTTTGTTTTGTCATCGTTGACCGCTAAACCCATTTTTGCCGACTCTTTTTCTAGTGATGAGAAAACTGCAGTAACATCCCGCAGATTTCTCCCAATGATGTCTATATCATCGGCATAGGATAGTGGCATGTGACTCTTATGGAATATTGTATCAGATTTGTTGACACCACCCTTTCTCATCACCTTCTCCATAACTAAATTAAATAGTGTACAGGACAGGCTATCACCCTGCCTGATACCTCTTTCTGTGTTGAATGGTTCAGAGTGCTCCTTACCAATCTTAACCGAGGATTTGGTGTTTTCCAAGGCACATCTGTCGATCTGCCGATCTGCTTTCCATGGGTTTTTTCCAGGATTTGTCGTAAGGCGATTATTTGATCCGTCGTAAAATTGCCATGTCTAAAGCCGCACTGATATGGTCCAATTAGTTTTTCTACAATTGGCTTTAGACGTTCACACAATATGCTTGAAAGGACCTTGCAATTGGTAATAGGCTTATTCCACGATAGTTCTTACATTTACTACGATCTCCTTTCTTGTATGTGTGTGTCCAAAATCAATTCCTAGGTCCCGCTGAGGTATGTTTTTAGTTTTTGCATCGGGAAAAATCGAAAACTTGAGATACATTTTTTTGAAACCTTCTGCGTAAAGATAACACCTCAACCAACAAAATGATTTTGTAGAAGATAATCTATAGAGTGGTTAAAAAATTATCGTCTCTGAAAGTTGGCAAACAGAAATTAAGTTTTTGAAAATTCTTGAATTTTTGCCTTTGGCTGAAGTGCAGAATTTAGGGCGGGAGCCTAAACAATAAAGGCAAAAACTCAAAATATAATAAAAACCTAATTTCTGTAGGTCCATAGATCCATCGATTTTTCGATTTGTCTTGATTTAAAAACCAAAAAAATGACACCTCAACCTGAAATCTTCATGCTTCTCAGTGGGAGCTAGTAATTGATATTAGACACATAGTTTCTTGGTGAAATTTTCTTTCTTTATCGTAGATTCCCACCCTATTGTATAGGTTTATACAATATTCTTTAAGCAAATCTCAATGGTGGCTTTCATTAAAATGTCTTTAAGCAATACCAATTTTTTTTTTGTGAAAAGTCTTATTCATTAACTCTTACTGCTTTATCCAAATTTCATTATAACTTCTGTTTCGATTGGCAGATCAGCATGAGATTTAAATCTATATATATATATATATATAAATGGTGTAAAAGAGAACGGCTGGGGCGAAAATAGTTTTCAATGGGAGATGGTTTTTACGAAACATTTTGGGAAAATCATCCAGAAAAGTTGGGAAGTTGGAAAAATCGAAAATTGATTTTTCGTATGTAATTTTGTGTGCAATTGTTACATGACAAATACAAGGACGAGATGGCTGACGACATTTTGATACGATATTGATACGAAAATCCAAAATCAACATTTGGATGCCTGATAGCGCTTAATCAAGCCTTGGAAGTGCGATTTGGAAAGCTCTGATATTGCTCTCCAGAGATTCCCGTCATCACGAAATTGACGTCAATATCAAAAAGTTGAAATTGACCACAAACATGAGAGTCGTATTGCAGATCCTCCCATCGGCTGCTGAATTCCCGAGACAACAGCTGGCAATGGTCGAATTTCTGTTGATGTTTCGACTGAACTGATATCGTTCCCTTCAAAATTTTTGCGAGTTCACATTGTCGAAAGAGAAACTCATCACTACAGCATTCCCCGGCATTGCACAAAATTATAAAAATCTCGATAATAATCGATAGCTGCATTTAATTTTTTAAAGTCAAATCGCTGGAGAACTGCATTCGTACAAACCCGTTTACAGCGAGACAGACGAGGATGCTGCGACCACCTATCCGACGGAATTTTTAAACTAGCTTGATGTGCCAGATAATTTACAGCTGAGAATGGAAATTGTCCAATTGATAAACCATGTGATTCAACTTACGATTACTAAGGCCAAATTTAAAGTAGAGGAAGTCTTTATCTCACTAATTCTGATTATTCCAACTGATCATTCATTTCAATTCCCCGTTCGATTGGTTTTTGCGATGATAACACAAGAGAACAAGGTATTTGTTGTTAAAGAACTGAATATTGTTTTAAAGGTAATTTGGGACGCTGAATCCAAATCTGCACTTGGTTTTTTCGTATCAGCTCGACTTTTCGCGATATACCGTTATTTCCAAAACTAAGTTACTTCCACTACAAATATTTAAATAACTTAAAAACGGTTCACCATATTCAATTAAAAAAAAAAACTTAAACTCGTCAACAAAATTATCTTTAACCCGTGCCAACATTGTTTTTAATTTGGCCTAGTAGTTTCAGAGATATCGTTGTAGTTTAAAAAAAAAAAACAAAAATTTTACAAAAAAAAAATAAATTTTGTTTTTTAAAAATTCATAAAAAAAAATAATGCAACAAAAATCACAGTGTTGGTCTTAAAACATTTAGTTTAATATAGTTTGAATGAGCTTAATTTCATTGAAATCTGTGCACAACTTTTGATTTTGTCAACAATTTACTGAGATAACTAAATTTACAAACATCGCGATTTCAATACAGAATTAATATGTTTGTGAAAGTGTAACTCGAGCAAACCTTAACGGATCGTTATGAAAATTTATCAGTATTAATATTTTTCGAAACGTACTTATGGAATTGTAAATGGGCGGAATAGCCCCACCCCTTCTGGTACCTCCCATACAAAATTACCTATTTTTGGATAATTAATATATTTTCGATAGCTGATAAACAGACAACCGGAGGATATTTAAATTTGGTCAGTTTATTTATCTTGCAAAAGTAGACAAACCCCAAAAAAACCGAAACCGTTGCCATACCCCTTCTGGTACCTCCCATACAAATGACCGAACTCATCCCAATAGTCTTACATACATATCTTGCGTTAGTTTTACGGTTATGAAAATATGAATCAGGAATGAATTTGCACTATATCGGATCACCCCTTCTGGTACCTCCCATACAAAATTACCTATTTTTGGAAAATTAATATTTCTCCCTTAACTTCCAAATTGAAACCTGCCGATTAATTAAATTTGGTCAGTTAATTAATATTGTAATAGGAGGCAAAACTATTAATTAAACTATAAAAAATTTGCAAATTTGTCATGATTTTTAAAAATACAAAATTTTAATTTTTTTTGGGTAGAAACAAAAAAATTCGAAAAATCTGTTATCACCGAACATAGCATAACTTATTCAATTTTCAATCGATTATTACGTACATACATGTTTTAGAAAGCTACTTTAATATGATATTCAATAAAGCTAATAAAAAGAACAATTTGCCCCAACCGATTAACTTTCAGCGTGAAGAAAATTAAAATGTGTAATTTTTTTTGTATTTTTTTTTTTTTTTTTTTAATAAAAGAGCCTTTACTCAGTCATTTTTTTTGTGATATTAAAAAATTTGATTTTTTTCAAAGGTAACAACGATATCATTAAAAAAAAACCAAATTTTAAAATCCGGCTTATGAAAAAAAAAATCATGATTTTTTGAACTATAATTTTTTGGAAAATAGGCGAAAATACGATTAGTACCTGTAACTTAAAAATTCGAGCTGATGGAGAAAAATGGAGATTAGATTTGAAATCAGCGACCTCAAATTAGTAAAAAAAACAGCAATTTTGTGTAATCTATAAATTTCAAGGCCAATCGTTGGAAGTCTGTGGGATTAATCTCGAATTTCCCTGTTTTTTTCACGGTTAGCTTTACGTTGCCTTTTCACGTTTTGGAGAACCGACTTATTTTTTTGTTTGTTTTTGAAAACTAATTGAAAAATATTGTTTATCATATAACTCTCTATCTACTCTCTCTCTATAGGGAGCAGGGCTCGCGAACCGAGAGCCCATTTAAAATGTTGATGTTCTTGGCTCACGAGCCGGTAGTTTATTCTGTTTTATTTAAGCTATCAATCCACGAGCTAGCTAAGAGACGAAGCTACTCTTAAGAAAAAATACTTTTTAAGGACTTTAAACAGGTTATTATCAAAAAATGCAATGTAATGTTTTGGGCTAAGTACATTTTGTCGTACTGCCAAAAAATACTTCTTATGTGTAAAAAAAGTACTTTCAGCGCCCATAAACTACTATTATAGTAAAGAAAAATTTCTATGAATAATCAAGGTGAATTCCATAATTTTTTGAAAATAATTTACGCCATTCTGTATCCGCCATTTTTTTTAAGTCTGACACCGGATTCGAAATCAACGGCGCCAAAACCCCCTTAGAGCTATGTTTAATGCATATCTGAAGTCTCCTTAATTGTATGACTACAAAATTTTTATCGAAGGAAGGATAAATTCAAAGGGGGAATAATAGGCAGATTATCCTGGGCCATTTCAATTAAGGAAACATCAAATTTTACCGCAGTGAAAAGGGTTTGCTGATGTGATTTAACATAAGTATCAGTCCAAGAAAAATCAAATATATTTAAACTACCGTTAGTTATAACTCACCATATTTTGCCTTAATATTTTATATGACGAATACCCAAAACATAAGTCAACTTTGAATGGCTACAGTATTACTGTAAATTATCAAATGGAGAAAATTTTTGTTATTTTTTATTTTATTTGTAGTTTTTACTTTATATATAAACAAAAAAAGTACGAGATGGACAGTTTTATTTTTTTTAATTTCGGCCAGCATCGAAACTCTGATTCTTGACCAATGTGCGATGTCTAATTTTTCAAATTTTGTGTTATATTCCATCATATGACTCTCAGCTTGCTAGAAGTTTGGGAGCTGAGAACTTAATTGAAAAGAATCTAAAAATAGGGAAATGGTCAAGTTTCTCTGCTTATTTACAATCCAATAACTATATTTTGTAAAATTTTAATACTTTTTTGATTTTCAGTATTATTAGTATGCTAAAGAGTTCACATGACAGACTAACGGATTGTCTTGGCAGAAAATGGTTCTGTCATACTTTTGCCTAGCTTCACTGAAGACTTCGTGTCGGTCAGTGTCATTTCTCAAAGTGGTATCAAATTCGCAGGAATACCAAACATAGCCATGGCTGCGAATAGATTCTATTGTATCGAACTGTCGATTGCATCATTGTTGTCTATAGAAAAAGGGTTAAGTGTTGAATTGAATTTCTTAGAATTCTGCAGAATTTGTCGTGGTGTAAATATATGGTCGGTAGTGGATTTACCAGGCCTAAAGCCACACTTGTGAAGTGTAATCAGGTTCGTAAATATGGACGTTAATCCTTCACCTAAGCCACTCGACAGGGGATTAAAATGTTAATCCCGTAATTATTGGTGCACACACGTTAATTGCCCTGCTTAAGCAAAGGACAAGGAACACCCACATTTATAGCATCATGAATGTAACCCTTTAACCATGCACATAGCCAGCGCATTGCCGCCGGCTTCAAAATGCTTTGCAGTCAGTCCATTGGCAGTCGCAGTTTTATTGCTTTTAAGCCATGTTAATCTCATTATGACTCGTTGGTGGACAATCTACGCCGTCATCGATGATTGGCCACTAACGAGTCCCTTCGATATTACCTGAAGTGTCACTATCAATTCTTTATATGTATTTCGAATATGCAGAATTCAATTTGTGACGAACTTTAAAGTTATTTTGTGATATAAAAGTTGTGTTGCTACAGCAAAAATTACTTACACGCTCCTCCTTAGCATTCAAGTACAATTTATGTACTGTATTTCTTCAATATATGTCATTTCACTTGTACAAAGCAGAAAGTAACCCGTAACTTCTTTGCATTTTTCCTTCCGTTGGTGGTTGCAAACCCACAAAGAATAACAGCATTTTACTGTAACTAAACGCCTAGTCATAAACTAAATTAGTACAGTAACTCTTAACTAACCGCAACTTCCACTCACTCTCTATACTAGGACCACAATCGTTATTTACAAATGTTTCAGCCGAAAATTACGTATAATTGCGTACCATAACTAGCATGCGACAGCATAAGCGTGCGTGTTCAGCACAAAGCAACAAAATATCACCAGCTAGTGCAATAAATGACCAGGACAGCAGCAGCCAGAGCATGTAAGATATGTACTAAAGTAGGCCTCCTTTAAAACAAAAGGAAATCATTAGGATTAAGATGTTAGTTGATTGTTCTAATGCCGCTAATAGCTCTACTTATCCACCAAATACACTCGTGCCGGTGACGAGAGGGATCATAAACGACAGCAGCAGCGATAGTGGTACTTACCTGCCAGCCAGCCGGTAAGGGTCATTCACCATAAAGAGATTCATTCATGAAAATCCGCTGCTTAAGAGGTGTGCTTAAGTGCGCTAATACTTAAGCGTTTAGAGAGATATATGCGGTTTTAGTAGACCTCTTTAGAACAGAAAAAGTCATAAAAATCCCAACGGCAAATTGCTGGGAAAATCCTCAAAAGGCTCAAACTAAACGGCCACCGCCACCGCCATCAGCACTATGCACTAACCCAGCTAATACTAACACCAGCACTTAGCCAACGTTATGCGCATGCGTAGTGCGCATTTTAAAGCGTTTATATGTGTACTTAATGATAAATACTTGGAACTTCCCGGTGCTAGAGTGTTTGCTTGCTAATGATGCGCTTTTCCTTGTGTGTCGACCCTTCGCGCAATACTTATTGTTTATAAATCTGCTGCATTTAAATAAATAACGCCGATGATTATGATGAATATACGCTCGATGGGTTTTTTGGTTGCTATTTGTAAAATCATACAACCAACACCGGCCGCCAGACATACTGACAAGACAATGGTGCGCAGTGGCAAATCGCCAAAAGAGAGGAAATCGTAAACGACAAAGTAATTAATCACACATAGAAAACAAATACAATTGAATGTCCTTGTTTTTTCGGCAGGCTGCTGCAGCGCGACTGCTGCCATTCACCTTCTCGTTCACATGAGTGGCGTAGTCGGCGTCATCGTCGTTTTTTTACGACCCTCTCTGTAAAAAATTCATTCATTGAAAAGTTCGTAAATGTCTACCTGTTCGTTTTTTTTATCTTTTTTATTTTTTTATTACTCAAAACTGTAACCGAGAGTGGCAAGTGAAGGATATGTGCTCTAATTATTTTTACTTTCCTCTATAAAAATTATTGTGCGTTTTCGGCGAACTATTAATGGTTCCTGAGGTACTTTTTATTTGCCCCCTTAAACGATGCTTGCCATGCAGCACAGAAAGACAGACAATATGTGATGCAGTTCAATGGAATTTCTATGTAAAACTTTATGGTTTTTATTTTGGGATTTTTATCCCATTGGCGTATGGCAGACGGCGGGCGGACGTTTTATCTGATTATCTGCGTATATACATACATATATGAAAAATACAAAAACCATCATTCAGCAACATGGTAATATTTATACAATTAATATGTACTCTCGAAGTATTTACATGTTACTTCCTGTCCACATGTACATTCATTAATGAATTTTCTGTTGTTTTTTTGAACAAGAGAAAAAAAATGGTGAAAAAAACACATATGAGTCAACAATAAGTTTTGGTTTTTTGAATGAAATATTTTAGAAAATATGTGGAATGATACATTACTGGACGGAAAGGAAAGAAATATTAACATTAGAGTAAAGGAGTAACAAAATGAAATAATTAATTTTACTATTTTATGAATTATTGTTTTACTTTCAATTTCAATATTAATTACAACTTAAGAACGTGTTTCATAAATTAGAGGCCCGAATTCCACACGCTTCGGTCATCTGCGTGCGTTATTTAGTTAGTCGTACCAGATGGTGCCACGACGGCAACCACTTGGTCCTTCCAACGAAGTTTGGATATCCCTGATTTAAGCCGTGCTTCAGGTTCGCCTTCAAACACCTTTCTCGCTGGAGCATTTACATCCATATTGGCAACATGTCCCAGCCATCGTAATCGTTGGATTCTGATTCTTTTAGCTACGTCGATGTCGTTGTAAAGCTCATACAGCTCATGGCTCTTCCGATAGCGAAATTCGATAGGTCCATAAATTTTCTCTCGAATACTCTTAGGTTCTGTATGTCCGTTGTCGTAAGCACCCATGATTTGGCAGCATACAATATAACGGGTAAAATTAGCATCTGGTGCAGCTGTTTCTTAGTAGTTCGAGATAAGGAGGTGTTACTAAGTGCAGCCGAAGTCCGTAAAAACATCTATTGGCGAGCAATAGATTTCTTGGCGGACAGTATTTTTCTTATTGGCGGAATATCCGAGGTTGGCAAATTCATCTAGGTGTGCCCTTTGAGAGGACTTTCTGTTTGTCGAAATCATTATTTTTGTTTTGCCCTCGTTGACCGATTAAACTATTTTTGCTGACCCCTTTTCCAGCGATGAGAAAACTGCAGTAACATTCCGCTGATTTCGGCCAATGATGTCTATATCATCGGCATAGGCTAGTGGCATTTGGCTCTTGTGGAATATGGTGCCAGACATGTTGAGACCAGCCTTTCCTATCATCTTCTCCATAACTATATTAAATAGTGTACAGGACAGGCTATCGTCCTGCCTGAGACTTCTTTACCAATCTTAAACGAGGATTTGGTGTTGTCCAAGGTACATCTGCAAAGTCGAATTAGTTTTGCAGAAATACCAAGCTCAGACATGGCCTCATAAGGCCTTTTCCTTATCGGAGAGTCGAAGGCAGCTTTGTAGTCGACAAAGAGGTGGTAAGTGTCGATCTGCTTTTCATGAGTTTTTTTCCAGGATTTGTCGTAAGGTGAATATTTGATTCGTCCAAAATTTGCCAGGTCTGAAGCCGTACTGTTAAGGTCCAATTAGTTTTTCTACAATTTTCTTTAGACGTTCACACAATATGATGAAAGACCTTGTACGCAATGGGTAACAAGCTTATTCTAGGGTAGTTCTTACATTCACTTTCTTGTATATGGGACTTAACAGACTGAGACTCCAATCCCCGGGCATACTCTCCTCTAACCAGACGTTCTCCATGAGCTGATGCATGCTCCTAATCAGCTCCTCCCCGCCTGCCTTAAACAAATTTAGCAGGGAGACCATCAGCTCCAGGAGCTTTGTTGTTTTCAATGCGGGATATTGGCATACATATATCGCTCTGGCTACCGCCAATTGCATGGAGGCACCTGGTCTATATTGTGTTCCAACATTCCAGGTGCTAATCATGGTCCTTAATTCGTTTGCGGTGGTCGTCAACATTTTGGGGGTCTATTTTATTATTTTCTTACTTCTTTTCAATGTAATAGTTCAAACATCGATGGCGGGTTGCCCAGCAAGCCCAGCGTACCACGTCGCAATTTTCGCCTCCTGCATGAATTTTATTACATTTGTTGATGCAGACCGTATTTAATCGCCTTTGTAGATAAGCTTTCTATTTTGTCCTGCATATCGTATTTGGTCGTCGACAGTAGGACTATATCATCAGCATAGTCCAGATTCTCAAATTGTTCGTTGAGTCTCCACTGTAGGGCTATTCTACGACAACAGTTACAAAGAGAATAGGGGACCGTAAGCACCCATGTGTGACGCCGCTTACTGTTGTGAACGGTTCGCTCAATGTTCCGAATTTCTGAATCTTTGTGCTGTTGACCATATTTTGCTCCGATTAATGGCGTGAAAAGGTGAGATAGGTTGTTGAGTTGTACTCGTTGCTTTGTTCAATTATTTAGCGAAGGCTGTTGATTTGATCGACGCAGGAGCGATTAGGACGGAATCCAGCTTGATCTTTCCTTAATTGGCCATATAAAGCGAGGAGAATGAGGTTTAAAATAATGTCAGAGCGATCAGAGCGGGGGTCAGAGAGATGCCTCTCCAGTTTTCGCACAGCTTGAGATCTCCTTTTTTCGTTATTTTAACTATAAGGCTTTCCTTCCAGTTTCCGTTTCTCATATTCTTCTGAAGAGAGGTTGTAATATAGCTGCAGATATGTAGGCGTCTTTTTGGAACAGTTCGGTTGAAAGATTATCGAGTCCTGTAGCTTTTTTATTTTTAAGTTGGTTAACAGCATTTAAAATTTCTTCGAATTCTGGCGGTTCATCAATTATTTGAAATGCTGGGTTAAGTGAAGAAAGTGTTGTCGACTGACTTGTTTCGGTGAAATGCGTTGAGTTGTTGTGATTCAGAATTCTCTGAAAGTGTTACTTTTCTCTATCTGTGGAGTTGTTCTTCAGCGGTGGTCAAGATCCTACCCAGTTTGTCCTTGATTTGTGTGTTGTGTATTGATTTTTTCCGGAAAGCTTTATGATTATGTCGTGGATTGTTTTCGGTTCCCCATATTGGCTGTATTTTCAGCTTCTGATGCAAGTTCATCTATGAAATTTCGTTTGTCCTTGCTTAATTGTTTTCAGCATAGCAAGTTTGTAAGTTGATCTTTAGTCATTGCTCAATGAAACCCCAGAATGTTTTGTATATCCATTAATTTTCCTCCTTTTTGATCCGATTCAGCGATGTTGAAAATAGATGTCCCAAACAAGAAAATTGTAATTTACATTAGGTAATTACTGCACTAATTTTTTTGCTATCACCTCTAACTAATACAATACCCACCGTTGCCCTTTCATACCGAAAATTTAATGACTCATTATAATGACAACCTGAAAGGCCGACAACCTTTTGAATTTTTATAATTTTCTCTACAAATCCCAAATTTACTTATTGGCCACCCCGCAGCCTAAATTCACTTTCATTTCCCACAAGTAAAATGTAAAAGCCCAAAAATTGTCAACTTTATTTTTAATTTGTTTTCCTGAAGTTTTTTTTTTTTGTAAACTACCTTCCCTTCCCCACCCCTTTTTTTGGGGCACCCACAGACAGACGAGGCAAGAAGACCGCGTTGGGGTCGTGGTAATATTGAATGTAAATGTAATCTCTGTGAATTAAGCTCTTATCGCTCGCTCTACGGAAGGTTGAGATTCAGTTTTGTGGTGATGGAGGGGTTGTGGCATCATTTGTTTTAACTGCACATCAGATAATCACATTTAAAAGCCCTTTTCTCCTCCCCCCTACATGAAGATGAGCAAAACGCCAACAAACAAAAAAAAGAAAACGGCAACACAACTCCAAGATCTAAACGAGCAAACAACAGAAAAAGCATCAGAAAGTCAAGCGTGCGAATGTTGGACCAGAGAAAAAAAGTGAACATCAACAACCCTCCGAGTAATCAGAGTGTACGGGCACAAAAGGCTGTTAAAAACATTTCACCTCCATAACGCTTTTAGGTTGTTGTTGTCGCTGCGTTCTTAGGGCTGGCTGCCATTATTGTTTTTTTCGTTCGTTCGTTCAATAAATGACAAAATGCTCAAGTGAACAAACCCCAATAGTTTCTATACAATACACAAAAACCCACGTATACACTTCCATATACATACATATAAAGATATATACGTTCAGAGACAGACTTACAACAGTAGCAGCAGCATCAGTAGCTACTAGGGTGATCAATTATTCGGGTTTTTGCCAAAACCGGTTTTCGAATTATTCGAAAAATAGCATTTAAAAAAAACCGGTTGCTTTTTTTGAAATTCACAAAAAACCGGATAATCCGGTTTTGAAATGTATGCCAAATAACAAATTAAAACACAATTTTTGACAAAAAAATTTCATTGAAAAATAACAGAAAATAATTCAAATATACTTAAAAAAGTAAACTTTTACAATTATTACAATGCAAAACATTACTGAGATCAGTTTGTTATTTTAAAAAAGACAAACAAAACATAACAATTAATTTGTAAATACTTGATTATATTAAAATATATTGAATTTAATCTTTAGTTTTCCCTAAAGTAACTTTTAAGAAATAAGATACAATTTAAGTGCTTGGGTGTATAACTATTTTTTTCTTTCGTTTTTATAAAACTTGCCATTGAATATGTCCTTTCACTCAATGTACTAGTTGGACTTATTGTGTACAAGGCGTTTAATAATCTGTTAAGGTTTACAGTCCTTTTGCCTTATTCATATATAAAAAATCTTCCAAAAGAAAATTTGTGGTAGAGTTTTTAATGGTAGTTTTCGGATTTTGAACGTTTTTTTATAGCTTTGTTTAGTTCGGTTTCTGTAGTATCTTCAGTGACATCTACGATCATATATTTTGAAAATGCGTCACTAATTGGGAGTTTACTCGTACTTAAATACAAAATGAGAGTATTTATAGTTTGAATACGTCTTTCTGATATAAAAATCATATATTTTCTCCCATATTGTATTCTCAGAAGCCGGCAGAAGCTGAAAAAAACATGTACGAGAACACATTTAACACAATTATGAATAAATTAAAATAAAAAGGATCGAACGCCAAAAAACCGAGATTCGACAAAAAATAACCGGATTATTCGATATTCGAAAAACAGAGATTTAAAAAAAACCGACGGTTTTTATGAGTGAAAAAAACCGAGTAGCCGGTTTCTGAAAACCGAACTGATCACCCTAGTAGCTACGAAGGCACTTGAGCATTACTGCCATGAAGCTGTATGATGTGTGGGGTGGGTAGGTATGGGGGGGGGGGGGGAATCATCAAAAACCCGCAAAGCATTAAGGGCGCGTTTTGCCATTTCCATAAAGGAAACTTGTACATTCAATCATATACTACACACACACACTGCGGCAAACGTGGAAAAGCGCAAAATAAAATCACCCCCAAAATCAGGAGGATGTGAATAAAATGCCAGTAATGTTGATAATCGGGACATACTACATCAGTTGAGTGCAAAAAATTATCAGGAATATTTAAAAAACCAAAAATAAAAAAAATCTTAAACATTTTTTGCTCCTCCTCAGATACTCGGATTGAGTTTTTACTTGATAGCTATTCTACAAAACGTCCGCAGAAACGAAATAGACGGCCCAAACAGGATGATAAGACATTTGTGAAAATACACAATTGTCTCTTAACTTGTTGGAAAATACACGAATTACCCTGGATTAAAAAAGGTAATTTCAATCATTCTAATAATAAGGAGGGATTAACCGGCCGTGGCATAGTGGTTAGAACACGCGACTATCATGCGGGAGATCCGTGGTTCGATTTCTGGCTCCAGCCATCTAAATTTTTCTTTTATTGCCGGCCCCCTCGATGTTGTCGACAACAACTTCGCAGTATTTATCGAGATAATCGGCATGTCTAGTAAAAGCTTCTCAAAGAGTGACGTTTGCATTCGTCGATAAACAAGTAGGGGCCATTTGTTGTGAATCTGAAATAGAAAACGTGTTAATTCACAACAACGCGAGATGCATCCTATACCTGGGGGTAAAGGGAAATTAAGTAAGTTGTCGTTTTAATTCAAAAATAAACAATAACATTTTAAATGGGGACAGTTTGCTCAACGACAATGTCTGGATTTACTCAAGTAATACTTTTTTTTTTGGTTTTTTTCTCACTCATTTTCTATCTAATACGTATAAAAAATTCAATCGAATCCATACAAAATTTTAAAACAAATGGTGTAATATTCCTCTTGGTATAGCATTTTACAAAAAAGGATCCTATGGGTGGCACCACGGAATTAGATTACACTTATTTCTGTCCTGATCACGGCTATTTCCGGTTAATTGCATCCATACTTGATTTCAAGTCACTCAGGGTAATATAACGCCAGATACTTGCATTTATGCTTATATGGTCCTTTGGGCAGGGCCACACCCTTTTATGTGATGGCACCAATTTTTCTTTTTATTATGCACACTGACATTTAATGAATACATACAAATTTGCAGAACGAATAGTGCTATGGTTCTCCTGATATTGCGTTTAAAGAGAGAGAGATATAGGTAAGACCATGCCTACTAATCTTATCCGGACCAGTTTCTGCACTAAACGCGTTTATTACTGTTTATTACATTCCATTCTTATGTAAAGTCGCACAGGTGTATAGTACGCCAAATAGTCCATGTTTGCTTATGAAGTACAATGAGCGGTGTTACACCACTTGATCAGATCCCGAACATGTTTCATTAGCATACAGTGTGTATACGTATGCTAAAAATGCTTGAATGAATCCACTTCAAATATCACGACCATTGACATAACAGCATTTCAGATATCGAATTTTGAGTCAAAATTGAGTCCTATGGGCGCTGGAGTCTATAGTCTTGCAGTAGAATAATTAATTTACCACAATGAAAGCCTTAGGTCAGTATATTAAAATTGCGGGGGGACAGATCCGCCCTAGGCCGAACTTTTTTCACCTGGCAGTTTTTAGTTTAACCCAAAATAGAGTTTGAAGTAGGACAATTTGTACATATTCGATATCAGATGAGTTCAATCGAAATCAAATTTGTTGTGGAAAATTTCTATCTTTCTATCACTACGTCAGAAAAGTCCTTAAAATGGTACTTTACGACATTCAAATGTTCTGCAAAAATGTGGCTCAGAAATTTTTACTTGTGTAGCTCTAAGGCCATTAAACGATATCTACAACTTTTTCTAATAATGTTGTCTCTTTTCAAAGCACTGTGTGGACAGTGTCCTAAAACTGACAAGAGTATCTATGTTTGTTATTGTTCTAGTGCATTTCAATATCAGAAGTCTTTAATGAAATTAAACGAGAGATGTTGTTGTCGAACATTTTAACTCTCTATCTCGACTAGGTGCCGTTAGTTGTGAATCTAAAAATAGAAAGCGTGTTAATTCACAACAACGCGAGAAGCTATCACATACCTCATTCATGGGGTGCAAAGAGAAATTAAGTTTTTTTTTTTTAAGTATGTCATCTGTATCTGCAGTTATACCATTCTAAATAAAAATAACACAATGCAACAAATTTTTGATCCCGGCTTCTAAATAGTTGATCCTTATGTAAAATTTCGCGCTGAATTCAAATCTGCTCTCAGAAATGTTGAAAGTAGAACAGATTTTGAGATATGGTCAAATTTCCATTTTTAGTGTTTTGAAAAAAGGTAGGTCTACTAAAATGTCATTTTCTCTTGCTTTAATTCACCGATTTTACTGAACTGTGACAAAAATAAAAGATAAAAAAATTATTTCTTAAAAAAACGATAGTTGATTAAAATCCAATCATTAATGACGAAATTATGGCACTTCAAAGTTCGATTTTGTCAAAATGTTGATGATTTTTCAAGCTTTCGCTGCCTTTAATTAAGTTTTTTTCCGTGTTTCCGTAAAAATTGCCCTGGTTTCAGACTATTACATGATAGAATAATATGTTACAAAAATTTTTTGCCCTTGGTCATCAAAATCGGATAAAAAATACTTCCGCATTTGCAGCATTTGGCGAAATAACCCAATTTTTTTTTTAGATATTCCTATGTGACTTGTTTAACAAAAAACTTGAGTTAAATTTCGGAGGGCAAGCAAAACAACAATTACTACTACTCTCAAGAAGAGGTATCTGTACTTAATTGTGAATGTAGCGTTTATTTTTCAACCGATTTTGATGACCAAGGGCAAACAATTTTTGTAACATATTATTCTATCATGTAATAGTCTGAAACCAGGCAGCGAAAACTTGAAAAATCATCAAAATTTTAAAAAAAAAAAATCCAACTTTGAAGTGCCATAATTTCGTCATTAATTATTGGATTTTAATCAACTATCGTTTTTTTAAGAAATAATTTTATTATCTTTTATATTTGTAACAGTTCAGTAAAATCGGTGAATTAAAGCCAGAGAAAATGGCATTTTACTAGACCTACCTTTTTTCAAAACACTAAAAATGGAAATTTGACCATATCTCAAAATCTGTTCTACTTTCCACATATCTGAGAACAGATTTGAATTCAGCGTGAAATTTTACATTAAAATGTATTATTAAATGTCTCGGATACAGAAACTTTTGAAATTTTGTGACATAGTGTAATTGAACTAAAAATAACCGGGGACTTATTTTTTTAAGCAACAAACTTTGTCGCTACATATTGGGGACTTAAGACTTTGTCCGCATTTTGACAGTTTAGATTTAGAAATGTGTGTTCAATGACCAAGCCGCTATTGTAGTACCGTCATATAAATTATGTTACTTTTACAAAATATATTATATCGATAATAGTTTTTACTTAAAAAGCTGTTTCTGTTATCGAGCATAACCGACAGTATAGTATTTTGGTTTATCGGTTACAGTAGAAGTTTTACGTTTGGTGCCAAATTCCCGCAACAAGCGATCCTGATAAACTTTTTTATTATTTAAATGAATATTGGTATTAATTCGTTAAAACGGCTTCTAAAGTAATTTTGTGTTTCATTATACAACGTACGTAGTGTAAATTAAATTATTACTTAAGGAAGTCGTAAAAAACACAGTATTTATAATTGTATTCATACGAATTGCATCGACAGACTATAATCATATACACACGTACAACACACACACACACACACTACCTGTGAAGTGCTCTTGGGAATAACACTGATTGACTAAGATGTAAGATTTGCATACTAATCATAGGTTTCATGGGCCGATGGAAACTTTTCTGTTTAGAGGGGAAAAATTAGCAAATATGAGGAGAAATGTGCTAGAAGAAGAAGAAGCATTTTGCATGCACTTTGTTATTGTAATTTGTGGAAGAAGGGAGATTGACAACAAAACATCCGTTTAACGCCTAGTGAGCACATGATGACTGGAGCCAGGAGTTGAACCAGTGATCTCCCGCATGGTAGTCGCGTGTTCTAACCAATATGCCACGGCCGGTCCCAAAATAAAAATTAAGCTCGGCTGTTAACGCGTGGTCAGACGGAATCTTTAATTCGACTCAGAATACTATGCTGATCACACTGTGGTAGTCCAAAAAAAAAAAAACAACACCGGACTTGACGGTTTTACTCTAATTCGGACACGAGGAATCGAGCAGCATCATTAGTTTTTTGAGTTACAATGACGGTTTCATATAAAATTTGTTTTTGTTTTCACTATACAGTGAATTTTTTTCACTATACAGAAATAATTTTAAATTTTTTAACTTTTTTAAAATTTGAATACTTATGTCTAAGATTAATCAAAAAAAATTTATTTGTTAAATCATTTCTTAAATCTAAGTAAGTCATCTTGATTTTTTCACAAACATCCTTTGACTTGCAAACTACCTTTCCCTGGTTGTAGAGTACCCATCAAACAAAAAAAAGCATCATCCATTTAGACGACCATTTTATCCAAACTCACAAAATTTAACAATAACTTTCGGCGTGCGTGCGATTGTGTATCTCTGTGTGTATGTGCGTGTATTCTGTGAATCTGTAGGCCTACTCGCCTGCCTTCGATAACAACTTTTTTCCCAAATGCTCGATTTGGTGGGTCTGGGGTGTTGGCAAAATGCTTGCAACCATCTTTTGGGGGTTTGTTAGTAGGTAAGCGTAAAATTCACAATTATTCTACAGCCAAGCAGAGGCTATACATATAAATATATACAATGAGATACATAGATACAGATATGTTGCCATATCCATACTAATACACAAAAGTCCTTTTGTATGTAGTATGTATGTACATATATCAGCAGTGTCTGTATAGATTTTGCACCGCGTGTGTGTTTTATTTATAATCGAGTCACAGCAACCAAAATCAAAGCCCTAAAAATTGTTTTGAGGGCTATACTCCCCCCGTAGTGGATATCGCCTCAACGCTGCGTTTCCAAACCAAAGATTGGTGGTGGTGGTTTATTACAATTTTTTTTTGTTGGTTTTCATGCCCCGCCATCATATGCAGACCTACCAAACGAACATCCGACCACCCGACCGCCGCAGAGACAACCGCATTCGCATATAATTTAATGGGACTACAAATGCCATGAAAAGGCTAATATCATCGCTTGGCTGAGAAAACGTTTTTGCCTTCCACAGCCAGAGAGAGGGGCGAAGGGGGTTGGGAGGTTTGGAAATGAAAGTTAATGTTTTTAAAAGATGCTGTCTGCCGATGTGAATCGTTGCGTATCACATCGTGCGTAAGGATACGCACAAACCCTCCGCTACAGCTATGATAAACTGATATGCGAAGCTATATAAAGCGAAAAATATCTCTTCTCGTCGTCATCGTCGTCGTCGTTTATTGATAAATTTCATTGGGAAAAAAATAACAAGGAGCACAGCAACATTTCATATTTTCCACGAATTTGTAACAAACTGTATATCAATGTTAACGTATAACGTATATGGATTTGAAGATTTGAGTGTGATATAAGGATACAGTGGTTATGTGTGAGAAATAACATTTATCTTATGTTGGAGAAGTTAAAAATGATGTATTTGTATTAGTAGAAGTGTTGAGACGAATAACATTATGGTTGAGTACTGTTATCTACAACGATGATCTAAACGAATATAAATGTCACTAGAATGCATTATTAGTGCATTTTTATTTTATATCTAGTTTAGCAAAAAGCTAAAATTTACGGAAAAATAATTCATATAAGCGATTGTAAATTCGCAGAAATACGCTATGATGTTTTGTTCTCTTCTCTTAATAAATCCACTTCAAAAATTACGACTTTATTTTAAAGACAGATAAAAAGAGGTTTTCAAAAAAACCATTGGAAAACAGGGACATGGCATCAAAGTTGAAAAAATTAAAAAACTAACGAAATTTTCAATATTTTGATTAATATTTTCACATGAGTTTGGTAGAAGTATACACATATACTATATTTGGAAAGCTTAACTATTCGTCTTTCTAGAACCGTTCAAAAATTTAACATCAGCTCACAACTGATTTATGTAGTTTAAAATTATTTAGTACGTGAAGTGTTGAAAAAACGTTTTTAGTCGATAACTTTTTACATAAACTTTTTATATGTGAATGCTTGCTTCACTTGCCTTAATCGGTTGGATCCAAATCTTTTTAAAGCCTTTAACAGGGCTAAATTGTACAAGTTTCTATTTATTCCTTATAAATTGAAATAAGTGAAGCAAACAATTGGGCGATATAAAAAATTTTCAGGAATCCAACTGCATCATTTGATTTTTGGGTATCATTAATTTTTTTTTATTTTTCCACTATGGCTCAGTTGTATTAGCCACTAACTTATATTCGGTAGCTTGTACCGATAAACTGTCTTCATTAAAGTTGTTCCAAATGTTATGGGCTTCAACTATTGAAAACAAACCTAAACTCTAAAGTCAGGGTTGATTCAGAAAACCTGTAATCTTATAACCAATATAAAGATACCAATGACAGAGTGCGACACTAGAGTGGGTCGGTCCCAGTATTAAAAAAAAAGTTGCACTTGTCAGTCCCTAAATTTGAAGATTAGGCAACAACGACTCTGGGACACAAGAAAAAAAATTTTTTCGCGCACCCTTAAAATGGCCCATTTAGTTTTTTCTGTGCTGTGACGTCAAATGAAGTCCGATCGATTTGACCAGTGACTCATTCTATCTCGATTTCTACCACTTTTTTCTGGACATTTTTCATAACTCTTAGTGAATTGTAATTATATGAATTCAGTTGAGAACTTTTAAAAAATTTAATTTGATCTTTTTCAGTAGCGTTTGTTTAATGACTTGTCCAAGCCGAGTTTGAAACCTATTTTAAACCATATTAACACGAATATGGAAGAAGTCAATATTTTTTGAATATGACTAGAAATCTTGGTAGTATCATTAGCAAGAGTGAAGTAAGTCATCTTAAATCTAGCAATTTAAATATAATATATTTTATTGCACAAATTTTAGTTTCTGGGACCAGGTCGAATAAATTGGATGAAATAAGATCATTATATTCGGGCAGTAATTTTTATGTTATTGGTGTACCTGAGTACACCAATTATTTAGAAGGAATAGGGAGAAAGGGCGAGGTGGTGGAGTAAGCGTGTATTTTATATAGAAAGGATTTAAGGCGAAAATAGTATGTGAATATGTGAAATCGAAAACTATTGTGTATCTAAGGGTATATTAGTTGAAATCAAAACTGCTGATATAGTAGTAAGGTGCTTATAGGGACAATTTATCTTCCCTATGGAGATATTTTAAGTTGTGAAAATGACATTGCACATTTTGTTTCTCAATACGAACATGTAGTGATAGTAGGAGACTTCAACATAAATCTTTTTGAAAGAAACAGAGACATAAGAAATATGGCAGAGAATGGTGGTCTGTAAGAGAATTGTGGTCTGTGGTCATTAAAGTTATATATGAGCAGAAATATTTTGATTGGGCAAATAAACATTGCATTGAAATTGCTCAAGGGCAAAGGAATTTAGCTTAAAAAGCTTATATGGAAAATGCAAATCAGCTTACTTGGAGTACTTCTTGCAAGTATAGAAATCGGCTTAAATATATCCAAAGAAGAGAAAAGACGAAATTTACTGACAGTTTTTTCTCAGCAGCGACTGCTAACGACATTTTTAGTAATCTCAGGAAAATTGGATATAAATAGTTGCAATGATTACTTTTTAATGTCCCGTTTGGATAACCTGCCTTAATCGTTTTTGAGAGAGAACAGCCAAGTGAGGATACTGGATCCTGTCTGAGAAATGTATCTTTAACAGAAGTGTATCCATATGCCGTATTAAGTTGCAAGCAGTGAAAGTCGATGGAATACCATTATAGATCATCCAGCTTATATTTCCAGAAATACCAGTGTATTTAGTTCACATTTTTAAAACTATTTTTACTACATTAATTTATCCAGAAAGATGGAAATGTGGGAGAATAACACCACTATCGAAAGTTAAGTTTTCACAGCAATGTTCAGATTATCGATCAGTAACTATTCTGCCTGTATTGTCAAAAGTTCTAAAGCTACTGATCAACGATCAACTGTGATTATATCTAGAGGAAAATCAAATTGTATCAGATTTTCAATCAGGATTTAGGAAAGGGCGCAATACAACATCGTTAATGGTTGATCTGATTGACGACATAAGGAACAAATTGGGTGACAACTTTAATTAGTTTGGATTTTAGCCGTGCTTTTGAGACTGTTAGTCACGAAACTATGTTAAATGAATTATACCAAATTTATAACTTCTCGCCATCAGCAAGTCGCTTATTTCAATCTTTTTATGTGGAAGAGGTCAGTATGTTTACTATCAAGACGAAAACTTATAGTTTCTATGGACATATCGAGGTGTACCGCAGGGCTCTATTTTGAGACCCACTTTGTTTTCAATATATTTTATGACATTTTTGATCTTATTAATTTTATGAAAGCACATTATATTCAGATGATCTGCAACTTTTATCTTATGGTGACAAAGATTGTTTTGATCATTTCCAGAACTGATGAATTATCGAATATAGCTAACTTCGAATATAGCTAATAGCGAAAATATCTATATATGTATTAACTCGTCTAAATCAAAAGCATTACCTTTAAATATAATGCCTAATACAGCTGTTTCTTTTACTTTAAATGGTTCTGCTATTTATATTGTTAATAACATGAAATTTGTTTTTGACGATACTCTTAAATTTGAAAAACACAACAGGCAGGCGACGTCTAAAATTACATTTTTGTTACGAAAGTTATACCACACTTATGTGTTTCATCAATGTAAGAAAACATATTGCAAGAACTATGCTGATGCCACATATAATTTATGTGTTAGGAGTTTATTCTGAATATTTAAAAAAATGTTTTAATCGCATTATTCGCTTTGTTTATAAAATAAAATATTATTATCATGTAACACCCTACAGCATTGTGTTTAAGGATGTACATTTGAGAATTTTATTGACCTTAGAACTATTTTATTTTTTTTACAAAACTATAAAATTTGGAATGCCCAACTACATTGTTTCTAAATACGTATCAGGAATCTCTACTAGGACTAATGTTTTACGACTGTCACGGGCACAAACACTTGTAGTGCAACGATTATTTATAGTACGAGCTATACGGTTATGGAATTCAATAGTTCCATATGGCAGTAGAAACTTTTCATTATCGTGCTGTAAGTTTAAGAGAGAAACTACTTAAAAAATACTATATAATACATAAGTTATTAAAATCTCTGACGATTTAGATGTTATTACGACGGAAGTCGAGTTGTACTAAATTCAGCTGTTTTTGTCCGAATAGGATAGTATGGACAGAACAGCCCATTGTATGGGAAAAGTATGGACTTCCTGAACAGAAACTGTAAAGCATTCGCAACTTGTCTAATCTGGTGATGTATTTCTTCCGTCACTATATATCAAGCTAGGCCATATGAAAATTAGTTTACAGGTTATGGATTTTTTTAATTAAAATGAGAAGAGAATCGAGTTGAGCATCAGGAAAGTTTCCATCAGGACATTTCAAAGACCAAACGGTAGATAAATATTCACAAAAAACGTAGACCTTTAAATTATAAGCCAGGGTACGTAAAGTTTTCTGAAAAACTGTATAAAATTTGCTTTAAATTTATGCTTCCTAACCAACTAAAATTCATACGTAAAGAAAAAATAAATGTGTGTTGCATGCAATGTAAAACAAAACAAGATTTAAATGAAAACATATACAACAATTCAAAAATGCCATAGTATTCTGTGCTGTATCCTTAATCTTTTGTAAAAATAAAGCCATTTGTTTTATACCATTCTAAGGTGATTTTTGTATAATTACCATCAAAATCAGTTTGCCTGGGAAAAATCAGGGCCGATTAAAAGCAAAACCCTGGTTTTTCTTTGGCTAATGGCTTTTTCTTGTAAGCCTTAGTAGTTTATCATTTAATAGCATAATTATACGTAAAATTACTAAGAATTGCTAAATCCGCGGATTCATTGATTAAATCCCCTCCGGATTAAGAGGAAAAACCACTGTACGTTCGAGTATTGAATAATGTTGCGACGGTAAACAGCGGCGACGATGGTGATAACCACCGAAAGAGAAAAAGGCCAACAACAATAACAACACGCACGCACACACACAAACACACGCACGATACGATGAGATGCCGCGATGTCTGCTATTGAAAGTGGGAAGCCATTGTTAACAACCTAAACGGGAAAAAGACACCCCTAAATAAGAGGGCATCTCTAATAGCAGGCAACATCCAGGCACACGTACATACTCGCTCTAACGCTCAAACATACCAACAGTTTTCCATACCAAGCACACACACAGGCTCAAATTACACAGTTTTCCTTTCCAAGCACACACGCACACACACGTATTAACTCAGGCAATACGAGTAGAAAGCAGCACTCTCTCTCTCTTGTTCACGAGAGATTTGTGTAAGGAAATCCATGAATGAAGCCAAACACTTAGGCACACACTTGCACTCACGCACACACACACACACACTTGACCGATGCAGAGCGATTTCCTCTCGGTGGTTTAAAGGGATTTTTCTAAGCCTAGCGATTGAGTAATGGTTCGTGTACCTGTGTGTGTGTGTGTGTGTGCATGCTGCCTCTCTTTGAATCTAGGTATAACACATCCTCTTGGTCCTTTCTCGATTCTTCACAATATGCATTTATATACTATGCGCAAACGGAGAGTAAATCAGTTCCAACACGGATCTTAACGAGAGCACAACTCGCACAGACAAATTAATAATTTTGAATAACGAAAACAAAAAATCTTTACGCATTTTTAAAACCAAATCGAAAAGTGAAAGTGTTTTACACAGTTATACATAACAAAAAAATCCACGAACATTAAAAAAGATTTATATTTTTTGATATAAAAAACGAAAAACTTTACAAACATGTCTACCGTCAACATGCACCCACCACAAACCTACTCCCGACTTTTCCGTCCCTGGGATTGCAACGACACCCGCTCCGAAGTTCATACACCGCCAGAACAATTGACTACAGTCGGCCATCACCAACCTATGGTCAAATCGGAATATGGTTCATCGACCGAGGATATGTCTGCATCTTCTACATCCATGATTAAAGCTGAGAATTTATCGTATAGCGGTAATGAAAGTGATCGTGAATGTGCTTCCTCCAGCAGCTCAACATCGTCCAAGTCATATGACGATAGTTACACGAACTGTATGCCCATGGAAACATCTGTAGCACACACATCTCCTGTCATGTTGCCATCGAGTCATGTCCATCAAATGCATCCAGTGAATTATGCCGCCGCTGCCCCAGGCCCCTCACACCTTTATAGTCCCATGGACGCACATATGGCTCATGGTTCCGCTGCCGCCGCCGCTGCCATGCACATGATGGCTCCCTCTGCTAGTGATTTGTACTATGCCGCTGCAGCCGCCGCTGGTTTGCCTTCCGTGGGTCCCAGCGTCTCACCCTCTGCCGCTGCTGCTGCTGCCGCCGCCTATACCTTGGATCCCTACGCTTTATCAATGATGGAACAGGAGTATGCCCGTGTTATGGCCGAGGAGGCCCATCTGAAGGCTGTCAATGCCCGCAAGCAAAGGCCCAAGAAATTCAAGTGCCCCCACTGTGATGTTGCCTTCTCCAACAATGGCCAGCTTAAGGGTCATATCCGCATTCACACCGGCGAACGGCCCTTCAAGTGCGACGTGGAAACCTGTGGCAAAACATTTACCCGCAACGAAGAGCTCACCCGCCACAAGCGCATTCACACCGGCTTGAGACCTTATCCCTGCAATGCCTGCGGCAAGAAATTCGGCCGTCGCGATCATCTCAAGAAGCACATGAAGACTCACATGCCCCAGGAACGTCAAATGGGACCAGCCATCTTTGTGCCCATGTACCCCTACCATATGTATGGCTACTAAATACGGCAAGACTAGGGCCGCCTGGCCTTTCAAATGCTTTCACACAGCTTCACCTGTTTTAACAAAAGTTCCTATAAGGCGAAGACAATGAAGAAGAAGAAAAACAAACAACAACAACACAAACTGGAGATACGCAAACTATTTGACAAACAAAACAAAAACGCGCTTGCACGCGTTAAAAACGCTACAATCACCAAACACTCAACTACCTCAATTATCCTGTACCTGGCTACAACGGAAAACGCAACGTAACGAAACTCTCCAACGAAACTTTATACTCAAACCAAGTACAAGTACAAAAAAAAAGAAAAACGCAACAACGTATCAAAAATACCTATGTAATTTTTTTTTATGTTTATAATTTCATCTTCTTGTAAATAGTCGTAAGACGTAATTTCCACCGATACCATTCGATATTTTTCTTTGGTTTTAGTTTTCCTTTCTTTTTGGTGTGTAAATATTAACATTGACCCATCCATCCATCCATCCATCCATAGTTTACAACGTGTAAATAATGTATCGTATTTTGGATACTTTTGCTGTGAGGTTAAGAAAAAAAACATGTATATCTATGTATCTAGTTGGTAATAGTATTTTGATTTTCTTTATGAATACTTTTTAGTTTAATTTCTTATTCTTAATGATATTATATATAAGGCTGTATAAAACTGACACTCATTTTATAATGAAACGAAAAAAACAACAACAAAATACAAAAATGAATTTTAAAAATTTAAATCAACTTTGGTTTTTCATTAAAATTTTGGGTATGCCGACGGCATTGGGATGGGACTATAATTGCGATTGGGATAATAATAACTATAATTCTTATTGTATCTAAAAAGTTGTTAAACATCGATTTAACGTTTTGAAAACTTTTGCGAATTTTTAGATATATACTTAAAAGGAATTTTAAACAAATTGATGCTTAGCATTAAGAAAGTTAATTTTTTGTTAGAAAAAGGAAAATTCAAAAAGTAAATTCAAAACCCATGAAAGATATATGCGAGAATTAATTTTAGCGCGAATTAATTCTCATTAATTCTAATATCTCAGAAAACACAGAAAGAGTCACAAAAACTTTAAAAATTTCTATAAAAAAAAAGTTAGGAATCGGATTCATATTTGCAAATTTTCAAGATATGTACCAAATTTGTTAACAAATTACACAAAAATCTTAACATCTCAAAATTATTGTAGCCTTTCCTGTGCTACATATCTGTAATGTTATGCAAAAGTCGATGTGTCGGTTTTTTTGAGGATAATATGTCTGAGATAAGTGGAAGTCTTCTAAATAGCCTTATAAAAAACTGATATGCCCATTAGATAGGGTCGACAAAAAATTGATGCTTTCACCTCCTGTGTTGGTAGTTTTTTAAAATAAAATTTGGGGACATCAAAACTTTTTTTGTTCAATGCACCCTACTACCCCCCGAGATAGTATATTGTATACTGTATCGTCATTTTATGTCCAATCGAAACGAGGCGTATTTGGATATTCATGGGCTACATTTGGACATTTTTGACTTTGTCTAGTTGAGTTTTTTTTTTATTTCGTATAGATAAAAACATCAAAAACTAAAACTGAGTCAAAACTGCCCAATAGCAAAAATTTATGAAATCGGACATGAAATTATTTATATTCAGGTGGTCGTAGGGGGCACGGATTAAAATGTCTTCGGATAAACTACGAAACAGGAGGGAAAACGCATTAAATTTTTTCCTTTATCTAGCAAACCTATCTTATGTCTATATATCTTTATGCGGTTTCAAAACTTTGAATCTAGTTGAGTTGATTTTGAATTAAACACAAATTATTTACGACATTATTGCATTTCTTTTTATTATGATAATATTGGTATGGTTCAATTATGTATGGAAAAAAATATCGGCGGCACACCTCTACCCGATGGTCCAAATTTTTGATGACACGGATGCATAATTGCCGAGTTATCTCATCCTTTAGCTCTTGAATTGTTACTGGCTTATCGAAGTACACCTTTTCTTTCAAATAACCCCAAAGAAAGAAGTCCAACGGTGTCAAATCACATGATTTTCGCGACCAATTGACATCTCCACCGCATGAGATAACATGGCCATTGAATTTGTCGCGCAAAAGAGCTGTGTGGCAAGTGGCACCGTCCTGTTGAAACCACATATCTTCCAATTTGGGCCATAAAAAGTTTGTTTTCATCTTACGATAGCGAACACCATTCACAATAACTGCCTGATCGCCCTCATTTTGGAAAAAATACGGCCCGATAATGCCGCCAGCTCATAAACCTCACCAAACAATCACTCTTTGTGGGAGCATTAATTTTTCCACAATCACTCTTGGATTATCATTTGTCCAAATGCAACAATTCTGCTCGAAAATTGATCATCCACTATTGCCATTTCTTGCCACCATTCTGACCATTGACGACGTTTGGAATAGTAAAGAGGCTTTAGTTCTTGAGTCAATTGCACCTTGTAAGCGTGTAAATGCAAGTCTTTATGCATAATGTTCATCAACGACGAGTTGAAGTGGACGGCTCTTCAGCCACACTATCGCGAACAGCAGCAATATTTTCTGCAGTACGAGCTGTAAGCACATGCACTGGTGTTTTCACATCTCCTACAGACCAGGTTTGCTCAAATTTTTGCTTAATTTTTCCGATTATACGCACATTTGGACGATTAAATTGACCGAAAAAATCACGAAGTGCACGATATGCATTTTGATTTGAAGGCCCATTTTCATAATAAGCCTGAATAACTTTAACGCGTTGCTCGATTGTGTATCTTTCCATGGTTCAAATTGAGTTAGTCTGAAATTGAGAAATATCATATGAAATGCAGAAATGTACTTGACGTTTAGGTGTGGTTTACATTTAACATCGGCCCTTACAATTTAACCTCCTTTTATAATTAAAAGCAGTCGGTATTGCCACACACTTCCTTCATTGGCGGAAGAAATACATCAGCTGGCTGTACAAGTGGTGAATACTTGACATTTTCTTTTCTATGAGCTAGAGAGTTACGCACATGCGTATTGTCTTGTAGTATTATTTTCTATCTCTTCTATATACTTTTCATACAAAAAGCAATAGAATTTAGAATAACTAGCCTGACAAACTAGATTTTGTAGTAAATCAGAATCCGTAACTCTTATAACCTTTTTTTGCAAAAGTTCCTCTTTAAGAATTATTGATGATTTTTATCATATCTCTTCGAAAATAAAAATCTCTTCACGTAAGAAATTTTAATTTTTTTTAATTTAATTAGCTGAAATAAAATTCTTATGCTCAATCGATATGCAAACAATTAAGTGCATTGTTGTGATGTACGAAGATGATTTGTTTCACAACTTTGATATTATTCGATGTTATTTTGTTGCGAAAAGTGATATGCTCACATTTATCGATTAACCGCCCACGGTTAAGGATATATATATATATTAGGGTGTTCCTTATATGGGAATTTCGTTAAAAAAAAAAAGTTATTAGTAGCGAAGTTGGACATCGAGCTCCTCCACGAGCTCCAATAGTATAATTTTCCAGATATTATTTTCGTTGCCGTTCTTTTTTATCCATAGAACAACGCGTGTGTCCGCAACGCATATTTAGATTGAAGCCAAGATTTATTTTACAAAAAAGAATATACGAATCACATAAGAAATTCCGCTAAATTTTACAAATTTTCATAGACACTTCAAGTGGCTATACCCAGTAGGAAGTGTCTGCAAGACATCCATAGTAAATCGTTGATGCCACGTAGGGGACCGTCTATACGAATCGTCGACGAAATTTTCATACAAGTGTCCGCTTTGTCATGCACAACCTGATGAGCGACAATGTCGGTCAAATTGTCGTTGATGCCTAAATAAGCGACATGTCGCCCACACAATCATGCACGACCTAATGACCGACGGTGTCGGTCAAATTGTCGTTACCAGTGCTCAATAATTTGCTGTTTCATACAAAATGAATATTTTTACTTCTGCTTTCCTCTCTTCAATTTTATGTCGTTATTTTCCCGTTACATTGAAGTTTTTTGTTTGATGCACGAAAACATTAGTATTTTGTCGGTCAGCTTGTTGTCAACCGAGTGTTTTGACGACAAGTACATACATTTTGTCTTGAGGACAGCGTTGACGATAAAGTCGTGTATGACGATACTTCCTACTGGGTAGCTATCATATTCGATAGAGTAATCAAAATAAAAGGCGATTTAATAATGTTTATTTATTATTTATGCTACGGTTTTTTTATTTATTTTTAAACAGGGTCTCTTTCGCTCGTAGTTTTTCGATGATAGCTCCTTGAATCTTGATCGCTTACTTGAGATCAAAAGTTGTTTGATATTGCCGATTTTCCTTATAAACATGGCGAGCCAACGGTTCCTTAATGTTCTCGATTGGGTTTTGGTCAGGATAACACGCAGGTCAGTCCATAGTTATAATATTTTTAGACTAAAACCATTCTTGAGTATGTCTACTCTTACGTACTAATGCGTAGTCTTGTTGGAAAATCAGTCTTTCATTGGGGTTACTCTCTAAAAGTTGCACCCATTTATCCTAAAAGACATACACATATTCCTTAGTAGTCAACCGACATCTTAGAAATGCCAAATCAATACCGTTACGATATTTGTAAACTGGGAGAAAACTAAAAGATAATACGTAATTTTTTTCTTAAAAAAACGATAGCTGTTTAGAATCCATTCATAAATGACAAAGTTATGGCACTACAAAGTTAGGTTTTTGTAAAAATTTATGTGATTTTTCAAGTTTTCGCTGCTTTTCAATAAGTTTCTTTCCGTGTTTCCGTAAAAATTACTCCGGTTTCAGACAACTACATGATAGAATAATATCTTACAAAAATGTTTTTCCCTTGTTCATCAAAATCGGATGAAAAATAAACGCTACATTCACAATTAAATACACATACCTCTTCTTGAGAGTAGTAGTAATTGTTGTTTTGCTTGCCCTCCGAAACATAACTAAATTTTTTGTTAAACAAGTCACAGGAATATCTAAAAAAAATTGGGTTATTTCACCAAATGCTGTAAATACAGTAGTATTTTCTATCCGATTTTGATGACCAAGGGCAAAAAATTTTTGTAAGATATTATTCTATCATGTAATTTTCTGAAACCGGAGCAATTTTTACGGAAACACGGATAATTAAAAGCAGCGAAAACTTGAAAAATCATTAAAATTTTTACAAAAATCCAACTTTGAAGGATCAACTATTTAGAAGCCGGGATCAAAAATTTGTTGCATTGTGTAACGATTGAAACTATCAATATTGAATTTTTTCAGATAAGAAAAAAATAACTCTGATGTTCTAGATGCTTAAAATTTTTATTGGAATGATTTACGAATGAAACCACGGTATCAAAACCAAATTTCGCTGGAGGTTCGCTAATGATATGGGGAGCAGTTTGCAGTGTCGGTATGATTGATTTCGCAATTCTAAGTTGTCTGATGAATACTATGGAATATGTATATCTTTTTGAGGATAAATGAGAGCCACTTTTAGAAAGACTGATGTTAAATGTTAACCTTAATCTATATATATAAAAGGCTTGGGTGACTGACTGATCACTCCCCAGCCCAAACGGCTAAAGCTAGAACCGTGAAATTTGGAATGTAGGTTCCATTTATGACGTAGGCGCGCACTAAGACGGGATTTTTGGAAATTCGGACTGGAAGGGTGTAAAATAGGCGTGGTACCGCCCCATACAACTAGAATTTTGAAATAGCTGTATGTTTTAAACCATTATGGGTACAAAGTTGAGATTTGGTACGTATGCCGGACGTGTAAGAAAAAATACTTTATTTGCGGACAGGGGGCGGTTCCACGCCCATTTTTAAAAAAGAGTTATATTGGTCAAATAAATGGACCGATTGCAATTATATTTTCTTTGTGTGATACTGTCCATAGGGTCTCTGTCATAGGCTACATGAAAACATAATTAGACAAAGGGGGGTGGCACAGCCCACACAAACCGAAATTTCAATCGTTCATATGTCAAGAGCCGTTAAAGGTAAGAAGTTAATATTTGCTACATATGTAATATGGGATTACGTCACGCTGGGAAATTCGCATTGCCATGCCCCTTTAAGAAAAATTGTTATGTCGGTCATATTAATAGAACGATTGTAATAACATTTTCATAATATATATATTAAAAATTGCTTACTTGCTGCAGATAAAATGATAAAATTTTGGGATGGTTATCCCCTTATCGAATTAACGCCATCTAAGAATGTTTTTTGTATATTCGTAATTTTAAGGGTAAAAATAACCAGACCAATCTGCTAATGCTTTAATAGCAGAAATTGGTTTATCGCCTAGACCAAATGGCTAATGATATAATCAAGATAATTTATATGGGCTTGCTCTCTATGGAATTAAACGAAGCTAGGACAGTTCGAAATTCTTACTTTTCAGGGGTAAAAATGGCCGAAAAGGGATAAAACTGGTACAAAAAGGCTAAAGGTATAGTCGAAAAAAGTGAAGTGAATATTTTAATTATGCGATATAAGGTAATTTTTCAAAATTCGTTCTTTAGTTGTAAAAATACCGAAAAGGGATAAAAATGCCTAAAAGTAGAGTTACGAAAATGTATATAGAATTGCTTCCTATGGATTTAGAGAGCCGCCAGATGGGGTTTTTAGAAATTCCAACATTTAGGGGTAAAAAGGCCGAAAAGTGTACCATTTGGTACCATCACCCAGACCAAACGGCACAAGCTATAATCGTATATGGGCATGCTTCCTATAGAATTAGAGGGAGTACCAGACCATTTTAGTTGTACGATACGAATGTATCTTTTAAACTTCATACTTTCAGGGATTATAGGGGACTAAAGCGGTACAATCACTCAGACCAATGGGATAAAGCTACAATCACATAAATGTGGTGTTTGTTCGTCTTATGAAGCGTTTGTATTTTACATGTATTGCTTAAATTCATAAGAAGATTCTTTGTAAGTACAGGTGAAGCAACGCGAGCCGGGAAAGCTAGTGTACTAATGTTTTCCTTATATGTAAAAAAACTTTACATATATGAAAAATTATATTTAGATGCCAAATATCCCAAAAATTAATTTAGTTTGCTAATATATGAATGGTTGCTAATTTTCAAATGGTTCTTTTTTTATTTTCTTATAACTGAAACACATCGAAAGGAAATAATTCGTACAACCTGAGTAGTTTCATGTAGAATTATGTATAGTTCGCAGTTATGTATGTATATACTAACATCAATGTCGTAAATAACATTGGAATTCGGTTTAATTTATTTACATGCATTTTTTTATCTGCGATAAAAACGAAGTGTTTTTACAACATTATGCTCTGAAATGTTTATTTTGTCTACTATTTAATTTGATGAAAGATAATTGGACCTAATTGTGTAGTCATTTTAGTACTTTTTTTTTTTAAATTACAGAAATTAGTGTGTTATGAAATTTATGGTGATAGGAAGTTAGACCTCAAATATTAGCTTTTTATGGTTTTTGAAAGCAATTTTGCTTAAGTCTTAATTGTTTTATGTATTTCATATGTATGTCAATACAAATGTAATTCATATGTTCGCCAATAAGCAATGAAGATTTTTATAAACTCTATTTTTCACTCCAATTTGTATGATAGCAATTTCCAGAATTACATAAGAAAAGTATTAGGATTTCTAGAATATTAAAGGTTCCAACAGAGTAAAAACAAAATCAAAAAGCCTTTAATTCGAAGCAAATTGTTATGAATTAGAAAAACAATTCTGTATGTCCTCGATAATAATACAATTAACCAAAAGTTTTAGTTAACAAGTTTAAAAGTTATCTTAAACTTTATAAAAATTAAACCATTAAATTTACGTTAAGTGTATCAAATGATACATCCAATTCGGCTTACGATCAGAAAATTGATTGTTTGATATTTTTGGTCAAATTCAGTGTGTCACGCACTAGGATGACGCGTTTCGAACTCCATGACGAGTTCATCTTCAGACCCCTTTGTGACGAACTGATGCACAATGGTACATCATCAGCTGTATATATATCTACAATTATGTCAAACATGTACATGCGAAGAGATATCAGCCGAAAATGTCCAGCACCAATTATAGTTTGAATTTGACCGTTAATATTCAAACATGAGTAATGGAGGAAATTCTTTCCCCACGATTCCCCTTTTTACCTCAAAGCGTTAGCTTCTTAAGCAAAAAGTGTTTTTTTCCCGAGAATTCCCGGCCAGTTTTTTGTCCCGGAATCCCGGGAATGCGACCGGGATTTTCCGGGATTTCATTACGCTTATTTAAAAAGTCAATATCTAAATTTTTACCACAAAATTACTACAGTAAACTACGGATAAGTGCACATCGCATAAATGCAAAAACCGCATAAGTGCACCGGAACTTGAAACCTTTAGCCTTTTTTGTACGTTTACATACAAAAATACACGGATAAGTGCAACACGTATAAATGCAAAAACCGGATAAATGCACAATTTTTGCTAACATGAAAGTACTTTTTTAGTACAACTTTGCATGCATAAATGCAAATCTCTCATACTACATAAATGTAGATAATGATTTAGGGAAACTGGAGAAAAAAATATATAAGGTTGGAACAGAAAACACGGTTAAAAAAAAGATTTCAGACTTTTTCAGCACATGTGGTTTAGGTGAATCGAATTGAGTGCAATATAATATGTATTTTGCAAAAAACAATGGTGCAAAATATGATTGAAATGATTCAATAAAAGCTCTTATTTTGGCACAGAACTGAATATTTTTAATTTTTTTGTATGAAATATGAAAAACACTAAAACAATGAAACATACATTTGTGATTTTTTTTTACCTTAAACTGAACTGATTTTTATAAGTTTTTATTATTTTTTGTTATGATATGGAAACCAAATATAAATAAAAACCCTTTGGTTATTTTTCGACCTGTTTTTTTGTAATCCAGTGTTTAATAATTCAATAAATAATAATAAGACCTCGAGCTTGAAATATTAAACACAGGATTATAAATAAAAACATTAAAAAGCTTTATATATTTTAATTATTTTTTAAAAATTCCGTCCAAACTGAACTGGTGATACAGATTAATAAAAATAATCGAATGTTTGTATAAATGCAATAATTGTGCACTTCTGCAATGTTTGTATATATGTAATAGTTGTGCACTTATCCGAGTGTTGTATAAATGCAAAAACCGCATAAGAGCACAAAAAGTCGCGCGAAAACCGATGTGCACTTATCCGTAGTCTACTGTAATTGGTGACTATTTTCTTGACCGTCTCTATCGTTTTCCGTCTTTTGATGTTTTGTTTATCTTTCAAATACGCTTTCATATATAGAGAAAAATTCGAACTTATTGAATTGCTAAACTGGATCAGCGATACCATGTCCGTGAGTTAACGAATACTTACTTATTAATAGGCATATATTCTAAAACACTATTTTTAAGGCGATTGACTGACATAAAACTTTTTTTGTTGGTGTACTTGGTGAAGGTATCTTTAGGTATTTGGTCTGAGCGATGATAACACTTTTCCCCTCTTTATCCCAAGGAGTACGAATCTAAAAAAAACTCCCTTCATATTTTACAATTAACCAATAAAATAAGTATTAAAAAAATCACTTCGTGTAGCTCTCTACTTCTATAAGGAGATTGCTCAATGGTACCGGTTTTATTCCTTTTTGGTCATTTTACCTCAAAAAGCACGAATATCGAAAAATACCTCCTAGTGGCCTTCTTGTTCTTTAAAAAGCCACGATGATAGCTTTTGCGCCGATTGGCTTGGATAATGTTACTAGATAATGTTACCAGTTCTCTCGTTTGTTAGACCTTTTTTCCACCTAAAAGTACGAATTTCGAAAAATCCATTCGTGCTCCTCTCTAAGTCGATAAGGAGATTGCTCATATATAGGTTTAATGATGATAGTTGTATTAACAACTTTTCGGATAAACCATAATACGAGATCTTTAAAATTATTTTTATGTTTCTTTTCATATTTCTTTGTTTGTATTAAAATAAAAACTATTTTTTTTAATAGTTAATGGCATTTTTTATTTATTTTTTGTTTTGGACGGGATTTCCCGGAATCCCGCGAAAATTAAATAAAATTTCCGATTTCCCGGGAAATGAAAAATGCCGGGAAATCAAAAACGCTAACCCTTACCCTACGGGTAGGAGGGTATATATCATTTGATACGACCCTAAAGTGTAACACGTAGAAGGAGTCACTAAGACCCTACGTTTTTCTGAACCAAATTCGATTCATGACTATTTAAGTAGTTTGAGCCTTGTTCGCCTGCCCGTCTGTCTGGCTGGCTGTCCGGCTGGTGCGCACGATAAATTTCGAAAGACGCAACAAAATGTTTTGAAATTCTGCATGAGTTAATATTTTCCCAAAACTACTTACGGTATTGCAAATGATCTACATGGCCCGCCCCTTTTGGTACCTCTTATACAAATACATCATTCCGCCTACTTTAGAAATCGAGTAATAAAATCAATACACCAAACGGGATCGTACCCAAATTCTGTATTCAGTAAAACTATAACATGGTAAAGTTTTGGAAAAAAATTCAAAGTCTAGCAACGCCCCTTCTGGCACCTCCCATACAAATGTACATTCCTGCCCACCATAGAGATGGAGTATTAACATCAATAAATCCAACGTGATCGTACCAAATTCTTTATTTAGTAAACCTATAACAGGATAAAGTTTTGGAGAAAAAAATTTTAAGGCTAGCCACGCCCCATCTGGTACCTCCCATACAAATGTACCTTTCCGCCCAATATAGAGATGAAATAAATATATCAATTTTTTTCTGCAATATCACGCTGAAGTTCTTGCAAACATGACAAGTCCTAATATATACATTAAAAATAGCAACCAATATAGGTAAAGACACTAATCTATATATTATATATAAAAAATTGTTGCAAGTGTGTCGTGACTTTATAACTCACGAACGGCTGGACCGATTTGCATAAATTATTTTGTATGCGTTTGGGTGGCGCCCCGGTTAGTTTATATTTACAATTCGGTACAATTGGACAAAGGGGCGTGGCATTGCCCATACAACTTGAAAATCGAAAGGGCTGTATCTCATGAGCTATCAGAGGTATGAAGATGAAATTTGGTATATATGTTGTTGGAGCAGTATTAATTACAGCCAAGGTGGAAGTGGGCGGTGCCACGCCCCCTTTTCAAAAATCGCTCTAACGGCTTTATTAATAGATTGATACGAAAATTTTGCCAAATGGTACTGTTGACCTGTTGATAGTTCCTGGCTATAATAGGTTGTGATTGGATAGAGGGGCGTGGCACCGCTGATACAACTTGAAAATCAAAAGGGCTATATCTTATGAACTATCAGAGGTATGAAGATGAGATTTGGTATATAAGTTGTTGGAGCAGTATTAATTACAGCCAGCGTGGAAGTGGGGGGTGCCACGCACCCTTTTCAAAACCGCTTTGCAGGCTTTCCCAATAGACAGATTGATACGAAAAGTGGTACCAAGTGGTACTGATGACCTGTAGATAGTCCCTGGCTATATTTGGGTGTGATTGGATAAAGGGGCGTGGCACCGCCCATACAACATGAAAATGAAAAGGGCTATATCTCATGAACTATAAGAGGTATGAAGATGGGATTTGTTACATATGTTGTTGTTGCAGTATAAATTACAGTAAGAGTGGAAGTGGGCTGTACCACACCCCTTTTAAAATAAACAGTTATAACTGTCAAAATTCCACAGTATATTGCAGTTCGCCTAGAGATATGAACAGTAAGGTGGGCCAGTTTTTTTATTCGCAAAAATTGTAACCAAATCTACGATGAATTGTTAGAAAATGTCACCAATATACTTTGTGTGTAATATCAATTCCTAGCTCGCGCTGGGAAAGCTTAATTTAGTGCTTAAATTAGAAAACTTAAATTTTGATAGAAGTGTCTTAAAGCTTAAGTCTGTACGCTTTCAATAATCATGGGGTAACGAACGTCACTTCTAAAAGAAGCGCAAAACGGAGTAAATAAACGAAAAATCCTTTTATCTTAGAAAAAGTATCAGCTAGGATTAGATTTTTAATGTACAATTGACCCCCAACAAAACCCCATTTACCGTTTTTGTTGCCATTTTAGGTCAACCAGGCGAAGGTCATTCAGGCGAAGTGTGTGAAGTGTGATAGACTTTCATTGAGACTTTCTTTGAAAAATCACCATGTAAAGACTACACAAGAACAACGTTTACAAATCTTGCAAATTTATTTTCAAAATGCGCGTTCTGTTTGCCCTTTGTGAAGTTTATGGTGCATATACTCATCCATCTGAGCAGCTAATAGAAGCCATCGACGTTGTAGACGTAAGTGTGATAGGGGACTCGAATTTATCGAACCGACGCCGTTCTCAGCAACTCTGTCTCTGCAAATGCGGAGGAAAGATCTTGGCCTATATTCATATATCCAACTGGTAGAAGAACTAAAACCAGTGGACGATCAATTGATTTTTTTTTATTATCATGTCATTGCACATTATTTGCAACACGACGGCGTAAAATGACATACAGCGCGTGAGATCATTACTTTGTAAAGCCAAACGTTAGTGACCGAATTATCTCATAGAATGGTAATACGAGTTCAATACAAAGATAGTATTCGGAAATATTCTTGATCCATGTGAGAAGAAGACATGTCAAAAGAGGTTTTTATGGCTAAAGGCATGAAGCTTCAAACGAAATTTTAATTTTCGGTCAATAGGCGGAGAAGGCATGTCAGAAGTGATTTTTACGCCCAAAGAGATAGTTAGTATACATATGACTTTGCTGATGAACTTTTTACTATCGTCATAAAGCCTATGATTTTTAGAATTTAAAACAAAAACACTCAGTTTGTTAACTTTCATGTTAAGGAATTGCTTGAAATTAGTTACATAAGTTAATAAACTCAACATATCATTATCAAGCTTAAGTACCGTTTTCAAAGTACTTTGTAGACCTAAATGTGAAATGTATTACAAGTTAAAATGCAATAGCGAAGCATTGCCGGGCCCACTAGTGTTTAATATATAATTCAGAAAGTGCACGATGTTACGAGTAAAAAGCATATTTGTTTGTAAAATCGGTTAACAAATGGGTAATTTATTCATGTTTTTCGTAACTCAAGATTTTGATGGTGTTTAGGAATTAGGAAAAAAAAGGTTATTGTTGTACTCAGCAGCACCTACCAGAAAAATTGTATCATTTTCCAAGAATTTTTTTTGTCGCACTGTGATATTGAAAAGAAGGTAATTATGTGGAAAGGGGTAATGTTTGCATGCTCTGCATTTCCAAATTATGATAAAAGTCAATTTTCTTATTCCCTAATTTAAGTAAGTTTTGAAAATTTAAAAGAAAAAAATAATTTTGCGAGAGAACACTAAGAAAATGATATACAATTAAAAAAAAAATATTAAAAACAAAATTTGAAAAGTTTCTTTGATGACATGATTAAAGGGCTATCAATTGCCTTTAAAACAAGCCCAAGATCATTCAAATCGACTCAAGCAGTAAGAAGTTATTAAGGTTCTTGTATAAGTCCAAGGCCTTTTTGGTCAAATTTCAAATAATAATTACCTTTGAAAGAAATAAAAAAAATTCGCAATATGCCCAATAAACTTACACTTAACTCGCATATCGATGTTATAACATTTTTAAAAAATCGCACACACAACATTTTTTTCTAAAAACGGGAATTCTGACTTAAATAACAAACATGAGGTGGAGGTCGATGTTGAACATCGCTTCTAACAACCTTTGCTGGAACGAAACTCCCAAAAATACCATAAAAGGAACTGATTCCAGCTATACAAAGCCTAAAGAAAAGCTTAGACTATCACTTCTATAAATATGAATGAAAAAATATGTTTTTTTTTCAGCTATCTTTGATTTTATTCTGGGAATTTTCTGATTTTAATACAACAAACCATTTCTTTTATAAAATATTCATAAGACCTAATTTAAGACATTAAGAATAAATTTTAAGCAAAGCATCCAGAGACAATTGATGGGATTCAATTCGAAAATGTACTGAAAAATTGGATTGATCGGATGAGGTACTACCGAGCCAGCCGTGGTAGTCATATGAATGAATGATATTACAGACCGGACTCGACGGCTTTACTCTAATTTGAATACGAGGAATCGAACTGCATCATTAGTTTTTTGAGATACAATGACGGTTTCATACAAAATTTTTTCGTGTTTTCACTATAATTTTCTTCAACAAAGTTGTTCCAAACTTTTTAGACTTCATCTTTTGGAAACAAACCATTACTCTAAAACCAGGTTTAATTCAGAAAACTAGAAAAAAATTAATTTTAGTAATTAGATTGTAATACACAATACCAAGTATACAACAGCGCCCAAAAAGTATTTTGATGATCTGGGCGGCCCAAAAATATTTTAATTGTTTATTAAGCTAAGAGTAACGTTTTTAACATAAACAATTGACTTTTATATTTTCTATATTTTCAATTATATTTTCATATATTGGACATTAAAAACATAATATTTCCATACTTCATTTTATTCGCCATCATCGCTAATTTCGTCGTCCACATTACTTTCAGCTGCTAAATTTGGTTGAGCTAAGATAAACATCTCTATAAATTCTGGCAAAAATACAGAAACACGTTGAGACACTAAGAAGTGGATCTGAGCTCAAGAGAAGCCTATTTAGGATGTCCTGATTGCACGATTCTCTGTAGAATTTTCTTGAAAAATCCTGCCTGTAATCTCGAAAATGTTTGTTTCGAGCCTGTGCTGCCTCTTCAGACAGTTGTCCTAAAGGCAGTAACGCATTGTTATTTTCGATCCATGTATGGGTACTTTATGTAGTGCAGGTGTCATTGGGTGTGAAGGATACAATTTTACATGTAGTTGTGCAGTTTCTTCGGCATATTTGTTAAATTTTTCGGTTGATATGCTGTATCTGTTTGATATGGCCTCTAAAATAACTTTAAGTCTAAAAATTAGTACGTAACTAGTAATTTCCGAGGCTACTTTCTATTTTTGAATAAAGTTATTACAAAAGTGCCACAAAATATACTGGAGCGAGAATGTGAAAAAAGAAAAATAAAAATTGAGGGGCTTGCAGTAACAACGAGTTAACACCACTTTTAGGCCGAACAGAGTTAACAACCGTTTCTTGGGGTAAAAAAATCATTCTTTCGTTTGGTTCAACAATTATTTATATCCCATTGATAGTTCTCAAGGTATCCGGTAGACAGAGTTAACTACTTCACTCGTTTGGGGTAACATGGAGTTAACTCCAGTAGCTGACACTTTGTTTGCCCAAATTAATGTCGTAACAGTGGCGATGTTTCTTGATCGGCCTCTAAACGACTGATCCCTCTGCTAGTTGAACCTTCGCTATTATAACCGTTTAATGCGTATTACAGTAAGCGAATTTCCCGATTTTCGCCACTTTGCTTATACTTACTACAAAGAATGTTTAAAAAGAAAGCATTTTTCAATCATTTGAGCCAAAAAGGAGTTAACTCCAGAATAAAATTAACTCTAGAATTGCGAATTTTACGAATATCTTAATGGAATTTGGCCAAAGCATGTAGTGGTACGTGACAAATAATAAGGCAAAGTTACAGACGATTTAAATGCATTCTCTATTTTTAAACAGTTTTTTTTTTAAATTCCGAACAATTATAAAAATTGGAGTTAACTCGTTGCTGCTGCAAACCCCTCAATTCCCCAACTTTGATTTTCTTAGATATTAACTTTAATTAACGGTGTTTGGATATCTGCGATTTTCCGTGGCAAAACTTTATTGTACTTGTTAGATAAGGCCAAAAAGTTTTCATATCAGTCGCAAGACTTGCGGAATATAACAAGATCCCTAAACATAAATTTTTTTGAACAAAACATTTCTTAGAAAAATCAGCTTTATTTTGGTCCTTACTTGCCGACCATTAAAAAACTTTTTTAGGCGAACATATTAAAGAAATATATAATATTTAAATATCGCATGCCTATAAATTCTGAAACCATCGATGGAAAAATTAAACGCTTTAAAATCGCAGAAATCAGAAACATGTCACAGTTTTCAATTATCGTTACATGGAGTGTCGCCGACATTTCCCCATCAATTTAAAGGTTCTATTTGAAACTTGAGATTTGGGTTTTTGGTCGCCCAGATCATCAGAACCCATAAACATATAAACGAAACTGTATACAAGTGATAGTACTGACCATGTATAGTTAAACTGCATACTTAAGGTTTCATCCGCAGGTGCCGTTTCCTTTTTAAAGGACTTAAATTTGTTTAATGGATATTAAATTTATTTCTGTATTCCTCTTAGTTGGATTCCAAATAAAATAAGACAATCTTAGCATTTATAGCGTTTTGACTTTTCAGAAGTAATATTTGCATAAAATTTTATTTCAAATTTTTATCCTATTTGAAAAAAAATACATATTGGAGGGTTGACATAATTCTACACATACTAAAATGTGATTATTCTATATTTATTAGTTTAGTCTTAAAAATTACTAATATTGATTAACACTGATTAAGAGACAATTTTCAATAATTTTTTAGTAAAGATAGAATTATAAAATAATTTCCAACCATTATTGTTTCCAAATTTTTTTATCGCAAATTTTCAAGGATAAAAGTTCGAAAGGGCATCTTTGGCATATATTTCTCCTGAAAAGTTAAAACAAACAAAATATTAAAATGCTGAGATTATCCTCTTTTAATTGATATCCATATCATCATTCTAAAAATAAAAAAAAAATAATAATAAATCAAAAATTCAAAAAACGCTAATGTATAAGCAAGAACAGAAAACATTTTTTTGGTATGCAACCGACATTGTTACTCCATAAACTAATGATACAGTTCGATTCCTAGGATTAAATCGTTCTCTCCGGTCTTGCCTTCGAAAATTTTTGCAAAATCTATCACAGTGTTGACAGTGAATGACAAAATTCAACATTTCCAATAAAGTTTCCAATGTCTTTTGATGTAAAGATGTAAAGAATGAAAATACTTACAACTCCATTTTATAGTAAAATTGAGTTTTTGTATAGGTAACATATAGATTTTGATATTGCGCTCCTTTTGGTACTTAAAAACTTAATTTCCCTTTGCACCCCATGAATGAGGTATGGGATAGCTTCTCGCGTTGTTGTGAATTAATACGCTTTCTATTTTTAGATTCACAACTAACGGCACCTACTTATTTATCGACGAATGCGAACGTCACTGTTTTGAGAAGCTCTTACTAGACACGACGAATGAATCGACGCTTAATACTGCGAAGTTGCTGTCAAACAACATTCGAGGGGAGCCGACAATGAAAGAAAATTTTATTTATTTTTTTCTTTTTAAGATGACTGGAGCCAGGTTTGAACCTGCGATCTCCCGCATGGTAGTCGCGTGTTCTAACCACTATGCCACGGCCGGTGCCCCTTTAGGTACTAGAATTGAAAAATTACAACAATTCCCTACTAAGTTAGCATGAAATAGAATTTATCCGTTAAGCCATATTTATTTATTAGATAATGTTAAAAACAAAGAAATTGAAGAAAAACGAACTAAAAAAAAAACAATTTATATTTATTAATTTAATTTTTAAAACTCCTGTTCGATTATAAAGTTAAATAAATGATTTAATATATTTAACGATGTAAGAAATGTTTAAATGTTTATTGGAGACAGACTTTTTTAATAGAAACACTATGGAATCTGTCAAAGATTTGAAATTGAAAATTTAAAAAAAAATCAAAGAGTGAAGTTAATCGATTTAGCAAGTGAAGCATTCAATTCATAGTTATTTGTTGTTGTTTTCCAATATTCAGTTAAAATTTTATATCCCGGTAAACTTTAATAAGAGTTCCATAAAATTATTTCGTTAGAAATTAAATTTGTGCGCCAACTGTTTTATAGGAAGTAGTGAAAATTGAATAGAAGTGCCATAAAATTACTTCGTTTGAAATGATATTTATGCACCTTCTGTTTCATATGAAGTAGTAAAAATGTAATTCCACCAAAATTACTTATATTTTTTTGCTGGATGTATAATAATTTTGTATATAAATTGCTTGTATACGTTTAAATCAGAAACATATTTGAATATTATTTGAGATTGAATTTACAATTAAAAGCAATACGAATATACTATTGTTAGGTGTTACTAAAAACAAAAACAAATCAATTCTATTTTCTGACTTGGTTTCGTTTAGTCAAGTACTTGAAGACACAACGACTTTATTGGCAATATAATGTCATTGAAAGAATTTAAATCCTTTACAATGAAATTGAAGTTAAGTATCAGTCAATCCCTGGTACACTTGCAGTTAAAACCTTATCTTTACACTTTTCTTTGTCTGTTTTCAAATCATAAGCTATAATAAAAATTTTCTTTTCGTTAATCCCCCCACAATATAACCCTTTAGCACTTTTTATTATACGTTCATGTTAATCTACAATACGAACTAAACCTAAACCATAAAATCTCCCGTATGATCCAAGGTTATGCTGAAAATCCATTTCAACATTTTACACACACGAACACGTGTCAGCAGAATTAAATCCCCTGCGAGTATTCATTGATCCGCGGATTAAGAATGCTAAATCCGCGGATTTACTAAACCCACACTTAAAATATTCGTTACAACGCACACACACTTGCGCTGACAGACTACCTGCGGTACATGTGCGGTAGGCGGATTAGGAAATCTTAGGTCATAGGATTAATGCAACATTGCGCAAGCCGTGTCCCTTCTAACACCAGTACCTAAGAAAAGCCGTGTGCCTACGTGACAAAGCCATATAGACGCCATGCATAAAAGTATGGAAACTACTATAAAGCTATATCCGTTTTTAATCCGCCATTGTTTGCTAGCGCATGATTAGGTAAATCCAACAAAGGATTAGCGAAAATTTCTGCGAAGAAGTGGTTTAAGTAATAAAATCAGTTGTAAAAGCGTTGCTTAATCCATTCACAATTCATGTACAAAAAAACAGGTAAAGATGTCCTTAATGTAGTATGGGTTGCTGTTAAAACATACTCTCACTTGTCTTCTCTTTTCCACTGTTATTCTTCTCCTTGTCTTTTGTACTGCTGTTTAAACATTCTCTCACTTTTCTCCTCTTTTCCACTGCTATTCTTCTCCTTTTCTTTTGTACTGCTGTTAAAGCATTCTCTTATTTTCCTTCTCTTTTTCACTGCTAGTTTTCTCCTTTTCTTTTTTACTGCTGTTAAAGCATTCTCTCACTTTCCAATCTCTTTTTCAAATTTCACTTTTTCTCTCTTCTCTTACCATGAGCTCATGACAAATGATCTTAACCCGTTGGCTTTGTTATATTGTACATAATTCAGTTGTAACACCAGTTGCAATTTCTGAATGAATTCCCTATGAATACATCAAAAGATTCGATGTATTGGCCGTTCAAAATTTCAAAAGTCATGCCGACAACAGTGTTTGACAAAATTTTGCACTAATCATCACAAATTAACAGAAAATTTCTTATATTTCTATTTAGGACAACCAGCTGGTTTCTTGCTAAACTATATGCAAAATTTATGAAAGAAATTTAGGATTATTAGCAGCTAATAGTTTGGCATTTCTATGCGATTTGGTAACGCCTTAGAAAACATCAGAGAGGGCTACTGGACGCATTGTCTGCATACGCATATTTTGGCAAAGTCATTATGTTCAACATCAAAGTTGGACATAAAATACAATTAATATCACAATTTTAAAAGTTGTTTCATATTTTGGAATATTTTTGATTTTGAGTTCATATTGAATGGGTATGGGTAACTTACAAAAATGTTTAAGAACACACCTTTTGTATAAAAAAACATAAAATTTCATAAATTCTTATACAAAACATCATGACATCCATGAAACAGTAAATCAATTTTCGATGATAAACTACCAATGATTCAAGATATAGATACAGGCGGAAATGCTGGAAAGAGTGATTTATAGTAGGAACCTTCAAATAGATTCCCGAAGGCGTAGTCTCGGCCAAAATTTGACAAAATTAAGCTTTAAAAAATAAATATTAGAGATTGTCCTTTTGCGACAAAATAAAGATTCCGACACCCAAATCTACAACAGAAATGCCAACATCAGTAGCCGCATGTAAAAGTAGCCGCAAGATGAAAAGAATGGTTCTGCTTATAGGTGAAGCCCGTAACTTTTACCAGAATGTAAAAGCCAAAGGTTACGGTACTGGGCTCCTCTCCTATAAGGACAAGGATGGAAATCTGGTTACAGAAACGCAGAGTTTGCAACATATTCGGATGGAACTGGTTCCTGAAGGCAGCGCACGTGAACGTATCTCAAAAATCATAACTTTTGAATCAAACGAGATAATCAAAAAACTTAAAAGTCATATGAAAAATAACACCAGTTTATAAATTTTTATTTTTTGTCTGCTTGAGAGTTCGGAATAACTAAACACAAATTTGAGATTTAAAAATTTTTCCTCTAATTAGTTTTCAAGATATGATTTTTTGAATTGTTTTCCGAATTTTTTATGAGATGCATCAGTTTTTTGGAGAATAATTCGTAAACGTGTCCAACGATTTCAACAAGGGTGATCTGCAAAAAAAAGGTCCCCTAAAACCTTTATATACAAGCTTTTAACTTCGGTTAGATAGCTTTTATGGTAGGGGCATTCAAATCGACCATACATCAAAAAATAGCTTGAATTTAAATCCTGGATTATCCTTTTTTAAAAATATCGATATTTATCTTTTCCGCAGACTGGACCAAAAGTCTTTCTACTTTTTAAACGATGAGAGTTAAAAACTGGACAAATAATATAAAAACTGCTTATTAATTACACTACTTTACAAATAATTATTTTTTCTCTGGTCTTTGAACACCACTATTTTTTATGATAGAGGACGGGTTTCCGATTAAGAAAAAAACATTTTTTATGGATTGAATTTTTTTTGTAAAAATGTTTTCTTTGCCAAAGGTACCTATGGATGTTAACATATATTTCAAGTGATAGATGGGCAATCAGGACAAAAGAGCTACCAAATTAATTAGAACCAAATGGACACCAAGAATTATGCCACTTAAACTCAACAAATTGCTTAATTTTGCCCTACTGACTGAATTCACTTGAAAAATTTAGTTTTTTTCATGAAAAATAGCGTCTCCTTTTTTAAGTTTTTAAATCAGGAAAAATCAAAAACTCTAGATAAAATTTTTTTAAACCTTCTGCGCATAGTGGACACCTTAGCAATCAAATGTAGTAATGCAGAAGAAAATCTATGGACTAGTTAAAACGGCCTCTCTGAAAGTTGGCCTCTGAAAGTTGGCATACACAAATGAAGTTTTTGTAAATACTTGAATTTTTGCATTTTTTGGAACTGCAGAAAAGGGGCTCCTTGGATTCTATGATGACCGCCTATGTGCGGTTACTCAAATGAAAGAGTTTTCGATTTTTCCTGATTTCAAAACTAAAAAAGAGAACCTATTTTTCATGGAAAAAACTAAATTTCTGAAATGAATTTAGCCAGTAGGGCAAAATTAAGGAAATTGTGATGTTTAAGTGGCACAATTCTTGGTGTCCATTTGATTCTAATTAATTTGGTACCTCTTTTGTCTTTATTGCCCGTCTAGAACTTAAAATATAGGTTAAAATACAAAGGTACAGTCAACTATGAAAAAAAAATTACAAAAAAAATTTTTAAAAAAAAATCCAAAAAAATTTTTTAATTTTTTTTACTTAATCAGAAACCAGTCCTCTATAATAATAAATAGTGGTATCCAAAGACCAAAATGGCTGTAAACTAGTGTTATTAAAGTACACAAACAGGAATTTAATTATCATTCATGTCTAATTTATCGATAATTTTGACATTGCTGCAACCTGGAAGTTTAAAATGCACTTTAAGCTTACCTTTTTGAAAAATATCAATATTTTTTTTAATTTTTAAACCAACTAATAAATATCTAACTTTTGTAATACTGAACAAATGCTTATTACGTGGCATCGCGGTTTAATAATGAAAAATATAGACATTTTTCATAACTGTAGTATTAAAATTTGGGACCGGCCGTGGCATAGTGGTTAGAACACGCGACTACCATGCGGGAGATTGCAGGTTCAAACCTGGCTCCAGTCATCTTAAAAGAAAAAAAAAATAAATTTTTCTTTCATTGTCGGCTCCCCTCGAATGTTGTTGACAGCAACTTCGCAGTATTAAGCGTCGATTCAATCGTCGTGTCTAGTAAAAGCTTCTCAAAACAGTGACGTTCGCATTCGTCGATAAACAAGTAGGTGCCGTTAGTTGTGAATCTAAAAATAGAAAGCGTGTTAATTTACAACAACGCGAGAAGCTATCCCATACCTCATTCATGGGGTGCAAAGGGAAATTAAGTTAAGTTTTAAGTAGTATTAAAATGCACTTAGCCTCCAGGTTGCAGCAATATAAAAAATTAATAATAATAAAATCCCTGTTTGTGTACTTTTATAATAAACAAACGGTTTTATCTTTCTTGTCCAGTTTTTACTATCAACGTTTAAAAAGTAAAAATACGTTTGATCCAGTCAGCAAAAATTAAAAATATCGATATTTTCTAAAAAGCACCAGCTAGGATTTCAATTCAGGCATTTATTTGATGTATGGTCAACCCAGACTACTGTGGCATTTCCACTTTGTATCGTCAGTTTCATGCAAAGTTGCCTACCGTGAAATGCTAAAAATCGAAACATTTACCATTTGTAGTGTCTCCTTCAAAAACGAGTAACTCTCTCACTTGTCACCCAATATTTATAAACGATGGCTTGAAATTAGAGATATTTTTGCGATTAATATTTTTTATATCAATTTAAAACCGTGATATTTGCACAATAAAATTAATTTTTAAAACTTTAACACTCTAACCGATGTTAAAAGCTTGTATAGATATCATTACCTTTGTTTGCAGACCAGTCTTGTTCAAATCGTTGCTCATAAAAAAACTCGTAAAAAATTCAAAAAATTATATTTTTTAAACTAACACAATGCAACAAATTTTTGATCCCGGCTTCTAAATAGTTGATCCTTATGTAAAATATTACGTACAACGTTTCTTAAAAAAATGACAGTTCTTTAATATCCAAACATAAATTATGAAGTTATGGCACTTCAAAGTTTAATATTTGTAAAAAAATTTATGATTTTTTAAGTTTTCCCTGCCTTTCTTTTTGTCCCGGATACAGACACTTTAGAAATTTTGTGACATAGTGTAATTAGAGGAAACATTTGTAAATCTCATATTCGTGTTTAGGAGGCCAACATCTATAGAATAAAATTATTTAGAACTCTGCAGCAAAATGAATGTAAACTAGTGCAATTGATCAACCTATGAAATGAGTGTCTGAAATGTGTTTTATGCTTTTAAGGTGTCTACTAGAGTGGGTCGGTCCCAGTATTAAAAAAAAACGTTGCACTTGTCAGTCCCTAAATTTGATGATTAGGCAACAACGATTCTGGGACACAAGAAAAAAATGTTTTACGCGCACCCTAAAAACGGCCCATTTAGTTTTTTCTTTGCTGTGACGTCATTTGAAGTCCGATCGAGAAAAAAAGTACACTGTTGTTTTTGGTTTTACAAAGGCTACATTTCCTCCGTATGTCATTTTTGACTCCAACGTCAAATTTGACAAGTGACTGATTCTATCTCGATTTCTACCCCTTTTTTCGGAGATTTGTTCTAACGCACGTAAAGATCTTAAAAAATTGTGAATATATTGCTTTTATTACCCACTTTTATTCATAAACAAAAAAGTTACAAACGTTTTTAAAATGTACCAATGTGCTTAGAAGTCAAATTAAATAAATTAATTAATCATATTAATTTGTTTATATAACTAAAGTTTATTATAAACCGAGTGAAAATAAATAATTTTATCATAAAAATTCCACAATTAATTATATTAAGATGTTTAAGAATATTAGAAAGACACGTTAATTGCGACCGCCAATACACAATATGGTGGCTCGAATTCCATCAAGTTATTCAGATCAAATTTTAGTAGTGCGGAATACTTGTTATGGATAATACAAGTATTTTTGTAAAAAACATTTGTTTATGAATAAAAGTGGGTAATTCAAAAGCAATATATTCACAATTTTTTAAGATCTTTACATGCGTTATAACAAATCTCCGGAAAAAAGGGGTAGAAATCGAGATAGATTCAGTCACTTGTCAAATTTGACGTCGGAGTCAAAAATGACATATGGAGGAAATGTAGCCTCTGTAAAACCAAAAACAACAGTATACTTTTTTTCTCGATCGGACTTCAAATGACGTCACAGCACAGATAAAACTAAATCTGCCGTTTTTAGGGAGCCCGTAAAAATTTTTTTTCTTGTGTCCCAGAATCGTAGTTGCCTAATCTTCAAATTTAGTGACTGACAAGTGCAACTTTTTTTTCGACCCTATCTAGTGTCTACTTATGGGTTAGCAAAGTTGAATTTAGTGTAAATATCAATGTTATGGGAAGTAAAATAAAATATTTTGTATAATCTTTGATTTTCTACGTTTTTAAAGTCTTTTTTTAATAAAAAAATTTCCAAAAAATTACTAAGCATTTTTTTAAATATTTTTTATTATTTTTTTATATTTTTTTTTTATTTTCTTTACTATAAAGAGCGAAAGAGTAACAATAAGGGTGGCTTCTGCACGGTTATATTTCATTAATTGCTCAAAAATGCATGCAACATATTTTTGGTTTAATAACTGAAAATCAGTCAACTTTAAAGAGCTATATCTTCTGAACCAAAAATCTGATTAAAATTAAAATAGTATACATGAAATCGTTTGACAGATTTCTGTAAAATAGGTTTATTTAACATTTTTTAGGAGCACATAAAATTTTTGATTCTCGCAACTTCACCTGTTCTACAGGCGCCACTGTGCGATGGTTATCAAATAATTGAAGAAGATGCTTTGTTTTGGTGCTCGAATAACATGAATAACTTAAAATACTTAGTGGCTTAAAACTTTTTCAAACCTCAAAAACAGTGACAAAAACGTTCTTTTATATAAGTGTATTTGTTTTACAAAACACTGTTTTGATCAAAACTCTCACTCTTTTCGCATTTACGCTCTCCTACTTTAGTTTTGTTTCTTTACTAAAACAAACCGTTGTTGTGTAAATGTTTTGTTCGTAGAATTAAAACAATCAGATGTGTTGAAAAAAAACGACTAGGCTTGAAGTCTCTACTTTCCAAATTTACTTGTAACTCGATATGTAGGGGGTTGTCGGAAAATTTTAAAAACAGATTCTTATGATACTCAGCAGTACCTACCAGAAAAATAGTAGGTTTTAACCTGGCTAAACACAGTAATAATCTTGGTCCTTCCCTCAACTCAATTAAACACTGACCTCTCCGTGGTGTCACCTGGTGTAGGTACTTTCAACATCCGTTGGAAGTAGTGATCTAAAATGTGCCGCACTTTCTCCCACAAGAACGATAAATCAACTGGGTTAGGGCGTCGTGTTAGTAACCGACCTTTGACGACCGTCGCAAACGTTTTAAGGACCATGATCTGCGGATCTGAAGCTGGAATGTCCGAACTCTCTATTGAGAAGGTGCAGTACACGAACCGGCTGATGTCACTCGCCCATGCTAATGACATTGACATCATGGGTCGGCTATTGCAACCTTTGATAAAATCGAGAAAGATTCTGCGAAAATGGGTATGGCAGTAAACGCAGATAAAACTAAGGTACAAGACGTCCAGAAGACTGGGGTAGGCAGTGAAAGTTTAAAACTACAACTCTGAAGTTGCCAATGAGTGTATCTACCTCAGTACCGCCATTAACAAAACAAACAACATCCGTTTTGAGATAAAAAAAGAACAACCCTGACTAATAGATGCTACTTTGGACTAAGTAAGCTATTTGGCGTGTTTGGTGTGTTCCTAAAATCTGTGGATCAATCTGGGTGCCCAAATGTTGACGACCCTCGTAACAAACGAAATATAGACAACGATTTTAGAATATGCTCCTGGAACGTCCGAACTCTCTATAGAGAAGGTGCCGCTATCCTACGGCGTCCTCAAAAAATATAAGACTGACATCACCGCCATCCTGGAGATGAGATGGACAGGACAAGGATGCTCGCGACGTAAAAATTGCGGCATCTATTAAAGCTGCCATGCCGAAAAGCACGATGTGAATTTGTAGTTTGGATGTGAATTTGTAGTTGGCGAGAGACTCAGACATCTTGTCTCGCGTTTCAATCCTGTTGGTGATCGAATAGCCGCAATCCACATCAAGGCGAAATATTTCTACATCACGCTGATTTGTGCTCATGCCCCGACGAAAGATAAAGACGATGAGATTAAAGATGCATTTTACGAGCGCCTAGAGAAAACATACGACCGCTGCCTGGCCACGACATTAAAATTGTTCTGGGAAACTTTAATGCAAAAATAGGAAGGGAAGATGTTTGAGCCGAGTGAAAATCGCACGTAACCAAACACAAAGAAAGCTGGACATCGCGAAGCTGCAAACCCCAGATATAGCCACTGCCTACTCCAACCAGCTCTTCCATTGTGTCGTAGAAATACACAATGCCTCTACTTCAGACGTTCCCGACACACAGTGGCAGCATATTGCGCATTCCATGGCAACCGCCACAACAACCTTGCTATGATATGAAAGACGGCGCTCAGACGAATCCTGGAACGATGATAAATGTCGCATAGCGTCAGAGGAACAGGATGCTGCTTATTAATTGTAATTCGGGCTGTTAGGGAACGGCACAAGGAGATTAAAACAGGCGAAACAGCTATTTAAGCGAAAAAAAACGTCAGATAAAGGAACGGAAGAACGAGGATATAGAGCCATACAGGGTGATATTATGTCCTGTACTAAAAAATGTGATCCAAGTGTGTGCTCTAACTACCGCGGGATCAGCCTTTTACCAGTCGTATATAAGGTCCTGTCGAGTGTGCTATGTGAAAGACTAAAGCTAGTGCTATCCAACTAAATCGGGTTTTAGACCAGATAAATCAACAACTGACCATATATTCACACTGTGGCAAATCCTGGAAAGAGCCAAGTGAACGTACCACATTTTCATCGACTATAAAACTGCCTTCGACAGCCCAATATGGCAGAAATCACTCGAAGCCATGGTTGAGTTTGGTATTAAAGCGAAGCTGATACGCCTTTGCGGAACGGCGCTGACTGACACGAAGTCTTCTGTGAAGATTGGCAAGGACCCTACGGAGCCATTCTATACTAGAAAAGGCCTAAAACAAGGCGATGACATATCGTGTGAACTCTTCAACATAGTAATGAAGATGATAATAATAAGGAAAGCGGCAGTAAACACGAGTGGCACGATATTCAACAAAAGCCACATTCTACTAGCGTACGCTGATGATGTAGACATCATTGGTCGAAAACTGCGGGATGTGACTGCAGCCTTCTCAAGTATACAGAAGGAATCAGTGAAAATGGGTCTAATGGTAAGCGGGGCAAAACGAAGTAATTAGTTTCAACGAACAAAAAATCTACTCGTTTGGGAAACTATCTACCTAAGCTCCGCTGAATAAAACGAATAACCTCAGCCGGAGAAGAATCCTGCCCGCTAATAAATGCTACTACGGACGAAGCAATCGATTTAAAATCCAGCTATGTTAAATACTGGTTGATATATGGTTAAGAATTCTTCTCCAGCTCGAAAAGTCTTTGACAATCAACTTGATAGACGGCGCAGAAGAGTACGACCAAAACTCCGCTGAAAAGACAACGTTACTGAGAACCTTGCAAAAAAGTGCCAGCTAAGAAGAATAAGATAGTTCTTCACACCTGGTTTAGATAACATCTATTTTATTTAAAATTTAAAAAAAAAAACCATCTTTAAATTCATACATTGTTCGACATAACCCACTATGAGGCATACAAAAACAACTATCTCCTTAATATGGTAATATCAAACTAATAGGGGATTTTCGACACAATATAAATAGTTTCAGGACAAACAAAATATTCAGTCAATATTAAAATTTCAACTAAGCAAATACTTTCCAACAAGAGATAAATTTCTTAGAAATTTGCCGAAATGACAATATTTTATCACCAACGAAAAATGTTGCCGCCGTACCCTTGACACTTGATATGAAAACCTATAATTTTAAGTATATATCACTCTCATTGTAACAGCATCAAATGCGATCACCTGGGAGGGATCAAACACTCGAACAATAAATGCCCACCAAAGATGTGAAGGTTGAATGTTTGACAAACTTCAATGTTCGATGGGGGAACAAGTGTCAACAAGAAGTGTACGTGTGAGTGATGCGATAAAATCAATATAAAACTTATTTGATCAAAAAAACAAGGAGAAATCATTAACAAATATACAATTTAAGTCAACAGTAGACAAAAATTAATTTTGTCTAATTAATCACATAATCGAATATTGTAGAATATATTTAATCGTCTCTGAGCCTAAATCAACAAATAATTTTGTTACACTTGAAATTCTCAAGAAAAGTCAACGAATTTAGGAGACAGACAGGTGACATATCAAATCATTTCAACCCTCAGCCAGCAGTGACAAATAGTGACATATAAATCATGCATCCTTCATATAAAAGAAACATAATCATCTTTGTCGCTCTCTTCTCGTCTCTCTTTTTGATATAATTTTATCCTGTTAATATAAATTAATAACGGTTATTAATAATACAATTACTTGACAATAAGAACACAAATCAGGTTAACAATTTAAGGACTCCGGGGTGTTGCAGTGTTGCATGTGTCCACTGGCTACCCCGTGGCGATAAGTCAATAGAACTAATCGACATTCGAACTGTAGTACAATGGGAGAATAACACATTTGTTAGTTTGCAACTAAGAAGACGTCACTGTGTCTGGGAATATTCTCACACCACACCACAATTCGAAGGGCTCATCTCGCCTGATCTAACAGGTAGGTGAGATGCTGCACGCCCCTATCAACCAAGTGTATCTCAGCCTTTGTCTGGTCATGGCAACAATGACAACGCAACGAGGACAATCTGTGTAAGGATCCTATGATGATGGCAGACAATGTGGCAACAACAAGTTGCAACACAATGCAATTCAGAGCTAAAGGATACCCTTTTGTTTCAGAATGATGCTGCTGCACACCCAAACTCGGAGTCAATTGTTGGGAAGGCGCAAAAATCAGTTAAATCTTAGTCTAAACTATTGACCAGATTTGTTATAAATTGTTGGCAATTTTTCTTGACACTCCAAGCAAGGTGTCACATTCAATCGTCCGTCTGTCTGGCCATCACAATGCGCTTATTGTCTACAGTTGGGAGTTTGGCAAATACTCTACCAATACCAATGGATATTTTTGGTCTATGAATGACAACATTTTTCGGGGCGTCTTTGAATAATTGCCCAGGAACGTGTACACATATTCACAGCGACGCAGACAGAGGCCGAGAGGCAAGATGACAGACAGATTGTCTGGTGTAGGCAAAAGTGTGAGAAAATCTGGATTAAAGCAAATAAACTGTAGCAAATGTGAGAGAAGAAAAACTCCTCTTATGTTGTAGCTAATGAGAACATGGGATTTGTAATGATTTGACAATTTTCCTCTTTGACTTGTGGTTGAATGAGTTTTCCGAAAATTGGAGCGTTTTAAACGTTATATTTTATTTGACACAGCAGAGTGTACTTAAATACTGTCCTCAGGGCTTGGATTAGCTAGATCGCGAGGCGTTCTTTTCTCGGCTTAAGAGCCACAAAATTTCAAACGAGCTCTCAGCTCGCGAGCCTTTGCCCACAAAATTGTAAATGAGCTCGTGGGTCAAGGGCCCAAATAAATATCTAGCTCGAGAGCCAAGTACCAAAGCTATGTACCAAAGTAATTTTGTATGCCGAAAAGTACTTTTATTGGCCCAAAAGCAATTTTCTGTTACACAAATTTTCACTCTCTGTCGCCCAAAGTACTTTTTTTAGTACCAAAGTACCTTTTTGTACCAAAAAGTAAGTTTATTGTACTTTTTGGTCAATAAAAATACTTTACTGGTACAAAAAAGAACCCCTGTACAAAAAAAGTACTTTGTGCAACATAAAATTACTTTTGGCCCAAAAATAGAACTATTTGGCATAAAAAAGTACTTTGTACCATACAAAAAAAATTACAAAACATAAAGTGCTTTATTGTCAATAAAATGAGTTTTTGGTACAAAAAAGTACTTTAGTACAAAAGCAAGCATTTTTACTAAAAAGTACAATAAAAGTCCTTTTTGTACAAAAAAGTACTTTGGTACAAATGAAAGTACTTTGTACCAAAAAGTACAATTAAAGTACTTTTATTGTACTTTTTGGTACAAAAATGTTACTTTGTCCATAGAAAAGTGTACTCTCATACAAAAAAAAAAGTACTCTCATACAAAAAAAGTACTTCGTGCAATATAAGTGTTTTTGGACCAATAAAAGTACTTTTTGACATAAAAAAGTACTTTGGTATAATAAAAGGTACTTTGTGCAACAGAAGTGTTTTTGGGCCATGAAGTACTTTTTGGCATTAAAAAGTACTTTGTGACGAAAAGTACACAAAAAGTCCTTTTTGTACAAAAAAGTACTCTGGTACAAAAAAAGGTACTTTGTGCCACAGAAAAGTGTTTTTTGGCCAATAAAAGTACTTTTTGGCATTAAAAAGTACCTTGTTACATAATAAAGTACTTTGTACCGAAATGTATATCGAAAGTAACTTCTGGTACAAAAAAGTACTCTCGTACAAAAAAAAGTACTTTGTGCAACATAAAAGTGTTTTTGGGCCAGTAAAAGTACTTTTTGTCACAAAATGTACTTTGTGCCGAAAAGTACATCGCTGGCTTCTTTATTTATTTGGGATCTCGGGATCTTTGTGCAACAGAAAAGTGCTTTTGGGCCAATAAAATAACTATTTGGCATAAAAAAGTACTTTGTACCGAAACATACATTAAAAGTACCTTCTGGCATAAAAATGTACTTTCGTACAAAAAAGTACATTGTGCAAGAGAAAAGTGCTTTCGGGCCAATAAAATAAGTTTTTTGTACAAAAAAAGTACTTTAGTACAAAAGAAAATACTTTGTACCAAAAAGTACAAAAAAAGTCCTTTCTGTACAGAAAAGTACTTGGTACAAAAGAAAGTACTTTTTACCAAAAAGTACAATAAAAGTACTTTAATTTTACTTTTGGTACAAAAAAGTTCTCTGGGACAAAAACGTACTTTGTGCAACAGAAAAGTGCTTTTGGGCCAATAAAGAACTATTTGGCATAAAAAAGTACTTTGTACAGAAAAGTACATTAAAAGTACCTTCGGCATAAAAATTTACTCTCGTACAAAAAAGTACATTGAGCAAGAGAAAAGTGCTTTCGGGCCAATAAAATAAGTTTTTGGTACAAAAAAAGTACTTTGTGCCAAAAAGTACATTTAAAGTCCTTTCTGTACGAAAAAGTATTTGGTACAAAAGAAAGTACTTAGTACCAAAAAGTACAATAAAAGTACTTTAATTACACTTTTGGTACAAAAATGTTCTCTGGTACGAAAAAGTACTTTGTGCAACCGAAAAGTACTTTTGGGCCAGTAAATAAATTTTTTGGTGCAAAAAACTACTTTAGTACAAAAGAATATACTTTGTACCAATAAGTACAAGAAAAGTCCTTTTTGTACAAAAAAGTACTCTGGTACAAAAAAAGTACTTTGTGAAATGTTTTTGGGCTAATAAAAGTACTTTTTGGCATAAAAGTACTTTGGCACAAAGAAAGAGATAGAGAAAAGAAAAAATACTTTTTGGTATAAAAAAATAATCTCGTACAAAAAAGTACTTTGTGCAACAGAAAAGAGTTTTTGGGTCAATAAAAATACTTTTTCGTATAACAAAGTTCTTTGGTACAAAAGAAAGTAATTTGTTCCGAAAAGTACATAAAAAGTACATAAAAAGTACATTCTGGTACAAAAAGTGCTCTCGTACAAAAAAAGTACTTTGTGCCACAGAAAAGTATTTGGGCCAGTAAAAGTACTTTTTGGCATGAAAAAGTACTTTGGTTCAAAAACAAATGCTTTGTGCCGAAAAATACATCAAAAGTACTTTTGACACAAAAAAGTACTCTGGTACAAAAAAAGTACTTTGGTACAAAAGAAAGTACATTAAAATTACCTTCTGGTACAAAAAGTACTCTCGTACAAAAAAAAATACTTTGTGCAACAATAAAGTGTTTTGGGTCAGTAAAATAACGTTTTGGCACAAAAAAGTACTTTGTGCCGAAAAGTACCTTCAAAAAAGTACCGGTACAAAAAGTACTCTGGTACCAAAAAAAGTACTTTGTGCAACAGAAGTGTTTTTGGGTAAAAGTACTATTTTGGCATAAAAAAGTACTTTGGTACTAAAAAAGTGCTTTCGGTACAAAAAAGTACTATGATACCAGAAAAGTACTTTGTGAAACAGAAAAGTGTTTTTGGGCCAATAAAAGTACTTTTTCGTATAACAAAGTTCTTTGGTACAAAAAAAGTACTTTGTGTCGAAAAGTACAAACACTTTGTGCCGAATAGTACATCGCTCATTATTTGGGATCCCGGCTCGCGGTCTCTTTGTAGCAGGAGCTACAAAATTTCAAATGAGCTCTTACATACATTGCGCTGATGAAAATGCTCCGACTCGACAAGTCTTCGACAATTAACTCGGTGGGCGTCCAGGATTAGGCGACCAAAGCTTCGGGTGCTGAACCGAAGCGCTTGGAATTCTTATCTACATGCGGCTACTAAATGATGAATTTCTATTGTTGCTGTCATGTAAACAGAATTCTCTTGGCCACATTTGTTGTCGTTTAAGTTTTTCTTTTAACAAATATCATAATTCGAACTTAAGGAAAAACTGTCAATAGCATTGAGCACTCAACTAATCATTTATATATATATCTATGCCTATTCCGCATACTCTACTAACTATACTCTCAGTATTTTCCCAACAACTAAACCTGGATATTAACAAACATTTCCATTCTTTTTTCCCTTTACCACTAAACTAATATTGTGGTTTTGGGTTACGCTCAGCCCAGACTTTAGCGAAAAAGTGGGTATGTCCAGGAAATCGCTAAACGATGTCATTATCTGGATAAACACTATGTTAAATACCTTTAAGTTGATTGTATCGAACATTTAATCTAAGGATAAGATAAAACAAAACAACGAAAATTCCAGCGTCATATGTGAGGACTTGTTTTTATATCGCGCACGAAAGAATAACAACTACGATGCAATGTATGTATGTATGTTTTTCCATAACTAATGAGGTCTTTATCTGTCCCAGAATGTCTGTACAGACATACAGTCATGCAACACATATGTATGGTTTTCCTATGCAACACAAAAGTGTGTAAATGAGTGTGCGTGTATGTGCATGTCATCGTTAATCCTGACGCCAGTCATATTTTCCCAGATATGAATTTAGAGTTTAACACACATTCGAATACGCAATAGGATGCAATACTACTCGCACTTTTAGTGTTCAATGTTCTTTGAGTGTTTCTTACATGCGAGCAACAACAACACCAACAACAATACCCTTAAGGATAATCACAAGATGACCACTACAATGCTTGAGTTTGTATAATTTGTGGTTTTGGGTGTATTTCTAGAGCTCAATTATCTCGTTAATCCGATCCTTTTTACATATGTCAGCCAAGTATGTGATTGCGGATTGTGTCCGTGGACGTATATGTACGTACATTGTGATTGTGAATGCTGACAGCGAGTGTTAAAATTCGGAAAAATGGGTGGGTTTTTAGAACACATTAAGTAAATGGTATAATCTTAATACCTTTTGAAAACAATTCATGCTGTAATGGCATAACAATAACACCGGTCGATGTCATTAGCGTAACATTAATGCAATCATTATAAGTTTTTTTTTCAGTTTCTCCCAAATTGCGATGGAAAATTCTGAATAATTTTTTCGTATTATATGTAACATATGACAGATTGCGTTAAATATGAATGTATGAATTTTCAAAAGTTTTTTTTGTTTTCTTTATTCTTTTCAGATAAGACAAAATTTCCATAATCACAAAATAATCATGTGTGTAGCGATGAAAATTCAACTAAATCTGAAAAAACAACTAAACAAACTTGGCCAAACAATAATTTTGCAGTTATGGAATCATGTAAGTAAAATAACACAATTGTTTCGTCTATATAGATTTTCATGTTGTTACCTCACAGGTATCAGCATTTAACAAGGTCTTTAAATTTAAGTAATACCGGAATCTTTTTATTTTATATTTCCCGACGCCAATACATTGTAGGGCACCAAGTTTCGTCAAAATAAAGTTAAAAATGAATCTGGGCGTTAATGGGTTAAGAACGAAGTCCAACTTGAAACTTGTATATGTTGTACAACAAAATCGAGGAAAATGTCAGGATTTTAATTATTTCTTTAATGTATGATGAGAAAAATTAAAATTGAGGAAGAACAGTACATGGTCACTACTATCACTTTTATATAGTTTCGTTCATTGGTTATAAATGGTGTTGCTCGGTGTCATACACTTGGTTTTGAGTATAAGACTTCAAATTTCCTTTTAACTGGTTTTCTGAATCAAACCTGGTTTTAAAGTTGAGGTTTGTAGCCTAAAACGTTAAGAATAACTTTGACTAAGAAATTAAATCGGGGCAACAACCAAACAGAAGTTAACGGCTGTTTAAACAGAGTCAAAGTAGCTAAATTATTTGCATTATGCAAAACAAAAGACAATTTTTATATAGCCGTCATTTTAACTCAAAAAACTAATGATGCAGATCCTTGTCTCCGAATTAAAGTGAAACCGTCGAGTCGGGTTTTGTATTTTTTTCAAGTACTTTCGCTCCTATGAAATAACAACTACAGCTGCACTTTTGACTCCTGCAAACTTAATGCAACTAAAAGTTGTAGTATTTTCTTCTTAGGTGGCTTGCACACTTTGTGACCTTTGAGATTCCCATAGTTGTTCTTAATCAATTTCCATCGATCATTATTCAATAACGTAAACCAATATTGAATTTCTGTAATAAACTGGTTATACGTAAAGCAATATATTGAGTGGACCAGGCAATGCTATTGCGCAGATAAAAAAAATAAGTTTATATTAAATATGTCACGGAAGTGTCTCAGATTTATAAGAGCTGTACGTACATTAGATAGGGTCGAAAACAAAAGTTGATGTGTTTACCTCCACTTTTTGGAAGTTTGTCCACAGACAATTTGCTGACACCAAAACTTTATTGATCCGTGCACACTACGACCCCCCCCGAAATAGTATTTTTTATGCTGAAATATGCAAATGCATATATTTTTTAGAACGAGAACGAGGTAAGGTATTAATATGTTTCATACTCTTACAATTATTTTTACACCTATTTGTTAGAGCATATTTTTGCAAATTTTACCCATAAAGTCATATTTTAGCATATTTTGGTTTCAAGAGCATATTTAAAAAAAATCCTTTTTTAAGCATAATTCGTATTTTTTAGAGCATTTTTTTAAGAATCCCTTATTTCATATTTTTAACATTAATTTTTCGTTCCTAAAAAAACATATAAAAAACGCATGTAAAACTATGAAAGTGAATTCGGTTATTTGTATGGGCGGTACCAGAAGGGTGTGGCAAATGCTTCGGTTTTCTCAGTATTTGTCTAATATTAGAAGATAGTTTAACGGACCAAATCATGTATCCTCGAGATGCAAGTTTGGGAAATTAGTAGAAAGCTTTTACAAAAAGGGCCATTTTGTATGGGAGGTACAAAAATGATTGGGGCTATTCCAACCGTTTATAATCTCATCACTTCATTTTGAAAAATAAATAATACTGGTAAATTGTCATAAATATCAGTTAAGCTTTACTCGAGTTATCCTGCCCACCAGCCATACAGCAATCCAGCCAGCCAGACAGACGGGCATGGCTCAATCGTCTTAAAAAATCATGAAATAAATTTGGTCTTAAGATTCTTGGGGTGTAACACGTCTCCTTTAATGCCTTACACTTTTCTCGTGTTCCGGATTTTCATAATATTATAATCTACTTCTTCTTCTTCTTCTTTAATGGCAGCAACAACAGAAATTTATCTTGGAATAGAAAAGTATTCCAAGCGCTTCTGTCTTTTGAATTCCGTAGATAGTTCGTCAAACCAAGCTTAGTTAACAGCTCTTTCACCTGGTCCATCCATCGGAGTTTTTGTCACCCCCTCCTGCGCCGCCCATCGAGTTTATTGCCGAAGACTTTTCGAGCCGGAACATCTTCGTCCAAGTCAGCGCATTCAGTTTATTTGAACGCGCTTGACTACGTCGATGTCGTTGTACAGCTCATACAGCTCATTATTCATTCGACGACGGCGGTACTCGCCGTTAACGATGATGGGTCCAAATATTTTGCGAAGTATTTTTCTCTCAAAGACTCCCAGAATAGGTTGATCCGCTTGTCATTTGGTTCCACTCACAACCAAATTTTTCGCCGACGCAAAAATAACCAGCGTGAATCCATTATCGGAGGTGTTGTTGTGTAGACTGAATTTGCCGTCTGCTGAACCAAGAGCATCTTCCCTTCCTATTTTAGCATTAAAATCTCCCACAACAATTTTAATTGTCGGTCAAATATTTCCCCCAGGCGCTCATACAATGCATCTTTAATGTCCTCGTCGTTGTCTTCCGTCGGGCCTGTACACAGATCAGCGTAATGTAAACATATTTCGCCTTAATGCAAATAGTGGCTATTAGGCCACTTACATGGTTAAACCGCGAGACCAGATGTCGAAGTCTATTGCCGACTATAAATCCACATCTAAATTGGATGCCGCATCTGTAAAAGATGCCACAGTTCTTTCGACGTGTGCATCTCTGTCCCGTCCATCGCATTTCACCGCGCCCGATTCTAGGTTCTAGGCTTGGGCAGCCACTAAGAGAGCCGTTGTGTTGAGCTTTAGTAACTTCTGTTACCTACATCCTAAGATGCATGCCGTTTAGGTTACGCAACATTGTGTCTTCTCACATTTGCTACCACTGAACGGATCAAGATCAAGATATATTGGCATTTCAGAATTTTTTTAAATTGTTATCTTTTTCCGGACAGTCTCCGCCTTTTAGAATTTTTCTGCACAAACCTCCATCTTCCAATCTTGTAATATTTTAACAATTCTTTAAAAAATTTATAACAAATATTTTGACATTTTCTGCAATAAATTTTCAATGAACCATCATTCTATACATTTCCAACTAAACTTATCAATGAAAAAGTGACACTTGCCTCCCAACCCGCAACATAAACCATAATGTCCCCCTTACTATCAGTGGAAATTTCTCTATGGCCCACACAAGTTGTTATCCTTTTGTCAAACCTTTTGATATCAATAGCCACACAGACACGAAAAAACACGAGTTATTCCTTATAAAAAATAAGGATAACACCAAAATAATCTTTTGTTATCAAATATTACACAATATCATACATGAAGATCCTTCTTGATGCGTCAATCCATATTAATTCCATTTATTTGTTAACAATTATTACGAACTACATTTTTGGTTTAGGGGATTCCTAATAACCCACTGTGTGCTCTGCATTCCCTAAAAAAAGCATGGCAGGATCTTTTTTTTCTTGTGCTACGCCAGACATTGTGACTCTCTCTCTCGTTGAGGTATCATAACGTCCAACACAAAGGCTCACAAGGAATTACAATAATGAGGACAAAAGAACTACTAACTGCGTTTTTGGCTAATAAATTTTCCAATTAAAAAGGACTTGACATTTCTATAGCTCACCCGGTTTTTGTTTAAGTGTAGTGTGTAGAGCCATTGTGTGCCATGAGGCCATAAGGAGAGTACAAGGGCTGGAATATCCTTGCGACTGTATGTTGTTGTTGCACACGGGGTTGTTTTGCCATGATGGTAAGCTCGACGATTGAGTAAGAGCCCTCGCTAGCTACCATCTTGGTTGCGTATTCGCTGTTGTGTGGCTCCTCTCCCTTAACACAGTGGCTGTGTGCATGCGTGTGTGTGTGTGTGTATTCACTCTCCCTTTACTTTCCGTATTCTCCATTTTTGCCATTGTGCATTTTGTTTCTTCTATGACATTTCTGCAAAATTGCTCATTGTACTAGACTCATTCTCAAGTCATTGATTTGATATTTGTATTAGTTTAGATTTTCATTTCAATTTTAAGGAAAATTATGTCACAGCAGGATCTTGAGCAAGTGCAATTGTCCTTTGAGCCAGCCAAACTGTCTGGGAAGAGAGTGAAAGAACGAGCGTGTGTGGTCTTTGTTTGCTATAATTATGTCGTTTGGTTGCAAAATCTTATTTCTATTTTGGCCAATTCATTTGTAGTTACGAGGTTTCTTGGGATGCTCTCTGGGACCACCAACAGTTGTTTGTTATTGCCATTGTGGTCAATACAGCCAAGAGAAATGAATAACATTATGGGGATTCTGATGTTATGTTTTTTTTTTTTGGCATAATGCCTTCTGTGTCAGTCGTTGTTCTACTGTCATTGTCGAAGGCCTCATCAACAGTTTTCCATTGAAGTCTTCTTCGATAATGCTGGTCTTGGGCTAAATTTTTTTAAAAGGCTGGTTATTGTTTTGTGTTGCTTTTGGGTAAGATGAGAAATTGATCCATCAAGAGTTGGTGTTGCAAAAAATTAAACAAATAATGTAAACAAACCGTGTGACAGATATCAACTCTATTAGCGAATTCCAGCTGAGTGTGGGAAACGATGTGGGAAAATATATTATTCAAAGGATTTTGTATTGCAAAGCAAATTTGTGGTAAGCGATATTGCGCAAACGAAGGATTGTGCGTAATTGCCGACGGCATATTGCGAATTTTATGACCCAAAGCAATTTATCCTGACTTTTTTGTTGATTTTAAATATTTTTTATTTATTTTTGCAAATAAAAATATTTTTTCCTTAAAATAAAAATATTTTATCCCTTCTATTCCTTTCAATAAAAATTTGAAATAATCAGAAAAATTATTTCAATATGTTTAATAAAATAATACATTTACCCGACAGATCAAAATCATTCTCGAATGGGCGCAATGTAGCCATAACGTAAACATGAATAACGATTGGATTTTGTTTCGAACGGACAACACAACACAAACACAATTGTGGCAGTGTGTAGGGCGACTTAATGTTGTTTGTTGCTTATAAATTAAAATATATACTTCAAAATAAGAGTAATCACCAGGGCAACCGGAAATATGCTACATCATGTTTTTTTTACAACGAGATATTAACAAATGGGCAATGTATTTACATGTTTCATGGTCCTACAAGTGTTTTGAGACCTATTTGTTAGAGCATATTTTGGCATATTTTACCCATAAAGTCATACTTCGGCAAATTTTGGTTTTAGGAGCATAATTTTAAAAAAACCTCCTTTTTTAAAGCATAATTTATATTTTTTAGGCCATATTTTTTCAAAAATATCCCTTTTTAAGCATATTTTATGTTTTTCATATTATTTTTTTGTTCGTTAAAACAAGTGTCTTTGCAATCAAATCTACTACATGTTTTACATAACTGTGAAATGTTAAACGTTTATTGTTCTGGTTAAACGTAATGTTCCGGTAGACTTTCAAAAGAACATGATTTTCAAGAAAAACTGTGCCGAGCTTTTGTGTCTGCTGACATTCCACTTTACAAAATGAGAAATCAAAATATAAGAACACTATTTGAGGAATACACGGACTACCAAGTGCTATCCGAAACAGTTCTTCGAACTAAACATTTAAAAAATGTATACAACGACTGCATGGACAATATACGAGCAAAACTAAAAAATCAATTTATATGGATCTCAATCGATGAAACTATAGATGCAACAGGCAGGAATGTGGCAAAAATTTTAGCAGATGTATTAAGGAAATTGCAAGTGAGAAATCTTTACCACATACAGCAGCCTTGGAAAGGGCTAATTACTCAAGAATTGTTCGACTGTGGGACGACGCCATCAAAAATCTTGACGTCAACTTCAATAAGAATAATGTTTTCCTTTTTATGACGAATACAGCTCCATACATGGTAAAGGCTGCAAAAGCTATAGTGGCATTTTATCTGAAAGCGACGCATGTGACATGTATTGCTCATGGTCTCCAACGATAGTTCGAATGTATTAGGATTTTATATAAAAACGTAAATAAAACTATTGCTAATGTGAAGAAGGTATTTTTAAAAGCTCCATGTAGAGTGGAACTTTTTAAACAAATGTTTTCAGACCATTCCATTACCTCCAGAACCTATAACAACACGATGGGGAACATGGCTTGAAGCAGTTAACTACTATGCCAACAATTATGAAGACATTTTAAATGTCCTAAGTGCATAAAACGATGAGGATGCACAATTCATTAAAACTGCAAAGGATGTCTTGACAGATCCTCAAACTAGATCTGACTTAATTTATGTTGCTTCAAATTAGACTTTTTAAAAAGACTTTAAAAAGACTTTTGGTCCAGTCGGCAGAAATGAAAAATATCGATATTTTCTAAAAATGATCAGCTAGGATTTCAAATTAAACATTTTCGTGATGCATGATCAACCCATAATACAGTGGCATTTCCACTTTTTATCGTCATTTTCATGCAACATAAAGTTTAGCTCTAAGCCTACCGTGATATGATTAAAATCAAAAAATTTACGATTTGTAGTATCCTATTTAAAAACGTGTAATGATGGCTTGTTTTCCTCGGGAAAATCCAATCTTTATACTCAATTTATGAAATTGGATTTATTTTTGCGATTAATATTTTTTATAAATTTTTTTATCAATTTAAATCAGTGATTTTTGCACAAAAAAATTAGTTTTTTTAAAATGTAATTGCTCCTACCATCAGAACTACCCATCCGTTTTCAAAAGCTTGTATAGAAATGTTTTAGGGGAGCACCTTTAATTAGAGACCACTCTTGTCCAAATCGTTGAATGCGTTTACGAATTATTCTCCAATAAGCTGATGCATCTCATAAAAAATTTGCAATATAATTCAAAAATTCATATCTTGAAAACTAATCAGAGGAAAAATCTCATATTCGTGTTTAGGAGGCCGAAATCTATAGAAAAAAATTATTTAGAACTCTGCAGCTGACAAAAAATAAAGATTTGTAAACTGGTGTAATCTAACGGACTCCAAAATTAGTTTAATAGTAACAAAAATTTAATCAAATTATATCAAAAAACGTTGGCTTGAAAGAAATGAAAAGAATGTGTGAAGAATTGTGTGGATCTGCGCCAACATTAACATCAAAATACGATGTACAGGAAATACTGTTCCTTAAATTCGCTTCAATTACATCTGTGGATGTCGAAAGATCGTTCTCAATGTACAAAAACCTTTTACGTTGTAATAGGCAAAATTTTTTGTACGATAATTTATATCAATATTTTGTAGTTTATTGCAAAAACAATTTCAAATAAAATGTTCAAAATACAAAAACACCGTGGTACTTAGGAAACAAAGTTTAAGATTTTTTTAACTTTAATGTTAAATTAAATCATGTGATATCTTTTTCGTTCCTTAAATAATAATACCAAAATACAAAAATATATATTGCGTTTGATAAAACACGAACAATGATATGCATTTCGTCCCGATAGGTCTCTAAATAACAGCATAGCAAAAAAATATTTTTTTATGTATTAGGGTAAAAAAAAATGGTGTTCTGAAATTGTCATTGGATAATAACACTGATCGACAAGAGTTAATTTTCTTGTGCCGCATTATGTTCTTCTAATGGGTTTTGACATGGGAATTTCAAATACGAAATCAGAATTTTGCTATTAGGTATAGTTTTTTGGTTTTTTTAAAAATTAGTTTTATTTTCCATTAATAACACAATGCAATAAATTTGTGATCCCGGCTTCTAAATAGTTAATCCGTATGTGGAATTGCATGCTGTATTCAAATCTGCTCTCAGATATGTGAAAAGTAGAACGGTTTTTGAGATATCGTCAAATTTTCATTTATATTGTTTTGAAAAAAGGTCTACTAAAATGCCATTTTCTCTGGTTTTAGTTAACCGATGTTTGCAAACTAGGACAAAATTAAAAGATAATAATTTTTTTTTTCTTAAAAAAACAATAGCTGTTTAAAATTCAATCACAAAGTTATGGCAAAAACTGTTCTACTTTCCACATATCTGGGAGCAGATTTGAATTTAGCGTGAAATTGTACATTAAATTATTAAATGTCCCGGATACAGAAACTTTTGACATTTTGTGACATAGTGTAATTTGTATGGAGGCGATTACTGAAAAATTTAGTAGAAACAGGTGGCAGCATCGTTAACATGCCTGTTCGGCTGCAATTATCACCCTATTCTATTTTATTAAACCTGGGATGCAACATGTCCTTGAAAGTGAAATTTTTTCCCTCTCATTTGGATTTCTTCCATGAATGCTGCAGCGGCGTGTCCGATGAACATGATGATAGGCTCCACAAAGACATTCTATGCTATGCTTGCTGACGACTGTATTGTACGAGACTGCAAGGAGGTTCAGCATAAAATAAAGAACTAACATTGTTATGCAAAATACATATTTGATCTTTTTTATTTATCATGTTTTAAGCTCTGCTAGTATCGGTTAGTGTATTTAGAAAAGCTTCTGTTGGATCAAATAAAGTTTTCATTACATTTATGCAAAATTTATTGTAAAGCAACATGAGGGCGAAAAAAAGTCAAATTCGAATTACTAAAAAACTGTACCTGATGAAAAAAGACATAAAAACATATTTAAAATCAAGATATTAATAAAAATGTTAAATATTTTTTTATTAATTATTTTTAATTAATCGTATAATTATCCAACTTTTTTCTAGACCCATGGGTTTTTTGAAAAATTGTATTTCTTTTTTTTTTTAATTAAAGTACCAATGAGCATAAAACATGGCACTGAGGGGGTTTTGGGGTCGTTTAATTCGAAACCGGAGTAAAATTTGGTAAAAAAAACCAAAATGGCGGATACACAATGGTGGACATTTTTTTTCAAAAAAAAAATACTTGCATTTAACTGATATTGTGGCTATGGGGTTTTTGTGGTCGCCGATTACGAGTCTGAAGTTAAATTTGAAAAAAACAAAATAGCGGAAAACAAAATGCGGAAATTTTTTTTTCAAAAAATTATAGAATTCAACCGATATTCTGCCTGTGGAAGTTTTTGGGGTCGCTGGTTTCGAATCTGGAATCAAATTAAAAAAATAAAAATAAAATCGTGGATAAAAAATGGCGGTCATTTTTTCACATACTGCTGGAATTTAACTGATATTGTGCCTAAGGACGCTTTTAGGGTTGCTGATAGTAGTCAAGTTTTGAAAAAACAAAATGGCGGTTACAATATGGCGAACACTTTGTTCAGTAGAATTACAGTTTTTTTTTTTTGAAAATAATGTACGCTATTCTGTATCCGCCATTTTGTTTTTTTAAAGTCTGACTTCGGATTCGAAATCTGCGACCCCAAAAACCTCTTTGTACTATGTTTCTTGCATATCAGAAGTCTTCTTAATATTCGGACTAAATTTTTAAAATTTTGTGAATTTTTGAGCCTCTTAAAAAACCCTATTTTTTTTAAACAAATACAAAAAACTTTCTTTTGAATTATACACAATTAAAATACAATAATTGACAATTTCAATTCACAAAAAAATTATACGTTTATTTAAAAAACTAAAATCTACCGTTAGTTATAACCAGGGCAACCGGAAATATGCTACAGCATGTTTTTTTTGCAACAAGATATTCACAAATGGGTAATGTATTTACATGTTTCATGGTCCTACAAGTGTTTTGACACCTATTTGTTAGAGCATATTTTGGCATATTTTACCCATAAATTCATATTCATATTCGCCATATTCTGGTATTAGGAGCATATTTTAAAAAAAATCTCCTTTTTTAAGCAAATTTTATATTTTTTAGGGCATATTTTTGAAAAAATATCAATTTTAAAGCATATTTTATGTTTTTCACATTAATTTTTCGTTCAAGGAAGTCTGTGCACCTTTGCTTTTTTTAAGTGTAACAACCAAATCTGCTACATGTTTGCCTACTACTAATACTACTGTTAAACGTTGATAAGTCCTGTTTTTCGTGCGCATTCTTATTCAATAAGTAAACAAAACATAAAATAGAAGTGTTTTCAACCACCACCGATTACGATCCAGGACATAATGTCTAAAGCTAAACCGTTAAAATCAACAAAACTAAAGGCGCTTGTAGAAAAGTTTCCTGACTTACGAGCTGATGGTGGATTCCTCTATTGTAAAATCTGCAGCAAATTTATTGCAGCAGATCGCAGATTTTAAGTGAAGCTACATGTGGAAAGCGGCAAACATATTCAACTAAGTCATAGAAGTAAAAATTGGCAGATCAAACAATTATATTTGACAGAATGTTCCGGTAGACTCTCAAAAGAACATGATTTTCAGGAAAAACTGTGCCGAGCTTTTGTGTCTGCTGACATTCCACTTTACAAAATGAGAAATCAAAATATAAGAACACTATTTGAGGAATACACGGACTACCAATTGCCATCCGAAACAGTTCTTCGAACTAAAAATTTTAAAAATGTATACAACGTAAGCATGGACAATATACGAGCAAAACAAAAAAATCAACTAAACCCAGAAAAAATTGCATTTCACTAGACCTACCTTTTTCAAAACATGAAAATTTGGCTATATCTCAAAAACCGTTCTACTTTCCACATATGTATTTCTGAGCAGATTTGAATTCAGCGTGAAATTTTACATATGGATTAACTATTTAGAAGCCAGGATCAAAAATGTGTTGCATTGTGTAATTTATCCCAATATTTTGTAGTTAATTGCAACTTACTCAATATTCTGTATGTATTTTTTACAAAAAATACTTACAAAGACTAAATTTAAAATAATATTGTATTGTATCACAATTTACCTTAGTGTATCAAATGATACATCAAATTCGGCTAACGATCAGAAAAGTGCTGATATCTACTTCGCATGTACATGTTTGATATAATCGTAGATATATATACAGGTGATGATGTACCATTGTGCATCATTTCGTCACAAAGGGGTCTGAAGATGAACTCGTCATGGAGTTCGAAACGCGTCATCCTAGTGCGTGACACTGAATTTGACCAAAAATAACAAACAATAAAAAACCCTTTTCTGATCGTTAGCCGAATTTGATGTATCATTTGATACATTAACGTAAATTGTGATATATAATCAATACGATCGACTAAAACTAACAAACAATACAGTTTATAATATTGTTTTGTTTAAAAAGGTATTTGTTTTTTTTTTTACTTTAAATAAGAATATTTATAATTCATGTCAAAAGAAATTGTGTGATTTTAATTTTTAAGAGCATATTTTTTGTTGATTTTAAAGTCATATTTTATGATTGTAAGGGCATATTTTGCCATTTTTAGGTCATGTTTTATGCGCATAAAACGCGATTTTTAGGTCATATTTCCGGTTGCACTGGTTATAACTTACCATATTTTGCCTTAATATTTTATCTGACGAATACCCAAAGCATAAGTCAACTTTGAATGGCTACAGAATGACGTGCGCAACAGTCGGACAGACAGACAGACATGGCTCAAACAACTTAAAAAGTCATGAATCGAAGTGACTCCTTCTATGTGTTACACTTTTGGGTCGAATCAAATGATATATACCCTCCTACCCGGGCGAGGGTATAAAAAGGAATTTACTGGTCACATAAGAAATTTCGTTAAATTTCATAAATTTTCATATTTTTACAATTATTATTATTTTTACAATTGTGTGTCCGTAACACATTTTGTATTAGTCATAATTTTGAATACAATATTTTAAGTAAAGTTTCATTGAAAGAACAAATCAAATGGAATATATCGGCCAAGCCCCTCTGGCTCCTGCCATTCAAAATTACCTTTTTTTTTTTTGCAAAATTTAGATTTCTCCCATAACATACAAGCGGACAACTGGTAGACAATATCTAGAAGAAAAATAATCAGTAAATTTAAACTTTTTCCACACCCCTTCCGGTACCTTCCATACAAATGACCGAGTTCATCTTATAGTTTTACATATATGTTTTTTTTTGTATGTCATTCTTATGACATTTTGGCTCAGAAATGAATATGTCCCATATTGGCCGAAATGAAAATGAAATATTTTCGAAAAATTTATATTTCTTCCATAACTATTGAACGGATAACAGCAAGATATTTGAATTAAGTCTGTTTAATTATTCTGTAATTGTAGACAAAACCAAAACAATTGCCCTTCTCCTTTTGGTACCTCACATACAAATGACCGAAATCCACCCATTCTAAAGTCATAATTGTTTTTTTGTGAGTACACTAAATTTAGTCAAATTTTTCACATGGTAAACGTCTTACGAATAAAAATCGTAAACGTTGAGCTGCCTATGCAAATTTGACAATTTCCCCCAAAAATTAATATATAATAATCTATATATATATAAAAATGAAATGGTCCACGTATGTCATACCATCACTTGAGAACGGCTCGAGCGATTTGGCTGATTTTTTTTTTATTCGATTCGAAATTTTCCGTAGATTGTTTGTGTTGAAAAAAATCAAATCCAGGTGGCGCTAGCGTGGATTTATATCGAAAATTTGAATGCATGTACCAATTCAACTGAAATTTAGAATGGATATTCATTTGATCATGAGAAAACATTTTATGTACAAATGGACCCGGTAGATGGCGCTGGGGTCGGTTTACAATCAAAATTTTAACGAATGGGCCAATTTAACTGAAATTCAGAATCTTTGTTTGTTTGATCATCAGAAAAAATCGTATGTACAAATGGACCCGGTAGATAGCGCTACGGTGGATTTATATTGAAAATTTGAATGCATGTATCAATTTAACTGTAATTTAGTATTTTTTTTTGTGGAACCTTGAGAAAATTTTTTTTGTATAAATTGACCCGGTAGGTGTCGCTATGATGGAATTATAACTTGGCTGGGGTTGAATTATTTCGAAAATTTATATCAATTGTCCGATTTTACTTACACTTAAAATATATGATTTTTTTGGCATGAGAAAATTTTGAATGTATGTTTGGAACCAGTTGCCGGTGTTTAGCTTATGATACATTTAATTTTTGGAATGTCATTTAGTCACTTTTTTTAACATCATAGTTATTCAGAAGTCTATATATATAAAAAAGATGTACATTTTGATTTCACCATAATTGTGAAAACGGTTGAGCCCATTTGTCCCAAAATTTCAGTGAAAGTTAAGGATTGGCTGTAGATGGTCACCCAGACTGCAAAAAGGCTCAAAGAAGAATGACTAACTTTTATAATGGCGCACTTCCTACTGAATTAGAGAGCTTCACAAAGTTGTTTTTCCCATTTCAAAATTTTAGGGGACAATAACGAAAATAGGAATAACTGTTGATATCACCCAGACCATACGGTTAATGGGGTTGCTTAGCTTAATGAATGCATTTTTGGAAATTTGTACTCCTTAGGATAAAAAGGTACAATCACCCAGTACACCAACGCAGAAAGTTATATGTGACTAAAAATGTGGTTTTAGAATATATGCCTATCAATAAGTAAGTTTTCATCCCATCATGGACGACACTGCTGAACCATTTTAGCAATTCTTACAAATAAAATCTCTTAGATTTATATAGATTTATATGAAGTACAGAATATGCCCGGGAATACCTCGCCCTTATAATTTAAATATTTCAGAGGCCAAGTAATAAACCAATCGTTATTAAATTTCAACTGCACTCAACATCTTTTAAAATAATTTGGAAGCAGGACGAAGTCTGCCGGGCCAGCTAGTATATAATAAATAACGTTTAAAAGAAACCCCTCAAAACGTTGAAAAAGTACTTAACTTTTAATATTTTGTATTTAAAGGTGAAACCTAAGAAAACGAAAAATTTTCAGAAAATTAAATTTTTTAAATCTTTCTTGGAATAAAATAAAATAAAAGTCATAAAATCCTTTAAAAACATAAAAATTAAAAATGTTTACAAATATTTTATTTTACTTCCTATAACATTGATTTTTCCACATATCCCATAAGTTGGCACCTCAAAGGCGTAGAACTCTTTTCATACAATAATTTCATAGGTTGATCAATTATATTTTAAATTTTTTAATTATCTTGTTTGGTTTAAAAGTTATGATTTTTGCAACGAAAAAATGTAGCAAATGTAGCCACTGTGCGATGATGGATTTGTAACGAATACTCGATTTCGCCCTAAAGCAGCATATTCGTTTGGACTCTTCAACTAATCATTACAGAAACGTTCCATATTTTGTTCTTATTTTAAAATTTTGTCTACAATGAAAACAACGATATGTTTGACATCAATAACAAACATAAAAAAATGAGTCTGCATTTAAAAATTGAATTATTTGTTTTCGACATCATTATACAGGATAAGCAAACACTTAACATTAGCACATGCTACGACTTCAGCATTAATTTCTTTCAAACAAAATAGTTCTCAAAAAAACAAACAACTAATTCATCAAAATTCATCTTAATAATCCTATTAAGGAAATTTTCTTAAAACTGTCACAACAAAAAACATACAAGTTGTTGCAATTGTTACGAGTACCCATACATATTAGCAAAAAAGAAAATTGTGACTTCACTGGAACCCAACACTACCGCACTAATTACTATGTCACGAAGAACTCACAAGTTGATGTCACCAAGATCCTAAACCTAAAACAAACAAGAAACACAAATGTAACAAAGAAGCCAACAAAAAAACTATATAGTCATTTTTTTTTAAATGTTTTGCAAACAGATCAATTATCCTGTGCAAGGACCAATATCTTACTCTCCGTACACAATGAAAACCAAATACCTTTAAAAGGAAAAAAAGGAACTGAATTGAAAATATGTAGACATTTATTTCTTCATCCATCAAACGAAATGATAACTTACTTCCTTGTGTTGTATCGTAGCTGTGAGACGATGTGACAGTTACTTCCTTACACTTCCTGCAATGTGAATGACTGGCGTATCGTATTGAATGTTGGTGGTCTCTCTTCGATGGTATTATGACATTTGTCTGTGTGTCTGTGTGTTTTTGTTCGACCAACAAAATAACAAATTAAATCATTATTTGATATTTGTTTGGCCTAATTGTTGGGCAACACAACATTGATGCCTATGGGAAGAAGTTGTCAAGTTGGCTGTTACCTTTGCCCATGATATTCTTTAAAGGTCAATGAAAAGGCAACAGCCTCTATTCGGAGCTACCAGCAGCAGCGCCTATAAAACCCACATCATTGTAGATTTTCACATAATATGAGGACATTCTTGTTATGGCAATGTAAGTTGTTTTTTCTGTTTTTGTTAACCACAGCAGTAGATCGATCACTTCCGTTTTCCCATCCCTTTGGTGGTGCAACATTATTTGGCATAACCAACAGTGACACTACCGACACCACCACCACCACCCACTGTGTCTCCAACTGAGTGTTATAATTTCAGTTTGTGATGCGTTCGGCGTAGAGAGCAGAACGTTTTGCTTGGGGTGGTTTTATTACACGCAGCTATTTGGATGACAATTTAATTAGAGTAAATTTGTAAATTAATTACAAAATATTTTAAGAATTCCAATTTACCTGAGGTGGCAAAAAATTTCGGAATTAAATATGAATAGATAAATTGCAAGAAATTCAAATTTATCTCTAAAATTGCATAAAATTAGAGAATTCAATACATATAAAAAAAAATTGCGAAAATTGTGGTCACATTCAAATAATTAAAATTTTTGTTGATGCCTTGACACAATTCCTTTTTTTGGGGTCCCTATTTATTTTAATTTAATTCAGATGATACAATTCCTATAAATTAATGTTTGAATGTTAATTTCTAAGAGTTTTATTATTAAATGCAATTTTTTTAATTTTTTTTTGCATTATTTTATTTACAAATAAAATCATAAATTAAAAATTATATTGTGTTATTTCTTGGGACCGGCCGTGGCATAGTGGTTAGAACACGCGACTACCATGCGTGAGATCGCAGGTTCAAACCTGGCTCCAGTCATTTTAAAAAAAGAAAAAAAGAAAGAACATTTGTCGGCTCCCCTCGAATGTTGTTGACAGCAACTTCGCAGTATTAATCGTCGTGTCTAGTAAGAGCTTCTCAAACAGTGACGTTCGCATTCGTCGATAAACAAGTAGGTGCCGTTAGTTGTGAATCTAAAAATAGAAAGCGTGTTAATTCACAACAACGCGAGAAGCTATCCCATACCTCATTCATGGGGTGCAAAGGGAAATTAAGTTTTTTTTTTATTGTGTTATTTCAACAAACTACCGCTAAATATTCTTTTAAATATCTAATAGAATTCCAATTTGCCATCTGCATCATCTGTCGCCGCCCCATTATTTGACATCTTATGCGGTTGTTTCGCTAGGTAATACCTTCGAGCAAACAGCACCAAAAGATTAATGATGTGCAGGCAAATGTTGACAATGACCAAATAATACGAGTACCCTAATCTGGCATATCCCTCAGATGTAAAGTTCAACTCCTGACGTAATGTATCCGTAATGGAGATATTGTGGCACAAGTGATTGCCAAACAAAGCGCACCACAGAGCCACAGACCAAAAGCTGCAGCCGGCCGCTATGGAATTCCAAATGTAAAGGCCAAAAATGTTAAAAATACGTTCAACCGGATGCCAACGCAAATTGATGCAGGAACACAGTAAAGCCATGCCAGAGAATATAAGACCAAGGCAAAGGAACATAACACTGCATAAATGTATAGAAGATGATATGTAAGGAACATCAGAGGGGGGCGAGTGTGGAGTCAATTTTTCCAGTGACATTTTGGTGGAATTCATATAATAATGATTAAGCATCTTTGAGTTGGAAATATCGCTTTGCTCACACGGCTGTAAGTCTTCATGTTGTAGTACACGTTTCATTTCCATTTGTCGCTGCTGTGCATTCTGTTGACAGCTGTACATACAGGCACACGAGCCCAAATCACAAACCACTGTAAAGAGATTGAGAGGTATTATATTTGAAAAAAGAAGATAAATAAAATAAGATTGTAACTGTTGTATTTTACTGGACCTTTTGCCAAATTTGTATTTTATTTTTTTATTATATTACACAAAATTTCAAATGAGCTTTCGGGTCGCGAGTCATGAGCCACAAAATTTTAAATGAGCTCTCGGCTCGCGAGCCGTTTGCCCAAAAAAAGAGCTGGCTCACGAGCCAAGATATGCAAAATATTAAATAAGCTCTCAGCTCACGAGCCAAGATCCCAAACAAAGGGCTGGCTCGCGAGCCAAAAGCCACAAAATTTCAAATGGGCTCTCGAGCTTCCGAGCCAGCTCATTTTTTAGGAAAAGAGCAGCTTGCGAACCTAGTCAATAAATAAAATTCAAATGCAAGAAAATATCAAAAAGTTCTTTTATTGTACTTTTTGGTACAAAGTACTTTTTTGTACTAAAGTACTTTTTTGTACTAAAGTACTTTTTTGTACCAAAAGTATTTTTATTGGCCCAAAAGCACTTTTCTGTTGCACAAAGTACTTTTCGGCACAAAGTAATTTTTTTGTACCAAAGTACTTTTTTGTACGAAAAAATACTTTTGTTGGCCCAAAAGTACTTTTCTGTTGCACAAAGTTCTTTTATTGTACTTTTCGGTACTTTGGTACAAAAAAAGTACTTTATGCAACAGAAAAGTGCTTTTGGGTCAATAAAAGTAATTTATGGTACAAAAAAAGTACGTTAAAAGTACTTTTTGCTATAAAAAAGTACCTTCGTACAAAACAAGTACATTGTGCCGAAAAGTACATTAAAAGTACTTTTTGGGGCGATATGAAATAACTCCCAATGAAATAAGTCCCAATGAAATAAATCCCAATGAAATAAGTCCCAAAGAAAATGAAATAAGTTCCAAAAAAATTATGAAATAAATCCCAAAGAAAATGAAATAATTTCCAAACAGAAAATGAAATAAGTCCCAAATTTGGGATTTGTTTTAAATTGAAATAAATTAAACACCAAAAATATGAAATATCCCAAATTTATAAATACATATTACTTAGTAAAATATATTGCATATTTACTGAGTGTAGTCATTGATATCTTCGTGTCATATGTAGTCATTAATACCATTTCTACCATTTCTAATCTGCAATAATATCTTATTGCAATTATAACAAACGTTCTTCAGATTTTTTTATTTTTGAACTTTGATTTGCTCAGGTTTTAATAATTATTCACAATTGTTTAAAATTTTTCCTCCTCTGGTATATTTTTATTATACGTATGTACAAAAAATAATTTTTAATTACCGTTTTTACACACAACAAAGTATGAAAATTTTCGACTGCGGCGCCTCTGCTGCGATGGTCTTCGTGAGAATCCAATTATAATAGGATGATAATAATTATTTTAATAAAAAATCGCGCGCCCACGGCTTTCTTATAAGATATCATATACATTAGACCGGGTCGCGAAAAAAAATATCCAAAGTCGAGGGCAAATATTAAAGATCACCTCGAGACAACTTAAAAAAAAAATTTTTTTTCCTCCCCCACCCCCCGGAAAAACAGCCAAAATTGTTTTTTTATCACTGTTTTTTGTTTGTGGCTCAATCGTTAAATCAAAGACATCGGTGTATAGGTCTCGACGAGTACTACATTTGTTATATAGATGTCGCTGACATACGACATCATCTTGTAATGATGGCCTCATTTAGAGCAATTTCTACCCCTAAAATTTAAAAATATTTTTTCTCACAATTAAAGTCCTTTAAAAACCAAGAACATTTTGCTTTGGAAGTAGACAGTTTTATTCAAAAACAAAAAAGTTACGTATGAAAAGATGAATTTACAGCATCAACACTAATATTTTTTCCTGTTGTTTGCATTATTACAGAAAACTATTCCATACTTCATAGCGTTTGGAAAAAAAATTAAATACAAGTTATTGCATACTTTTTAGCGCAAACAGTGTTTTCAAACATGCGGATGAAGTTATTCAGCGTCACCAATATTCAAGCAACGAAATTATAAATAAAATTATATATAAAGTATTAATAATGAAATATAGACATTAATATGCACTTGTATTCTTCCCATGTAATTTGCAACACTGAACATTTGTGCAAAATTTAAGTGAATCAGCGCTTGGAATGACTAATCAAAATGAAAAATTATTGCCAAACTAGAAAGTAGTGAACGGACCTTGAGTCGCGCCAATATTTGCTGTAATTACATACATATCTTTGCTCTTTTTGGGATTTTATTTGTAATAAAAATTATATTTCGTCGGTAACTAGATTAAAAATAAATTATCTCGAGGAAATTTTAAATTTTTTTTCGATGTCGTTAAGACTTATGCAACAATTTGAGCTACAAAGTATAGAATCATTTTTATAAAAATTTTGTATCAGCGCTATAAAGTATGGAATAATTTGTGATAATAATGCAAACAACATAAAAAAATGTTTTTGTTGATGCTGTAAATACATCTTATCATTCGTAACTTTTTAGTTTTTGAATAAAACTGTATACTTCCAATGCAAAATGTTCTTGGTTTTTAAAGGGCTTTAATCCTAGAAAAAAATATTTTTAAATTTTATTGGTAGAAGTTGCTCTAAATGAGACCATCATTACAAGATGATGTCGTATGTCAGCGACATCTATAGGACAAATGTAGTACTCGTCGAGACCTATACAACGATGTCTTTGATTTAACAAACAAACAAAAAACAGTGATAAAATAACGATTTTGGCTGTTTTTCCGGGGGTGGGGGAGGAAAAAAAAATTTTTTTTTGAAGTTGTCTCGAGGTGATCTTTAATATTTGCCCTCGACTTTGGAGAAAAAAAATTTTTGTATGGGGACCGACCCGGTCTAATATACATACATGTTTTTTGCTCCCTTATACAATTTTTATACAATAAATAATATGAACATTTTACATAAAAATCATATGATTTTCCCTAAATACATTATTTATTATTATAATTACTAATTCAAATACCAATACAGATTTTTAAATACAGAAAAGTTGAAGAATTAAAAAATACATTGGTCACTTTTATAATAATATACATATATACAAATAAATCAATACGTGCTCATTCTAGGTTAACTATATTGTTATTTTTTTCCATAAAACTCAAATTAAACTTAGTGTTATATATTTTTCGCTAATAAAGTAAATCCCAAAAATTACCAATATAGAATGAAATAAAACCCCAAAAAAAATTGTTTGGGACTTATTTCATTTAAATTTTTTTGGGAATTAAAATTTGATGAAATAAATCCCAAACAATAAATGAAATAAATTCCAAAAATTATGAAATAAAGTTATTTCACATGAAATAAATCCCAAAATATATGGGAATTTGTTGGGACTTATTTCATTTTTTTTTCTGGGACTTATTTCATTGGGAGTTATTTCATAGTACCCTTTTTGGCACAAAAAAATACATTTTGCCGAAAAGAACATTACAATATATTTTAAGAGCTAGGGAATTTGATACACAAATAGTACTCGGCAATACGAATATGAATACGCGGACGAAATTTAAATTTTGGAACAGTGGGCGGAGGGAGAGTGTGATTTTAAACTACGGCTGCAATCGTATAAACAAACCCTAATAAGGGAGGAATTTGTATGGGAGATGGGAGTAGTTTTGACTGATCTTGCTCATCTTCAAAGTGAACCTCCGCTTTACGGATAGAAGTTCGCATTCCAAATTTCAGCCCGATATCTATTAAACTTCTTCTGTAATCGCGGGGACAGACAGACAAACACAGCTTAGCGTATATAAGCTCGCTTAACGAATTTCAGCTCGATTGCTCCTTAATTACTGCTGTAATCGCAGGGACAGACTCCCTATAAGGGGCAATTTGTATGGAAGTTGAAACTAGTTTTTGACCTATCGGACTCATCTTAGAACTCAATTTGTGCTTAGAGTAGAGAAGCTTGCATACAACATTAACGCTTGATTGCTTATAAACTATGACTGTAATCGCAGAGACATACTTCCTAAAAGGAGCAAATTGACTGGGAGGTGGGAGTAGTTTTTGACAGATCTTGCTCATCTTAGAACTTAACCTCCGCTTGGAGTATATAATCCTGTATTACAAATTTCAGCTCGATATCTCATAAACTACGGCAGTAATCCGGGGGACGTACAGACAGACAGTCACCTTTAAATCGACTATGATTTCGATGCTGAGATTTTAATGCCAAAAAAGGCCAGGTAAAAGTCTTTAGCCCAACAGTTGGAAAATTTAGTCTTCATACTGACACATTGCCAAATGGAATTCGGCAGATTTCTCTAGCAGCACACGATTTGACTACAAAAACATTCATTCTCTCCCGATCAAGATACGAGAAATCAAATAGATCACGTGGTAATCGATAAAAGGCACGCGTCGAGTGTCTTTAATGTACTAGTGAACAGGGGTGCGAACATCAACTCGGATCACCACCTCACTGCAATGAAGGTGCATACTAGGCTAAGCAGTGTAAAAACTCCGCGCAACTAGGCACAGAGAAAGCTGAACATCGGTATACTGCAGACCACGGAGATAGCCAACACCTATCCCAACCAAGCCAATGGAAACGCCAATGGAAACGCGAGCTGTTCATGAACAGTACAGGGAGAAGAGGCGGGAGGCGACTCGACTCTTTAGATGAAAAAATAGAGAGCTAAAGAAGCAGAATAATGGGTGCACTGAAGAATACAAAACATAGGTGAAGCCCGAAAATTCTACCAGACGATAAATAACACAGGGGAACAAAATTGAACTTTTTGAGTGTTGTTTGGAATTCGATAGCTGTTTTTTACTAATTTGGGGTCGCTGATTTCAAATCTAATCTCCATTTTTCTCCATCAGCTCGAATTTTTAAGTTACAGGTACTAATCGTATTTTCGACTTTTTTCCAAAAAAATAAAGTTCAAAAAATCATAATTTTTTTTTCATAAGCCGGATTTTAAAATTTTATTTTTTTATTAAAGATATCGTTGTTACCTTTGAAAAAAATCAAATTTTTTAATATTACAAAAAAAAATGACTGAGTAAAGGCTGTTTTATTAAAAAAAAAAAAAAAAATACACAAAAAATTACACATTTTAATTTTCTTCACGCTGAAAGTTAATCGGTTGGGGGCAAATTGTTATTTTTATTAGCTTTATTGAATATCATATTAAGATAGCTTTCTAAAACATGTATGTACATAATAATCGATTGAAAATTGAATGAATTATGTTAAATTCGGTGATAACAGATTTTTCGCAATTTTTTGTTTTTACCCAAAAAAAAATTAAAATTTTGTATTTTTAAAAATCATGACAAATTTGCAAATTTATTTATAGTTTAATTTTTAGTTTTGCCTCCTATTACAATATTAATTAACAGACCAAATTTAATTAATCGGCAGGTTTCAATTTGGAATTTAAGGAAGATATATTAATTTTCCAAAAATAGGTAATTTTGTATGGGAGGTACCAGAAGGGGTGATCCGATACAGTGCAAATTCATTCCAGATTTATATTTTCATAACCGTAAAACTTCCGCATAGTTTGACTGAATTCAGTGTACTCACAAAAAAGATATGTATGTAAGACTATTGGGGTGAGTTCGGTCATTTGTATGGGAGGTACCAGAAGGGGTATGGCAACGGTTTCGGTTTTTTTAGGGTTTGTCTACTTTTGCAAGATAAATAAACTGACCAAATTTCAATATCCTCCGGTAGTCTGTTTGGCAGCTATCGAAGATATATTAATTATCCAAAAATAGGTAATTTTGTATGGGAGGTACCAGAAGGGGTGGGGCTATTCCGCCCATTTACAATCCCATAAGTTCGTTTCGAAAAATATTAATACTGATAAATTTTCATAACGATCCGTTAAGGTTTGCTCGAGTTGCACTTTCACAAACATATTAATAAATGTTATTTTTGTATGGAAATCGTGATTTTTGTAAATTTAGTTATCTCAGTAAATTGTTGACAAAATCAAAAGTTGTGCAGATATTTCAATGAAATAAAGCTCATTTGATTCACACTATATTAAACTAAATGTTTTAAGACAAACACTGTGATTTTTGTTGCAATAATTTTTTTTATGAATTTTTAAAAAAAAAAATTTTTTTTTTTTTGTAAATTTTTTCTTTTATTTTTTAAAACTACAACGATATCTCTGAAACTACTAAGCCAAATTAAAAACAATGTAGGCACGGATTAAAGATAATTTTGTTGACGAGTTTAAGTTTTTTTTTTTAATTGAATATGGTGAACCGTTTTCAAGTTATTTAAATATTTGTAGTGGAAGTGCCTTAGTTATGGACATAACGGTATATCGCGAAAAGTCGAGCTGATACAAAAAAACTAAGTGCAGATTTGGATTCAGCGTCCCAAATTACCTTTAAAACAATATTCAGTTCTTAAACAACAAATACCTTGTTCCCTTGTGTAATAGGTTACATGAAACAGGTCTTCTTTCCTGTAAAGACAAGGATGGTCATCTTGTTACTGTTTGCGAGAGCGTACTGAGTATATGGAAGGAACACTTCTTGATGTCTGGAAACACGGTTGCTGAAGACTGTGTATCGATCCGAGGCGATAACATGGAGTGTCCCCTTCCGTGGAATTAGCATATAAGATCCTCTCTAGCATACTGTGTAAACGTCTAAAGCCGATTGAGAAAAACCTTATTGAACCTTATCAGTGCGCCTTTGGACCAGGCAAATCCACGACGGATCAGATATTTACACTACGGCAGATTCTGGAGAAAACCCATGAGAAGCAAATCGACACTTACCACCTCTTTGTTGATAACAAAGTTGCCTTCGACAGTCCCATCAGGTATTGACTATACGAAGCCATGTCGGAGTTTGGTATCCCTGCGAAGATAACTCGTCTCTGACGGTGTATCCTTACGAATACCAAATCCTCTCTTCATATTGGCAAGGATCCATCTGCGCCATTCAATACGATGAGAGGCCTTAGATAGGGTGATTGTTTGTCGTGCATACAGTTCAACATAGTCATGGAGAAGGTGTTAAGGAAAGCAGCGGTTAACATGTCTGGCAACGTATTTAATAAGAGCCACATGCTGCTCGCATATGGCGATGATATCGACATTATCGGTCGGAGATGCGAGAGGTAACAGCTGTTCTCATCCGTGGAAAGGGAGTCAGCGAAAATGGGTTTGGCATTGAATGAGAACAAGACGAAGTTAATGGCATAATCGAACAAAGTATTCATCCGTTGGGGACGCAGAGTAAACGTTGAAAACTATTGCTTTGAGGTAGTGGATGAATTTATCTACCTTGGATCCGCCATGAACAAAGACAACAGTGTCAGCCTAGAAATAAAACGGAGAATAGTGCTCGCCAACAGGTGTTTCTTTGCGCGAGCACTTTATAAACACCACCCTATCATGAATCACTAAAGTCCAACTATACCAGTTACTAATTTTACCGGTCCTGCTGTATGCTTTCGAATCTTGGGTGCTTACATAGCCGGATGCAGCTCATCTGGCGGTGTTTGAGAGAAAAATACTCCGCAAAATATATGGATCCATTCAGGACTCGGATGAACCATGAGCTGTACGAGTTATGCCACGACATTAATGTGGTCAAGCGAATCAAAGTACAAAGATTACGCTGACTAGGCCATGTCGTGAGAATGTATGAGGAAACTCCAACTCTATTACCTTAAGTTCGATGTCAGGAGCATCCTTAAACCATACGCTGGGTGGACCAAAAGTCCGTTTACATTAAAACCGTCGGGAGGGGCGTAAAGTTTACTACATTCAAGAGCAGCCAATAGGAATTCAGTGCAATGGCGTCATTCAGCGAAGCACAGCATGCTTTCTGTGTACGCAAGTACTAACGAAATAACGATTCTTCTATACTACACTAAGCAACGAAAATTAAAGTCTCATTACAACAAACAATTGATTTAAAAAAAAGGGTGCAGAGGTTTAAGAAACAGCTTTAACAATGAGTCAACCACGATCCAACAACTATTAGAGTTCCAAAAAAAATATTGTGAGCGTGGCGAAAACCGCGGATTTGGGGTTTTCTACATAACATTGTTATTTGTAATCCGGCTATCAAAATATATATTATTAACAAGAGCTTTGGTAAGGATTTGGAGACTTGATAAAGTCTAAGTAACATTTCTAAATCTTTAGTAAAATGAAATTGTCGTTTGATGGTTAATATATAATTGTATATATGTTATCAATTTTGTAGGACCATTTTAGTTACGAGCTATCATGCAGAATTAAGTTTTCATGTATAAACACATAAACAGTAACTCTCATATCAAACCAAATTGTTTTAAAATCGCTTAATAAATTGTGTGAAAAAGTTCAGTTTCATATGCTGCCGTTTTCTATATGAACCTGTAGCCACTTGAGTTATGTCATTATGTTTTTCTTACACTTCACCTAGAGCTGACGCAATACTGTCTCCCACAACAATTACAATCTTTTACAGTTTACCAACTTACGTGTTAATCTAAAATTCAGCGTCGAAGCCAACTGTTGTCTTTCCACAGTGCCATAGAATAAACCATAATTCACATTACTCTGTAAGCGTTTCGATAGAACCGCAGTAGCTTCTATCTAAAAAAAAAACAAATTAAATAACCACTGCTACTGATAACGCACATCGTTGTAGACATTTCCATATTCTTGACCTTACCCAATGTTCAGTGGCCACTGCAAGTATTATCAATATAAAGGCCAAGGCTGAGATCGCCGTAACGGCCACAACAAAATTATATTGATTCATATGGTAGGCGTCGTTCGTTACTGTTTTCATTCAAGTGGTTGTGTTTAACTTAGAAATATTTTAACAAATGATATCTTTTTGACTGATGTAGAAAGAATTTGTTTTTTTTTTCTCTAGAAGACAACCCGAGCACAGTCACGAATTTTGGTCATATCTTATCTAAGGAGAATACAATAATAGGGCCAATTGATAAAAATCAATTACTCTTTTACAGGTTGACGGTGGGTTGGTACGATGACTTGACATTGCTGTGATTTAAGAAAAATAAAACAAATTTGTTATTATTGTTGTTGCAAAAAAAAAATGGAAAAGTTTACCTATGTCATGGATGTATTTGACTAGATACGAAGCTTAGGTGATGACTACCTATCAGTGCGACACTTAGAATTGAATATTTATTTATGATAGAAAATTGTAATAAATAGATTTTTTATTTTATGTAAAAATTTTCATTAAATAATAAAATTTCTATTTAATTTAAAATCCCCCACCAATTTTAAAGCAATTTAACTCTTGTGAAATAAATATTACTTGTGATATTAAAATTGAGACCCCATACTTCTTATACGATCGAATGAAATTCTTCTGTAACTATATTGTATATATCGCACACATTCTACTAATGAGGCAAACGGTCTATTAAAAGAGATAAGCTTACTTTTTGTTGTACATTGGTGCCAAAAAATAGAACCAAAAAACTTATCTAAAATTAGTAAAAAAACAAAAACAAAAAACTGTGAGACTCACCAATGATTGGAACATTGGGTTTTCATAGGAAAGAAGTATGTAGTTAACTTATCCATATCTTATACTTTAATTTTAAGTTGAGTTAAGATGAGCTACAAATTCAATACTAAGATGTTTTCCACCAACCAGGCACAACGAAAGCTGGACATCGGTAAACCGCGGACCACAGAGGTAGCCGACGCCTACTTCAACCACCAAACTCAACTGCTGCGGAATGCTCCAACCCCTAATAATACAGCCTCGCAGTGGCAAAATATAGCCGACTCCCGTTCTAAGGAGAAGCGTACTTGGGTACTCAAAGCCGTCTCAAGAAGATGCCTGGTACGATAATAAATGCCACAATGCCAAGAGAGAGACGGTTGCTGCATACAGGACGAAATTGCAGCCAATGGCAACGCGTGCTGTTAGTGAACGGCACAGGGAGAAGAGACAACAGGCAACTCGTCTTTTTAGAAGAAAAAAGAAGGAGCTAAAGAAGAGGCAGGATGAATGCACTGAGTTGCTCCGAAGTAGAGGGGAAGCCCGAAAATTCTACAAGAGAGTTAAAGCGAGAATGCGTGGAACAGGCTTACCCTCCTGCAAGGACAGCGATGGTCAGCTAGTGACGGACCCGGATAACGTTCTGAAGATATGGAGAGATCACTTTAGAAATTTACTGGATACTGACACCACTCCAGAAGACCCCGCTCCAATCCATGACGATGGTATTAGCTGTTCACCTCCGAGCCAGAGCGAGATACGTATGGCCATCTCCCGTCTTAAAAACAACAAAGCTGTTGGAGCCGATGGTTTCCCTGCTGAATGGTTTAAAGCTGGCGGGGAAGAGCTGATTAGGAACATGCATCAGCTCATGGAGAACATCTGGCAAGAGGAGAGCATGCCCGGGGAATGGAGTCTCAGTCTGTTATGTCCCATATACAAGAAAGGAGATCGTAGTGAATGTAAGAACTACCGTGGAATAAGTATATTACCAAATGCGTACAAGTTCCTTTCAAGCATATTGTGTGAACGTCTAAATCCAATTGTAGAAAAACTAATTGGACCATATCAGTGCGGCTTTAGACCTGGCAAATCTACGACGGAACAAATATTCAACCCATGAAAAGCAGATCGACACCTACCACCTCTTTGTCGACTACAAAGCTGCCTTCGACTCTCCGATAAGGAATAGGCTTTATGAGGCCATGTCTGAGTTTGGTATTCCTGCAAAGCTGATTCGACTTTGCAGATGTACCTTGGACAACACCAAATCCTCGGTTAAGATTGGTAAAGATCAGTCTAAACGATTCAACACGGAAAGAGGTCTCAGGCAGGGCGATAGCCTGTCCTGTACACTATTTAATATAGTTATGGAGAAGGTGATGAGAGAGGCTGGTGTCAACATGTCTGGCACCATATTCCACAAGAGCCACATGCCACTAACCTATGCCGATGATATATGGCCGAAATCTGCGGAATGTTACTGCAGTTTTCTCATCACTAGAAAAGGAGTCAGCAAAAATGGGTTTTAGCGGTCAACGAGGACAAAACAAAAATAATGATTTCGACGAACAAAGAGTCCTCTCGATGGGGACGCACCGTGAACGTTGACAATTATTGTTTTGAGGTAGTCGACGAATTTACCTACCTCGGATCTTCCGTCAACAAGAAAAATAATGTCAGCCAAGAAATTAAACGGAGAATAGTGCTAGCCAATAGATGTTTCTACGGACTTCGGCAGCACTTTAGTAACACCACCTTCTTTCGGAATACTAAGAAACATGCTATACCAGGTGCTTATCTTACCTGTTCTGTTGTATGCTGCCGAATCATGGGTGCTTACTACAACGGACATACAAAACCTGAGAGTATTCGAGAGTAAAGTACTCCGAAAAATATATGGAGTTTCACCATCGGATGAACCTTGAGCTGTATGAGCTTTAACACGACATCGACGTAGCTAAAAGAGTCAGAATCCAACGACTTCGATGGCTGGGACATGTTGCCAGGATGGATGTAAATGCTCCAGCGAGAAAGATGTTTGAAGGCGAACCTAAAGGACGGCGCAGAGCAGGGAGACCCAAACTCCGTTGGAAGGACCAAGTGGTAGGCGATGTGCCATCATCTGGTAGGAGTAACTGGAGAACACACGCAGAAGACCGAAGCGTGTGGAATTCTTTATTACTTCAGGCCTCAAATTTTATGAACTACGTAAGACATTTAGTTTTAGGCCGTGCCAGTGTATTTTAATTTTTTTATTTTATTTACTTACAATGAATGTGTGAAAATATGTAATCACTAAATCAAAATTTAAAGTATGATTACAATAAAAGTACTGTTTGGTACAATTTAAGTAATTTCTGACGCACTTGAAATACTTGTTGGTACAACAAACGTACCTTTGGTACAATTGAAGTACAACGCTTACGCTGGCTAGGCCATGTTGTGAGGATGGTTGAGAAAACTCCAGCGCTATCAAGACATCGAAGGACGGTGCAAATGAGGGAAACTGCGACTACGTTGGAAGAACCAGGTGGAGAAATCACTGACGCTGCTTGGTAGGACTGACTAGAAACAGTGAGCACAAGATCGAAGCGAATGGAAATCTCTTATCACTTCGGCTCCAACTTGGACACTAAGATATAAATACATATGTTGTCAAGTTGTTTTTAAGGCTAAATATTATTTTTCCAAAAATACGTAATTTTGTATGGGAGGTACCAAAGGGTTTGGCCGATATAGTTCATATCCATTCCTGACTTAAATTGTTAATAAGCGTAAATTTGTCGCAAAATATACCTGAATGCTGCAGTGTACTTACAAAAAAGATATGATTTCGATGTGGGTGATTTCGGTCATTTGTAGGTGAGGTAGCAGAAGGGGTGTGGCAAACGTTTTGATTTTCAGATGCTCTGTCTACTATGGTATACACCCTCATCTCTTTGGTGGGGGCACACAAATATTAAAATCTGTTTAGCACCCTTGGATACTAGAGTGATTTAAAATACCAAATGTACGGTATCCTTAGAAACTTACCGACTTCTTTCCTTTTTACATAGCGTGAGATTGAGAGGTAAGGCCTTACATCGCCCTTCTTATAAGAAGGCTTTATGGAAGACATGAAGAAATTATAAATGATAAAAAACTAAGCAGTGCACCCCTTAAATGACTTAGATTCATTGAGAACGCAGGTTATTTTTAGTCATTTCTCAGTTGTAATCACTAAATCAAAATTTAAATTATGATTACATTAAAAGAACTGTTTACTACAGTTTAAGTAATTTCTGCTATATACTTGAAATACATGTTGGTACAACAAACGTACTTTTGGTACAATTAAAGTACTTTTTAGTATAATAAAAGTACTTTTTATTGCAATTAAATGACTTTTGGTACAATAAAAATAGTTTCTAATAAAAAAAGGACTTCTTGACATTTTTGGTAGAATAGAAATACTTTTTGGTACAATTTAAGTAATTTTCTGTAAAATTATAGTACTTTCTAGTACAATAAAAGTACTTGTTTGTGGAACTGAAGTACCCAATATTAAAAATTTAACCTATTATAACATGTGTCACGCAATTGCGCAATTGGTCGTCAACATTTTGGGGGTGTCCACCGCAAACGAATTAAGGACCATGATTTAAGGATATGCACCTGGAATGTTAGAACACTGTCTAGACCAAGTGCCTCCATCCATATGGCGGAAGTTCTCGAAGAATACAAGGCTGACATAACCGCTTTACTGGAAATCCGGTGGACGGGACACGGGTGCTCGCGCATGAAGACGTGCGACATCTACTATAGTGACCATGCGGATAAGTATGAGTTTGGATGTGAATTTGTGGTTGGCAAGATACTGCAACATCTTGTTCTAGGTTCAACCTGGTGTGTGAACGTATAGCCACCATAAGAGTCAAAACAAAGTTTTTCCACATAACACTATATGTGTCCATGCTCCTACAGAAGAGAAAAGAAAAGATGAGGACAAAGACGAGTTCTACAAGAGCCTAGAAAATGTACATGACCGTAGCCCGAGCCATGACATTAAAATTGTCCTAGGCGATTTTAATGCTAAAATAGGCAGAGATACCGCATTTGAGCCTACCATCGGAAAATTCAGTCTGCACACCGAAAAGTCGAACAATATATAAAAGGCAACATTTTTATCTCTAGATCAATTGACGAGGAATCAGATAGATCACGTCGTAGTCGATGGAAGGCACGCATCGAGTGTTCTAGACGAACGACTAAGGTACGCACAAGGCTAAGCATGGCGAAAAACGTACGTAACCAGGCACAACGAAAGCTGGACATCGGTAAACCGCGAACCACAGAGGTAGCCGACTCCAACCACCTAACTCAACAGCTGCGGAATGCTCCAACCCCTGATAATACAGCCTCGCAGTGGCAAAATATAGCCGACTGCTTAGAACGGGCTGCGAGAAGCGTACTTGGGTACTCAAAGCCGTCTCAAGAAGATGCCTGGTACGATAATAAATGTCGCAATGCCACGAGTGAGACGGTTGCTGCATACAGGACGCAATTGCAGCCAATGCCAACGCGTGCTGTTCGTGAACGGCACAGAGAGAAGGGACGAGAGACAACTTGTCTTTTTCTACGGAAGAAAAAGTAGCTAAAGAAGAGGCAGGATGAGTGCACTGAGTTGCTCCGAAGTAGAGGGGAAGCCCGAAAATTCTACAAGAGAGTTAAAGCGAGAATGCGTGGAACAGGCTTACCCTCCTGCAAGGACAGCGATGGTCAGCTAGTGACGGACCCGGATAACGTTCTGAAGATATGGAGAGATCACTTTAGAAATTTACTGGATACTGACACCACTCCAGAAGACTCCGCTCCAATCCATGACGATGGTATTAACTGTCCACCTCCGCGCCAGAGCGAGATACGTATGGCCATCTCCCGCCTTAAAAACAACAAAGCTGCTGGAGCCGATGGTCTCCCTGCTGAATTGTTTAAGGCTGGCGGGGAGGAGCTGATTAGGAGCATGCATCAGCTCATGGAGAACATCTGGCAAGAGGAGAGCATGCCCGGGGATTGGAGTCTCAGTCTGTTATGTCCCATATACAAGAAAGAAGATCGTAGTGAAAGTAAGAATTACCGTGGAATAAGCCCATTACCAATTGCGTACAAGGTCCTTTCAAGCATATTGTGTGAACGTCAAAAGCCAATTGTAGAAAAACTAATTGGACCATATCAGTGCGGCTTTAGACCTGGCAAATCTACGACGGATCAAATATTCACCTTACGACAGATCCCGGAAAAAACCCATGAAAAACAGATCGACACCTACCACCTCTTTGTCGACTACAAAGCTGCCTTCGACTCTCCGATAAGGAATAGGCTTTATGAGACCATGTCTGAGTTTGGTATTCCTGCAAAGCTGATTCGACTTTGCAAATGTACCTTAGACAACACCAAATCCTCGGTTAAGATTGGTACACTATTTAATATAGTTATGGAGAAGGTGATGAGAGAGGCTGGTGTCAACATGTCTGGCACCATATTCCACAAGAACCACATGCCACTAGCCTATGCCGATGGCCGAACTCTGTGGGATGTTACTGCAGTTTTCTCATCACTAGAAAAGGAGTCAGCAAAAACGGGTTTAGCGATCAACGAGGACAAAACAAAAATAATGATTTCGACGAACAAAGAGTCCTCTCGATGGGGACGCACCGTGAACGTTGACAATTATTGTTTTGAGGTAGTCGACGAATTTACCTACCTCGGATCTTCCGTCAACAAGAAAAATAATGTCAGCCAAGAAATTAAACGGAGAATAGTGCTAGCCAATAGATGTTTCTACGGACTTCGGCAGCACTTTAGTAACACTACCTTATCTCGGAATACTCAGAAAGAGCTATACCAGGTGCTAATCTTTCCCGTTCTGTTGTATGCTGCCGAATCATGGGTGCTTACTACAACGGACATACAAAACCTTGGAGTATCTGAGAGAAAAGTACTCCGAAAAATATATGGACCTATCTGTGTCCTCCAGCGAGAAGGTGTTTGAAGGCGAACCTGAAGGACGGAGTTTGAAAACAAATTGTTGGTATACATATCGCTCATTTTGTGCAAGACCGGCATATCTCAAAAAATCGATTTGGAGATTAATGCGTTTAAAGTTTTTATTTTACTCCCACCTTGCATAGAATAGTGGAAATCAAATACCTCTCAAGCCGAGTTTTTAAAAAATATTAATATGAATATTTAACACAACATGAAGTATGACATAACGAACAATTCTACATCATTAATACAAAAATCACGTTTTTTGAGTTATGCCGGTCTTGCACCAACTGAGCGATATGTCTATGTGTATTTTTTGGGCCTGCAACAACAAGTCTTCAGGTAATTTAATATATTTATATTTAATAAATAATTACGATAAATTTGCTCACAGGAAAATAGAAACTGTCATATGTGATAAAAAAATATATTTCGTATTATCTTCGTTACTATAGAGATTACCGTTATAATAGTTTACCCCTCAGTTTCGTTATTTCGAAGTTTCACTGTATCATGAAATGGCTGTAATTGATTCAGTGCGGAATTTTACTTATGATAGGAGGAGTTAATTCATTAATTGAAGATATGAATCAACATTGACTGTGAATGAGTCAGACGATCAGGCAAAATGCAAAGAGAGCACAATATCATACAACACAGCAGTCATTTTCATATCAATATAATGGTGAATTGATAAAAACATCAGTTCAGTTCATCAGTCACAAAAAAAAATAATTATGATTAAATTGCAGAAATATTCACTAGAAGTTAAGTGTTACAATTTTAGTTGATATGAAATGTACATCACTCTGAATGTAAGGGTGTAATTAGCTTTGAAGATAATTTTAACTTATTAAACTTGATCACAATTCCTTAGTTTTTAATAATACAAAAATGTATATAAAAATACATACATATTGAATAAATTTTAAGAATTAAAAAAAAACAAAATTATTAAATTCATTACAAATACCATGTCACTTGTATGAATGAAATTAAATGAATCTCCTTCGTCATACGTACGCCCCACAAACAACAGCATCTGCGGCACAAATGTCACTAATTACAACTGGATAAATAAACATTAAAAACAACACATTACCACATTCATTCAAACTTAATTACAAAATTCATTTATTATCATATATAATAAAAAAAACTTAACATTTTAATATGACTTAAATACCATTAAAGAGGTCAATTGTTCAAAACAAACATTGATAAATAAAAAAATTCACTTCTTAATGGTACTTTTTTGTTGTAAAGTTCTGAGTGGGTCTGTTGTTAAATACGAGTTGATAAAAATCATGGAAATATAAATGCAGATTAGGAAAGAGTACATATAAAAATACAAATAGTATACTAAAATGCATGCTTAATAAGTAAAGTATAGATATTTTCGTATATAGTTTAGAGCTTATATGTATAAGATTTCCTAAAATAGTATCGTAAGTATATGATTAATTCTTTTTTTTAATCACAAAGAATACTTAAAGCAAAAGGCAAACAATAGGCAATTTTCTTTTTGGAATAATGCGAAATACACATGTAGTGAAATATTTATACAACAAATAAATAAATCTCATTGTTTTTTCTTGAGTAGATATGCATGTAGCAAGCTAGCTAGCTATACGCAGCAGCATTGCTTGGTGCTTCAGTTGTTTTTCCGATGTTGTTGTTGTTGTTATTATTATTGTTGTAGTTGTGTTTTCATACGCTTCAATACAACATTATAGCACTTTGATTTTTCTCCTCACTTGGTGGCTCCAAACGTTGACGATCTCGTTGCTCGCAGTGCTTGGCATAAAGTAATATGGTTATATTAATTAAAACGACTAGTGTTGATATGATGACCATGTAAAAGCTATAACCAAGCGATGCTAAACCATGACTATACCAACTTTGCTTGTGATCAGACACAGCCAAAACGTTGTGCTGCAAATACTGGAAGAACTGTACAAGCCAACAGATAAAGGCTACCACTTGGGATGCAGCCGAAGAAATATTAGAAGCAATGAGAATTAACATTGTGCCAGGTTTTTTGGCAGCGGAGGCAGCTTTTAAGACGGCAGCAATGGCAGATATGGCACAGCTAAGTAGGCCAATGCCGGTACCTAAGGCCGTGATGAGCCAAAGCCAAAAGTTCATGGTATCAGGTTCGGTTTGAATGAAAGTGTATACTGGAAACAGAAAAAGAATTAGTAGAGGAGATAGGGAATTATAAGGTGAAATGCTTACCATCCACGGGGTGACTACGTGTGCCAAAACCGGGATTCAAATCTTTATTGCCGTAAAATAAGCCATAATTCACTTCGCCATTTGATTTCTGCAAATGTGTTGTACAATAAAAGAATAGTAATTATTTAATATTGATTTTATTTATATAGATGTGAAAAAAAATTCTACCACATAGAGAATGTTTAAAAAAAAATGTAATAACTAAAACAAATAAATTTTAAAAAAAAAAGTGTGGTGTAGATTTATAGTGATCCAAACAAGTTGTACTTTTTATTGTTTTTAAGATTCCTGGAGATGCAATCTAATGAATAGCGAAATATCGAAATATATTTACAAATGTTTAAAAAACAACGATCTAGAGCCCGACTCATTCTAAATATTATAAATACATTTTTTTATTTTATTTCTTTTTTTAAGAAAACCCCCAAACACAAAATTCTATTGAAAACTAGGTAGTAACATAGTTACAGTAAAAACTCTAGCGGACAAATATTTGAAAACTTAGTTTTATGTAACATAAAAATAATTTGTAAACTTAAATATACGAATATCAATGGAGGTTTGTATTTTCAATATTAAATGTAATATTTGAGTTTAAATTGACTTTCAATTAGAAACGGTGTATACAAATAAAGCAGACAACCGGAAATCTTATGTGTTTTGAATTCTAAATGGTAAACATATTTCAATTTTAATTGATGTATGTATTTTGAATTTAAATTGAATTGAAATGATCTTTAATGTGATAACCCACACTTTAATAACATATCGGCCCTAAGAGAAATCTATTCTTTAGTTATTCGAGGTTCTAAAAGCGATTATGTAATATTAAGATTTCTTTCGATAAATAGGTGATTTACCCCTATATTCTGAATTCCGAAACAGGTTTAAATCATTAATCTTATAATCTAAAAGTAATACTACCTATATTGAAATAAATATACCGGCAATTCCATTGGGACGGGTGTGAACATGTAACTCACATTTTTGATTATAATTCATAAATAAAAAATTTATTATTAAAAAAAATTGCTGTGATTACTAAGAATGTTAAGTTTTAAAACGTTTAGTAACAGGTAGACACTAAAAGAACTTGATTTTTGCTCAGAATGTCTATTAGAATACAACGACGGATGTGACCTTAGGAATTTGAGCTTTTACAAAATTTTGTCTTTCAGGCTAAATTCTGTAAAATGTTCCATAGAAAGTCCACAGTTATTGTGATCTACGTAATTGTTTATATTGTTTTTATTGTGTTTAGTACCCGCTGTTAGCAAAAAACTACTTTTTCTTAAAAAAAAAACCTTTTTGAAAAAAAAAGACCGGTCTGCCTTTATTTTACGACGGGTGTGACTTTGTAAAATAAACTCAAGAAGTATGAAGAAATTAAAGCATTTATAGAGTTCAAAAATATAACAAACATAAAGGCAAACATATAAGGAAATATATTTATTATAAATTTTAAGAAAATTTTTCTAATTTCCCTCCTAACATTTTTCCCAAACATACGTGGGCCCATCTTCAGCCCCTAAGGGAGCTTTCATACAAAAATTAATTTTTATAAAATTTGCGTTGGGATCTAACGTTGAGCGTTGGGATCTAACTGCCCTAAAGCAGTCCCTTGGGGAGTCAAATGTATGACCGACCCCCAATATGTTTGCAATCACAACAGTTTCTCCAAACACATCTACCCCCTTAAGGTGGTTTCCATACATTATTTTTAAAATTACCTCCAGCCTCTCCCATGGTGCATTCTAAAAGGGTAAATTGTATGGCCGACCCACACTAGTATTTCACTCCTAACAGTTTTTTCTTTAACATGGCCAGTAGCAAAAAATTTCATGTCAATCATATTTAAGAAAACCCAAACATTTGGTTTGTTATGGCTTATGGCAGTCTTATTTTTTTTACCCAGGGACGGGTGTGACCAAATGTTTTCGCTAACTAAATGTAAATGTTCAAAAAATTACACTACATTATTAATTGCACTTACATTGTTATTCTTGGAATGTTTAATGTATCATGTAAAGTAACAACTTTATCAAAATTTTGTCACATTTACAAGGACGGGTGTGACACAAAATTCGTAAATTTTTATTTACACATAAAACTTATTATAAAACATAAAAACAAACAAAGCCGAAACCTTATGAGAAAGCAAACAGAAGTTTTTTCTTTCCGGAGATAACAGTTTTTACTTACTTTTTAAAGAAAAAAAAAGCTTTGTATGATACTTTTGTATTTTAATGTGATGTTATATAATTGGCCTTTTTATGGCTTCCATACATCATAAAATAATTGAAATGAAATAAATGGAATATTAGAAAAAGTTAATGTAAGTCCTAGCGTATAAAGATGGATATGAGAGTGTTCGTTATTTAAAACTTCATAGAAATTAAAAAAATATAAAAACCTTTTTTCCATTTGTCCGTAATTGTCGTTCTCTTGTACATATTATATTTTTTCCTGTATAGGACCGTTTTACGTGGAATTGCCCATATCCAATATATACAAGAACTATTGACTTCAATTATCGATTAGAAATCCACCCTAACACTATCTACCCATATCTACCTTCTCCTATTGCCCCCAATGTGAGTTCGAGTCCTGTCTCAGCCATCTTATTTTCGTAAGTAGTCTAGTGAAAAAGCTTCACAAAGAAGCTGAAGTTCGAAATCGTCTTTAAACTGTAGATCCCGTTGTTTGAGTATGAGTATGAGGTGAAATTAGAAATACATATTTTATCTCGCACAAATTCGAGAAACTATCTCCCACATTTTACTCATGGAACGCAAAGGTTAATAGTTTATTAAGTAAGTTTTAAGATAGGAAATCAAAGTGTTTTGATTTCATAGGACGATTATCTTAGTGCAGTTAGCTTGATGTCATCTCTAGCAGTAAACAATAAAGCCAAAAATTCCTAGGACTTACATTTAGTGCGCTTACATTTAAACCTGTCGCTGCACCTCACACGAAGCAGCAATGTTTAATTATAAAATGTTTTGCTTAATTGGCGAAATTCTTTTACTTGCCCCCAACCATAATAATTTTCCACTTACCGGTGAATCCCTCCGCTTCGGCGTCGCCCTCACCCAACAGTTTGTGGTTAGGCTGACTAACAGTAAACCGATGGCAATGCAACTACCAAAAAAGGTAGAGAATACCAATGCTCGGGTTCTTAAACTCATTGTGTCGTAGTAATTATGAAACACTAGAAGAAGCGGCCGCAGTAACTACCATCCAGTATCAGTACCAGTGCCACCACCACCACAGCGGCGACTAATAAACCGACCACAGTAATTGACACCAATCTCGTTAAAACTTTTCGTTCCACAACGCGTCGTAGTGTTTTGGTTTTTATTTATTTTACTTTGCTCAGGTATCTTTTTATGGGTCAAATGCGTCCCAAAAGGTAGGCGACAGACAGATGGTGTTTGTGGAAGCACAACACAGCACAGCACAAGGTGAAAAAGACTTAGGCAACAAACTTGTTTCGATAACAATTTCACCGCCGCCCGACAATCACACTCAACTGATAAAATTATGTTCTGTTTTTAAGCATTCAGTATTTTTTTAACATTTATCCAGTATCACGTCAAGATTTCCTTCCAAATCTTTGCCAAAATGTTCCCGAAGCCATATAAAGAAAATTGAGAGAGTTGCACAAAGAAAACTGTTTGTCTTTGTTGTTATGTTTTGTTTTCTTTGCACTTATCACTTTCTTCCTTTTAAGGAGCGTTTTCACATATTTATTTTTCTCTAGCGATCACTTTTTTTTGCATATTTTGGCAAAATGGCATTTAGATTGATCTTGAATTGATTTTGTTTATATAATTTTTTTTTATAGAATATGATATTTTAACCTTTTCTTTGCTTTGCCGTTTGCGTAAAGTGATCTTGTGTGTGTTGCTGCTGCGTCGCGTTGTTTTTGCTCAATTGTTCTTGTTCACTTTTTCTTCTTCTTTCTGGGGCTTTGTGACCATTGTTCGTTGACAATATTATCGACGTCGACGTTGTCGTCGCAGTCACGGTAGCTATTGTTATTGTTTTCTTTGTTTTGTTTGCACATCGATGGCGCCGCCACAGACATAAACAATACAACAAAATGAATTAAATGTAATTAAAAAACTTTAAAATTTAAGATTTGTTATTTATTTTTGAAACAGTTATTGTAAGATTTAGTGTAAGAAAACCATAATAAACCAAAAATCTCAGTTTATTTTAATGAGCACAGTACTACCGACTCTCGCATACGCAACAACGGTGACTGTGCTGTTATTGTGAATTGTCGGTGACACATGACTCTTGTTCAGAGTTGCCTATTACACACAAATTATCATAGAAACGTTAACTGACTACAATTTTGAACAAAAGCGGTTCAAAACGATTGTTTTAAATAAATTTAGCTTATAAAATAAAAAGATGTCTGTTACAAATATTTTAATAAAATCATATTCACTTAATAATAAAAATTTAGCAAATCATATTGGCTACAAACTTCTTCAAACTTATTAAATTGTACAAAAAACCAAAAGTTTGCAATTTCGAAGCAAAAACAGACAGACATGACAAGTTATATGTATATCGTCATAAGAAATGCAAAAGGACCTAACAACAAGAAGATCAAAACTGAGTTTTTAATTTAAAATAAATACACCGCATCGAAATACACATCACCAAAAAGTTCTAGCATTATACGATAAAAAAATAACGAATTTTTTTAAAAGTAGTTGGATGGAATAGTTGTTTATCATGAGTGCAAGACTAAAAATTGTAGTCTATTAGTAAATATTTTTTTCTGTTTATGAAAGATTTGTAATTGTTACTACACCATTTATTATAAAACTTTTAAAGTTTGTTAAATAAAATATTTTGAGTTGTGCTATTGATTGAATTAAGCCACATTTAAAAATTTATTATTTCATGAAATTTCAAACAATTATACTTCCTATATAATTTTTTTTTCTTATACAAATTACACTTAATTTCCTTTTACACCCCATGAATGAGTTATGGGATAGCATCTTGCGTTGTTGCGAATTAACACGCTTTCCATTTTTAGATTCACAACCAACGGCACCTACTTGTTTATCGACGAATGCAAACGTCACTGTTTGAGAAGCTCTTACTAGACATGCCGATTGACTCGACACTAATACTGCGAAGTTGCTGTCGACAACATTCGAGGGGAGCCGACAAGAAGAATTTTTTTTCTTCTTTTTTTTTAAGATGACTGGAGCCAGGAGTTGAACCTGTGATCTCCCGCATGGTTGTCGCGTGTTCTAACCACTATGCCACGGACGGTCCCATACAAATAAATATAAAAAAATCGTTGTTGCAACTAAAATACTTTTTATCTTAATTAGTTTTTATCCTTCCTGTAAAATTGCCAAAAGTTATGATAGGCCCTCTTGTATTTCTGATGACGATCTGTATATCGTTGGATAGGCCACAGTCTCTTTTTTTTTCAAAAACGCTGAGAAACTTTTAATCTGTTTATATTCAAACAAAAATCAAAAATTATTTTTTTATTTTTATTAACACTTTAACCTTATCAATAAATTACATAAATGACGCACTAAATGTTTTGTCTAAACGAAGTTATAATTTTCCAAAATAATTCATATTACGAAATTTCAAAAAATCAAAAATTTCATATTTAAAAAAAATCACTGCAGTTTTTCTTGCATACAACCAAATTTTAACAAATTCGGAGATATGGGTGAAATTTTCTGTGCTCCCAGACAAATTTTCAAAATTAGATAAATTGCGTATAATATTACAATTATTCCATCCATTTTCCTTAGGAAATGACTCATTTTATAATTTTACTACATATTTGACTTTACGGCCAAAGTGGTAAAATGAACACATTTTGTTTTGCCACAACAGTATTTTTTAGAAAACCATAATTTTCGATACAACTTTTCCAAACTATTGCTCAGGCCTAAAAACTTACAATAGACAGACAATCAACTACTTACATATAAATTTGTTTGCTATGTTGACTGATGCAGTCGCACAAATCGTCCTTGAGATATTCTACAATAAATGAAACAAATTTTCAAAAATTGACAGTTTAACAAAAACAAAAATTAAAAAACAAACTGGATGATAGATAAAAAATATAGTGGGAATACATAAAATAAGAAATATTAAAGGAAATATTGGTGTTGCATTGTTTAATTACTTGAAAGCCGCTCGATTTTTAAACAATCAAATTTGACGTCGAAATTTCGTCGTGACTATATTCACAATTGCAAATAATTTGCCTTCACTTACTTTCAGTCATAAAAATTTTTTGCATTGTATTTATAAACTATATAAATTGTATTTTTTTGCAAAAAAAAAAATAAAAATTTGTAATAGTTTATGACAATATTTATTTGAAAACAAAAAAAACTCGGACAAAGACGCGAACCGGCAAAAGTGCAGAATATGGGGCGGGAGCCCAAAAAAAAGGGGCCCCTTGGGTTCTATGATAACCCCCCATGTGTTGGTACTCAAATGAAAGATATTTTCGAGAATCCAACGATGATATTTTTAGGTACCTACGGGTCTCCTGAACCGAGTTAGAGCCATTTAAATTTCCGAGATTTACCAAAAAAAAAATTGAAAAAATGTGGAAAAATCATGGAAAAAGTTAGAAAATTTAAGGAAATAAATTGAAAAATTCTACAAAAAAAAATAGAAAATCTAAAAACCGCGCGATTTTTTAAAAAAATAATTTTTACTGAAAAACCGCGTAAAAAATTTAAAAAAAATGGGAAAAATCATGGAAAATTAGAATAATTTAAGGAGATGAATTGAAAAATTCCATAGAAAAATTATATGCTATCAAAAATGTGTGAAAATTTTAAATTTTGTTAAATTTTTTAAGGTTTTTAAAGGAAAATTTCAAAAAATATTTTAAAAAAAATCAAGAAAAAGTCCAAAAAGAAATATGTGAAAGAAGAAAATTGGTTAAAAAAAGGATAAAAGTGGAAAAAATGAAGAAAAATTTTAAAAATATTTTTAAAAAAGCTATGTATTGTAATTATTTTTTTTTTTTTTTGATATATCTCTTTAAAAAATTATTTCTAAAAAAACCGCGCGATTTCTTAAAAAAAATTTTTTTTTTGGTATATTCCGGGGAATATATTTTTTTTTTTTTTTTTTGTAAATTAGAGTGAAAATGGATATGTTGGGTTTAGTAGCGCCGCAGGCAAAAATTATTTTTAAAAAAATCGCGAGGTATATATTTTGGTATATCCCGGAAATTCAAATCGGTCCAGGAGACCCGTAGGAACCTAAAAATAACATCGTTGGATTCGTCTCGAAAATATCTTTCATTTGAGTACCCGCACCTGGGGGGTCATCATAGAACCGAAAGGGGCCCCTTTTTTGACCCCCCGGGCCCCATGGGCCTGAGCGCCAACTTTGACCTACCATTCCGATGTTTGGGGAGCAAGACGAAGAAAATTGCATATTTTTTTTTAATCGGGCTCCCGCCCCATATTCTGCACTTCAGCCCGCGAACCAACATTTAAATTCTAATAAATACATTTATAAACAAAATCAAAAACGAAAACTCGAGCTGGGTTCTTAAACCAATCAAAATAAATTTTATTTTTATTTATATAAGATTTCTAATCATATAAATTTTTGATTGTGTAACTTGTAGAATTTTTTAACCCATATCCATTTTTACAGAAGTACAAATATGTATATAAGTAAATAAATAAAATAATCATTCCAGAATTAATGCAATAAAAATATTAATATATTGATAATTAAATTTTAAGAAAGATTTGTTTTATTCATAAACCGAAAATTAAAAATGTATTATTTTTAAATGTATAAAATTCAGATGAGGTGTTGTTATGTTTAAAGTTTTTTTCCTACATCTGTAATTAATATTATTGTTTAGAATAATTTTTTATTTAAATTATTTATTATTCACAATTTTCGCTTATTTATAAAATTATTCTTAATTATTACGTAATTTTTATAGTTATTTATTCGATTCAGCCTTTGGTCTTTAAATTACAATTTCAGTAATAAATTTAGTTGAATAACAAATTGTGTTCATGAATACAAATTTTTCTTCCTTAACAACTTTTTCCTTCAATACATCAAATAGATTGGAGCGTGTATATGGCCACATCACTTAAAGTACATTGTCGGTAATAAGGTGCACTCTCTAACAGGAGTCCATTACACACTTCAAACGGTTTGACAAATAAAAGTCAATTGCCTGTACAATATTCACCTGATTATGTATTCACACAAACTTTGATGTTTGTTTGTCAAACACATTCGAGCGTGTGTTCGTGCCAGCTATGAAATTTTGCAAGAATACAAAACACAAAACGTAACAAAAAAAAATTGAATTTGGTAGGAAAAAAGCTGGCAGTGTGAAAATTTTCGTTTATAAAAATAAGATTAATCCAAAAAAAGTAGCAAATCAAACTAAATAAACCTCGAAATAGCAAAAAACGACAACAATCTAATAGCCTCACTCACAAAGCAGCATCGGAAATAACAACAGCAGCCTGAATATGAATAATTAAAGAAAAAAAATTACAAAAATTGTATCGCCAACAAACAAAACGAGGGTAAATACCAACACAAAAGGAACAAAAAATAAACCCAATTTTCTTATGGTGCACAGCAGAAAATATCAAAAAAAAAAATGATGGAAACTAATTTTTTTGTTATAACCAAAAACGTAAATATGTAAGAAAAAAGACACCGATACAGCGACGATGACAACGACGACAACGATGGTCACAAAAAAGGAAGAATAGCCACTAAGTAGTCAGCCATCAATCCATCCATCCATCTATCAACAAAGTGAAAGTTGTGTAGTTTTCATTTCGATTTATTTCGGGCGGGGGGACGTACCGAACCGTGAGTGTGAATGTGTAAAATAAATTGTTGAATTAAGTAAAAATAACATTTCATCATTATCACAAAACGACATAAAAATGTGGTTCGTTGGGGCGGGCGGGCATGAGCACACGGGTGGGGTGTATGGAGATGGTTAGCAAATAAATTGCAACAAACACAAAAGTGCAGCACCACCACGTTCGCTTGCTCCGATAGATGGACGACATAGTCGTGAACACCATTTGTTTGTGTGGTCTGTGTGTGATCTCTAGTACCAATGAATGTGCGCTATGGCGTTGATGATAATGGTGAAGGGGCGCTCTTGTTTTTATTATTATTATTGTTTTATTCATTACGTATTTACACGTACATACATATGCGTATATAGGTATGTATAGGCAGGCATCTTTTGTGATTAGATGTGCGGATGAAGAGAGATGAACAAAGCAACACCGCCGCGCCACCACTGCACACCTTGTTGGTGGCCAAAGTACAATGAAATGAGACAAAACTGTCAACAAATCCTAGCGCAACACACAAACGCACGATTGACAATTTATTTATGTAAACACCATAAACACAAACTGAAAAATAGCAGAAGTGAATCAAAGAAGTGACCTAAGGTGTCAGATGGTTATCTGTGGTGCATATGCAAATGTGGGCCAACACCATTCTGACCCTGTGTCATGGCTGGTGCTAAGGCCATCACTCGCATCGCATACATTGTCGTTGTTACCATACGAGTAATGATTATTTAATAATGATCTTTTTCATCTGCCGTTTTTGTCGTCTTTTGGCATTAACAGTGGCGACCGAGATGGCGGCGGCGTTGACGATGTTGTTGTCAATGCCATTTTTGTTGCTGATGATGACCAGGAAGTCAATGCCATTTAATTATACCAAATGCAGTGAAAACAAAAACACCAACAAGTGCACAAAGCAATGCAATAATGAATGTTGAGATTTGGTGTTGTTGGCGTTGCTGTTACTATAGCTATTGCCATTGCCATTGTTTTTGTATGTAAATAGTATAGCAGCAACCAGTCAGCCAGTCTTTCCTCTCGGAGGTTCATGATGAAGGCCATGAGTGACGTTTCACCGAGATTCCTCGAAATTGAACTTTCGAGGTTACAAATGGAAATTTTCCTATAATGTCATAATACGAATATATCGTGACAATGACACATAAAGAGTGCATAAGTAGCAAAGTGTAACGTATATTACTATATACATACATACAAAAGATTTTGCGGGAAGAGAGAAAAGTAAGTTGTACAATCCTTTTGCAAATGCATTGTTTGAAGTTGCAGAAGGTTGTATAAAAAGATTAGGGTAATATTAATTATAACAATAATGTTGGCAGCTCTTGCACTCAGAGCCTGTTGTCCAAATTTGAAGCTGGCGAAGATAACTGAAAGTTTTTTTAAATGATATTCGACCAAGTTATCATTATTTTGCATGCAGGACTTGGCAACTACCGTGTTCCTTTGTAGATTACACTGTTTGCGTCTAGTATTGGTGGATAAGTTTCTTTCAGTAGTTGTCTTCCAATAGCAATCAAATATCTTATTGTCAATTGTTATCTTTGTCGTTTAATGCTTGGTTCAAACACTTAGCAACGCCTGCAGAATGTGGTCATTGTGATTTCGGTTTCAGAGAGTTGGGCGTTTCAGTTAAAGATATACGGATGCAATACATAAATCAATCAAATGTAGCATAATACTTGTTAAGACTACGATTTCATTCAGTTGGTAGTCGCTTCAATATCACACAGGTGATGCGGCGAAGTCAGTTTGTTTTGAACCGGACCATTTCCAATGACAATGTTGCTGATACGACCTTTTTAGGATGATTTTTTGTTTTGAATGTTGAAATTATTTTCCATGAAAGAGTGAATTGGTTGGATCGATAGAGAACTTTTTGATGCGGGGAAGGTAGTTCGTTTATAACCTAATTTTTTTCTTCAGGAGTTGAAACCTAATCGAGAGAGTTGGTTGGATCTGCTTCCTTTAGATCGTAGTCGCATCAGTATCACGCAGGTGATGCGGTGAATGTAGTTAATGCTGACCTTACGACCTTACTAGAATGATTTTATTGCTTCGAATGTTGAAATTATCTTTTCTGAACGTATGAGTTGGTGGGATTTATGTAGAACCTTCTGATGCGGGGAAGGTAGTTCGTTTAGAATCATTTTTTTCTGGATAATATTTTCTTTGAATATTGAACTTATTTTCCCTGAACGAGAGATGGAAAACATTGTAATGATGAATTGTGGAACTGGTGCAGAGACATACAGCAAATTACTTCAGCTTAATCTTTCTTTCTGAGCTACCTCTGGCTGGCGAAATGGCCAATTGATAATGAAACATTCATTACCATTTAGGGCGATAGAATATTGTTGTGTTCGAAAGTTAAAAATTAATGACACGCTGTATTAGTATTTGATAACTATATTAAATCTAATAATATGAGAACAAATAAGACAGTGCTTGTGGCTTGTAGACCGCTGCGCAAACTTCCAAAAATGGCTGATAGATAACAACTAAGAAACAAGCCAAAAAGGGCTCGGCTGGTATTTTCCAGTATATGAGTACATGGATATTAACGCTTGTCACATGAAAAAGAGATACATCGATGATGTTTTAGTACAAATGATAAAGCTTTCGATTTACAACCTAAAGGACTACCTATAGTTCTTTAAGAATTTCTTTCGAACACTACCACCGTCATATTCTTTTCTTTGATCGGCGGCTCTCTCGATGATGTAGACAGCTACCTCCGATTTGTTGAGCTGTTCGGTATTTATCTAGTAAAAGCTTCTAAAAAAAGCTCACGATCGGATTCGTCATTAAACTGTAGGTCCCGTTGTGTGAGTTAAAAAAATATTTCATTCAAGGCTTGCAAAGGGAAAATAGGTCTTTGTTTAGAAAATCTGTAATTCAGAGAAATTTAGGAGAACGTCTCACACATATCATATCATATATGGAGGTGACTAACCTGACACGTCAAGTGTAGCGATTTTTTTTGTGGCTGAACAATATTGATGATACGACCACAACCTAAGGCGTTTGAGAATTTGTTGATATCGCTCAAAAGAATATTACACACTGTTATTTCAAATACTATAGCATTTGTGAATTGTTTATGTACGTTACTACCAAATCCATAATTAATAGTACATACCATCGGTATCCCGCAAAAAATTCTCAAGTCCAATTTTTTGTGAAATGTACTTAATGAAGCAATAGTGTCCCAAAAATCATAGTCTATTTGTCTAGTCCTTTGTTTATTTAAAGTATGTAACTCAATTCAAATCATTTATTATACAAATCTCAATAACTCAGAAACACAAAAAGTGGTCTTGAGACCTTTGTGCAGGATACTAACGATATATAAATCAACTGACACCTTAATAATAACTATCTTAAAATTATGTAAATTTTTATCTAATGCATATTATCCAAACCCTCTTCTTGTTTTCTTTTCCAGAACTTGCCACATTCAGGAGTTGTTGTCACAGCAACAAATATTCACTTCATCATCATCATAGTCATACACTGACACTATTAGTCATTCATCAAAGAGCGAACTAGCAATTAGCTCTTCATAGCAGCTCTAAAAAGGTGAATAAACAGTAACTCAAAGGCACAGCCGCAGCTTTATACAAAGCCGTTGCTGGTGTCTGTGAAGCTGTTGCAAACTGACGGAGGCGTTAACACTTGAACATGTGCGACTCAAGTTCAAAGAAACAAAAATGGATTTGCGATTATTGCACCTACGAAAATTTTCCCTCTGCCATAAAATGCACAATGTGTAAAGGGGTCAAGCCGATGGTTAACGAGGATATATTCCGGTATGTGCAACAAGTATATCATGTCATAGCAATATGTTTATTGTAAGTCTCTCTTTTTTTTTGCAGTTTGAGTCCTCCCCAAATATCCTATGAGACCGATGGCGAAGCCCGTGGCGCTGTAGCCGAGGTCATCGACTCTGAACCTATAAGCTTTAATGCCTGTTCTCGTCGAGATTCCCACAATACGGTCGAAGCGGAAGATGGAAACATTTTGGATAACAGCGGCAAGTGGTCTTGCAAAATGTGTACTTATCTCAATTGGCCACGAAGTGTGCGTTGTGTCCAATGCTATACAAAGAGAGGTGGTGTGACATCCGACACGAGTCCCTCGCGAGAAATTGGTGCTACCTCAGTGGCGGCGTTTAAAAGTACATCCCTACAACATCCGCCACCACCACCATCATCACAATCAATTCTGGCACGCTGTGATTTGGAACATGACGGGCCACAGGCATTACAACATAAGCGTTCGCGCGACATTATAGACACAAAATCCATTATAGACTGCGGTGGCATGGTTGGTGGTCCAGCAGAGGCAAGTAGTAATCAAATGCAGCATCATCATCGCGTACAAGAGAGGCTAAGTAAAATGCATATAGCATCCAACATAGATGCGGAAATGAATGCTAGTAATAGTGCAGCAAGTGCTGCCGCCGCAGCTGCTGGTGCAGCCGCCCAACGTCTGAGCCCTGTAGAGGGTTCAAATACACATCTCAACAATCTCGCCAATAGTTCTCAAACACAAACCTCCACCTCCTCTACCTGTCTATCATCCACATCCACATCCACAACTAACCCACAGTTACCAACACATATTAGTAAATGGGCCTGCAATGTAAGTTTTTCTTTACAAATTATTGTAAACGACGACAATCAATGTTGCTTTATCTCTTGCAGACTTGTACTTATGAAAACTTTCCAAAAAGTCTCAAATGTTCCATGTGTGGCAATCCTCGTGATAGTAATAGTTCTTCCGCCACTGCCAACAGCATTGAAAATGTCAATGTCAGTGGAGCCGGTGGTGGTGGCGGTGGCGTCGTTGGCAGCATTGGCAGTGCTGGTATTGATGGCAGCAGTAATAATCAAACAAATATAACCTGCAGTAGTGATAAAATGAATGATACCGTCTCATCGAATAATTCCTTTAATAAACAACAACATATTTACCAACTTGGTGGGTGCCACAGTGGAGGAAGACAACAAGAAATGCTATGATGATGATGATTAATATAATTTTCGATTTTTGGATTGCAGGTTCTGATACTATAAACAACTGTGATACAATGCAAGAGCGTCAAGAGCGACGAATACGACAGATTAGACGTCAAGTTGATTGGCAATGGCTAAATGCTTGTCTAGGTAAGTTTTTAGTTACATCTATTATATCTCAAAAATTACTGAATATCACTTTCTTTATTTCTACTACTTTCAGGTGTGGTCGAAAATAACTACAGCGCTGTCGAAGCTTATCTTTCGTGTGGTGGCAATCCTGCCCGCTCGCTAACAAGTACTGAAATAGCTGCTTTAAATCGCAACTCAGCCTTTGATGTGGGCCATACTCTAATACATTTGGCCATACGATTTCATCGCGAAGAGATGTTACCTATGTTATTAGCACAAATTTCCGGGTCTGGACCCGGTATTAAACGAGTACCATCGTATGTTGCACCGGATTTGGCATCCGATATACGCAGACATTTTGCCAACATGCTGCGTATGCGCAAATCAATGTTCCCCTGTACATATGTCCAGGAACATGCTACATTCTTGCTACCGGCCGAAATAGAAGAGTTACCGTTACCCATACAAGAGCAATTGTATGAAGAGCTATTGGATCGTGATGCCCAGAAACAATTGGAAAATCCACCACCAGCCTTAAATTGGTCATTAGAGATAACCGCACGATTAGGTTCACGCTTAATGGTATTATGGAATCGTAGTGCGGGCGATTGTCTATTAGACTCGGCAATGCAGGCCACATGGGGTGTGTTCGATCGAGATAATATTTTAAGAAGGGCATTAGCAGATAGTTTGCATCAATGTGCACCCATGTGAGTGGCTACATAATGAAACTAAACTTTGATGTTCGAATAATACATTTTGTTGTGCTTTTATAGATTTTATTCACGTTGGAAGGAGTATGAAATGATACAAGCCTCGATGCTCCACTTTACATTGGAGGAGGCCCAATGGCAAGAAGACTGGTCCACTTTGTTGTCTTTAGCCAGCCAACCAGGTGCTTCTTTGGAACAATTGCACATATTCGCATTGGCCCATATACTACGACGACCCATTATAGTGTATGGCGTTAAGTATGTGAAAAGTTTTAGGGGAGAAGATATAGGCTATGCTAGATTTGAAGGTAAAGTATGAGCTGCTTGATTGCTCTGAATAATGCATTATTTATAATAATAATTATTGTCTTCACAGGTTTATATTTGCCTTTGTTTTGGGATCAAAACTTTTGCATAAAATCTCCCATTGCTTTGGGCTACACAAGGGGTCACTTTAGTGCTTTGGTACCTATGGAACCATATGCCCGCATAGATCTTAGGCGTGATGAACCGGAAGATGTAACATACTTGCCTTTAATGGATTGTGAATCTAAATTATTGCCAATACATTTTCTAACACAAACAGAGGTAAGTGAAATTATTGCTGTTGCAGTTCACAAGATAAAGAATAAAAATTTAAATTGGCAATAAATCAAATGACATTTATATAATATATAGTCAGTATCCTGTAAAATCGTCCCAAGTCCACCTTTTGTGTTTCTGAGTTATTGATGATTTATTGGTACAATAACTACAAAACTACTTTAAATAGACATGGGATTATTTTGCATGGCATAGTCTATGACTTTTGGGGAACATTTGCAACAGTAAGTACTTTTCACAAAAAAATGGACTTGAGACTCTTTTGCAATAGACCTTCGATATATAAATGACACTGTGGTAGTCAAAACAAAAGAAAAGACTGAACTCAGCGGTTTTACCCTAATTCGAACACGAGAAATCGAACTGCATCGTTAGTTTTTGGAGTTACAATGACGGTTACATACAATTTTTTGTTTTTGTTTTTCACCCACAAAATTATGACATTAACAAATCTTCTTTAATTGTTTCTTTAAGATGGGCCGTGAGGAAGCAATTATGCGACAATGGCTAGATGTATGTGTTACCGATGGCGGCTTGTTGGTGGCCCAACAAAAATTACGCAAACGTCCTTTGTTAGTAGCCCAAATGCTAGAAGAGTGGTTGAATCACTATCGTAGAATAGCGTAAGTAAAAAACACAAATTTCATACAACAATTTTTGCTCATTATCTAAACCTAACTACATCTTCTTCTGTCGTTTCCTTTAGACAAGTTATAACAGCTCCATTTGTACGCCGAGCTCACCAGCAGACTGGTTACTCTAGCGATGGTGATTCCGATGAGGAGTGAGTTGGAAACATTTTAGTTGATTAATTTGCGCAACAGCAAACCACTTCTAGTTTTTGCTTAAACAACAAAAATAACAACAACTGATTAAACATAATGGGGAAGAAAAAAGAAGAATGTGAATTTAATGAAATTTTTCGTAGTAAATTTTTTGAAATAGTTAACTAAACCTTAATTAACCGCAGAAGTCAGCAACAACAACAAAAAAAAAACTTACTTACGCGTTATTTAATGAATTATTAATAAAAAAATTCTTTTAAAGAAGAAAAAAACAACAGCAACAACAGAACCCACGTAAGAATACCACTAAACAAACCACATTTTTATTAGATAAAATTTAAATTGAATTTTTGAATTATAACCACAAATCTAAAAAAAAACCAAAAGAAACTTATGAAAAATAATTAAATTGAAATATTTTATGGCTAAATATTGAGCGTTGTGTGTAAATAAGTAACGTAGAGATAAAAAAGTGTGAACATTTTAAATTATTAAAAGAATAAACAAAATACAAGGGAAATTGGTAAACTTAAAGTGGAAGATAAAAACAAAACAATAAATGTTTAACAACCTAATCCTACTCCCCAAGGTAGCCGGTGCATAGCGTGGAGCTGCCACCTTACCCCTTTAATATACATATATAGAAGAAGATAATGTGCCCTGACCCGCCCTCTAAGATACAAACATCTTTATCATCATCTAGTTGTTAATTTATAGCAAAATAACTGTTGCAGTTATATACCGCCCCCTTATGCCACGGGAAATACTATTTCTTTTGTCGTGTCTCTCTCCCTCCCTTCCCCAGTGCCCGTTTTAATTGCGAAAATCTAAAACAAAGAACTAAACAAAAAAAAAACATTTTTAAAAAGGCAGTAAATATAATATACAAATCTTTTTTTAAATCAATACATTATAAATGGTATTTAAGACAAAACAAGAAGAAGAAGAAAAACAAATTGAAAATATTTAATAGTTGTTTTATCATATTTTATTTTATTTCTTTGAATTTTTAAAAATATATGATAATTATGTATATGATGAAAACAAAAAAAACTGAAGAAGATAGAGAAGAACAGAAAAAAACTGAATAAAGAATAATTATTTTGTTGGTAATGTTATTAAATAAATAAAAATGAAAACAAACAAAAATGCAAAATCACAGAAGATGAAAATGGTACATGATATACTTATAAATATTATGCAATAAAAATAAATTATTCAAAATTGTTAAAAAAAAACAACATAGTAATTTATGTGATTGTAATTGATGATGTTCAGGAGATGTGAAATCGGTGGATAAGCTGGAAACAATTTTACGTAATAATGGACGTCTTATGCGAAATTATTTTTCATGCTTAAAAAAGTAGTAGCAAACAACAACTCTTGTGATTTTAAGAAAATTTAAAAAAATAGCTGCATATATTAAATCATGGCGACAAGATCCAGGCCTAAGATCCAGATTCAATATGAATTAGGTATAATACACAGGTATGCTTTGAAAACTCGGTAAAATATAACCTGGTGTTTTAAAGTGATATCACGCATGTATTCTAAAAGCGGTGATACCGCGCCAACTGTATTTAATTGTCCAAATTCGATGTACTAGATAAATAATTTCTTTGTGTGATTTTATTAACACTTATCCAAGAGATCTACGCTATTGCCATCTACATTGGCAAAGTTTGAAAAACATATTCTTAACTTGGCAGTACTTATTTTCAATACTTATTTTAAAGGTTGTTGACTGTACTAAGGGAACAGCATATATCGGTTGCTAATGCCACCTAGATGTCATAGGTCTCTGCCAAAGACATTTTTGTTTTTATCAACAGATGGATTACTGCTGTTAAAAGTTATAACATTCTGTTAACGCACCATCTGAATTTCTAGCATTATTCCAATGATAGAGATGCCATGTACAAATATATACAGTGAAATTCCTCATAACCGGACACTCACGGTCGCAGTGTTTTTGTCCGGGTATGGGAGCTGTCCGCTTATGGAGAGAGCACAAAAGATTATATTGGAAATGCATCGAAATGACCAGAAGTTGTCGTTTATTTTATATTTTGTACAAATTTAGGAATATTTAATATTATGAAAATATTACGTATAGATAAAGTACATACATTTTAAAGTAATACTAAGTATGGCTGAAAAAATGTTGTAATGGTTGATTGCTTACATATTGATTGTTTTGATTTAAAATGTTCATTTTCCAAATGATTCTCGATATTTTTAATGTGTTGAAAATCTACTTTCGGTATATTAAATTGTATCTATACAGTGTTCATCTTAATTTTTCAAGCACTCTTAGCACACTTGTCGAAGTTAAAAACTGCATATGTTAATTGTTGTATGTAGTGCCTAGTAATATCTGTGTGCAAAATTGTATATCTTTAAGTCTACAAAGTCACGGAAATTTGATAACTGTGTTGTCATCGTGGTCATCACCCATTGTTGGGATGTGGAGGTCACTGTCAAGTGACTTTAGGGTTGCCAGACGGTCTTGATTTTTCTTGATTTACAAGAATTTTTAATGCTCGTCAAGAATCAAGAAAAAATATGTTTTGTCAAGATTTACAAGATTTACAAGCCGACCAAAAAATAATGTAAATATGTTCAAAGTTTTATTTTCCTTGCACAAGTTTTGTAAAAATCAAAGTGTATTTGTTCGAAAATATATCAACACATATATTTTCCCCCTATATACAGCACTAATAACACCAGTTTACAAATCATAATTTTTTGTCAGCAACAGAGTTCTTAAAAAAATTTATATAGATTTCGGCATAATAAACGAATATGAGATTTAAAATTTTTTCCTCTGATTAGTTGTCCAGATATGAATTTTGGAATCTTTTTAAGCACTTTTTATGAGATGCGTCAGATTATTGGAGAATAATTCGTAAACGCATTCAACGATTTGAACAAGAGTGGTCTCCAATTAAAGGTAATAAGCTCCCCTAAAACCATCCTATACAAGGTTTTGACATCGGTTGGATAGTTTTGATGGTAGGAGCGATTAAAGTTTAAAAACGATTTTTTCTTTGCAAAAATCACGGTTTTAAATTGATATAAAAAATTTATAAAAATATTAATTGCAAAAATATCTATTTTCATAAATTGACCATAAAAGTCCGACTTTTCCGAGCAAAACACGCCATAGTTTATAAAAATGGGGAACAAGTGGAGGAGTTACATGTTTTTTAAGGGGACAAATGGTCAATTTTTTTGATGTTAAGCATTTCTGCATAGGCGTAAAGCAGAATGCATGAAAATTACAATACAAAATGTAAGTGACACTGGTTTCTTGGTTGATCATATATCAAAAAAAAGCTTGAGCTAAATTCCTAGCTGATCCCTTTTAGAAAATACCGATATTTTTAATTTCAGCGGACTGGACCAAAAGTCTTTTTACTTTTTAAACGATTACAGTACCAAACAGGATAAATGAGATAAAAACTGTTTTTTTTTATAAAAGTACACAAATAGGGGTTTAATTATCAATTATGTATAATTTTTGATTATTTTTGTTTTTTGGAAAATATAATATTTTTATTTTTTTTTTAAATTTATAATTCAATTCGTAATTTTTTTTTCATTTTGCGCTTCGAAGTATTAAATTTACCAATTTTACTATATCACAAAATAAAAAAAGTCTACATCAGTATTTCCAATAACTTTTTTATATCCTCACCATTAGGTATGAGGTAAAAGTAGACAAAACCTTAGAAAATCAAATACAAATGAGCGAATTTTCTCTCAAAATTTTACACACATATAATTTATATAATTACACATAATTTAAGCATACAATAAAAATTTGACTCCGGAATGAATATGGACTATATCAGCTGACCCCATATGATACCTCCCATACAAAATAACCTATTTTTTGGAAAATTAGTATTTCTTTCCGGGACCGGCCGTGGCATAGTGGTTAGAACACGCGACTACCATGCGGGAGATCACAGGTTCAACTCCTGGCTCCAGTCATCTTAAAAGAAAAATTTTCTATCATTCGCGGCTCCCCTCGAATGTTTTTGACGGCAACTTCGCAGTATTAAGTGTCGAGTCAATCGGCGTGTCTAGTAAGAGCTTCTCAAACAGTGACGTTCGCATTCGTCGATAAACAAGTGGGTGCCGTTAGTTGTGAATCTAAAAATAGAAAGCGTGTTAATTCACAACAACGCGAGAAGCTATCCCATACCTCATTCATGGGGTGCAAAGGGAAATTAAGTTAAGTTAAGTTAGTTTTTCTTTCATTACTTCCAAACCAACAATTAAAGGATGGATAAATTTGGTCAGTTTTCTTATCTTGAGATTATTTGCAACATCCCCGTAGTTCTACATGCCTATTTTTATGGTAGGTACATTGAATTTAGTGACATTTTGCGCAAGGTAAAAACTTATTCAACGTTGACTTTAGAATAAAAATCGGCCTCTTTCACTGCCCCTACCGATAGCTCCTATAAAAATGTGCCAATTGCCCGAAAATTTTTATATTTCCAATAATTTCTTAAAGAACTCCTCAAGACGTCAAAAACAGTATAATTTTAATTTTTTTCATTCATAGGTGAAACTTAAGAAGCGGGGTGATTTACCCAACCCACTAGAAATTATAAATTCTTTAGAAATTTTTGTGCGTAAAAGACACTTTCGGTGCCCCCTATAAAAATACCCATATTTCCAGAGATAAAATTAAAATTTCTACATTTGTTGGAAAATTCATTAAAAATTTTTACACTTTAACCCTTTCTACAGTGTAACTACGTGTTAGTAAAAATGGCCATACGACCTAGAGTCCTTTCTCCAATCGTTAACGCTCCATAAGCTGCAAAATTTTTATACATTAGTAATTTCATTTAAAACTCGTTTAGTTTAAATAACTCGAGACTTATATAATGTCATACATAAGGTTAGGGTATTTATCAGTTAGTTCATCTGACTGAAGTATCTGTACTTGATTTGTTTAATGTTTTGTATACTTTTTTTACAGAAATTATATTTTTATAAGAAAATAAATTAAATTTAAATATTAACAACTTTTAATGTATGAGTATTTTAATTTGTCAAGATTTTTGTTCAAAATCAAGATATTTTTTGGTAAATGTCAAGAATTTTACAATTTCAAATCTGGCAAGCCTAAGTGACTTCCACATCAATTGTACCTGAAATGACTAATACAATTTTAATAAATATCAATAAGAATGGTTCATCTGAAAAGAAAAACAAATATAAGAAAAAAAAAAAATTAAATTTTTACTATTTGACTATGTTTCTTTTTTCAAAATAATGGTCTCCAAATCTTGCTTGCAAATTAATTGATTTCCACATATTGTTATTATATATAATTAATTAATTTGTAATTCTTAAACAAACATAAAAACAGACTTTTTTGGTTCAAATATTTTTTCATTTTCATATTTATTTTTTGTTAACAATTACGGCAATTTTTTCATTTTAACTAATTAATTAATTTATATCCTTTAAAATTAAAATAGGTAATATTTTCAATGGTAGTATAAATTTATTTTCAGTGCTAAATTTTTACAAAAGAAAAAAATATACGTGTTTCGCTTTTCGCAACGAATTTTTTTTAACATAATTTTTTTTATCTTCCAAATTTTTTTGTCCAAATTTTTAAAATAAAAATATAAAATACATACATTATTTTTATTTTTAAAAATAAAATTAAAATTTAATATCTTTTGAGCTTAGTAAATTTATTTCTATATATTATGTTCTTTAATTTTCTTGGATTTCCATAACTGTAAGACATATAAACAAAAAACAATTTTTTCTGCACATTTTTTAAAACAATTTTTTATTTTATTTTTTTACATTTTATAATATTTTGTTTTCTTGTAATTGTTTAAGAATTTAAAAATACATATTTTTCTGAATATTTATTATTATAATATATGTTTTTTATAAAATCGAAAATGTTTTTTTTTCTTCGTTTTATATAAAGATTTTCTAATTTATTTATATGTAATATTTTTTATATACTTAAATAAATTTTTAATTTTTTATATGAAATAATTTAAATAAGTACAAAAAAATTATTTTTTTAATTTATATAAGTTTTTTACTTAACTTAAAGAAAAAAATTTCATATTAAAAAAAAAGTAAAACATAGAATTTATGTTTCATACTACATATTTTATATTAATTTATCACAAAAATTTTTTTCCAAACATTACTAACTAATGACTTTATTTCTTACTTTTTTACATCACATAAAATCCATCACGTAAAAGCCATAACGATTAACTTAAATAATATTTTTTTTCTAATTTTAATTCCAAATCAGTGAAAGATCTCAAATTTTTTATTTTTTTTTTAAATTAAAAAATTGTTATTTTTTTATTTTAATTATTTTTTAAATTAAAATAAATGTTTTCGTTTTTTTAAAATTGCGACGATTTTTTACGACGATTTCTAGCTTTCTTAAATACTTTTTTAATTACGCTTTATTTTTCAAAAAAATTTGGGTCCTGATATTTTGCCAAATTTTACATATTTTTTTCGTAATTTTTTTTTTTCAAACAGACTTTTTTTTTACAGATATTACAAATATGTAAACAAATTCTACTTTAAACAAGATTTTTTAAATTCTAAAGAATTATTTCTTATTAACTAAATAACATTTTTTGACTATTTTTTTATTGACTACATTTTTTTTCTATAAAGTATTTTTTTTTAATTTTGCTTTCAAAATTGGCGCAGCTAATAGTATTTTATATAAATTTTTTTTTTTTTTTAAAGTTCGCCGAAAATGGGTCTGATTCGGAGCGGAATTTCCTTGCAGAGCTAAAAGTGGTGGGTATAATACAGATTAGTGGTAACTATTCATTACTTTATGGTGATAATACCTTTAATAAAAAAAGCCACTCATGTGTTTAATACACAACCCAAATCTAGGGCCACATGCTCTCAAGTTCCAACTTTACACTTAGAGGAGTTGCTTTAAATTTATGTTTGGTGTTCCGCCCTTCCATCTGATTTTTCTTATCATCTTTCTATAGCATTTTTTGCCTGTTCAAAAAATCTCGTTTAGTTTCATATTATCCACTCTTGCTCGTTTCCTAAATTCCCCCTCGATTCAGACATTTTTCAAACTCAAAATCCCACACATCACAAATATACCCACAACACTTGGCAACACTGTATGCCAGAAACAACAAAATCAAAACAAAACAAACGGCTCTGTGCTCTTTCGCTCATTTTGTTTTTGCCTCAGTTTTCGGAGATCGGTTATTGAAAGTGGTTGTGCGCGACGGACGACGCTCGCTCGTATGACCTTACAACAGTGCTATGTTTTTGGATTTACGAAATAAAAGCGTTTTCGTTTAAAACACAAATGGATAACAGTAAAATTACAAAAATATTATTTTGTTTATAAAAAGAAATTGGAATGTAAACAAAAATTAATATAATTGAAGTGAAATTGCAAAATATCAAACGAAATAAAAAAAAAAGATATTTGAAGTTACCTGTTAAAGCAACTCGACACAAAGAAATTAACGACAACAACAACAAAAGAAGAATCGACATCATTTGATTAACAAAAAGAAAAGAAAGGAAAGGAAGGAAGTGCAACAAAATACATAATACACAAGTGTTTTCGTGTTAAGTGTCTCAAATGGAGCCAACAAAAGGCAATTTATATTTGATTGTTAGTTAAGAAATCATCTAATTGCATAAATTATTGCTGTTATCACCTGTTATGGATTATTACTGCAAGCAGAGAATAACAAGGCGCTCAGCTAAAGCAGCTGGTTTATGAAGGATATCACGGGGAAAAGGTAAATTTTTATTGTGTACTTACTCCTTGCGGCAGGAAATGACCTGACATTTCAATTGGGCCTTGTTCCGTACTAATTACAAATTGCGTATGTGGGGACCCCCTTTGACAATGAGTCCGCTTTGCTATGGGTGCAGCTGTGCAACCTCTTCTTCGCTTTTATCCCATCCCGTCTTTCTTGTTCTTTTAATTAAAGCTTTTGGCCGATAAACAAATCACTTCCTTTCTTTTGGTTGTGATTTTTTTATTGGATTTATCATTGGGGATTTGCAAACTGATTTGGGATTTGTGGTCGTCTGATACTTGTTTTATTGATCTTTGATGTTGTTTGTCTTGCTGCTTCTTCTCTTGCACAAGTTCTTATCTTTCGCATCGTTGTTTGTTTATGAGTTTTTGTTGTTTTTGTGAATAAATGGATGAATAGCTGTTAATAATAATTGGGAAACTTGTGCCTTTTTAAGCATTGTTTGTTTTTCTTTGTCACAGACTAAAAACAGTATATTCATTACTCTATGGTTTTGTTTGGTTCTTTTTGGTGTCTCTCTCTCTCTCTCTCCCTCTCTCTTAAAAACCGTTAAGCAAACAATTCAAAAACCATTAACATAAATATTAATATTGACCGTTCACCGAAAAATATCGGGCAGATCAATAAAGAAGTGTGATTTTTATGAAGTTGCTTCATTCATTCTTTTGGGGGTGATTATTACGTGTTTGTGTGTGAGTGCGTGAGTGCGTGTATAAACAATAAATATGTTTTCACTTTGGCAGTTAATTAAAAGCAATGCTCGTGTGAGAGAATTCATCATTGCAGTGGAAGTTAACCTAAACAAGGCGCGCAACGTCTGGTGTTAATGCTGTTTTCGGCTCTTAAAACAAAATGTTAAGATCTTTAAAAGGGCTTGAGACAAACTGTATCTGAACAGTTTCAAAAAGAAACAGATTATTTTTGCGAACTTTTGTTTTGTTAAGAATTGCACACAATACGTAAAATTTGGTCGAGGACTTCTGTATGTTAATGCGAGCTTTTCAAGCATTGAAAAGTAGTCGCCAGATGTGGGTCTGGTGATAAATTTGGACAAAACCAAGTTATACTTTAACGAACAAAGAGTCTACCCGTTGGGGATACTGCCTGAACGTTGGCTTTAAGGTGGCAGATGATTTTATCAACCTTGGCTTCGAGAGTGATAGAGCGAAAAGGAGAGTAAAGCGTCGTATTCATGTTCTCCGAGCCGAAGAATTACCACCACAATTTACAGTTGGACAAGTTCAAGATGTTATCCAAAGCGCTAGGCCCTGACGGAATACCCATGTTGATGCTAAAACAGTTGGACATACCGCGAGTCGAGTATTTGACTTATGTTCTTTACTTGTCCCTGAAGACTCTTATAACACCCGAAGCCTGGAAAATGGAGCAGAGTGGTCCCGCTGCTTAAACATGACAAAGTCGCGAGTAGGAGAGAACGATACAGGCCTATTTCTCTTCTCTCGCCAGTAGCAAAGGCACTTGAGGTTTTAATCCTCCTGAGCCTGACAGGAAATTTTCCAATTGCGGATCATCAGTATGGATTCCGTAAGCAGCACTGTACAACTACTGCTTTACACGCCATTACCACATAAACAAGTCGAGGTCTCAACTAGAACAAGCCCAGTGACAGAACCGTCCTCGTGGCGCTTGACTTATCGAAGGCTTTCGATACTGTCAACCAAGCCACGCTTTTCGAGGACATCGTCAACACGTCTCTCCCGAACTATTTGAAACGTTGGATCGTAAATTACATGTGTGGACGCCAGACGTATGTGGAATTCAGAAACAAGAAGTCCAAGCCCTGTAGAGTTAAACAGAGAGTTCCCTAAGGTGGTGTGATATTTTCGGCACAGTTTAACCTCAACCTTTCTGCAATTCCACCACCACCTGACGGAGTTAATATCGTATTCTATGCCGATGATTGTCGGATTCTATCGCCGGACTCCTCGATTGATGACATTTGTGGAAGATTGCTGAAATTGTCAATTTCTTCGCTGCGAGAAAGATAAAAGTTTCCGCGACCAAATCATCGGCCACACTGTTCACGGCATGGACAGCGCAAGTGAAGGAGCAGCTCAACGTGATAGTCGATGGCATAACAATTCCGACCATCAATTACCCCAAGGTCCTTGGTGTCACAGCTTTGACAGCCTCCTAAGATTCAACGCGCACGCCACAGCTATCTGCAACAAGATGATAAGTAGGAAAGAGGTTCTCAAGATGCTAGCCGGCAGCACTTGGGGAACCAACAAAGAAACTTTTTGACCTCTTACAAAGCGATAGGTCTGTCTGTGGTAAACTATGGAGCTCTAGTGTGGTCGCCGAATGTGAGCGAAACGCAGTGGAAGAACCTGCAGACATGTCAAAATGCCGCCCTGAAAACTGTGACAGGGTGCCTCCTCATGTCGTCTGTGGACCACCTGCATGAGGAGACGAATGTCATATCCGTGTGCAGACACAATTTCCTTCTGTCGAAGTAGAACCTGCTTGGATGTTACCGGTCCAGCCATCCCAACCACCATCTTGTGGATAAGCTTCCACACCCCAGGCAGGTCAGGAAAGACTTTCATGATCTAGAGCGCGAGATCCAACGTTACAAGAGAGTGCCTCTAGATCAAAGAGCATTTCAGGCAGGCTTAGCGGACATTCACTCGAACGCAGTCATCGAAGCCGTGAATAACTATAGAGTGCATGTGTTGCTTGGAGGACACTCTCCACTAGTGTCTTCGGAGGAGGGAGTATTCCCGCGGCAGACAAGGGTTATTTTGGTCCAACTAAGATCTGGCTGGTATAGCCGCCTCAATATGTACTAGGCAAGAATTTTTGGCAATACTTCTTATACCTGTTCCGCTTGCAACCAGGGACCACACGACATACTACACTTGTTCAACTGCTTGCCAAACGAATTCAGTTTGTTGCCAGGTCCCTTTGGACCCACCCAGTGGTAGTAGCCACCTTCCTTGGCCTGGAAACAAACAGCAAGAAATAATACCCAAGGCGAAACAATTAACACATAATGGACATTTATACTGCTACAACAAAAACAATAATGTCAGCCTGGAAATAAAGTGACGAGTATTCATCGCAAACCGCTGCTACTAATATTCGCTGAACAAACGATTCAATGAAAAAGCCCTCCCTCGACAAACAAAGATGCAACTTCTGAAGATGAGAGAAGAATACTTCGCAAATATTTGGACCCATCATCGATAACGGCAAGTACCGTCGTCGAATGAACCATGTGAGCTCTATGAGCTGTAGAACGACATCGACGTAGTCAAGCTGGTTCAGGTTTAGGGCGAACAAAACGTCGTTGCATGGACTAAGTGAAAGAGCTGTTATCTAAGCTTGGTGTGAAGAACTATCTGCGGAGCACAATAGACCGAAGCACTTGGCTATGTGCGACTATTGTTGGATGAATTTCTGTTGCTGCTGCCAAATAAGAAGAAGAAATTGTAACGCATATCACCTGATCATTAAATCACCTCAATTAGATCATCGCTTGAAATTTATTTGTTCATTGTAATTGTGTAAGTTTAATTATCTGTTTAATTTCCCCATTAATAAATCTTTTCCCTTAAAAAAACTCACAAAATTTCTTGTTTCTTCTACTCTGCTCTGTTATTGTTTATTCATTGTATTTAAATTAAAACATTAACTCGCCTTCTTTGAAGCAGAAACAACAATAACAACAACACCAAGTAAAACAAACAATAGCTGGCAGCTGGTTGACATCAGATGATTTATAAAGTAGTTTCTGTCTGATTCAAATCAAATCCCTATAATTTATAAACTCGACACGTTTCTTACGAAAAGACTACAACGAAAGCAACACCAACAACAACAACGGCATCAGCAGCAGCAGCAATGACGAAAAATAAAACACCAAAATTAATTTAAATTAGCAATAAGTAGTCAAAAACTAACCTAATGGACACAGCAAAGGGACAGATAAAAATAACAACAACAAAAAAATATTTTAAAAATAAATAACAAAAAACAACAGACATAAAACATCGATCAAATGTAAGGAAGGGAGCGATACATAAATTTCAACTTCTGCAGAAGATTTACACACCAAAAAAAAACAACAACATTATTTTTTTGCGTTTTCAGTTACGATTACAAAATAATATGCTGCGTCTACAAAGACAACAACGACAAAATTTATTATGCAAATTTTGTAATGAATAGCAAAGCGAGAGAAGCTCTCAGCTACATGGACAAAAAAGATAAAACTTGTAAAGAAATTCATGAAAAAAACATATGTATGTGAATATACCCATTTATGGAAACGCCATGAAATATTTTTGCGTGATAGTGAATTTTTAGTTTTCTGTTATTTCTTTTTAATTTTGGCCACAAACTTGTTAATCAAATTAATGACGAATACGAAAGAAAATCAATTCGTTTCGGTGGAGAATGGAGAAGCTGCCAATGAATGAATAAATGATTCATCATGCTAGTAACCCAGAAAATTATGCTGGGTGTGAGGCTATAGATATCCCGCATATGATTAATAAAAAAACCCATGGCGTGAAAGGGGAAGGTCGGTGCAACTTCCGTGTTCCTTGACATTTGAACTGCAAGTTGTGATTTTACATGTGATTTGTGGTATTTTGTATGCAGTATGATTTTTTTCTGTGGCGGGAACATTATAATTAGGGGGTTTGTTTGAAGTAATTGTGAGAGTTGGTTGGAGTAGGCATTAGCTATCTCGGTGGTATGCAGGTTTGTGATGTCTAGCTTCGTTTGCGTTTGGTAACGAGCGTTTTAAGCACTATTCAATAGCGTGCCTTGGCTGCAACTAGCTGGTGATCCCAGTCAATATTTGCAGCGCGTGTCACTTATACTTGGGACCGGCCGTGGCATAGTAGTTAGAACACGAGACTACCATGCGGGAGGTCACAGGTTCAACTCCTGGCTCCAGCCATCTTAAAAAGAAAAATTTTCTTTCATTGCCGGCTCCCCTCGAATGTTGTTGACAGCAACTTCGCAGTATAAGTGTCGAGTCAATCGGCATGTCTAGTAAGAGCTTCTCAAACAGTGACGTTCGCATTCTTTGATAAACAAGTAGGTGCCGTTAGTTGTGAACCTAAAAATAGAAAGCGTGTTAATTCACAACAACGCGAGAAGCTATCCCATACCTCATTCATGGGGTGTAAAGGGAAACAAAGTTAAGTTTAAGTCACTTATACTTCCATGACGATTAAGACATTGATCTGGTTTCCTGTCTTTTGACCAGGGGATGTCTAGGTTGACTTGTGCGATGTTTCTTGCCAAAGCTAAACTAACCAGTCTGAATCCGTTACCGGAGGTGTTATTGTTAGGCTGAAATTTTACGACTGCTGGACCAAGAGGAGCTTCCCTTTCTATTTTAGTATTAAAATATTATTATACCCTCACCCCATCGTCGCACAGAGGGGCAAAATCTCAAAAAATGGAGATTAATTGAAAAATAAAAAATTGATTTTTTGAAAAATACTTAGTATCCGATTAAAGTATATAAAATTCGACATCACTACTGAAAATATCAATGTCATATGTATTTTACTTGTCAAGCTGCATTGTATTAAAGTTAAGTAATTTTTGAGTTATTCACGCACAAAAGTGTTAATTGCAATTCGGTATATTTCGACGCTTAATACATAGTTTTTCGCAAGCCAAAAGTAATACTTTTACAATGGAATCTTTAAATTCAGGTATTTTAGCGTTGTTCTAAAAATAATTGTATTAACAAAAGTTGTGTAGAAATATTTTTAAATTTTTTTTTAAAATATGTCTAAATTTTGCCTATTTTCAAAATATTCGTGGATATTTAAATATGAATGGTGTCAGTTGGCGCTCCAATATTAATTTTTTAAGATTCGCGCGTTTTTGCGCGAAATTTTTTTATTAATTTAATTGTGAAAATAGTCACTCAAGCAAAGAACACCAATTCTTGTCTTTTGTTTGCATTTTCTTCGTTTTCGTTGTTATAATTTGTGTTTTTGTATATCATTGGCAACTGTGTGTTACAATGACATAAATAAGTTTTTAATACATGGCCCATAAATCATTTCGCACCCGCTATTACAGATCAGTGAACTGTCTGAGGAAGTCCAGGAAGCCCGAAACAAAGATTTTAAAAACTATAGAGAACCTTTTTCTAGCAAATGTAGTCGGGAGGATTGCAATCGGGACATATTAAATAGGTTCCTACTAAGTTCATCCTATCTTGTAAAACAAAATTGCCGAAAAAAAATCCACCAACTTCCAAAATCAGTTGTAGATCTACTAGTTTCGCCTTAAGTTTTGACGAACGTGGCACCAGAAGGCACAAATCATGATACATATGACGACAATGATTATATCGAGGGCGATGCTTTAGAGTATGATGACTTTGGGCATATGACTTTGGACATATATATAAATACTTATGTATAATTTTTTTTCCTATTGTGTAGACTTGAAGGAACAAGCTATTTACATTTTTGAACAAAACGCTCACCAGACACATCCGTGCACGATCAAACAATTTTAATATCTGCTTTGAGTCCCATATATTACATATACGACACAATTATCCCCCTTTCGTCAACGTATATAATAAAAATAAATTGATTACTATGTAAAAATTGTATGACTTTTTTCAACAAAAAAAAAATCAACTGAGCCAGAGCAATTTTTGAAAAGGGGGTGTGGCACCGCCCTTTTCCACCTTGGATGTAATTCGTACTGTACGATCAACATATATAACAAATCTGATTTTGATACCTCTAATAATTCATGAGATATACCGGTTTTAAGTTTCAGGTTATATGGGCGGTGCCACGCCCCTTTATCCAATCATAACCAAGTCTGGCCAAGGACTATAGCAGGTCAACAGTACAACATTTGGAAAGTTTCATGACAATCGGTCTATAACTATGGCCGCTAGAGCGATTTTTAATAAGGGGGGTTGCACCGCCCACTTTTCCAAAAGATGTTTAGCATATGTCACTCAGTGATAATGAAGCTATCTAATAGTGAAAGAATTTTTAAAATCGGTTAAGTAGTTTCATTAATCTCCATTTTTTGTGATTTCGCCCCTCTGTGCGTCGCAGGATACTGCACTGAGAGCAACGAATCTGACGAACCGCCTATAATGCACACACACGTTGCTTGGCCCCGTAAAGCAGCGCACGGGATATATCAAGTTGTCGACGACGGCTTATATTGCCCAACGCAAAGACAAAACGAGGTTAGAACAGCAATATCACAGCGACGTTTTTCTAGACCGTTGGCGATGAGCTGATAACTATCATCCACCAGCTCTAACGCACAGTTTGATCAAACGAGTCCATGCTTAATTATTGGAATCAAAGTGTTTTAAGTTTCGTGCTTAAATAAAATGGTAACCCAAGTGTTTAGTGTAACTACCGTGGGATTAGGCTTTTACGAATCGCATAAAAGATTCTGTCAGGTGTGCTATGAGTAAGAATTAAGTAACATGATTGGACCTTTGCAGTACTGGTAAATCAACAACTGACGAGAAATTCACAATACGACAAATGCTAGGGACTTAAAGGCAGCCGAAACAACTGAATTTTTTGGAATCCATGACAACGTCTAGTATTCCCACGAAGCTGATATGCATTTGCAGAATGACTGACCGAAATGATCATTATATACAAACGGGGCCTTAAGCAAGGCGACAGCCTATCAACATAATTACGAAGATCGGAAATCAACAGTAAACACGACGGGTGCAATATTTAGCAGAAACCACTTGTTACTAGCTTGCTTACGGTGATGATAGACATCATTTGTCAAAAACTGCAAGATATCAGACAAAGTGGGTCTAACGGTGGACGAGGCCAAAACAACTTTGTTAGTTTTAACGAACAAAAAATCTTCTTTCAGAGAAGTAAGTTTGGGTCAACTGATAACATTTAAAATTTTTTTAACATTTTAGTATGTAATTGTTTTTTTTTATGCCGTAGCATCTATAGTTGGTATGTGTTACAAGTTTGTAGAAGTTGAACACACAAAAAAAGCTGCATATGATTTTTCGTACAATTTATCCTTTTATTTAAACCACCATTTAAATACAGTTTATAATCCCCAAAAAGAAAGCCTACTTATTGTAAAATTTACTTTCACAACATTCCGACACTTAAAGACTCACTTGATTTGTCATCTTGCAATGACATAAAAATTAACTTTTTATATGTATATCCCAACCTTTCCCCACTCTCCTGCTGCAATGAAAGTGAAAATCCCTTAATTTACGACAAATATCAAAATAAAATAAAATTATAACTTTCCATTGTGGTGTGGCGACAATAATTTGTGCACTCACTCGCCGCCGCCGCTCTTTGGTGAATGGTGGATAATTTTGCAATTTATTTGCTTCACTCTCGAAGCAAAAAAAAAAAAACACAACGACAAAAATACCAAATAAAGTGACCATTTGTTAAAAAGCCATAAAAATATCAACAAACCGACATATTATACACATATGTACTTATATTTGAGGTTTCCCTACCTAGTGGCATGCGACACTCACTTTGCAACTGTCAAAGTGACAGCTGTAACAACAGGCCTTGAACACAAGAACAACAACAACAGAAGGGAAATACAAACTGCTGCGCTTGCTTATAATTTCATATTATATGGAGTTTATTATTATGTTCTCAGGAGCAGCAAACATTCATTGCACGGATGGCGCTTTGATGTTTTGTCACACTTTTTATAGCCTCCTTTGTAACTAAAACGGACTGTTGTAAAATGTGCCCACCACCACCAACAACACCATAATGACAGGATAGTTGTTGTTGCGTTTGCTCTAGAGGGCCACACGAGTGGATTAGTTGCAATCGACTGTTGATATTTGTTTAGTTTGGCTGTAGTACAAGCAGTTTTTAATTTTTTTCTACTTTTTTGTTGTTGTTATAAGTGATTATTGTTTTTAACGACACTTCTTAAAGGCCATCAATTTATGAGTGTAACCTAAATATTAAAGTCTAACTAACTATGTGATTGGGAATTGTCAATATCTCTGAGGATTCCCCAAGGACATATCAAATTTAATTTATTCGATTAGAAAGACAAACAAGAAAAAATCAAGAGTTTTTTTTTTAATCTTAGGGTTTTTATAGTTGTCCATTGTAAATTATATACATATATTTATTTATAGTATATATATATTATAAAAGCACATAATATGCTTATTATTTGAATCGCTATGCTTTACATAAGAAAAGCAGAATCATTACTTTTGGATTTTAAAAAACCAGTTAGAAAGTTTCAGTCGGGCAACCCGTCTTACATATACCCTACCCTCAGTAACTCATCAAATTTTCTATTATATTGATATTATTACTCGATTTCTAAAGTGAGTGGTATATTTGGTTTTCATATCAAAGTACGATTGTAGCAGGAGTTGGAATGTGGGGTTGGCAGCTTCGCGATGTCAAACTTTCTTTGTTCTTTGTATTTATCTTTACTCTTGTACGCTGTGTCAATGTTGGCACATCCTTGACCCACACCAGCCACGGGACGCATGAACCGATAACTTCTGTATGTAGAGAACGGGTACGATTTGTATGGGTTTGGCCGATAAAGTGTCAATTGACACAGAACTGATACTTTATAAAGTGTCTAGTTTAGTTTAGTAGTATCGGTTCAGTAGTTCCAGTTATTAAACCAGTTACAAAGAACGGGTTCCCTGGGCGGTCATGAATCTGTCCTGATTTTAGAATTTTAGTATTTGAAGTACTGGTACGTTTTACATCGAATTGGACGCGTAAGTGTACATTGTCACTGAACGAATCATTTAAGATGATCCTCCTCTTGATCTTGAATGTATTCGGGATTTGGCCTTGCAGTCCGATGATTAGTATCATGATGCGCCAATTAGTAGTGTCAACCAGGGTAAAGGGCTCCTGATTGACTGCGTCAATTTCAGGTGGTAATCTAGATGGAACGTCAGCGCTAATGGGCGCATGACGTATCGGTTTATTCCGGATGTTAAGTTTGTCAGTGAACATCTTTACTTTGACTTTAGTCTTAGTCTGGGTTATATACTGACAGACCATAGGTCATTTAATGAATTTTTGGACAAAATGGCTCTGGCCCCCAGTTCGTTTTGTAGCTGTGGAGCACAAATAGAAGGTTGCACGTGTTGTGTATATGTCCGTTATATCAAGACATTAGGCATTAGCATGCGCGTTATTAATGCGTTAGGTGAGTTTAGACTAGTAGGCGTGCTTGCCACTTGGGTAAACGCTGAGCAGATCTGAACAATCTAGTTCAGATTGGCAATGCGGCGGTCAAACTTCGGTAGGGGTACCAGCCCCCAAAAAAAAAAACCAAATCGCTGGTAGTGTCTTCGAGCTCAGTGTAGAGTTGCATTACAACTGGGTGCTACAGACTCATAGAGTAGCGGAGTTGTTAAGATAGGCTTCACATATCCAATTTTGTATCTTCTGGCTGAAAGAATGAGCTGACAATTGCGGTAGCTTTCTCCCAAAATTATCGACCCCTATTTATAGACTGTTCAAGCTTGCTTGGGCCATACCAGGAGGCGCTAGTAATCGCATTGTAATAAGCCCAGTGTGTTTAGCACACCATGAGTAAGGCCTTCACGACGAGACAGTTGACACTCCATTTTTTGTAGGGCTACCTCAACATCAATTTGAATTTAAGTGTTATGATAGGGGTACGGCCACATTGCCTTGTGTTTATATCCAGATGCTGAAATCTGGATCTACAACCAGTCGATACTTGTTGTCCGATGTGTTGGTATATATGTAGAATGAATTTCTTGATCGATGGGCTCCTTCTCCTATTTTTGCATTAAAAACTTCAAGAACAATTTTAGTGTCATGGCCAGAACAGTGGAATGGGTGGCGGGAAAAAAGTTTATGCTTTATCCCCCCAGTTTTAAAGTTTTTTTAAAACAATTTCAGGACCTCATTTTTTTTTGTATCCGTGCACCCTACCACCCTCTGTGGTAGTTATGTTGTACCGTCATTTGATTATTATGAGAAACTGATTTTCCAGGATCCCACACAATTAAAATCATAATTACCACTTTCTTTTATTGACTATGTTGTAGCCGACATTGAACTTAGCGACTTTCCTGAACACCACATTCCGATATTAAGAAATTTAGAATGTCAAAATGCATGGAAATGGCACACGATTTTCTTCTGAACGATATAACTTTTCCCTGTAAGCAGTGGGGCGGTCGGACAGAGTAGTTATAACTTTAACGGTCATCAAAATTTTCGGATAATAATTTGATGTCATTTACTTAGCATTTACATAGAACTACATACATAATTGCATAATTATGCATAATCCCCTTATTGTTATTCTTGCTTCCAATTCTGATAAAATTAAATAATATTTAGTTCCGACGAAAAATCCTTACACAGCTTTTTTTACAATGTTTTTGTTAACAATCTGAAAATCCGAAGATCGCTTTGGCATATCAACGTGATCTCTCAGCTTAATCACTTATCTAGAGATCATTTATCATCCTCTTTTTTTGACAGCTCACTAAGTGATCCAACACCCTCAAGACATAGAAGTTGACTGCTGCATCATACTGCGAATTATGTTCTACCCCTTGTTTCTAAAGCCCCTTCGATGTTAATATTCTTAATGATAAAAATATTGAAACTTAAATTAACACTTGCTACCTCTCTCTTTTCCTCTCTTTACAGATAAATTCATAGCTGTCAGTGCTGTCATATTTGTATTTGTGTGTGTTTTTTTTTTTTGCCAAATTTATGTGTCAATTTTAAATTTGACACACAATAAATGATACGCGATCATTAAAAGATCACTTCAAATGATCAATTAAGACGAAACTAAACAAAATACCGAACAAGTCAAATAAAAAAAGTCAACAAACCGAATGTCGTCGCTTCAATAAATGTCAAATACGCGAACACATGCAGAAGAAGCAGCAGCAGCAGCAACAACAAATTGGTATTTGCTAAAAATACGCGCACGATCGTCATAATACGCGCGTACCAAACGCTCCTCTTCCAATGCAGCCGCGCCATTGTATGTGACTAAATGAGTACGTCGTCTTTAGTTAGTTAGCCTCAATTATCTTTAATTGTTGCCATAATTTGTCAACATCGTGAAATTTAATTAAACAATTGTTTTCCCCCAGTTAAAGAAAAAAAAACACAACAACTGCAAAAGCTCCATTCCACCATAAATGGATGGATGGACAAAATGGTTATTTATGTGAATGAAAAAAAAAGAAACGTAATAATTAAATGCAAACACGCGAGTGAACTGAAATAGAAAAAAAAGAAAACACAATAAAAGTGAACGAAAGTTTACTATTGAAAATCAATTAAATATAATGAAAAGTAAAATTTATTAAATAATTGAAATATTATCAAAAAACGATTGCCTCATCTTCAGACCAATCTCGTAAATGCAACAATATGGCAACTCTTGTGGATATAAGCCTATTGCGTCCTGTTTCCGGTCCTCAGATGAGTCATGAGTTGCATCATTCATACAATCACTATCACTATAACTGTGATCACCGGCAAGATAAGTCTTATTGTAGTCTTATTGCCTTAAGATTATTTCGCGTCTCAAAGATTGGCCTATCCTCCTGGCATTTTGCATTTCTATTGATATTTGCTGGCTGTTCTTTGCTTTCACCTTCGTATGGTGCTTCAGTACATCACAAAGAATACCGCAGTGCGGGTTTATTTGCTTTGAATAATTTTACGGATTTATATGAAGCTGCTTCGTCATCATCTTCATCATCGCCCTCATCGGCTATTAAAGCCATGGATTTAACAAGTGTTGAACAAGGTGGCACCATTGATGCAGGAGGGGATGCTTCGTCATCGTCGGGGGCGTCAAGAAATCTACAATTTGGTACAAAAGAAAATACAGGTAAGTGCAAAATTGGTACAAGTGATTTGTTGTACATTGTAAGTTAGGAAGATGTAGATTTACAATAAGAGAAAAAAGTATGGAAGTATGGGTAACAATGAATTGCGTTTGGAACCATAATATAAAGTAGAAAACGTAATAAGCGTAAAATAGAATAGAAAAGCCTTATTCGTTTATCTCTCGAAGAGGTGATCACAACACGCCAACAGCCCAGCATCGATTCAAGACCTCAAAGATAAAATTCGTGAGTCTATCGAGGGCATAGGGCAGCCACTTTTCGATTTGGTTGTTCGAAAATTTCATGAAAAGGATATGGCCCTGTAAGCGTGCTCTTCCTCTTTATTATGAAATAAACATCTGATCATTTATCTAAAAAAAAATGGAATTTTCCTTTGAATACCAAAATAACACCTCTTATTGGAAAACCTTTTAGATGACCTGGCAATGCTTCGCTGTTACTTAGTTGACAAATTCTGATAATATGTTTGGCAAGCCCACCTAAAGGGCTTAGCTTAAGCGTCGTCCTTCTACGATCTGTTAACAATTCGTTACCCCATATTACTCCTTAATCTGATCAAACTAACAACGTCTCACTTACCGTCTAATATTTCCTTTTATAGTCCTATAAACATTTTTTCCACTCTTCCTTCTACCCATCAATCCACAATGGTTTCAAATCAATTTTTTCTGGCCAAAATTATTTAAGTTAAGAAAAATATAATTTTTGTTCAGAAATGCATTAATATTGTTATATGTTGTCAATTGTATAACTTTTTCCTCCTAATTGATCTAAAGTTCTGCTTCCTGCTTTGCTAACTTATAATTAACAAATAAAAACAAATATAAATTCAATTAAAATCTTATTTTTATGGTGTGAAAATAAAATTGTACATTATCAGTTATTATACAGTGTCAGTTATGTCTAGCTCGCACTCTAAGATTATATTACCATCTTCATATTCTTCATATTTCGTCATATTCGTCTTCATATTTTTGAAGCGAAGGTTGTCTAGAAAAATGTATATACATTTAATAATCGCAAGTATTCGCAAGATTTAATTAAAGAATATAGTTGGGCAGATCACATATTAATTTTGAAAATTAATTTTATGCTGGACAAATTTGGACTTTTATTTAAAACTTTAAGTCAATTTGAAAAAAGTGAAAAGTTATAAAATTAAATATGCATGTGAACAATGTAAATTTTGTCCTATTTATCTTTCTTTTTTCAAACTTGTTATAGGGAATTATTTAAATACTAACTATGAGTAAGATTATCCATTACAACTTTTTTGTAAACTTGTTATATTTTTATAAAAACACCGTACGACGAAATACATATGTTGTACTGCACTCAATTGTTTTCGAAACTATACCAAAAATTTATAACTTTGTCGCTCCAATAACTAACGGTAAGCAACAGTTTACAAAAATAGAATTTATTTCTGGTTGCTTTGATGTGTTTTTAGTTTTTGTGTAACGACAAAAATGGTTAAACACGAAGTAAAAAAAAATAATTTTGGCCACGTATTTGCTCAGAGAGACCATTGTGCAATCGGAAATACAATTTTCACCGAAAATAAATATTTTGTCGGTATGTATATTCATGTCTGTATTGTCGAGTACATTGTCAGTCAGGCAAATGCCTTTAAAATGTGTCAGCTTCGTGTAAATGAGGTTGTTTTGTCAGAATTTACCGACATACTTGTTTCTGACGACTCATTGCCAAAATGTTGGATATAACAAACTGGCACAATGTAAATAGACCTTGCACTTTACCGACACAACTCTAAAAAACATGTTTTCAAAAGTGTCAGCAAATAAAATTTAAAAATAGTAATAATACTTTTTGATAAAAATAAAAGTACTTTTTGATACAGTTAAAATAATTTTTGGCACAATTGAAAAACTTTTTGGTACAATTAAAGTACTTTTTAGTACATTTAAAGTACTTTTTGGTTCAATAAAGGTACTCAGTTGTACAATTAATTGTTCTTTTTGCCTACAATAAAATAACTTTTCAATACAATAAAATCTACTTTTTGGTACCTTTTTGGTACAATAAATGTACAATAAATTCACTTTTTGGTACAATTAATTGTACTTTTTGGTACAATAAACTGTATTTTTTAGTACAATAAATATATTTTTTGATACAATAAATTGTACTTTTTAATACAATAAATGTATTTTCTGCAAAAATAAATTGTACTTTTTGGTATCGACTAGTATCTGCATATCAAATATTATCGGTCTAGGGCTAAAATTGCCACGCCATCTTCGGCCACTGCTGGAGAAAAACAATTTTAATTTCTGCAAATTTGAACCTGAAGTGCCGAATATTATCTGTGTACCAAATTGTTTCTCTCTGGAGCTAAAATACAGTTTGGGCACGCCCTTCCGCCCACTAATCCGAAATTTAAATTTCGTCTGCATATTAATATTCGCGTTGTCGAATACTATCTGTATATCAAATTTTATTTCTCTGGGACTAAAAAGCAGTTCTGCCACGCCCCTTTCTCCCAAAATTATAATTTCGTCTGCATATTTATATTTTTGTTGCCGTGTACTATCTGGGTGTCAAATTTTATCTCTCTAGGGCTAAAATACAGTTTTGCCACGCCTACTTAGCCCACTGATCCAAAATTTAATTTTCGCCTGCATATTTAAATTCGTATAGCTGAGTACTATCTGTGTAACAAATTTTATCTCCCTAGCTCTAAAAATATGTTTTGCCACGACCCCTCCGCCCACTGGACAAAAATTAAAACTTCTTCTGCATATTCATATTCGTATTGCCGAGTACTATCTACGTATCAAATTATATCTCCCTAGCTCTAAAAAAGTTTAGCCCCGCACACTGCGCCCACTGCGCCCATAGGGTCAAAAATTTCATTGAAATCGGTTCAGCCGTTTAGGCGTGATTGAGCCACAAACATACGAAGAAACAAACTGACAAACATTTACATTTAAAATATTAATACAGATAATAGGGATAGGAAGGATAGGATATAGATTCCAGTTAAAATTTTCTTATAACTTCTATTTGGATTGACTGATCAATCTGAGAGACAGATTGACAGATCTAAAGCAAACTAAATTCAAAAACCCAAATTAATTGAAAATATGATAAGTAAGTTTAGTAAACTTTACAATTAAGGTATTTTTTTTTACTTTCCCCCTTCCCCAATTTGTCATCTTAAAAACAAATTCTCTTAGCATGACTAATCTTAACACATCTTACCATTTAACTAAATAGAAAGTTAAATCACGAAATCACACCATATCAACAGAGTCCACGACAACATGACTTCATTACAAGTGTTAAGAATCTTGTTCGTTGGAATCACCCCCCTACTTGGAGGCGTCAATAACATGGCTTTAAGCTACTACATAGTTTTATACTTTGTCGCTCGTCCCCCACCCACTACCCGCTTTGCAGACCATCGAACATCATTACAATGTCTGTGAATGATCGTAAAAGAAATAATCTTAAAAACACTTAAAAATTCAAATAGTTATTGTTTTATAACCATATCATAAAAGTCCAAGAGGTATTATAAATTAGGTTTAAAGTCAAACTTACATACATGAGGTGCCTAAGTCAATAAAGTAAAGCTTTAAACAATTCCAGAGGAACAGACAGCCAAGGAGAAGAATATTGTGTGGGTTGTCGATAAAACTACACTACATTTTCTAAAAACACTTTTCTCAGAAACAAACAAAAAAAAGGGGAGACAAATACCACAAGATACAGAGATATTTAAAGCAAAGCAAGACCTCTAAAAAGCTAAACGAAAAAATGTGCGTTAAAATGCCATTTTTTCCTAGAAAGTTGATAAGTCTTTTTACGGCACCTACAAGCTGGCGTGGGTTTCCTCTTACACAGTTAGTGAAAGAAGGGGAAAAAAGAAAGAAAGAAAGATTTTATTAGTACTCAAGTGTTGTATGTGCAACTAACAACCTTAAGTCAAAATACAGAAAGATAAATATTGAAAATATTTATATGTTTTCATATTGATGAAATCAAAAGTCTTACTAATTCTTACACAAAAAATTACAATAATTTTTGTGTGTTTCTACATTTGTGTCGTTTGCGTTTAAATCCTTCTTAATATGTTGTTAGACATTCGATGTAATCCGACTTTTGGGGTGTGGGAGATATTCTACTTAAAATCACTTTCGGTTTCAATTCAGTTTCCTTATGAAAAATGAGCTTGTGTACGTTTAGTGGGGAAATGAATACGTGAGTATTGAATTGTAGACGAGATAAACCGATTATGATTTTTTTTCCAACATTTGTAGTGTCTTTTGTGTGTACAGTGCACAATGTTTATATTTGAGCACTCTTGATTAAGAAATAATGCAAGAAGTGCTAAAATAACATGAAAACATTTTTTTTGTGGAAAGGTCTTTACAAAATCAAAGCTGCAGTTGAATTTTATTGACACGGCATCAAGTTAGAAAATTTATTTTAGGAATAGTACAGCCATTTACAAAAAGTGTGGGAGTTGAGGGATCAGACTACTCTTTTATTAAAAAAAAAAATTCTGCAATTCTACCTGAAAAATGTGGAAAAATTAAATCTCATGTAAACTTCATAAACTAGTCATATTAAGGAAGTTTATTTGATTCAAATATTAACAAAAATTTTACCACGCCCACTCTGTCTACTGATCAATAATAAAAATTGTATCTGTATATCCCTCAAAATTAACTTATTTTTGATATTCAATGGAAACAAAATACTTTCCTCCAAGCTGTTCTATTATTAATTTGAAAGTTGGGAAATGTATTCTTTTGTTTAAAAGACAAAATAATTCACGGAATTTTTGAAACAAGAAGAATTTAATGGAAAAAAAATACGCAAAAATCATTTTTAAGTTGTATGGGCGGTTAAATGTGGGCGTGGCCAATTTTGATGAAACTTGGGATGAATCTGTTGTTTATTTTAGAAGGTTTAGATACCAAAATTTGAACGCGATTCGAAAAAATTGGTATTACGCGTTAAACCATATTGGGTTGTATGGCTGGTGGGCGTGGCCGATTTAGATGAAATTTGGCATGCATCTTTATTTGTAGAAAAAGTATGTACCAAATTTTAAGAACAAAGGTGGTTGGCTATCGGCTTGGCCGATTTTGTTGATACTTGGCATGCATCTGTTGTTTATTTTAGAGAAGTACATACCAAAGCTATTGCTTGAATAGGGTACATTTTATTTTAAATAGTTCATATTACGAGTTAAACCATATTGGTTTGTGTGTTTGGTGGGCGTGGCCGATTTCGGTCAAACTTGGCATTCGCCTTTTTTTCTATTCTATATAATTTATGTACCAAATTTGAAGACTTTTGTTCGGAAAGGAAAAATTTTATGCGAAAAAATCGTTTTGGATTATATGAGCGGTGGGCGTGGGGGATTTTGATGAAATTCCAGTTTTTTCTTAATTTAATTAATAGTTTTTGCACAAAAGTGTATGAAACGATCCACTGTGCTCCCCACAGTGGTATTTTGGTGACAAAAAACAATTTTTCTATAAATATTTCTTCTGTTTTTTCGTATCTTTAGTGGTCAGTACAATCTGTGTATCGAAGTTTATCCCGCTGGATCTAAAAAACACTTTTGACACGCCCCGTCCGCCTACTGATTGAAAATAAATATGTCGTTTGCATTTTTATAATTGTATTGCTTAGAACTTTTTGTATATTAAATTGTATCTCTCTAGGACTAAAATACATTTTGCCACGCCTCCTACGCCCATTGATCAAAAATAAAAATTTCGTCCACAAATTTGTAATTGTAGTGCCGAGTTCTATTTGTGTATTAAATGTTATTTTTTTAGGGCTACAATACAGCTTAGCCACGCTCCCTTGGCCCACTGATTGAAAATAAAAATTTCGTTCTCAAATTTGTAATTATAGTGCCGAGTACTATCTGTTTATAAAAATTTTATATATCTAGGGCTAAAATACAGCTTGGCCACGGCCCTTGGTCCACTGGTTGAATATAAAAATTTCGTCCTCAAATTTGTAATTATAGTGCCGAGTACCATTCTTGTATCAAATTTGATATCCCTAAGGCTACAATACAATTTCACCACGCCCCCTTGGCCTTCTAATTGAAATAAAAATTTCGTCCGTAAATTAATTAAAATTTCGTCTGTATATTTATATTCGCATTGCCGAATAAAGTCGGTGTACCAAATATTATCCCTCTAGGGTTAAAATGCAGTTTTGCCACACCCCTACCGCCCACTGATCCAAAATTGAAATTTCGTCTGCATATACATATTCCATTGCCGAGTACTATCAGTGTATCAAATTTTATTTCTCTAGGGTAAAAATAAAGTTTTGCCACGCCCCTCCGCCCACTGATCTTAAATTAAAATTTCGTGTGCATATTCATATTTGTGTTACCGAGCACTATCTGGGTATCCAATTTTAGCTCTCTGGGATTAAAATACAGTTTTGCTACGCCTCCCGCCCGCTGAACCAAAATTAAAATTTCGTCTGGTTATTCATATTCGTGTTACCGAGTACTATATGTGTATTAAATTGTATTTCTCTAGGACTTTTCTTCATACAGAAATGCAATTTAATTTAAGTGTTGGAAATGTTTGGAAAATTTTATTTCACAACTTTTAAAATTTTCTAAATTATAATTTTAAATTTTCTACATTTACTACATTTTGATCTCATTTTCTCCATTTTAAACCACTGTAGTTACACATTAACATGTAATACCCTGGCATTAACATAAGCGCTAGCGTTTCGTGGAACAGCGTCAGTGAGGGCGAGAAAAGAAAGCAAATTATCTTAAGTGTCATGTAGGGCAACATTTTCATTTAAGCTACAATTTATATCACTTTATCTTGTCAGACTCTTAAAGAACAACGCAGCTAGCAAGAGATGAATAAAATGGAACGCATGGAGTTGATGAGTTGATGGCCCCTTTAAGCTGGCCTCCCGGATGAGTTGCTGGTGATGATGAACCACCAAAGAAATGAAACCAATTTATAAAGCATTAGAGCGATAAGATGTGGGAACATAACCATAAACTAAAACTAAAGGGTTCGTAAGACGACAAGAGCAAAAAAAACACTTCACTGCCTGCTGATGAGATGATGACAAATTTTCAACAAGTGTCTCGCGAGCACAGCTCAAGCAAACGGCCAACCCCAGGGGGGTGATGACGATAAGTAAATGAATGGCTGATGAATGTCGTCCGTATAAAATGTTTGGTTGAAAGGAAGTTGGTACTTTGATTTTGTCGCTTATTGATCGAACGATGTTGCAGCATTGCAGAGGGGCAAGACACAGGCATTACCAACAACTAAAATCTCAACACAAGAGGAACGGATGTTGTTTGCGTGTTTAAAGACCGAAAAATGAGACCCAAAAATAAAAAACTGGCTATGACAAACCATTGTGTTACACTTTAGAAAATTGATATACCCAAGATAATGAGGATCGCTAAGAGTTGTGTTTTTTTCTTATTAGAGGTGGGGTATAGAGAGGAGAAGAGAACAAGAGTAGGAACAAGACAAGCAGGCGTTAGGGAGAGGCAAAACCGGAGAAGGTTCATAAAACAGATGCGTCGACGCCATCGTCATTGTGTCATAAGACTCTTAACAAACTGCAAAAGATCTTCATTTCAGGAACTCTCAAGTAGCAAATGGAAGAGTATTGAATTACGAGCAGTGATGGTCCCTTAAACAACCAGACAGTCAGAGAGACAGACGGACGGACGGACGAACGTGCAGATATGTCTTGGAAACCGAACAAGTGTAGAGAGGAGGACTATGCGAGATTACCCAGCATAATATGGGAGCATAAAATAAACAAAAAAAGAAAGATTTAAATGGGTTGCAGATGAGGTATCGTATCGAAACCAGTAAAAAAACTCAGCATTAAATCTGAGATTCTGAAAATCTTAAATAATGTTAATTCCTTAAAATGCTGAATTTCAAACAAAATCTTTTTTTAGTAAGAACACAGACATAAAGTCTTGACTGAGCAGATCTTACAAAATTGATAAAAATTGTATCAGTCGTTTATAAGTATACCCGTTACATACGTCCCCACCAAATACAAATTTGTATAAATAGTATATATATGTATACGAAGTTAAAAACCACGTCTTATATACGAACAATTTTTAAACTATATTAGTAAAATGACCGTCAACATTTCTTTCAAGTGGCATCTGACATTATTTACTGGGTTAATCTACTTTAAATCCTGCATTTATCATGAGCACCGTTTTCACAGACACCGAACCCAAAACTAAAACTAACCAAAAACATAACAAAAAAAAATATTCTTCAAAACATGATCGTATTTTGTTTTGAAATATGATGTCATGACTTTGATGATATCTTTTACTCCGTCATTGTTTGAAAATTACGTATGCCGTATGATAACTATTAAGTCTTAAATCGATTTTGGCATGATCTACAAAAAAATTGTTTTCTTATTTATCACATAAAGTTAAAATAAATATTTATTTTCATATAAATCTCATGTGTAAGTAATGATAATTTTTTGGGTGCGAGGGTTAGCTAAGTATCTATATTCGTATATTCGTATCGGAAATTGAAATTATCATTTTGTTGATTTAATAACGTTTCTCAAATATGGAGACAAATAATGTTAAACAACAATGTGTAGAATACGTATTGGAGAAAGAAGACATGGCAAAGCGTTCCAAAAATAACATAAGGCAAACCCAAAAATAAATGCACAACATAATACTATTGACCCTGAACTTATTGTCACAGCAGTGTCACATACATAGACTTCCTTATAAAGAAAGTTGAATTTTATAAGATACGGGTATGATATGTCAAATCAAATCGATTGCAGTTGTTGATGTGTGTGTCTGTGTGATTTCATTTATCATTTTATGCATTTGTGTGATAAAGAGAGGGTTTGCTTGTATTTCGAGGGTTGTGTGATAATTATTTGACCATGGCATAATTTATGTTGAAATTTTGCACGGTGAATGTGATGAATAATAAAATTGAAAAATGAGAAATGTTAAAAAAAATATATTATTTTTTTTCATTGTTTAATATTTTAAATATTTTTAATATTCTTTATATTTTTAATATTTTTAATATTTTTAATATTTTTAATATTTTTAATATTTTTAATATTTATAATATTAATATCTAATATTTATAATATTAATATCTAATATTTGTAATATTAGTAATATTTGTAATATTTTCAATATTATTAATATTTTTAATATTTTTAATATTTTTAATATTTTTAATATTTTTAATATTTTTAATATTTATAATATTTTTAATATTTTTAATGTTTTAAATATTTGTAATATTTTTAATATTTTTAATGTTTTTAATATTTTTAATATTTTTAATATTTTTAATATTTTTAATATTTTTAATATTTTTAATATTTTTAATATTTTTAATATTTTTAATATTTTTAATATTTTTAATATTTTTAATATTTTTAATATTTTTAATATTTTTAATATTTTTAATATTTTTAATATTTTTAATATTTTTAATATTTTTAATATTTTTAATATTTTTAATATTTTTAATATTTTTAATATTTTTAATATTTTTAATATTTTTAATATTTTTAATATTTTTAATATTTTTAATATTTTTAATATTTTTAATATTTTTAATATTTTCAATATTTTTAATATTTTTAATATTTTTAATATTTTTAATATTGTTCTTGATTTTGTTTTTTGTTGATCTGCAATGAATTATGATATTGTCATAGTTCGGTTTAAGATCATTTCTATTGGCAATTATTGTATTATTGCCAATAGGTTTTTTCAACATAATACATTTCACACTCTTGAACAAAAAAACCTATTGGCAATAATACAATAATTGCCAATAGAAATGATCTTAAACCGAACTATGACAATATCATTTTTAATATTTTTAATATTTTTAATCATTTTTAATATTTTTAATAACAATATTTGCTTTTTAGTGTTCTTATTTTATATTTTTACATAATATTTGTTATATAAATTTTAAATAGTTTTTAATATAGTTAATATTTTTAATATTTCTATTATTCATTTGTTTTTTTGTTAGTCGATCTTACAGTACATTATATTAATTTACGTTAGTGTATCGAAATGATTCCACAAATATTATTTTTAATATTGTTAGTATTTTTTTTATATTTTGAATATTTTTAACATTTTTAATATTTTTAGTATTTTAAATATTTAAAATAGTACTAATATTTTAAACATTTTGAATATTTTAAATATTTTCAATATTTGCAAGGAAATTATGGTTTTTTTATTAAACTAGATTTTTAATATTTTTATAATATTTTTAATATTTTTAATGTTTTTAATATTTTTAATATTTTTAATATTTTTAATATTTTTAATATTTTTAATATTTTTAAAATTTTTAATATTTTTAATATTTTTAATATTTTTAATATTTTTAACATTTTTAATATTTTTAATATTTTTAATATTTTTAATATTTTTAATATTTTTAATATTTTTAATATTTTTAATATTTTTAATATTTTTAATATTTTTAATATTTTTAATATTTTTAATATTTTTAATATTTTTAATATTTTTAATATTTTTAATATTTTTAATATTTTTAATATTTTTAATATTTTTAATATTTTTAATATTTTTAATATTTTTAATATTTTTAATATTTTTAATATTCTCTTGTTTGTTATTGTCGATCTATATAGAATTATGAATATTGTTCATTGTTCGGTTTGAGATCTGTTTCTATTATCGCTAATAGAATTTGTTTTACAAGAGCTGTGTGAAATGGATTATGTTGACAGCTGGCAGGGCAGATAGCTATTTCGATGGTTGCCAAACCATCATCATCAGTGCCGTTTGCTGTGCCTTCTCCACTCATTATCACAACCTTAAGTGTTAAAAGCTTCACACAATCAATGTGAAGCTCACACACACCGGTGCGAAAATGGTATCAACGAAGACAACGTCAACATAATGCACACAAGCTCTTGTCTATGCTTTGTCCATCGGACAAAATTGCATAGAATTGTTTTTGGCATCAAATGCCAACCCAGTGTACCTATTAGCGATAATAGAAACAGATCTCAAACCGAACAATGATCAATATTCATAATTCTATATAGATCGACAATAACAAACAAGAGAATACATACACGGGAGGTACACTGGGTTGGCATTTGATGCCAAAAACAATTCTATGCAATTTTGTCCGATGGACAAAGCATAGACAAGAGCTTGTGTGCATTATGTTGACGTTGTCTTCGTTGATACCATTTTCGCACCGGTGTGTGTGAGCTTCACATTGATTGTGTGAAGCTTTTAACACTTAAGGTTGTGATAATGAGTGGAGAAGGCACAGCAAACGGCACTGATGATGATGGTTTGGCAACCATCGAAATAGCTATCTGCCCTGCCAGCTGTCAACATAATCCATTTCACACATCTCTTGTAAAACAAATTCTATTAGCGATAATAGAAACAGATCTCAAACCGAACAATGAACAATATTCATATTTTTAATATTTTTAATATTTTTAATATTTTTAATATTTTTAATATTTTTAATATTTTTAATATTTTTAATATTTTTAATATTTTTAATATTTTTAATATTTTTAATATTTTTAATATATTTATTATATTTTTAATATTTGTAATATTTTTAATATATTTATTATATTTATTATATTTATTATATTTATTATATTTATTATATTTATTATATTTATTATATTTATTATATTTATTATATTTATTATATTTATTACATTTTTAATATTTTTAACATTTCTAATATTCTTAATATTTTTAATATTATTAATATTTTTAATATTAATATTTTTAATGTTTGTAAAATTTGTAATATTTGTAATATTTGTAATATTTGTAGTATTTTAAATAACTTTAATATTTTTAATATTTGTAATATTTGTAATATTTGTAATATTTGTACTATTTGTAATATTTATTATATTTGTAATATTTTAAATAACTAATATTTTTAATATATGTAATATTTTTAATATTAATATTTTATATTTTAAATATTTTTAATATTTTGAATATATTTTTTAATATTATCAATATTTTTAGTATTTTTAATATTTTTAATATTTTAAATTTTTCTAATATTTTAAATCGCCAAAACCTCATTCGGGGGGTGTAAGGAAATAAATTTTTGTTATTAAACCAGATGTTATCTTTCTGTACCTACTCTCAGTATTGTACCTGATTCCCACGCAACAATAGCTTAAGCCCATTTATAGAATATTTTCTCATAGCCATCTATCTATGTTCTTAATTTCCCATCACATGATCGAACTTACAAAGCCTGTCCATTGCACTACAAAAAAAAACCATTCGACCATAACGCAAAATATTTTCGTGCAAATTTTCGCACATACGTGAAAATTGTAACAACTCCATAAAGAATTTGCAAAGCATCCAGAATGTATAGAGTTTACACAAAAATCAGAAATGTTTACCCAAACAATCTGAGTATCTGTGTTACCAGTGTTAGAGTCAAATGTTGCAGACAAAATACGAAGGAATGAACCCATAAAACCGACAACATCACCGCCATCACCACCACTAAAGTTGCAACATGCAACAAAACTCACTGCGATGGGAAAGAGTAACACAAAATCTTCTCAAAAATGCCCCTAAGAGACAAAGAGATGGGAGGGCAAACAGTCAGTCAGACAGAGCGACAGACTGGCATCAAAAGTCATAAATTCAAAAAATACAGCAACATTTATGACTTGAAATTACAGTGTGGTAAAAATAAAGGAACGACAACACATTGTGGGGATATGTTTAACAGCGATTGAAGAACTCTGGTATTACTATTTATAAAAATTTTACTTTAGACTGCAGTCACCGCAGCGGCAGCTGTAAAAGATGATCTCCTACTTGGATTTGTGTTGAACGACTTTTTGGGATGTTTTATAATAGTTCAGTTCTTTCCTTTTCTCTGGTCGGATTCCACAAAATTTCATATTCAAATATCATAAACGTTAAATTGTAGTAATTTTTCTTATCAAACCATGGAAATTACAATAATTTACATTAATTCATTTTTACAGACACACACACAAACACACATAGGTAATAAATTCCATACTGACTGGAAGAGATACATATTTCATATTTGAAAATTGGAAAATTATTTGGTAACCAAAGATTGATATCTTAATGTTCCAAATGTTCGGTCGGTCCGACAAGTAGGCAGACAGGCTGCCGGCCAAGTTTTTATGTGTGTGTGTTTTTTTTTTAATTTTTTGTTGCTCCTTTTGTTTTCTGCTTCAAGTATCACATAACCCTTCATTAATTTCTTTACTTTCATGTAAATGATTCCTGGTTCTTTTCTTAACTGGCCCCCACTAGTAAAGATAACAAAGTGTGTTGTTGCAGTTCTTGTTATACCCAAAATTTATATAATTTAAATTGTTATGCACGCGCGTTTCTTGGATTTTTATATTCTGTCTGGCTGGCAGGAACTGAAAAACAGGTATTTCTGACTTTCTACCTGCTGGGCAAAATTTAAAATTCTGTCAAGTCATTTGTTGTTTTTGGGTGGATTATAAGAATTTTAAAGGATGCAGGTTTTTTTTCTCTTTTTCATTTTTGTTTCATGTTTTCAAACATGTTTACTTAATTGAATTTCTTAAGAGTAACATAAAAGTGGTTTTTAGTTTTGGTCACAGGGGCGAAGTTAAAGGATTTGGGTCAGACTGGACTGGGCGTTATCCTGTCCGCAGAATAGGCGGTACAACTGACACATTTCAAAGTGCTGTCAAGTAATCAGTGGCAGGATGATTTCCGGTGTCAAGCAAGGCGAAGATAATGTGAAATAATTTGCGTAACAAATTTACAAAAATATAAATTTATGAGCAGAATTGTTATGTGTTCGAATAGAAAAAACCTAAATATTTTTTTTTTGCTGATTTTCTATGTTTCTTGAAGTCACTATGAGATAATAAATGTGATTTTTCAGCATTGATGTCTTCAAATCTGCTGCAGGAGATGCGAAATTTATACATCTTACATTGCTCTTAGTTCAGTCTTCAAGTTTAAGACTATGAACAAAAATGAAGTTTGTCATACTATACCCATAGAAAGATTGAAAATGTTAAATGTCCAATGTCCATTATCGTATGTTTTGTTCAGAAGACTTTTATTCCTGTCAGCGCTATCGTCGTTTTACATTCTTTTGAACACTGCGATGTTGGTATTCACCTAAGACTGCTGTTTCTCTCTCTCTCCGCCAAAAGATAGAGAAAGTGAAGAGTTTTGATATTATTATTTACAGTTGGGCTGCGGCAAATTCTGCATTGTACATCATTGGAAGTATAAATTACACAGTACAAAATTGTTCAGCTCATTGATTTGGGACTCAATTCTGAGAATTGCACGTGAAATTGCACCCAAAAAGAAGAAGTTCTGCATCATTCGTTTTGTCAAATTACATGCCATAATTACTTAATATCGATTTGAAGTTAGTAAGTATCGTATATAAAGGTGTTTGAAGGCGAACCTGAAGGACGGCGCAGAGCAGGGAGACCCAAACTCCGTTGGAAGGACCAAGTGGTAGGCGATGTGCCATCATCTGGTAGGACTAACTGGAGAACACACGCAGAAGACCGAAGCGTGTGGAATTCTTTATTTCTTCAGGCCTCAAATTTATGAACTACGTTTCGTAAATTGTAATTGGCCCCTTAAGTAAGTAAGTAAGTATGTATCGTATAGGGGAATTTGTCACGTTTTAGAACACCTCGCTTACTCTACGGGTCTGTAACACCCGAGCCACATCGACCCCGAAAATGCTACCAGCGAATTCGGTTTCAACCACAGCCCATGTAATGGTCCCACAATGTGTCTAAACACCAGTGTTCAGGCCCTGAATCATCGGTGGGAGTTTCGCAGTGAAGCTGCTACAAATTTGTAATTGAATAAACCATAATTAACAGTGTTGGTCCCAGAAAGAAAACAAACAAGAACTTTAACATACTCGCGAGTACCATCGCTTTCACATTATTACCCCAAGCTAGGTGGAATGGTCGATACTACATTGCAAGGATTAAGTTCCATCACCGGAGGAAGGCGGGAAAAGTTCTAAACCACTTCCGCTCGATGACAGAGAACAGAGTCGATTTGTTAGGCTAGGCTTGTCCGAACCCCCGTGAGATCAATAACATACTGATGAACAAGGGCAAGCACTGGAAACCTAGCACATGGGAATCCCAACCGCATTGGACCGATGGGTCTTTCAAGCCGAGACAAATCTAACAAAACTTGTTTAGGGAAGATCACTTCGAAGCAAAGTGGAAAAAGTGCTTCGAAAATTGGTTTGAGCGCATGCTCAAATATGATGATATGATCATCACGGAAAACATTTTGAAAAACTATAAAACCATTTTCAATGATATTTTATTGTATTTTTATTGCTAGGCCCGAAATATAATTAGCAAACCTCGTAACTTCGCTTAATAAAATCTATTATCTAGCTGTATTTAAATCTTATTTTTACACTGACATTATTTGTTTTATTGACGGCAGTGCTGATGCAGATAAAATTATCTACGTAGTTTCAGTAATCAAAGTTCACACAGCGTTCTAAATAACTTGATTTTTTGTTAATTAATATAATATTAACAACTTTGTTTTGTCCTCATTCACCATTACTTTGGTTACTTCCTTCTGAATACCTGAGAAGGCTGCACTCACAACACGCAGTTGTCGAACAATGATGTCTAGTTACATCATCGGCGTACGCAAGTAATATTGTTTTATATCGTGCCAGTCGTGTTTAAGGCGGCGTCTCTCATAATCATCTCCATCAAAATGTTGACGAAATCACATGACATGCTGTCGCCTTATCTAAAGCCTCGTTTGGCATAGAATAGCTTGGTAAGGTCTTTGATAATCTTCTCTAAAGACTGCGTATCGGTCAGTGTCGTTTCGATATCTTTTTCATGAATATTCTCCAGTATTTGTCGTAGTGTTAATGTTAGATCGGTCGCGGATTTACCAGGTCTTAAGCCACACTGATAAGGGCCAATCAGGTTGGATAATACTGGTTTAGTCTTCCATATAACATGTACTCGTTTAGCAAACCTTACTTCAGAGCTGGTGCATGCTCGGTTTCACCAAATTCCTACCGATCTTGAAGAGCTCAAAATATCAATCCGTCGAAACCGGCTTCTTTGTTATTTTTTAATTGTGATATTTCTCTTTTAACTTAGCTATGCCTAGTTGGTGGGCTATAGGGTGTCACAAAATCAATGGCGAAATTGGCAAAGTGTAGGGCGGTAGATATATGTATGTACCAATTTTTTTTGCGGAAATTTTAAAATACCCGACCGGAATATTGTTGAATATATTGAGTAAGATCGGACAGCTATTTCCCGTGCCCAAAGAGGTCAAAGGTCAGATTATTAGTAAAACCTTAATAAATCCTATGTTCATGTACTCTATTTTCACCACCGACGACTTGGCTACATTTAACGGGTCTATAAGTTAATAAAAAAATTCAAATAAACAAACAGGAACTCATTTTCATATATTTAGATTTGACCTTTGACCTCTTTGGGGCACGGATTAAAGTTGTCAAATTTTGCTCAAATTTTGACCATAGCCGTTTTATAACAACTGGCATAACCACCACCCTAATCATGTTGTTCATGAGATTTCGACGATCGTATTGATTAGTTATCAATTTGTGTTAATGTTCCTAATGTTGATATTAATAGTCAATTCAGTGCCACGCACCTGGATGACCAATGTTTTATACAATAATTTTCTTAAATTTTTATCAACATAGAACAAAATTTGTTTTCAACGTTCGGATTAAGATCATTTCTATTATTGCTAATAGAGTTTGCTTAGAGTTGTGAGAAATGGATTATGTGATAGCTTTGCAGGGCGGATAGCTTTTTCGATAGTTGCCAAAATATCTTATCAGTACCCTTTGCTGTGACTTCTCCATCAATCATCACAAACCGTAAGTGTTAAAAGCAGAAGCCGGTGCGAAAATGGCATCAATGAAGACCAAGCGGCAGCATAATCCTCTGACCAGCACTCTTGTAAACAAACTGTATTAAAGAAAACAATTTTGCATAGAAATTTTAAAAGTTATAAAGCGTTAGTTAGGCAATTTTTACAAAAAATTATATATGGCATTTTATTGAGGAAAATCGTGACCAAAACTGGTTGTTTTGCATTTATAAGTATAGTTTTGACGTTTTGCATTAAATAACTTCTGGAAACACGGAATTCAAATAAAGCTTGAACAAATATTTTTTTTTATGGCGCCCTAATGAGCTTTCTGTACAGTCGCCGATAATTGGCGTGATTGCTCTACGTGCGCAGCGTTCCATGACAAGCAATTTGTGACAGTGCTCTCTCCATACATCCAGCACACTTTGCGAATAGGTGATCAAATTGTCCTTACATCTTAATTCTACACAGTGTACGTGGTAACCTTGCCTCAGTGCTACAATGACCGTACTTTGCAACCAAGTAAAAACCTATCATTATTTCATTCATCAAATTTAAACGATAACCAAAAATTTCATAAAGTCTTATCAAATATAACTTTAAACCATATAAATCACCACACAGTAACATAAGACACGTAATGTTTTTGTGCACTTTGCAGCCTTCTCCTTGATGTGGCCAAGCAGGTGGTATGCTAAGCTTGCTTCTGCGTACAGGTATCAGAGGTGTAGCCAAAACATAATCACCCGCATTTCAACCAATAAAAGTATCAAATTTTTCGCTTTACTTTCGAAATGGCTGTATATTTTTGCACTGACTGAAATTATAATGAGGGACGTTAGTTGTTTTGCTCTGCGTCAGGAGTTCTACTCGTTGGGATGAGATAAAGGTTTAAATGTCGTGGTGGTGGTAGAACGCGAAGGTGGCTGCTGTGGCCGTATTTGGTTGGTTCCGATGCTGTGTTTCTCTGCTTAAAGGTCATAAATCATTTATGTTTTTATGATGATTTCCTTGGATTCCTTGGCGTAAAATAATATTTCAACTAAACAACATCAACAACAACATCGGCCACATTTGCTGCGTTGTGTTGTTTATCCGCTGCTGCTTGTACGTATGCAACTGCTGCATTTTGTTGTTGGTGTTGTTCACTAAAGTGGCAAATTATCTCCCACTGTGATGGCGTTGTTGTTGTTATTGCTCTGGATCGGTTGTGTATGTTGGTGTTGTTGTTGTTATTATTGTAATCTAATTTAGGTGCAGGTTTTTTGTATCATTTTCTGTTGTTTGTTAAAGTTGAATGTCGATTTGGCTGCTAACGCTGCTTACTGCTTTTAACCCGATTTTATAAACATACTAGTGGGCCCGGCAATGCTTCGCTATTGCACATTAACTTGTTATATATTTCACATTTAGGTCTACAAAGTACTTTGAAAACGATCATCAGCAAAGTCATATCTATAGTGCTTACATGTAGATTAAGTTTTTTCTGTATGTAGGGCGAAAAGCCACTTCTTCCAAAAATCGGAAACAGACATTCCGCTAATTTTAATAATTTTTATTTTGATCTGTAGTAGCGGATACTAACTATCTTTTTGGGCATAAAAAACATTTTGTTATGCCTTCTCCGCCTATTGACCGCAAATGAAAATTCCGTCTGAAGCTTCATGCCTTTAGCCATAAAAACTTCTTTTGTCATGTCTTCTTATCACACGGATCAAGAATATTCCGGAATACTATTTTTGTATTGAACTCGTATTACCATTTTTTTTTAGATAATTCGGTCACATATTATACCGTCGTGTTGGAATCATTTCTCGTTCAAATAATGTGCAATGACATGATAAATAAAAAAAATCACTTGATCGTCCACTGGCTCAAATTCTTCCACCAGTTAGATCTTATATAGATGCAGGCCAAGATCTTTCTTCAGCATTTGCATTGACCGAGTTGCTGAGAATGGCGTCGGTTTGATAAATTCGAGTCCCCTGTCACACTTACGTCTAAAACGTCGATGGCTTCTATTAGCTGCTCAGATGGATCATTATATGCACCCTCAACTTCACAAAGGGCTCCATAAGTTTGGCGAACAGAACGTGCATTTTGAAAATAAATTTGCAAGATTTGCAAACGTTGTTCTTGTGTAGTTTTTACATAGTGATTTTCCAAAGTATACTAAAAGAAGTTCTATACGTCAAAAGAAATTACCCATATATAGGTTATTTACAAATATTTGCTTATGTTACCTCTGACATACTTTAAAAATGTTAATTGTGCCCCAATAAAACAAAAGGTGTTTTCCAGTATAACTACAATGAATATTGCATTTTTTTCTGAAAAGTAACTGGTGTACGGACCATTATTTGATACAGTTTAAATATTTAACTATTGAAGTGCGTGGCAGCGCCTCGGCACTTTTTACTTATTAAGTTCCAAATAGCCTGTTCATTAGGGCGGAACAATTTGTTCGCGTCTAAAAAAACGTGGTAATCGTATACCAGTATCGCAATGTACGATGAATTCTTAGACAATTTCGCTTAGAAACTATATGTCTACAATCAATTCCTAGTTTGCGCTGAGAAGCATGAAGATTTCAGGTTTAGGTATATTTTTAGCAATTTTTCAGTTACGTCAGACGTGCCATTCCGCTGTTTGGAGACCAAGACGAAGAGAATAGTATATTTTTGACATTGTTTTGGATCCCGCCCAATATTCTGAAAAATGATTTTTAAAAACTTAATTTCTGTATGCCAACTCTCAGAGGTCATAACTTTTTAACCAATACATAGATTTGCTTCTGTAATACCTCACTTACTTTGCTGGGGAATTAGTTTTACGCAGAAGGTCTCGAAAAATATATATCTTAAGTTTTCGGTTTGTGCTCATTTAAAAACCAAAAAAAATTACTTCTTGTAAGCGCGGAATACCTTGTGTTATCGAATATTGCCGTTTTCACCCCCTAAATGTCATCAAAATCGGTCCAGCCGTTTTCGAGTCCATACGTTACATACATACACACATCCTCTTTTATATATATAGATAGATTTCATAGATCCCCGAAGATGAGATTTACAATATCTAAGTATATAAATTAAATGAATGGTTTGAGTAAAATGGAATAGCAACGAATTGCCAATTTCTATTCCCTAAATGTGGAAAACTCCAAACAATATATTGCCTATGTTATCCGCGGGGTTATTCTGAAGATGCTCTGAAAATTTCATTAAAATCGGCACAGCCGTTTTCGAGTCCATACGTTGCAAACATACAAACATATATATATAGGAAAGGGGAGTTTTTATCCCTTTTGCTATTTTCACCCCCTAAATGTGGAAAAATTCAAACAATGTTTAGCCTATGTAACTTGCGAGGTTATTCGGAAGATTCCCTGAAAATTTCATCAAAATCGGTCCAGCCGTTTTCGAGCCCATACGTTACAACAATACACACATCCCCACACACACACACACACACATACATGTTTCGAAATGAATGCAGTGTTCGCTATAACTCAAGAACCAATGCACATACAAAGACCGTTTATACATAAAAACCTTGGTATTAACGTCACCTTTCATATGAAGTTTGCAGAAACAAAATCGGTTCACGCATTCCAGAGAACATCAATTTCTAACACAATGCTACTTATTTTTATATATATAGATGACATATGACTCTCTGTTAGCATTATAATAGAGGGACGTGTAATGACTACAACTAGTATAAAATTTTACTCAAACTGGTTATTTTTGATTAGATGTATTTCTCAGTACAGTACTTTTTATAATTTGACACTCAACATTTATCATTTTCTAAATCCACATATATTTGCAGTACACGATCTTAAGATCTTCGGTTCGTGATGATTTTTTTTTTAATACTATGATCTGCTGCTCAATATGATTTCCTTTGAACATCTAATCATAATCACTATGAAATCCAAATACGTTGTTGTTGTTCTTTCATAATCTATCGACAGAAAATAATGTAATCGTACTGGCGTTGTTTTTGTTATTCTAGTAATTCATATTAACACTAAAATACATAAATGTTGTTGTAGTTAAGACGTGTATCGTAGCTGCTGCTTCTGATGTTCTGTTGTTGTTGTTGCCGATGTTGTTAACATTTAAGTGCTAATTTGATGAAAGCGCATTTTATGACTGTTTCGTTTCTCTTCATTTAGAATTTAATGTTTCTTCGGTCAGTTGGCATTTCTTTCGTTTGTTGCACCACTGTTCAATGATTTTCACAGATCGATGCTTCGTATACCAAGGTTTATTTTTTTGTTGCTGTTATTGGAAATTTTGTAAAGTTTGTGTTGTTGTGAAATTTGTTCGCACAGGTAGGAGGGAAGGTAATATAGAGGCAAAAAAGAGAGTTTACATTTAATTTAACATATGGGCAATTCCATTGGGACGGGTGTGACCATGTTACTCACATTTTTGGTTATAATTCATAAATAGAAAATTTATCATTAAAAAAAGCTTAGATTACAACAATGTTATGTGTTAAAACGTTTAGTAACAGGTAACTGAAAGAACTTGTTTTCTGCTCAGAATGTCCACTAAAAGACAACGACGGATGTGACTTGAGCTATTGCAAAATTATGACTTTCAGGTTAAATTCTGTAAAGTTTTTCGTAGAAAGTCCACAATTATTGTGAAGTAGGTAATTGTTTATATTGTTTTTGATTGTGTTAAGTACTTACTTTTCACAAAAAAATACATTTTCTTAATAAAAACTTTAGAAAAAAAGGGCGTGACACCATTTTATGACGGGTGTGACCTAGTAAAATAAACTCCAAAAGTATAAAGTTTTTATAGAGTTCAGTTATAAACAAACATAAAGGTAAACATGTAAGAAAATAATAGGACATATATTTATTCGTTATCTGTGCTATCGTATACATAATCATTATCAAAATCGTAATCTACGATAAATTCTAAGAAAATTTGCCCAAGAAACCATGGGTCTAAAATCAAAATCGAGCCCACAGTTATTACTTCGTATTGGGGAAAAAAATCCACAACAAGCCCCCCAACTGCCCCGGAATCGCTCCTACACCTAACATTTTCCCCAAACATACCTACCCCCATCTTCACCCCCTAAGGGGGGCTTCAATACAAAAATCAAATTTTTATAAAATTTGCTCCCACCGCTCTAAATGACCTAAAACAGCATCTAGAGAAGTCAAATGTATGACTCTTCCCTTAATATTTTGTAACCCCAAAAGTTTCTCAAAACATAGCTACCCTCTATTTTCAACAATTAAGGTGGGACCGGCCGTGGCATGATGGTTCAACTCCTGGCTCCAGTCAACAAAAAAATATAAAAAAAAATTTTCTTTCAATGCCGGCCCCCTCGATGTTGTCGTCAGCAACTTCGCAGTATAAATGTCGATTCAATCGGCATGTCTAGTAAAAGCTTCTTAAATAGTGACGTTCGCATTCGTCGATAAACAAGTAGATGCCGTTAGTTGTGAATCTAAAAATACAAAGCGTGTTAATTCACAACAACGCGAGAAGCTATCCCATACCTCATTCATGGGGTGCAAAGGGAAATTAAGTATTAGTAAGTTGGTTTAATTAAAATTTTTTATTTTTATATATATTTTTTTTAAATTAGCTCCAGCCGCTCCCATGGTGCCTCCTAGAGGGGTAAAATGTATGACCGACCCCTACTAGTATTTCCCCCCATCTTCACACCGTAAGGAGGCTCTCATGCAAATGCCATGGCCAGTAGCAAACAAATTTCATGCCGATCATATTTAAGAAAACCCAAACATTGTGTATTTTATGGCTTATGGCAGTCCTCATTTTTCACCCAGGGACGGGTGTGACCAAATGTTTTCTATAATTAAATACTTAATAATTGTTCACAAAATGCCACTATATTATTAATTTCACTTTCACTGTTATTGTTAGAAAGTATTAATATTTTATCATGTATAGTAAAAATTTTATTAAACTTTTGTCATATTTACGGGGACGGGTGTGACACAAAATTGGTATATTTCTATTTACTCATAGAACTTTTATTATAAAACATACAAAGTCGAAACCTTATGAGAGGAGATGAGTGTGTTCTTTTTATGTTCATTTCAAACTGTTGCCAAATTGGTAAAAATTAAAAAAGTTATACATTTTTCCATTTGCTCACAAATGCCGTTCTCTTGTATATATTAATTTACCGTTTTTTATTTAAAATATGGAATTATATTTTATATTATATTTTTACGAGGAATTGCCCATATCAGTAAAACACCTAGATCTAAAGGTTGTAAAATATATAACCAGGGTTCGAGCCTTGTCTCAGTAATCTACGTCTAATTTTTTCGATGTTTTTTTAGTTAGTTTTTAAACTTTAAAATACTTTCGAAACAAAATTACCACCAAGATATTAAGAAGATTTGTAACACTTTTTGTTTTGTTTTACATTCTTGTAATTCCTTGCCTTATTACACCACACCCGCACGCCTCCTGATTAGCCGAGGCGCAAAATCTTTTCTAACATTTCTCACTTCTTTACCTTGTGGCGCACACATAAAAGTGTTAAACACAAATTCCCTGTACTGTGCCATTGTTAGCAGTCACCGCGTATCTCGGACTATTTGCTAAACTTATCTTAGCCTCAGTCTATCCATGCCATGACTATAACATACTACTATCGTCCACCACCATGCATGGCCAGCGTAAAGTGTGTGTGGGTCGCATTGGTGTGGGTTTCTCTCACCTCCTTCGTTTATGACCTGTGCAAGCAAAAGTAACAGGTAGTTTAGTTAGCACTCGATGGCTGGGCACATTTATGTATAAACAAATATCTTTTTTTTGTTTCGTTGGCCCTTTCCCAATTAAATTTAATATGTTCACTTTGTTTTCTTTTGGCTTGTAAACAAATTCCAAGTTTTCCGTTTCATGTTGTTTGGCGCAACAATTTCTCGTTGTGGTGTTCAGAAGAAAAAAATTGTTTTTATTTTGTGCTGCAGCCAATGTCTATTTCTTGTCGGTTGTTAGTTGTGCATTTTTTTTGTTCGAAAATTTAAATTTTTTTTCACCAAAATTTGAATTTTCTTTGTTTTCACGATGTGTCTGTTTCACATCTTTTGGATCGTTTCACTTGTAACCAGGTGTGATGTATAAGATTTTTATGTAAATAATCTTTGTGATGTTTTACAGCTTCTGGTTTTCTAGGGGGTTTATTTTTTGCTTTTCTTTTTTTTCTCATTTATAGAGATTTTATGTTTATTTATCGACGAAACAAAAGAAATTTGTTTGTGGAGATTAAATATTACACAATTTGTGTGATCTATATTTTTGGTTTGGGATTAAACTACTTTGTTTGAGGAAAGATTATGGATTGGGGAGACAAGTGTAACGTTGTAGTGTAGGCGTTGATTTATAGAAATGTATGAAGTTTTAATGTACTTAATTGTAAGTAGTACCGAAACTTCTACTTCGATTTAGATAGGATATGATATATATTATTCGGAATAGATCTGACTTCACAACCAAAGTGCTAAACTAAACACTTTTTGCTGTTTTTTGTGCAAATTTTTCCTCCAAAAAGGGTAATTTTTTCTTATTTTATACTTTTAAAAAATAACTGCTATTGAAACAAATTTAGACTATTTTTGTAAATGGAAGACCATAGTGCTTTAAAAAATCTAATAAGCATACTGATGTGGATTTTTTTTCGTTTTTTTTTATATAGTGTTATACGTGATATTTTTTTTAATAATTACTGATATAAATTTTATCTTTCGTATTTTACAGGTTAGTGTTGAGATACACAGAATTCATTGTCCAACATAATAAGGTAATATTATCATTATATAAATATCATAAGTTTAATTTTGTATTTTCTTAACAAAGAACTTTAATTGAAATTCAAACATTTTAATTTTGAAACTCTAAACTTATGTTTCAAAATTTTTTATTGTAATTCAAAAAACATTAATTAAATTCAAATTTTTCATTTGAAATACAAAACTCGACAATATAATTTGAAAATATGTCAGTTAAAATTCAATACTCGGCAATTAAAATTCGAAACATATATATTTCAAATGTCGCCAAGTAAAATCCGACACTCGCCAATTTTATAATTACAACTGACCAAGTAAAATTCATAACGCATCATTTGAAATGAAAATTACACTGCTGAGCATAAAGAAATACGCACCACTGTATTTCGTTGCAGGTGGACTTAAGGGGTAGAAGTCCAAACACCAAAATTAGGTAATGAAAGAGAATCAAAAACTACACGTTTACGTACAACAACAACAAATTTGTATTTAGTTTAGCTTATCTTTTTTGCATTCCTTCACATTATGGGGTGATCATCAAATTATACGCAATGGTTTTAAATTATGAAATAAAACAATTTTTAGTTCGTAATTGGAGCTGGCCTTCCCAAGATGTCGCATGAATTCCGAAGAGACATACGAAAATTAATTTATTGTCTTCGTAAAGCTTAAAAGGAGATAAATTAATTTGTTTTGCAGGAGAGTCGTCAATTAAAGGTTCACATTGATGGTGAACATGTATAGGAATAAGTCGGTTGATATTTTGACTTTCTTATTGACTTATACAATCCAGACGTAGTATCTTGTGATTATACGAGGGTTGGTATTAATATTTTGGGCCCAGCAGTAGAAAACGATCATTTATTTATTGGAAATGGTTTTATCGTATTATCTCCGTGACTATACACTTGTGCATGCGCTCAAACCAATTTTCAAAGCACTTTTTCCACTCCGAATGAGACACCTCCAAAACATGGTTTTGGACCGCTTCAACAGCTGCTTTAAGCTTCGAAAAACGTTGACCAAAAAAAAAAAATAGGTCAAACTGTAAACGTCCACTGTACGGTGCACGACCCATCAATACGACATATTAAGTGCTTAAATAGTCCTTTGTTTTGATGATGTCGTGATGCAAAATAATCCGATGAAGGTATACCATTCAGAATTGACTGTCCTACTTTCCACTAAAGGTACTGTTGCTTCTTCTACAACAACTTTTTTGAACCATACGGTCAATTGCTGTTTTGTTTCGCTCACCTGTGATTTGACCTACCACAGTTGTATATTTTCAACATTTCTTTGCACCAATATACACGATCCTTTTTTTGACCATTCGTCAAATTATGTAGGATTCAATGAGAATAAATCTTTTTCATTGGCAAATGTTCATGAAATATCTCATTGATACTTGTCATACTAATGTCTCATGTCGGTCTTGTTTTATCAGTTCACGTACATGATCGATTGTTTTTAGCAAAACGACCAAAGTTGGAGGATCTTCATGAAATTCATCATGGAGCGAACGACGTCTGAGATTCAACTTTTGCTACCATCGAATTACAGTCCTTCATCACCAAAAGTTGAAATAAATTGATTGAGACACTTTTGTCTCGCATGATTTAATTCCATTTTTTGACCGAGATGAATTTTTCAACACACTATGAATAGAAAAAATAGTGCTCTTAAGTGAAAAAGCTCTATGTATGTTTATTAGAGTGGGTCAATTTGAGAAACTGTTGGGGTTGCAAAAATGTTGGGGGACGGTCATACATTGTACTCCTCTAGGGGCACCTTAAGGGCAGTTAGAGTTGTGGGAGCAAATGTTATAAAAATTTAGAGGAGGGAGGTACCTTAGGGGGTAAACATGGGGAGTAGGTATGTTTGGAAAAAAAGTTGGGAGGGAAAATGACTGGGGGTCGGTCATACATTTTCATACATCTTCTAGGAGAGATTCCGGGGCAGTTGCGGGACTTGTTGTTAATTTTCACTCCAATATAAAAAGTTTCTCGTTAAAAACCGGGGGCTCGATTTTGATCTTTGACCCCTGGTTTCTGGGGCACATTTTCTTAGAATTCATAGACTACAATAGTGATTACCGCTTGGTGTATTTTTTTACTCCAAACAAATTGACCCATTCTAACGTTAATGCTAAAAATAATTAACTTTCCAATGAAAGTTCCAGTTTGCATCTGGCAACACGAATATTTCCATGACCCGAAATAGTATGCCCCTCGTGGAAAATTATTACATGTGCTTCGTTTTACTGCGCTTCGTCTCCCAAATCGTCGCACCAAGTTCTGCAAAGTTCTCAGTAATCATCGGAGTTTTAGTTACCGTCTTCTGCGCCGTCCATCGAGTTCATTGTCGAAGTCTTTTCGAGCTGAAGCAGTTTTATATATCCAGACAACTTAACCTAACCAACGCAACCGCTATACCTTAATGCATTTCACAACGCATGATTTAAACGAATCACGTGTATTTTACGGAGTATTTTCTTCTCGAGTACTGTCAAAACCAATTCATACATCAAGACAGGTAGAACCAGTATCTGGTATATCTATAGTTCTGTTCGTCGAGAAAGGGCTCTGTCAATAAATCGCTTGATAATTCCTTAATATCATCTTATAACTCCGATATCAATAAAACAAATAGCGTCGTATGATTGATAGAGGAGCCTAGGAAGATAAAATCATCTACCACTTCAAAATTGTAGTTGTTAAGATTCTGTGTTCATTGAAACTAATAACATTGTTTTGTCCTTGTTCACCGTTAGACCCATTTTAGTTGATTCCTTCTGTATACATGAGAAGGCTGCAGTCACATCTTCAGTTTTTGGCCAATGATGTCGTATGCAAGTAGCGTGTTTACTGCGGCTTTTCTGATTATCATATCCATCACAATGTTAAAGAGGTCATACGATAGGCTGTTGCCTTGTCTTAGGACTCGTGTGGTATAGTAAGGCTCCTCCCTTCTTTGTGATTGGTTAAGTGCGTTTATTGTTGTGCTCAATCGTGTGCGTACCTGTAAAGGTCCGACCCAATGTTAGCACCACGGATTACGTTTTCTTTCATGACAATAAATGCAAGCCTTTCATCGACTACAACCAAATTGCCTTTGGATATCTTTATGAAGAAATTTAGTTCTACTCACTACCATGTTCCTTGCCGCTGCGAAGTTAACGTAAACCCTATGTCTGACGTGTCGGTATGCAGGCTGAATTAACCGGTCGATGGACCAAGAACATCTTCCCTTGCTATTTTAGCATTTAAATATCCCAGGACAATTTTAATGTCGTGGCCGTACGTTTCCTGTGGGCGCTGTTAGACTGTATCTTTAATCTCATCGTCTTTATCATCCGTGCACAAATCAGCGTGATGTAGAAATATTTCGCTTTGATGACGATTATGGCTATGCGTTCACTAATAGAATTGAACCGAGAGACAAGATATCTGAATATCATTCTAATTCGTGCTTTATCGCATGGCAGCTGTAATAAATGTCAGCCTTATATTTTTCATGGATATCTGCCAGTCGAAAAGTTGCACCTTGTTATATCTATAAATCGTGGGGATAGCACCAGTTTACAAATCTTTATTTTTTGAGAGCTGCAGAGTTCAAAATAATTTTTTTCTATAGATTTCAGCCTCCTAAACACGAATATGAGATTTAAAAATCTTGCCTCTGATTAGTTTTCAAGATATGAATTTTTGAATTATTTTGCAATTTTTTTAAGAGATGCATCAGCTTATTGGGGAATAATTCGTAAACTCGTCTTACGATTTGAACAAGAGTAGTCTTCTATTAAAGGTAATGTGCTCTCCTAAAATCTTTCTATACAAGATTTTAATATCGGTTGGGTAGTTTTGATGGTAGGAGCATTTAAAGTTTAAAAAACTATTTTTTTTGTGAAAAAATCACGGTTTTAAATTGATAAAAAAATTTATTAAAAATATTAATCGCAAAAATAAATCAAATTTCATGAATTGAGTATAAAGATTGGACTTTCCCGAGCAAAACAAGCCATCGTTTATAAAAATTGGGTGATAAGAGGAAGAGTTACACGTTTTTTAAGAGGACCCTACAAATGGTAAATTTTTTGATTTTAGGCATATCACGGTAGGTTTAGAGCTAAACTTCACGTTGCATGAAAATGACAATAAAAAGTGGAAATGCCACTGTATTCTGAGTTGATCATGCATCACGAAAATGTTTAATTTGAAATCCTAGCTGATCATTTTTAGAAAATATTGATATCTTCCTTTTCTGCCGACTGGACCAAAAGTCTTTTTACTTTTTAAACGATGACAGTAAATAAACTGGACCAATGAAATAAAAACTGTTTATTTATTATAAATGTATACAAACAGGGATTCTTGTATGATCATTGATTATTTTGGCATTGCTTCAGTTTGGAGGCTTGAAGTGCATTTTAAACTTATATTTTTAAAAAAAATCTATATTTTTCATTTTTAAATCATATTATATACATATATTGCAATTAAAAAATATTCCACTTTTCTAATACTGAACAAATTCTTCTTAGGCGGTTACGCGGTGTAAAATTTAAAAATATCGATATTTTTCAAAAATGTAGGCTTAAAATGCACTTCAAGCCTCCAGGTTAAATCAATGTCAAAATAATCAATGATCATACAAGATTCCCTGTTTGTATACTTTGATAATAAATAAACAGTTTTTATTTCATTGGTCCAGTTTTTTACTGTCATCGTTTAAAAAGTAAAAAGACTTTTGGTCCAGTCGGCAGAAAAGGAAGATATCAACATTTTCTAAAAATGATCAGCTAGGATTTCAAATTAAACATTTTCGTGATGCATGATCAACTCAGAATACAGTGGCATTTCCACTTTTTATTGTCATTTTCATGCAACGTGAAGTTTAGCTCTAAACCTACCGTGATATGCCTAAAATCAAAAAATTTACAATTTGTAGGGTCCTCTTAAAAAACGTGTAACTCTTCCTCTTATCACCCAATTTTTATAAACGATGGCTTGTTTTGCTCGGGAAAGTCCAATCTTTATACTCAATTTATGAAATTTGATTTATTTTTGCGATTAATATTTTTAAAAAATTTTTTTATCAATTTAAAACCGTGATTTTTTCACAAAAAAAATTGTTTTTTAAACTTCAAATGCTCCTACCATCAAAACTACCCAACCGATATTAAAATCTTGTATAGAAAGATTTTAGGAGAGCACATTACCTTTAATAGAAGACCACTCTTGTTCAAATCGTAAGACGAGTTTACGAATTATTCCCCAATAAGCTGATGCATCTCGTAAAAAAATTGCAAAATAATTCAAAAATTCATATCTTGAAAACTAATCAGAGGAAAAATTTTTAAATCCCATATTCGTGTTTAGGAGGCCAAAATCTATAGAAACAATTTATTTAGAACTCTGCAGCAAAATGACTGTAAACTAGTGTAGTCAGCATGTGGGAGTTCCGTTTGTTACTTTTAATACCCTCATACTACGGGTTGGGTGGTATATATCATTTGATACGACTCAAAAGTGTAACACCTTGATGGAGTCACGTTAGACCCTAGGTTTATTTGAACCAAATTCGATTCCTGACTTTTTAAGTCTTTTAAGTCATGTGATTCACGCCCATCTGTCTGTCTGTCCAGCTGGGACGCACGATGACTTTCGAAAGACGTAACCAATTGTTCTGAAACATTGCATGGTTTAATATTTTACCAAAACTACTGACGGAATGGCATATGGTCTATATGGCTACGCCCCTTCTGGTACCTCCCATACAAATGTATCATTCCGCCAACTTTATAAATTGAGTAATAATATTAATACACCCAACGCGATCATGCCCAAATTTTGTATTTTGTAAAGCTATAACTGGTTAAAGATTCGGAGAAAAAACTGGAAGTCTAGCCACGCCCCTTCTGGTACCTCCCATACAAGTGTTCTATTCCGTCCACTTTAAAAATCGAGTAATAATGTCAATACAACCAACGCGATCGTGCTCAAACATTATATTGTTTAGCTATAACAAAATAAAGTTACGTCCATTTTAGTACCTCCCAAAATACCTAAAATTTTTACACTTGCAAATTTTATGTTTTTGTTGAGGGTGAGGGTATTTGTAAGTCAGTTTACCAGATTGAAACTTTATTACTTGTTCTTCTTCCTGTTTTCATAGCTGGTACAGGACTTGAAGGCGGGTGGTTAACTCAACCATCAGTTTTCGTTGCTCACCATCTGCCGCTGCTCGTGATAAAAAACCACGTGTCACCACTTGAAGGGTATGAGACTACACTTAAGGATTAGGTGATGTCAAGTTTATTGTGCCGATTGTACTTAAACATAAGAAACTATATTCGATTTGACTGGAAGATTACAATTTTTTCTATTTTTAATTTTTTTTTTTATTTTTATTTGACTTTCATATTAAAATGATGTGCCTTTCGAAAAACAATCATTGCCATGGCATTTGACTTGAATTTGTTAAGAAAATCTTAGGCATAAGTAAAGAAAACTCCTCGAAAAAAATATTTGATTTTACTAAAAGATTGTGCTTGTCTATTATTTGCTCCCTCTTTCAGTTAGAGAGAGATTTCCATTTTTACATTGGTTAGCGAATAGTAGAGACGGGGAAGTCATTGAGCCTTCCCTGGAACACCTGTTACATACAAGTGGGCAGCTTGGCATAGTATGCTAGGCTTTGGTACACATGGACAGTGGTACAGAAGTGGTGCTTGTACTAATTTACTAATTGCTGAAAATAATAAATTGCTCCATTTTCAGTTCAAATTCATAGAAAATCATTTAGAATTCATTTGATATTTAAACTATATTAAAAAATTGTAAGTACTCATTATACCATCACCCTTAGGGATGAGGGTATATATCATTTGATATATAGAAGGAGTCACTTCAGACCCTAGGTTTCTTAGAACCAAATTCGTTTCATGACTTTTTATGTCATTTGAGCCATGTCCGTCTGTCTGTCTGTCTGTCTGTCTGTCTGTCTGGTGGCTGTCCGGCTGGTTCGCACAATAACTTTCGAAAGACGCAACCAAATGTCTTGCAATTTTGCATGAGTTAATATTTCCCCAAAACTACTTACGGTATTGCAAATGGGCTACATGGCTCCGCCCCTTCTGGTACCTCCCATACTAATACATCATTCCGCCCACTTTAGAAATCGAGTTATAATATCAATACACCCAACGGGATCGTACCCAAATTCTGTACTTAGTAATGCTATTACAGGATAAAGTTTTGGAAAAAAAATTGGAAGTCTAGCCACGCCCCTTCTTGTACCTCCCATACAAATTCACCTTTCCGCCCACTTTAGATATGGAGTAATAATATCAATAAATCCATCGCGCTCGTACCCTAATTCTTAATTTAGTAAAGCTATAGCAGGATACAGTTTTTGAGAAAAAAACTGGAAGTCTACCAACGCCCCATCTGGTACCTCCCACACACATCTGGTACCGCCCACTTTAGAAATCGATTAATATTATTATTAGAACTACCGCGATCGTGACCAAATTCTGTATTTAGTAAAGTTCAAGCAGGATAAAGTTTTGGAGAAAAAATCTGGAAGACTAGACACGCCTATTATTGTACCTCCCATACAAATGTACCTTTCCGCCCACTTTAGAGATGGATTAATAATATCAATACACTTGACACGATCGTGCCCAATTTCTGTATTAAGTAAAGCTATAACAGGATAAAGTTTTGGAGAAAAGATCTAGATGTCTAGACACGTCCCTTCTGGTACCTCCCATACAAATGTACCACTCCGCCCTCTTTAGGGATGGAGTAATAATATCAATATACTCGACACGATCGTGCCCCAATTCTGTATTTTATTAAGTTATAACAGGATAAAGTTTTGGAGAAAAAATTGGAAGTCTAGCGGCGCCCCTTATGGGACCTCCCATACAAATGTACCTTTCCGCCCACTTCAGAGATGGAGTAATAATATCAATACATCCAACGCTATCGTGCCCAAACTCTGTATTTAGTAAAGCTATAACAGGATAAACTTTTCGAGGATAAACCTAGAAGTCTAGACACGCCAATTCTAGTACCTCCCATACAAATTTACTACTCCACCCACTTTAGAAATCGAGTAATAATATCAATATAATAGCAATTTTTTTTATTTTACTGATGGTGATGGTATATGTAAGTCGGGTCGCCCGACTGAAACTTTCTTACTGGTTTTGATATTTAAAACATTGACAATTGACATATAAAATAAAATTTGTATTATGCAGAGGAAGACTAAGTTTTCCTGAAAGTAGCCGAACCACTGTGCCGTTGTGTCTTATAAACTAACAGAGATCCTTTCGTTTTCCCCCCACTGATATTTTTTGGCCGCCTGTCCGCTGTTGCATTCGTTCACTCTACTACTCCCGTCACATGGATATCTTTGAGATGTAAAAGATTTCATTCATATGTACTAAGTGGGTGGGATTGTACACATTGTTGTGCTTTTATGGTTTTTAAAATTTTCGAGTAGTTTTTGTTGTTGAATTATTATATTTCTACATTATTGTAACGGTTACAATTTTTCGCTTATTGTTATTTCGAGAGATACAAATTTGTATTTATTTCTTATGTAGTTTTTCGTTGCCTTTTTTTTGCGACACCAAAGTAAAGATAATATTTAACGTGAAGGTGTTTCGAGAGGAGGTTTCGATGTAATTTTTTTTTCTCTCTCTTATGGTTTTCTTAACGCGCTCTGTTTCAATTGGGGAACCTATTTATCTTATTGCATATCGCCTTTTCGTTGTTGTTGTTGTTGGTCTCCCCCCCAATCCAAGCTCAGTATTAAAGTAAAAGTAAAATTTTTGAACATTTATTGTTTTAATTGTTGCTAACATGATGTGCTTTTGTTAAACATTTAACGTTTGAGATTTTTATTGTGTACGCGAAAGTGATTTATTAGATTGCCATTGGTATAAATGGGAAGACAATACAAAAAAAAATAGCTACAAATTGTATGATAGCTATGAATGCGGCCTGAAGGCTTACAGCGATATTTTATATGTTGGATTGTAAGAAAAAGTTATCAAAAAATAAAAATAAAGCTTTACTCATTTGAGGCTGTTAAAGATGGTTCTGATTCTGATATGATACTTGGAGTTGTGTATGGGGATCAGTTACCTTACTTGAGGTGTTTGGAATTTTAATTTGTTCTTTGTATTTTTTTTTTAAAGCAAATTTGAATTTATTTAAAATGCTCAAAAAAAGCCCACTTGAAAATACCAATTTTGTGTTCTGTGCGTGTGTGAAAATAAATTATATACCTCTTTTGATATAAAAGTTGATCACATTGTTTATGTGAAAACTAGCCAATAAATTATTAAAGAATTTCCATAAAAAAGAATCAATAGATTCTCCAAAATAAAATTCAAACAAATAAAGTTTATTCTAATTTACTGCTCGTAACCACTTGAACTGCTACAACAAGATTAGAGGCATGCTAACAACATAGCCTTAGCCACTTGAGCTGCAGAGTAGAAAGATATGGGTTTTCTTTTTAGCAAGTTATGCGGGCTTTACACCAACGGACACAAAAACATAATCATGATGGTAATCACCATTAACATCACGATCATGATCACCGCGATGCTGATGTTGATGACCGACCGCCCAAACAAACAAAACAAACAAAAGCTTCTTAACCATCATCAAATAGACAAAAGAGAACTATGTATACACAAATAAATGAAATGAAATCACTATGAATCACAAATCGTGAATGCGATCTTCAACTAAAGAATGATATTTAAATTAATTTTGTATACCTATGAATTGAAATGCGATCGATGCTGCCGATCTAAGAACCGTTGTCGTATTGATTTCATATGACCCAATTATGAGAAGTGCTATTCATTGTTCCCATTTCACTGACTGACTGACTGGTTGGTTGTGCTCTGTTTTGGCCTTTTCTGATTGCTGTGTTAGGTTGATCTTCAAAGTGGATAAGATATGGCTGACCTAAAAGTTTATGTATCACCTCTCTCTAACTCTCTCAACCCCTCTGGTCGTGTAATTGAACTGATCGAACGCACAAGATTTTTCTTAACTTTCACACAAGTCATTTTTTGTACCTATTGTTTGGCGATAAAAATTGTTGTGTTGCGGGGAGAGTGGGTGCTATTTTTTTATCCAATCGAACTTAAAATTGTACTTGTTGGGCAAAAGCTTATAAGATTTGCTTTACAAGGTTACCAGATTTTCGGAGCTGTTGAATATTTTTGTAAATGAATAAGAGATCGGGAATAACGAGGGGGCCGGCAATGAAAGAAAAATATAGATGATAGGAGGCTGAAATAGAACCCGGAATCTCCCACAGGGTAGTCGCATGTTCTAACCAAGCATTTATACTCTCAGCGGAGGTTTAGTTCTAAGATAAGCAAACTCGAACGATACAACCACCCCCTTTTGGGGCGTTACTCTTTTTAAACGCTCACCCTACGGGTAGAAGGGTATATATCATTTAATACGACCCAAAAGTGTAACACATAGAAGGAGTCACTTTAGATTCTAAGTTTCTTTGAACCAAATTCGAATTATGAATTTTTAAGTCGTTTGAGCCATGTCCGTCTGGCTGTCCGGCTAGCACGCAAGATAACTTTGGAAAGACGAAACCAAATGTTTTGAAACTTTTCGATAAATAATATCAAAATACCCAACGCGACCGTGCCCAAATTCTACATTTAGTAAAACTAAGGGAGAATACAGTTTTGGAAAAAAACTGATAGTCTAGCCACGCCCCTTCTGGTACCTCCCATACAACTGTACCATTCCGCCCACTTTAGAAATCGAGTAATAATATCAACATACACAACGCGATCGTTCCCTTATTCTATATTTACTAAAACTGAAACAAGATGAAGTTTTGGAAAGAAACTGAAGGTCTAGCAACGCCCCTTTTGGTACCTCATTTAGAAATCGAGTAATAATATCAATTCACCCAATGCGATCGCGCCCAAATCCTTTGTTTAGTAAAACTATAGCAGATTAAAATTTTGAAGAAAAAACTGGAAGTCTAGCCACGCACCATCTGGTACATCCCTTACCCATCAGGTACCGCCTACTTTAGAAATCGATTAATATTATTAGTAGATACAAAGGGACCGGCCGTGGCATAGTGGTTAGAACACGCGACTACCATGCGGGAGATCGCAGCTTCAAACCTGGCTCCAGTCATCTTAAAAAAAAATTGTTTCTTTCATTGTCGGCTTCCCTCGAATGTTGTTGACAGCAACTTCGCAGTATTAAGTGTCGAGCCAATCGGCGTGTCTAGTAAGAGCTTCTCAAACAGTGACGTACTCATTCGTCGATAAACAAGTAGGTGCCGTTAGTTGTGAATCTAAAAATAGAAAGCGTGTTAATTCACAACAACGCAAGAAGCTATCCCATACCTCATTCATGGGGTGCAAAGGGAAATCAAGTTTTTTTTAAGATACAATGCGATCGTGGCCAAATTCTGTATTTAGTAAAGCTTAAGCAGGATAAAGTTTTGGAGAGCAAATTGGAAGTCTAGCCACGCTCCTTCTGGTATCTCCCACACAAATGTACCATTCAGCCCACTTAGAGATAGAATAGTATATCAATACACCCAACGTGACCGTGCCTAAATTTTGTATTTGATAAAGCTTAATCAGGATAAAGTTTTGAAGAAAAAAATTGAAGTCTAGCTACGCTCCTTCTAGTACCTCCCATGCAAATGTACCACTCCGTCCACTCTAGAAGTCGAATATCAATATACTGGAAAATTTTATGTTTTACTGAGGGTAAGGGTATATGTAAGTCGGTTTTTCCGACTGAAACTATCTTACTGGTTACAAATGGTGAAGTGTATCCGAGCTTAAAAAATAAGCTTTTCATATTTAATAGTAAAGAGTACACTTTTAATATTGAAAAGTACACTTTTTATATCAAAAGTATTATAAAGTGCACTTTGCATTTTAAAATGTACACTTTTCATATTAAAAAGTACGATTTTGATATTAAAAGTACACTTTTTTTTAGTAAAAAGTATCCTTAATGCTAAAAAGTACACTTTTTATACTAAAATGTGTACCTTTTTTACTAAAAAGTTCACTTTTCTTACTAAAAAGTACACTTTTCATACTAAAAAATACAATTTTCATATTAAAAAGTACACTTTGCATATTAAAATGCACACTTAAAATTAAAAAACACACTTAAAATTAAAAAGGACATTTTTCGCTTTCATTTAACATTAAAAAGTACACTTTTCATACTTAGAAGTACACATTTTATACTTAAGTGTACACCTTTTATACTAAAAAGTACACTGCATACTAAAATTGGTCTATGCACATTCAAAAGTATATCTTATATTAAAAAATAAACTTTTCATATTGAAAAGTTCACCTTTCATACTAAAATGTACACTTTTCATACTAAAAAATACACTTTGCAAACTAAAACGTACACTTTTCACATTAAAAAAGTCACTTTTCGTATTCAAAATTACTCTTGCACATTCAAAAGTTCACTTTTTGTATTGAAAAGAACACTTTGCTTTTTAAAAAGTACACTTTTCACTTTATATTAAAAAGTACACTTTTTATACCAAAAAATACCTGTTTTATAATAAAAAGTACATGTTTTATAATAAAAAGTACACTTTTTATACTGAAAAGTACACTTTTCATACTAAAAAGTACACTTATTATTCAAAAATAACACTGAATTTTAAAAAGTACATACCGCACATTAAAAAGTGCACTTTTTTATTAAGAAGTACACTTTGCGTACTCATAAAAGTGCACTTAATATTAAAAAATACATTTAATATTAAAAAATTCATATACAAAGTACAGTTTTCATATTAAAGAAGACACAATTTAAAAAAAAAGTATCTTTTAATATAAAAATACTCAAATTTTCGAAATTTACTAAAAATTCCTTGTTTTAAAGCAGTAAAAATATGGCAACTACCTAAAGGGTTTGCATTGCATTTGACTGTTTTTTATTTATTTATTTATGTTTTTCTTCTCCCGCATTTCTTCTATTATTTTCATTATTAATAAAAAGTAAGATATGAAATTTATGGTTTAGTGGGCCACTTTATGAAGTTCTACATATGTACGGTACGTACGTATGGGCTGGGAAAGGTACTCCCATAAGAGAGTTGGCCATTGTTTGAAATACTTTATTTATGGCTGACAGAGCGCGACATACATAGGTGGTGGTGGTGGTGGCGGTAATGTAGCGGTGCTGTTGCCGGCGTTGTTGGTCTGTTGAAGGCGGCCGTGGATGCCGCCGCTGGTGGTGGTGGCATGGGTGGTTTCTATTTCATGTAGCGGCCACATACGATGTACTATTTCAGCCATAACATAAACAACAACAAAAACATTTTGTTGTTTGTTTCTTAAGCCAGAGACGACGATGACAACGACGACAACCCACTTACTTTTATGGCCACTTTTGAAGTCAAAATCAAAAACAAACAAAAATACACAAAATCTAGAAAACGTTGCCCGAGTCAACATGAACAAAATAGACATGCATTATTATGTCGTTTTGAAAAGTTAAAACAATAAATTTGTAGTTTGTGTCCACATACATATGTATGTACGAGTGCGAGTATTTCATTGACGATAAGTTTGTTTCTTCAATTGCAAGTTTTGAACTTTTGGAGGAGGAGGAAGGATGTCGGCAAATTTTTTAACAAATCGGCTTCAAATGTTTTTGTCTTTTTTTTTTTGTTGGTTAATGGAGAGAATTTGTGTTTGAGTTTGAAGAGAATATAATTTATGGTATTTGCTGAAAATCAGTGGGACATGAATCGCATTACGTTGCATGTGTAATATGAGACCAATACTATAATCTTGGACTTCATTTGGAAGAGTATAAAACTCAAGAAAAAAACTTATTTTCTCTTTACGCCCCATTAATGAGGTATGGGATAGCTTTTCGCGTTATTGTGAGTTAACACACTTTCTATTTTAAGACTCACATAACGGCACCTCCTCTTTATAGACGAATACGAACGTCAGCTGTTTGGGAATTTTCTTTCCGAATCATTGCTAAACATCTTTCGAGGAATAAAACCAATTTTGGTCTCTGCATTACAGCGAAATCATATCCAATGGCAAATCAGTCACAAACTAGAAAACCTAAATATGTGGGTAGTTCGATCAACACTCTCTATGCTGCTCCACTGCAACCAGATAGATCCACGCAGTGAAGATCATTCATACTAACGACAACTACCACTGCTATGAACATTTGTTTCTTAACGGCAACAAACCCGCATTTTGGTAGAGCTCTCTAGCCAACACTAACCGCTTCGCCACCATTTCGTGTTGATGCTGTCTCCACACCAGTGACCATCATGAGAAATAATAAACAAACAAATAGTTTTTGTGATTTTATCAGATCTTAAAATAATTATAAGTTTCTCCCATTTGATGTCGAAACAGCAGTTTTCATTTGGCTTACTCTGGCGAAAGAGAGAACAAGTTTCGTTACACCGCATAGCGATGAAGATGATAGTGATGATTCTATCCGTAACGCCCACCCAACATTTGGCCCCCAAAGCAAACGGTCGACGACGACGACGACAAAAGCGTCAACAACCAAATAACCGTAACTGTAATAAATAAACATAAACATGTAAATTAAACGCTTTCTAAGACACCAAAATGGAATAATGGATTGATTTTGATGTAAGATTAGAGAGAAAACAAATGTCATTGTGTTGTGATGCATAGATATTGGATTATCTCGCATTAGATCTTTGTAAATCTATTGCTAGGAGCTTTCTGTGGTTCTAGAGAAATAAGCGGTGTTAATGGTGCATTATAAATTGCAAAGTAGTGGAATTGTAGTGGATTTTTGTATTGTACTTGCTGGCGACGGTAGACGACCGTAAAGGTTATACCCAAAAGTTTCTTTGTACGGAATTCCGTTTGAAATGGATGTGGCTGGCTGGCTGGCTTATTTTTGTGACTGTATTGTCGTTGACCTCTTTTTTACAACATCTTGTCTTCAACTAACTCTTTTAATCCTTCTGTTTTCGATTTTCTGTCTTCGGATTTTTGTATTCGGAGTCTTGTTTTCGATACCTTGTCTTCGACACAATGCTTTCGTCTTAATTGCTTCTAATTGTGGGTTTCAACTTTTTGTCCTCGAATTTCTGTCATCGAATTTTTAACTTTGACCTCTTGTGTTCTAGTTCTTATCCTCGACCTTTGGTTATCGACTTTTTGTCTTTGACCTACTGTTTTCGCCTTCTTGTCTTCTTATTACGATTTACGACTTCTTGTCTTCGACCTTTTTGTTTTCGAATAATTGTCTTCGACTTATTTTTTTCGACTTATTGCCTTCGATATCTAACCTTTGAATATTTGTCTCCGACTTTTTGTCTTCGACTATTTCCGGCAGTTTTGTCTTTCTGTCTTTAAATTTCGGCTTTCGGCCTCTTGTCTTTTATCTGCTTTCTTGGTCTCTTGCCTTCCTTGCCTAAAATTCTTGTCTTGGGCTTTCTCTCTTAAACTTCCTTTTTTTGACTAATTGTTTCCGATCTCTTGTCTTCAAAAAATTGTTTTTGTCTTCTTTTCTTAAAGATTTGAAACGACTTCTTATTTTGGATTTTTTGTGTTTGAATTATTGGGATCGACTTACAGTCTTCGACCTGTTGTATCCGATTTATTGTCTTCGATATCTTATCTTCGAATATTTGTGTCCGACATTTTGACGTTGATTATTTTCATTTGGTTTCCGACTTCTTGTCTTTTATCTGCTTTCTCGGACATTTGCCTTTGTTTTTATATCTTCAAACTCTTGTCGTCGACTTTCTCTCTCAAACTTCCTGTTTTCGTCTCCTTGTTTCCGATCTCTTTGAAATATTGTTTTTGTCTTCTTTGCTTAAAATCCCGAACTTGACTTCTTGTCTTCAACTTCTGTACTATTTTCACAAAATGTATATTTTTACAACTTGTCTAGGCTTCTGGTTCTTGACTGATTTTTGCCTTCGAATTTTTGCCATTGACTTCTTTTCCTCGACTTCTTGTTTCTGGCTATTGTTTTTGATTACATGTCTACGACCTATTGTTTTCGTCTTTTTTTCTTTCTTGTCCTCGACTTCTGATTTTCGACTCCATGTCTTCGAATTTTTATCTTAAAATTCCCGTTTTCTTGTCGAAGACTTCTTGTTATTGACTTCCTAACCGAAACTTTTGGTCTTCCAATTGAAGTTTTCGCTTCTTGTCTTTAAGTTACGATCTTCGACCTCTTTTCTTCGACTTCTGGTTATCGACTTCTTGTCTTCTTTTTTTGCTTCGACCTATTTTCTTTGACTTCTTGTCTTCAAATTTACTTCTTTTCTGCGGCGTCTTGAATTTCTTCTAGATTATGACATTGACTTCTTGAAAGTTTTGATGGAAGTAATAAAATTTGGAAGCTGATTATATATTCTTCAAATTCTTGTTTTCCTTCTTTACTGGCAGCAACAACAGAAATTCATCTGTCAGTAGCCGCACGTAGAAAACCATTCCAAGCGCTTCGGTCTTTTGCGCTCCGTAGATAGTTCGTCATACCAAGCTTTCTTAACAGTTCCGTCACCTGGTCCATCCATCGAAGTTTTGGTCGCCCCCTCCTGCGCCGCCCATCGAGTTTATTGCCGAAGACTTTTCGAGCCGAAGCGTTTTCGTCCATTCGTACAACGTGTCCAAGCCAGCGCATTCGGTCTATTTGAACGCGCTTGACCACGTCGATGTCGTTGTACAGCTCATACAGCTCATGATTCATTCGACGACGGTACTCGCCGTTCACGATGATGGGTCCAAATATTTTGCGGAGTATTTTTCTCTCGAAGACTCCAGAATAGATTGATCCGCTTGTGTCATTACTAGGGCGACCATTTTTCAGCACGAAAAAAACGGTTTTCAGTACTTAAAACAGCATGAAAAACCCTTGAAATAAGCACGATAGATTTTATATTCAGCATTTATAATTTTTTTATTTATTGAAAAACAAACAAAAAACAATTTCACATCTATTAAAGAAGTAATAAAAAACAATAAGTAAATTAACCAAATTATTCAGTCGTGTATTCATACAAAGAAAGTAATTTTTAAACCAAAAAAAAAAAATTTCTTAAAGTGAGATTATACCTTGGTCAATGTCACGATTACAATTAAGCACTAAGTGAATTTTTAAATTTTCCAAGGTGAAACTTTTACGCTGGTTTGTAAAAAAAATTCCATATATAGAAAAAACACGTTCCACGTCACACGATGAAACGGGAGCGTATTTAAAAAATGTTGATTCAGCAGGCGAATATTTTCCTCTTTGCTTCATCGCAATGCTTCAGAATCATTTTCGTTAAACTCTTGAATGACTTCCCTTATGTCTTCCAAATAATTAGTATAATACACCGCTGCTTCCAACCACGTTCCTCATCGTGTCGTTATTGGTTTAGGTTAGAGGCACTTTAGGTTTCATTAGTTTAAATTTTTGTTTTCGATAAGGCGCCTGAAAACTATAGGAATATACCGAATCGAACGATCTAAGCTATCGATAAAAATAGGGCTATTACAAAATCTTGAACACAGGCTGTGTGTAAAATAAGAGGATAGTTTGCAAATTGAATTCTACCTGTCATATTTTTCTGAACCGCAAGGGCTTGTAATATGTAAATATTTTCAATTGATAGAAACATATTTTATCAAAATGTATCAAAAATTTAAATAAGGGCAAAAACAGCTTGAAAAAGCACAAACCTTTTAAATAAGCAAGATCGCTTGAAATCGTTAAATTAAGCAGCATCAGCAATATTCAGCATGTGCTGAAAATTGGTCGCCCTAGTCATTACCCATGATTCTGCGCTGTAGAGCAAGACAGGTAGGATCAGAGTCTGGTAGAGCTGGATCTTTGTTCTTCGAGAGAGCGCCTTGTCGTTAAATCGCTTGCTTAGCGCATAGTAGCAGCGGTTTGCGATCAATACTCGTCTTTTGATTTCGAGGCTGACATTATTATTTTTGTTTATGGCGGAGCCAAGGTAGACAAAATCATCTACCACTTCAAAGTTATAGTTGTCAACGTTCACGCAGCGTCCCAGACGAGTGGACTCTTTGTTCGTTGAAACAAATAACTTGGTTTTGTCCTCGTTTATCACCAGACCCACTTCAGCCGACTGCTTTTCAATGCTCGAAAGAGCCGCAGTAACATCTCGCAATCCACGTCCAATAATATCTACATCATCAGCATACGCGAGCAACATGTGGCTTTTATTAAATATGGTGCCATTCCTGTTTACTGCTGCTTTCCGCATGATCATCTCCATTACGATGTTAAAGAGATCGCAGGACAGACTATCGCCTTGTCTAAAGCCTCGCTTGGTAGAAAATCGCTCTGACAGATTTTTGCCAATTTTCACTGAAGACTTCGTGTCAGTCAGTGTCATCCCACAGAGTCGAATTAGTTTTGCGGGGATACCAAACTCAGCCATAGCATCCAACAATTTCTGTCGTATCGGACTGTCAAATGCAGCTTTGTAATCGATGAACAGATGGTAGGTATCGATCTGCATTTCTTGGGTCTTCTCCAGGATTTGTCGTGGCGTGAATATCTGGTCGGTGGTGGATTTACCAGGTCTAAAGCCACACTGATAAGGTCCAATCAGATTCGCCAGAAGGGGCTTTAGTCTTTCACATAACACACTAGACAGGACCTTGTATGCGATGGGTAAAAGGCTAATCCCGCGATAGTTGGTACACACACTAGGATCGCCTTTCTTAAGCACGGGACATAGGACACTCAGATTCCAATCATCGGGCATGCACTCCCTGAGCCAAATCGTGTTTATGAGCTGGTGCATGCATGTTACCAGGTCATCGCCGCCGGCTTTAAAAAGCTCTGCCGGCAGTCCATCGGCTCCCGCAGCTTTAGGCAATGAGATGCCCATCACTAAATTAAGTATTAAAAAATTGTTTTGACTTTCAGTCTAACTCAGCCACATTGTGCGGTATCAATAAATAAAGTAAGAAATCTCAAACTGATATTTTTTTTTATAAATTTAAGTAAAATAACTTTTCTTTCAGAACTGAACAGAAAAAAACCGAATGAGGTCACCGCTATTTTCTAACGGAATAATAACGATTCATAAATACCAAATCAATTTATAACTTAACAATAAAAATTGCAAACTAATAAACGCAACACAATTTCGCAATTAAAATGTATATTCAAAATAAATTAATATGCAAACATTTTGTAATAAATACTCTGCAAAGTTTTACTAGTACAATGCAAAACATGTGTAATTTCAACTGGACTTGTCCGCACACACACACAAACACCCACTACGATTTGGCGACAGCAGTTTAAACGCAGCGTTTTGTTGCCGTTAACTAGAAACATTAATGTATTCTTAAGCGAGTGGGGGGACGACGTACAAGCGCTAATGACAAGCGACAGCCTCTCTGATTAAACGAAATGTCATTTGAGGCAAAATGACAAACGCTTTAAGTAAAACTCTATGTTCACATGAGCTGTTAACTGAATAAACAAAAACGCTTAAAGATACTAAAGAGATACAGCATTTAATAAATATTTAAACATAGAAACACACACACACACGCTTGGAAACAAAGAGGTATATTAACAGGCAGCGGTTGGATGAAAAATCCGCCACTGCCGATGCAATGTAAATAATATGCAAATACCGGTGGGGAAGGGGTATAGAGAAACACACAGTCACAGCAGCACAACGTAGATAACTTGTAAGCTGAATAAACAAAGACAATAAGTTGTTGCATTACATTTGCGCTCCTCAGAAGTCGGTCGCATACGAGATTTACTATCGGAAAAGCCTCAAAGGGATTAAGCCGCCATTCTTTATGGACCGAGGAGGGGGGCGGGAAAAAATACATAAGACGAGTGTTCAGATTGTGAACTGTGCTTGAACAACAGCATACGCTGTTCTTAGTATCGATAAATGACAACGTTCACGTAAGTGAAGCTCCTATAAGCTTCTATCCTAGCCGCCGAGTGTCGCAACAAGTGTTGACTGATTGGTTAGGGGCTAGTGGCTAGCGGTTGGGTGGGTGTTGCCGGGATTTGAGTTTAATTTAATTATTTCCAGACATTAACGCATATCTGGGAGAGTAAATCAACAGATTTGTTGATACATATAAATCTAAGGCACAGTGGGGGAAGAGAGCGGACAAAAGTTTTTTATTGAAAGGAATCAAAAAGATTTCATAAAAATTTATTAGAAATTATAAAATTATTCAAACTAAAATGAAAATTATGGGCAAATTCTAAACAACTACTCCCATGGTGCCTCCTTTAGGGGTAAAATGTATGAGCTAGCCGTATTCCTCCTAACATTTTCCTCAAATACCCCCAAATACTCCGATACAGAAAAATCATATTTTTATAAAATTTGCTTTTAGCGCTGTAACTTCCCCTAAAGTGCCTCTAGAGGAGTCAAATGCATGACGACTTCTCAAAAAAAATCTATCCTCCATTATTAACAGTTAAGGTTGTCTCCATACAATATGTTTTATTTTTTATATTTTTTTTAAATCGATCCTATAGTGCCCCCCAAAGGGGTAAAATGTATGACCGACCCCGTCATTAACTCCATCTTAACCCCCTAAAAGGGCTCACATACAAAAATCTAATTTTTACATAATTATTCTCCCACCGCTCTGCCCCAATCGTGCCCCTAAAGGAATTTAAATGTATGACCGACCCCTAATATTTTTGCAACCCCAACAGTTTCTTAGAACATATCTACCTTCTATGTTCAACCCATTAGGTAGTTACCACGCAATTTTTTATTTTATTTTATAATTTCTTTTTTTTTAATAAACTTCTATCGCTCCCATTGTGCCTCCTAGAGGGGTACACTATATGACCGACACCCACTAATTTTTCCAGTTCGTACCAAAATACTTGTATTATTCCATAGAAAGTTTTCCGCACTATTATAATCTGAATAACTCGATGTAGTTTGAACCACCCTAATGTTGAGCTTTGGATACAGCCTCCGGTTTAAGAGATGATCTGTTATTGTCTCCAAAGTTTTAAGTAGCAAGGAAGATAGACTAATTGGTCTAAAATCATTGGCCTAAGTATGAGATGTCTAACCCCCCTTTAGGGATAAATACAATTTTGTAGGTTGTCCAACTCGTTGGAATGTGTGACAACTACAGACATGCTCTGAAAATTGTTGTTGAAAGCAAAGCGTCAATACGTCGGTGTTCTTCTGTAGATCCATGCGAATTGTACCATCAGGTACCGTAGATTGTAAAGGGTGAACGTTTTTGATAGTCCATTGAACTAGATGATTTGTAATAGGTTTGTCCAGAAATATGAAAAGTATTACTGTTGCGAGTTTTCCATAAACTGGTAATCATAAGCCTGGACCGGCCGTGGCATAGTGGTTAGAACACGCGACTACAATGCGGGAGATCCGTGGTTCGATTCCCCGCTCCAGTTATCTACATTTTTCTTTCATTGCCGGCCCCTCGATGTTGTAGACAGCAACTTTGCAGTATAGTATCGAGTCGATCAACATATCAAGTTAAAGCTTCTCAAACTGTGATATTCGCATTCGTCGATAAACAAGTAGGTGCCGTTTGTTGTGAATGTAAAATAGATAGCGTAGTAATTCACAACAACGCGAGAAGCTATCCTATACCTCGTTTAGAACGAGGGTAAGGTATTTACATGTTTCATGGTCCTCTAAGTGGGTTGAGACCAACAATACTTACTAAGACTGAATTTGAAATAATATCTTTTTGTTTAAAAAGTAATGTTTCTTCTTGAATTTAAGTGCATATTAAGTGCATATTTTGTGATTGTGAGAGCATATTTTCTAATTTTTAGGGCATATTTTAAGCGCATAAAACACGATTTTTAGGCCATATTACCGTTTGCCCTGGTTATTACTTTCCTGACAGCTTGGGAAATGTACTACCTTTAGGGTCTCTCGCGACTGTTGGTGGTCCATTAATAATCTGTTCTCTGTATATACAATGTTATTAGTGGACTCGAGGATAACATATTACGTAGCCGACTCTTTTTCGAGGTGTTTTTCACAATACTGCAGAATTTTTTCCATTGCAGCCTTTTGGCCTAACCAATTAGAATATTGCAACTGTTAACTGAAGACTTACATATATGCGCCACAGTAAATGTCAATTGTCGCCTTGTTGAATAATGTCCTGCATTCCTTGTGTTTGCTTGCAATCTCTACATTCCACCAGTATGGCTTAGCTTTCACGGATCATATTATTTTTTTTCTTCTTATAAGATGTAAATTTCAAATTCATAACTTTCAAATTCATTGTTATATCAAAAATTACTAATGAAAATTTTATGTTTTTTCAAACTACATGCCTTGCTCTCCCACTGTTGTTTTAGAAATTATGCAAACACCTTAACATGTTGGTTAAAATTCTAAACACTTTTGTGCCACTTATAAAAGCTGTCATTAATACTTATCCCCGTCTTCTAGTATAAATTTTATGTTCTTTAAAGTGTTAAACGATTTTATACCAAATGATTTAAATTAAAACGCCACCACCTTCACCTCCAACATCACCAACACCGCCACTATCACAGCAACATCTCTTGAACGTGAGCCACATAGAGACATGGATAGCTATTGCTCTACCTGTTGAGTGTAAAATACAAATTACTTGTGAGCCGAGCACCCAACAACAGTATCTCACCTCACCTGACTCGCCAAGGGTGAGGTGCCGACATCAAAGTACCCGGGTGCCGACATAAACTGTCAATTACGTCTTAAAGTTCCTGCCAATGCCGTCCGTACAATTAGTTTATAGTGCAAAATAAGATACGCTCCTCTCTCTGTGTCTATCACTCCCTCTCCCTCTCTCTCTCTCTCGGCGGCTTTGATTTATCCATAAAAGTGAACAGAGAGCATGATGGAGCTGCTGTTGCTGCATACAGATCTATACTTTAAGATCAAAACGTTAATATGGTCTGATGTGATCGTTATTATTATATTATAGTCGACTTTGTAGTCATCTACTATTAGTCATGTGTGTTGTTGTTGTTGTTGTTGTTTTTTCTGCTCTTTGAAAACTTTGTTTTGCAACTTTAAGTAAATCTGTGTTTACTTAAGTTGCATGTTTAGAGATTGAAATCCACTTCATAACTACATATAAAATGTTGCTAGAGGCAATCAATTTGCATTACTTAGTTGTAGCGCCAATAGCAATGGCGCAGCAACAGCAACAATTGCAGTTGCATTTGCAACTAGCAACAACATCTACAACATTCCTAGTCAGTTTTGCAAATAGAAGCTTAAGCTCGAATCTAAGTATGCAAGAGTAACACTTGTTACTTTAATGGATTTATTACCACATGTACAGTGGTGGCTAAAAGATTAGGGAGTAACCTAAGAACGGAACTAGAAATGCAAATTTAAGGAATAAAGTTTTAATAAAGTTTATTTGATTTTTTTTAGAATTTCACACCTCAGTAATATTTAGAAATTTAAAATAGCAATTTTTTTTAAAAATTAACCGTATTTAATAAATTTCAAATTGCCATCAATGTACTTAAATAAGAAGGTCTAAAGTGTCCCTTAAATATCAAATAGAATAAAAGAAAACAATTTGACACGTTTGTGTCCTAATGTTAAAATGACCAATCCCATATGTGCTATAGTATACCATCAAAGTCTCATACCATTTGTTACATTATTTTATCTACTTTCTTTCCATCCTTAACTTTTCTCCTCCACTGTCGAAATCGATTATATTTTTTTCAACTCGCATTAATTTATTACTAGTTAATGCAAAAACTTGTTCATTTAACTCTAATACATTTTAACACCAGCAATGAATGATGCATTTTTATTCATTAAACAACAACAGCAGAATGAATAAAAATAAGCTGTTGTTAGCATTTCAAGTTAAGCACTTTGTGTTTTTTGTCTTACTATGCATTTTTACTTAGAAAACGAAAACTTCAAGAACAAATACTGAGACTCAGCTCTAAACTTAATATGTAGATGCAAATAGACAGAAGGAAATCGTAAAATAAAACCTGTTCAATTACATAAAGATTGAATGGAAATATTTCTACACAAATGTAATAGAAAAATATTCAAAGAAAAAAAATAGAGAAGGGTGTAATTTAAATAATAAAATATTTCTGTTGTTGTTAACAGACAATCGTCGGCAATCGCCTAGGCCCCGGTTAGAAAAGGTTTTCTTTGTTTGGGCAATTTATAAATTGACCATTATTGAAAAGTTTTCTTCATGGTCGTAAGCCTCTTAAGTTGTAATTTGGCTTTTGTGCTTTGTTATTAAATTTCCATTTCCATTTGAAGAGTTTTTATGATTATTGGCCGGTAAATCGTTATTACCGCCCAGATTATTTGATTCATATTTAATTTTTGAGTATTGTTTTAATGATCGGCCACAATTTGTGTTGTGGTATTGTGTTTTGTTGAAGAATAGACAAAACAACAGCCTTGAAAGTTTTTTTTGTTAGATTGGTGTTTTAAGAATTACAACAAATCGTTGATTGTTTATTTGTTGTAGGCACTAAAATTCCGAATTTTCACTGTTATTTATAATAACGTATAATTTAATGAATTTAATAAATTTAATGAATTTAGTGAATTTAATGAATTTGGTGAATTTAATAAATTTAATGAATTTAATGAATTTAATAAATTTAATGAATTATTGAATTAAATGAATTTAATGAATTTAATGAATTTAATGAATTTAATGAATTTAATGAATTTAATGAATTTAATGAATTTAATGAATTTAATGAATTTAATGAATTTAATGAATTTAATGAATTTAATGAATTTAATGAATTTAATAAATTTAATGAATTTAATGACTTTAATGAATTTAATGAATTTAATGAATTTAATGAATTTAATGAATTTACTGAATTTAATGACTTTAATAAATTTAATGAATTTAATGAATTTAATGAATTAAATAAATTTAATGAATTAAATAAATTTAATGAATTTAATGAATTAAATAAATTTAATGAATTTAATTCATTTAATGAATTTAATAAAATTAATAAATTTAATGAATTTAATGAATTTAATGAATTAAATGAATTTAATGAATTTAATGAATTTAATGAATTTAATGAATTTAATGAATTTAATGAATTTAATGAATTTAATGAATTTAATGAATTTAATGAATTTAATGAATTTAATGAATTTAATGAATTTAATGAATTTAATGAATTTAATGAATTTAATGAATTTAATGAATTTAATGAATTTAATGAATTTAATGAATTGAATGAATTTAATGAATTTAATGAATTTAATGAATTTAATGAATTTAATGTATTTAATGAATTTAATGAATTTAATGAATTTAATGAATTTAATGAATTTAATGAATTTAATAAATTTAATAAATTTAGTGAATTTAATGAATTTAATGAGTTCAATGAATTTAATGAATTTAATGAATTTAATGATTTCAATTAATTTAATGAGTTTAATCAATTTAATGTATTTAAGTAATGTAATGAATTTATGCAATTTATTAAATCTAATATGTATATTTAATGAATTTATTCAATTTATTAAATTTTATGAATTTAATGAATTAAATGAATTTAATGAATTTAATGAATTTAATGAATTTATTGAATTTAATGAATTTAATGAATTTAATGAATTTATTGAATTTAATGAATTTAATGAATTAAATAAATTAAATATATTTAAAGAAATTAATGAATTTAAAAGATTTAATCAATTTTATGTATTTAATGAATTTTATGAATTTAATAAATTTAATAAATTTAATGAATTTAATAAATTTAATGAATTTAATGAATTTAGTAAATTTAATAATTTTTATGAATTTAACGAATTTAATGAATTTATTGAATTTAATGAATTTAACGAAATTAATGAATTAAATAAATTAAATAAATTTAAAGAAATTAATGATTTTAAAAGATTTAATCAATTTTATGTATTTAATAAATTTTATGAATTTAATAAATTTAATGAATTTAATAAATTTAATGAAATTAATGAATTTAGTAAATTTAAAAATTATATGAATTTAACGAATTTAATGAATTTAATGAATTTACTGAAATTAATAAATTTAATGAATTTAATAAATTGCATGAATTAATTGCATTTTATGAATTAAATGAATTTATTGAATTTAATGAATTTTATGAATTTAATGAATATAATGAATTTAATGAATTTTATGAATTTAATGAATTTAATGAATTTAATGAATTTAATGAATTTAATGAATTTAATGAATTTAATGAATTTAATGAATTTAATGAATTTAATGAATTTAATGAATTTAATGAATTTAATGAATTTAATGAATTTAATGAATTTAATGAATTTAATGAATTTAATGAATTTAATGAATTTAATGAATTTAATGAATTTAATGAATTTAATGAATTTAATGAATTTAATGAATTTAATGAATTTAATGAATTTAATGAATTTAATGAATTTAATGAATTTAATGAATTTAATGAATTTAATGAATTTAATGAATTTAATGAATTTAATGAATTTAATGAATTTAATGAATTTAATGAATTTAATGAATTTAATGAATTTAATTAATTTAATGAATTTAATTAATTTAGTGAATTTAATGAATTTAATGAATTTAATGATTTTTTTGAATTTTTATGATTTTTTACGGATTTCGTAAATTTTATACATTTTATAATTTCTAGAACTTTTGCGACCGATTACTTTGCCGACAAAGAAAATATTGTGCTTTCCACCTGTAAAAACATATTTAATCTATTCCTCATTGGCCCATTAAAGTGCTATGCATCAGTGATACTTACATGTACATTTTCTTAAATTTTTTTTTCCGTTATTGCCGCCTAAATAATAATGTACCGTAGTAAATGCACCGCAACCATCTCTATGTACTTAATACAACAGCAAAACCCTAAACAAATAATAACAAACCCCTTTTCCTCCCCAGTTGGAAATTACATAGAAACCTTTTTCAAATGGTTGGACTACAAGTTAATTACGCTTAGGTCTTGTACTCATCATCACACACATTCGCTCATATAAAAATTCAGTGAAACATAAAAAAATCTAAACATTCACAGTCATTAAAAAAGTTCAAATACCCAGAGGAGACCACCTTTATCACCGTAATGTAATGTTAATGTACAAGAAAACCATAACATTGGGGAAAATGACTTTTTCAAATGATTTCTAACACTATCACTTTTTTGTTGTATTTAGCTTATAACAACGTTAGGGCACAAAGAAACTGGCAATCAACTACAACACCAAAGAAATATAAATTTAGACAAAGATCATAAAAGTCACCAAACACCTTAAGCATTTGATGAAATTCATGTTTTACATTACAAACTTAAATTGACAGTCATTGAATGTTAACATGTTCGGATGTGGTATTTGGGTGTCGGTATGTGCTCGTATGTGTGTGAGTGTGTATTCTGCCTGGTAATATTAAAATAATTTCATGAATCGAGACTATGTTTAGGTGCCCTTATATATTTACGGCGTAACGTGACCTATATGTCGCTGTAAATCGATCAATAGTTCATCCATTTGCAGCTTCACTTAAAAACAAAACCAATTGAACGCCTTTGGTGTATAAGTCGTCAGTTATGTACATTACGATGAATATGATTTGATGTTAGCAAAAATATGAATTATGCCAAAGTAAAAACAGATGTAGATATGATCAGACAAAACAACAATATATCCATAATGACCACTTAGACCTCCAGGTGATAGGCTGATGAATGGTTTGCCATCAAACCGAGCAATATACAAATGAACGACTCTATATTATCTACCTAATGGTGATCACACAACTCTTACCTGTGTAAGTTTTCATATTTATTTGTTTACTGAAATTTTTACCGTTTCACAGAAAGTTTCTTGTGTGGTCGAAAATTTGGTCAGTAAACTTTGCAAAGTTCATTATTGAATGTTATACAATGTTGTTATGGTATTTTTATCTTAAGGCTAATGGTATCTTTGGGCTGTTTGGACGAAAAATATGATCATGCAATATTTGCAGCACAACTTTAAGTACTTTGTTGTTTTCACTTAACGATGAAATCATATTTTTGTCTTTTTTTAAATGTTGTTTTTTTTCGAAAAGAACCGTAAAGTTTTTTCGGGGTCATATGTGATACAGGTTATGTAATCGAGCAAAGTATTTATGTTATCTTAGTTATTGTTCTTTTTGTTTGAGATCATTAAGATCTTTAACTTCTTGTATAACTTTGTTTAAAGAATTTGTGCCTAGGGGCTCCGTTTCGTTAAGAGGTTTACAGTTTATATCTACATGAAGACATATATCTATATGTAAAATATTTATAATATGCTTTAATAGTTCAAAATATATTTTTTCTTTCCAGGTAAATATACAACATTTTCGTGAAAGCGTTCTCAGTCTGACTGCAGCAGTAAAAAAATTTAACAGCAACCACTTAACAATAATTTTTATATCATCATTTTGCACGTGATTAAAATAATAATTACAAAACGAAATCCAAACATTTTAAAATCATAATCAAAAAAGGAAGCAAAATTATCTAATGATCGACGTACAACTTTTGGTAGGTAGGTAGCGTTTGATTCGTCTTCATCGCACATACGTTCCTTAATATGCTCCCTCATTATTACGTTAGATGTGTTGAAATACTTTTTGTTTGTATTTTGTAAGTTGTGTATCTTTATCAACTTCTGTTGAAATATGAAAACAGAAGCTGAATAATTTTTTTTGATTAGCTGTTGTCTCTTTCCATTAAAGTCACACATTCCTAAGCTTAATCCTCACGCTCTCACCTTTATGAGATATCATGTATCAAATTTAACATTTTGATAAACAAAATAAAGATTAGAGGACCAGTCGGTTTGTTTAAAGTTTTAAAACTGTAGTGATAGATTCATAAAGTTTGGTATCTAAGTGTTTATGGATTATTTTGGATTTGTGGCTAAAAAACAGGAGGATCGAGGGTCGTTTATAAAATGAGAAGTTCATAAATTGATTATTTTAATTGCATTAATTTTAATTATAACAATAATTTTATTTTTTTCGTTAATTACATTATCATAATTATCATTGTCATAATTATCATTATCATTAAATTCATTAAATTCATTAAATTCGTTAAATTCATTAAATTCATTAAATTCATTAAATTCATTAAATTTATTACATACATTTAATTAATTAAATTTATTAAATTCATTAAACTTATGAAATTCATTAAATTAATTAATTGCATTAAACTTCTTATATTAATTAAATTAATTATTATTACTAAGTTTATTAAATTAACTAATTTATTTAAACTTAATAAATTAATTAAATTCATCAAATTCATTAAACTCATTAAATTCATTAAATTCATTAAATTCATTAAATTCATTAAATTCATTAAATTCATTAAATTCATTAAATTCATCAAATTCATTAAATTCATTATATTCATTAAATTCATTAAATTCATTAAATTCATTAAATTCATTAAATTCATTAAATTCATTAAATTCATTAAATTCATTAAATTCATTAAATTCATTAAATTCATTAAATTCATTAAATTCATTAAATTCATTAAATTCATTAAATTCATTAAATTCATTAAATTCATCAAATTCATTAAATTCATTAAATTCATTAAATTCATTAAATTCATTAAATTCATTAAATTCATTAAATTCATTAAATTCATTAAATTCATCAAATTCATTAAATTCATTATATTCATTAAATTCATTAAATTCATTAAATTCATTAAATTCATTAAATTCATTAAATTCATTAAATTCATTAAATTCATTAAATTCATTAAATTCATTAAATTCATTAAATTCATTAAATTCATTAAATTCATTAAATTCATTAAATTCATTAAATTCATTAAATTCATTAAATTCATTAAATTCATTAAATTCATTAAATTCATTAAATTCATTAAATTCATTAAATTCATTAAATTCATTAAATTCATTAAATTCATTAAATTCATTAAATTAATTAAATTCATTAAATTCATTAAATTCATTAAATTCATTAAATTCATTAAATTCATTAAATTCATTAAATTCATTAAATTCATTAAATTCATTAAATTCATTAAATTCATTAAATTCATTAAATTCATTAAATTCATTAAATTCATTAAATTCATTAAATTCATTAAATTCATTAAATTCATTAAATTCATTAAATTCATTAAATTCATTAAATTCATTAAATTCATTAAATTCATTAAATTCATTAAATTCATTAAATTCATTAAATTCATTAAATTCATTAAATTCATTAAATTCATTAAATTCATTAAATTCATTAAATTCATTAAATTCATTAAATTCATTAAATTCATTAAATTCATTAAATTCATTAAATTCATTAAATTCATTAAATTCATTAAATTCATTAAATTCATTAAATTCATTAAATTCATAAAATTCATAAAATTCGTTAAATTCATTAAATTCATAAAATTCGTTAAATTCATTAAATTTATTAAATTCATTTAATTTATTAAGTTGATTATATTAATTAAATTCTTTAAACTAATTAAGTTGATTAAATTCATTACATACATTTAATTAATTAAATTTAGTAAATTCATTAAACTCATGAAATTCATTTATTAAATAATTGCATTAAACTTCTTATACTAATTAAATTAATTATTATTACTGAGAACGGCAAAGGTGGTCTTCATCCCAAAGGCGGGAAAGCCATCACACACCAAAGCGAAGGACTTCAGACCTATAAGTCTTACTTCATTCCTTTTGAAAACCCTTGAGCGAATCATGGACGACATCATCAAAAATTCAATTGGCCCGGATCTCCTTTCGAATGCTCAGCATGCTTACACAAAGGGGAAATCGACAGAATCCGCACTCCATGCACTATTGTATCCCATAGAGAAATCGCTGGACAAGAAAGAATTTTCTCTGGTTGCCTTTATGGACATAGAGGGAGCTTTCAACAACATCGAACCCCTCTGCATCATGACAGAGCTCAACAGCCTAAATATCAACTCACATATTAGCAAGCTGATTCGCAACATGCTATTAAAGAGAACTATTACCTCAAAGCTGGGAAATCACACCCTCACTAGAAGAGTGACTAGAGGCACCCCTCAAGGGGGAGTATTATCGCCGCTATTATGGAATTTTGCCGTCAACGACGTTCTCAAACGGTTGGAGTCGGAAGGATGTACAGTAGTAGCGTATGCAGACGATATAGCACTCTGCGTCTCTGGGGGAAGTTTATCTTGTCTCGAACAAAGGATGCAGGACTATATCAACATCCTGGCAAACTGGTGTGCCAGTAGAGGGCTAAATGCGAACCCGGACAAAACAGAACTGGTACTTTTCAGTCGGAAACAGAAATCGCCCGCTACATCCAACATCTATCTGGGCAACAAACAACTCAACTTCTCCGATACGGCGAACTACCTGGGCCTTATATTAGACAGGAAGCTTAATTGGAGACAGAATATTGAAAGCAGATCCAGCAAAGCACTCATAGCTTTATATACATGTCGTAAAGCTATCGGGAAAACATGGGGATTTAAACCCAAGGTAACACTCTGGATTTACAATGCTATAGTGAAGCCAATACTACAATACGGCTCTATAGTTTGGTGGTACGCGCTCGACAAGAAGAGCAAATTCAAACAACTGGATCGTGTTCAACGGTCCTCTTGTCTCCTGATAACCGGATGTATGAGATCGACCCCCTCTAAGGCTCTCTACACGATACTCAATCTACTACCACCTGATCTGAGCTGCAAATGCTCTGCTCTCAAATCGGCTATTCGACTAAACGAGATTGATCATTGGGATCGTTCCATCGGACATTCAAAGATCCTGAACCACATCAACATCTCACTCGAAACTGACTACGTGCTAAACACACGGAAATCAAACGTTCTATACGGAACTAGAACGCCCTCCAGAAAGGAGTGGGCAGAGAATGAGAACGCAATGTATGGACCAATGAACATATTTACCGATGGGTCCAAACTGGATGACAAGGTCGGCTACGGTATCTACTTCGCGGATCTGGGCCTAAATATAAGATCAAGAATTCCAGATTTCTGCAGCGTTTTCCAAGCGGAAATACTTGCTATTAAACGAGCCGCGGACGTGATCAACGTGAGGAAGATATCACAGGAGGATATTCTCCTGTTCACGGATAGTCTAGCGGCGGTAAACTCGTTGAAGTCCTGTGACATCAAATCGAAAGTGGTCAGTGCCTGCCGGAAATCTCTTAACGAGATATCCAGGAACAACAGAGTTCTGGTTACGTGGATTCCCGGACACAGCGGAATCGAGGGCAACTGCAGAGCGGATGAAGAGGCCAGACAGGGCTCAGCCCTGCTGGAAAGCGACGTTGAACACGTAGCACTTCGCCCTATATCCACCTGTAAAAGTACCATTGAAAATCTAACGTTTAGAATTGCAAACGACAGATGGAAGAATGAAGAAACCTGTAGAAAGGCCAAAATGACTTGGCCAGAATACAACGCGAAACGTGCATCGTACCTGGTAAGTCTTGAGAGGGACCAGATAAGGAAGATTATTGCCTTCCTGACGGGACATGGACCCATAGGCAAGCATGCGAAAAGAATGGGATTCGCAACGAAAAGCGAATGCTACTACTGCGGAAACAGTAGCAGTGAACCATCCACCGACCACATTATTTGTGATTGCCCAGCGCTATACAGAAGGAGACTGGAAACCCTGGGGAAACCCTTTTTAAATGGTGTAGAAGAACTTGCATCGTTGGACATCGGAAGGATTAACAACTTTTGCAAAATTATCAACTGGACGGATTGGATCGAAACTCCGGATTCCCAATCGACAACTGGCAACGCGATCAGTCAGCACACGCGCTGATAGCATAGGTTGAAGGGATGGCACAAATGCCCAACAGGTGTCACAATGGGTCCATAGGGACCTAAGTGTTCTCCTTTGAAGAAGGAGATGCCTGCATACCAACCAACCAACTGAGTTCATTAAATTAACTAATTTATTTAAACTTAATAAATTCATTAAATTCATTAAATTCATTAAATTCATTAAATTCATTAAATTCATTAAATTTATTAAATTCATTAAATTCATTAAATACATTAAATTTATTAAATTCATTAAATTGATTAAATTCATTAAATTAATTAATTGCATTAAACTTCTTATATTAATTAAATTAATTATTATTACTAAGTTTATTAAATTAACTAATTTATTTAAACTTAATAAATTCATTAAATTAATTAAATTTAAATTCATTAAATTCATTAAATTCATTACAATTAATAAATTCATTAAATTCATTAGATTCTTTAAATTCATTTATTACAGTAAATTAATTAAATTCATTAATTGTTGTAAATTATTTGAATTCACTTAATTCATAAAATACCTGAAAATCATTATTTTATTAATTTATAATTTCAGTAATTCCAATCGAGTACTTCTTCTTCTTGTTCCATTTCGTATCTACCCTCGCATCTGACAAATATTAATCCATTATAATGTCATAAGCTAAGGTTAATGCCATTACGAACAACAAACTTTTTTCCTTTCATTCAATGTTTTTTTTTTGTTGTTCTTCAAAGTCACGATGATTACAAAAACAAATAAAAAAGATACCACAAACAATAATAGTATTAATAATAAAGATTCTACACAATGACTGCTACTGCCGCTGTCGCCAACTAAGAACCTAATGATGGTGATGCCAATGGTGTTTTGGTGATCATCTCGTAGAGTGCAGAAAGATCAACCCGCCAATGAGGCACAACACGTCAACAACAATCGTAGACGTAGAGAGGGACAACAAAAGTTATTGGTCTTTACATTTGGTTGTTGTTTGTGGGCTCAGCGCAAACACCATTGGTACATGATCATCGTAGAAAACTTTCAGTTAGCACCTTCGTTAAAAGGTGGGCAGTAATTATGTATATAAAAGTCAGTCGGCCATCCTGTTCCTGGGGTGAAATTTCATCACTATGAATACTATTCGTATTATGACTCGCACAATGGCCGCGATGATTATAATCATTATCACGATCTCGCGATCATTAGTATCATCAGCTCTATGATGTATATGCAGCCCCCAGGGGTTGAAATATACAGAGAAAGGCAAAAAGTTAATTGTTTGTAATTTGTTAAAATTGCCTACTCACACCTTCCAGAGGGGGGACAAATGGAGAGACGACATTCAGAAAAGGCAACTCCTGGCTACCTAATTTAACACTCGACGAGCCACTGGGGCTTTGTTGTAGATCAACCAACCATCGCTTGGTCGCAACTGTTGACTAATCTTCAGCCGTTTAATTAAATGGCTTTTGTGTGCGCGAGACCAGGAGGCTGTGGCTCAGAAGGTTCCAGTTTATTAATATGTATTGAAATCATGACTCAACTCATTTCGCATTTTAACAGTTTAAGATAGAAGAAATACTTTTTATATATCTTTGTCTAGCTGGTTGTTTCGTTTTTTTTTTGTATGTATGTAGGTGATTTGTTTATAACACCTGCAAAGTAACTTCTTGTTTTTCTGTTCTTTCTCTTATACCCATTCCCTTGATATTGGTTTCATGCTAGAGTATTGTAGACACCACCAGATGCTTTGTGGGCACGCACGTGTTGTGCGTTCCAGTCTAGAGAGAGAGAAAAAAATATACAGACAATAGTGTGAAAAGGGTTTACTAGCTACTCAATCATACACGAATTGACTGGAGTTGGTTGAAACTGGTTTAATATGTAATATCAGTGTTTAACGTGGCCTGAGTGCCTGTCTGACGCCTTTACAAAGGTGTCACTTTAATTAATTTTGACATAGATTCTGACAGAATGGTACATAATATATCATTCAGCCACTTAGGAATATATAGAACGTAGTATGGCAGTGATGAATAGCATCAATCTATATAGGTGAAAGAGTTAAAGGAAGTTGAAGATTTTTTTTGTTGCCGAAAAATAAGAATCTGAAATTTATAAAAAACTAAAACAAAAATTATGATAAACAAGAAATTAAGATATTTATTGAATTTTATAAATTTATGAATTCGTTAAGTCCATTAAATTCGTTAAATTAATTAAATCCATTAAATTCAATAAATTTATTAAGTTCATTAAATTAATTAAATTCATAAAATTCATTAAATTCATTAATTTCATTAAATTAATTAATTTCATTAAATTCATTAAATTCATTAAATTCATTAAATTCATTAAATTCATTAAATTCATTAAATTCATTAAATTCATTAAATTCATTAAATTCATTAAATTCATTAAATTCATTCAATTCATTAAATTCATTCAATTCATTAAATTCGTTAAATTCATTAAATTCATTCAATCATTCAATTCATTTAATTCGTAAAATTCATTAAATTCATTAAATTCATCGAAATCATTAAATTCATTAAATTCATTAAATTCATTAAATTCATTAAATTCATTAAATTCATTAATTTCATTAAATTCATTAAATTCATTAAATTCATTAAATTCATTAAATTCATTAAATTCATTAAATTCATTAAATTTATTAAATTCATTAAATTCATTAAATTCATTAAATTCATTAAATTCATTAAATTCATTAAATTCATTAAATTCATTAAATTCATTAAATTCATTAAATTCATTAAATTCATTAAATTCATTTAATTCATTAAATTCATTAAATTCATTAAATTCATTTAATTCACTAAATTTATTAAATTTATTAAACTCATTAAATTCATTAAATTTTTTAAATTTTTTAAATTCATAAAATTCATAAAATTCTTTAAATTCAATAAATTTATTCAATTCATTAAAATCGTTGATTTCTTTAAATTCAATAAAGTCATTAAATTTATTATATCCAGGAAATTAATTAATTTCATTAAATTCATCACAATCAATAAATTTATTAAATTCGTTAAATTCATTAAGTCCATTAAATTCGTTAAATTCATTAAATTCATTCAAATTATTCAATTCAATAAATTAATTAAATTCATAAAATTTATTATTTTCATTAAATTTAGTAAATCTACTTAATTTATTTTATTTTTTATGTTTTTAATTAATGAAAATTAGTTAATCTAGGAGTTTTAACAAACTGAGACAAAATGTTCACATGTCAAATACATGAATTTTAAAAAAATTTTTATTTTTATGAAAATCGATGATATATATAATATTAAGGAAAATTACGAAATATATCGAATTTATGAGATTTCCTTAAATAACACAGTGCAACAGTGAAAAAAACACCCGAACGAGACTATATAGGTTCGATAGTACAACCGGAGCTGAGTAAAACCCTAGCTCAGTTTAGCTAGATTGGCTACCAAATTTTTTTTTTGGCTCCCTAAACTTTTTGAAATCCCTTGGACCCCTTGAATAAAGGTGACATCAATTGTTGGCCAACAGTTTCTACAGTTTTTAATCTAGCTCTTACTCTTCTTCAACAAAGTTTTAGCTAATAGTCCGCTTAAGAAACTGATATAATAAAATTTCCCAAAAAAATTAGACTTCCCTCGTTTTTTTCAAAAAACTTCGATAAAAATTCTAATTTTTTCACTATTTTTTATATGTCGTAGGGAATCCAGATTTTTTGCATACTCTATTCAGTGAAATTGTAGTTTAGGTAACACCGAATAACTTCTCTGAACAAACCTATGCAATCTGAACAAGTCTAGGGATATTAAATAGCTCTCAAAACACACTATCTACTTTTAACAAATCAGGTTTTTAGGAGTTTTGGGCCATTGTGCAATGTTTTTACTTGCTATCTTTACCAAAAACGTTCTCAAATCAGTTTATTGCGATTTGAGAACAAATTCATACTTTAACCTCATTGCGGCACACCCTAATGTCCAACTATCGATACAAAATTTCTCACAATATATTCCTAATATTGGCAAAAAGAAACGTAAGGTGAAGACAGATGACCAACATCTCGATTAATACATATTTTTAACGAAATTCGAAAAAATGCCATATAAGGAACACCCTAATGCTCTTTGTGAACAATTAAGGGGGTGGAGTATTCTGATCATATTGGTTGTTTACAGAAGTTATTCAGTTCTACAATAAGTACGTTTTTGGTAAAGATAGCAAGTAAAAACATTGCACAATGGCCCAAAACTCCTAAAAACCTGATTTGTTAAAAGTAGATAGTGTGTTTTGAGAGCTATTTAATATCCCTAGACTTGTTCAGATTGCATAGGTTTGTTCAGAGAAGTTATTCGGTGTTACCTAAACTACAATTTCACTGAATAGAGTATGCAAAAAATCTGGATTCCCTACGACATATAAAAAATAGTGAAAAAATTAGAATTTTTATCGAAGTTTTTTGAAAATAAACGAGGGAAGTCTAATTTTTTTGGGAAATTTTATTATATCAGTTTCTTAAGCGGACTATTAGCTAAAACTTTGTTGAAGAAGAGTAAGAGCTAGATTAAAAACTGTAGAAACTGTTGGCCAACAATTGATGTCACCTTTATTCAAGGGGTCGAAGGGATTTCAAAAAGTTTAGGGGGCCAAAAAAAAAAATTTGGTAGCCAATCTAGCCAAACTGAGCTGGGGTTTTACTCAACTCCGGTTGTACTATCGAACATATATAGTCACGTTCGGGTGTTTTTCAAAAAGTTTGATTTTGTGTCATATTGTAATTAAATATGAATGTTATTGAATTATTTTAGTAATTTTATGATATTAAAATAAATTAAATCCTAAAAACACAGAATATTAAAATTAACTCACTATCCAGTATAAAGGGTAGATCTCTTGGTGCCCCCCGCATAACCCATCCCAAAGCATTCACCGTATTTTCACGTGCTTGACTGCATCGATGTCAGCTTTGCAGCCTATAAAATATACGTCACTAATATTTTCCGCTAATAATAGAAATTGGTGGCACTATTTTTTGCGGCCATTGGGTCATAAGTTTTATTTTCACAATTTCTACTCTGTCAAGAACCGACCTCGTAACTCTAGAAGATAAACCGTGCCAACAAAGAAAATAACAACAGCAAAGTAATTTAACAAAAAAATTAATTTAACATGCAGTTAAATTAATTTTCATTTGCTCGCTTAATCATTTCGAAAGAGATACTCAAGTCTTTTGTTTTGAGTCGCTTTAACGTTTTGCACGATTTGTTGTTGAGTCTCACTAAGGCAGTTTGCAGTTTGTAGTTGCTGCAGCAACCATATTGTAAACATAAAAAGCTGCAACAGCATTTTAACTGCATCGCCAGAACTATCAGCATCGCTTGCCATCATCAATGGCGTCAAAGTCAAATGTCAAGTTTGAGGCAGAGTAGCAAAGAGTCCGTTGTAGTCAGTCAGGCAACATTACATTACACATTAACCGTTTCTTTTGGCGCAGTGTCGTCGTGGTTCATTTCTTTTGTTTCTGTTCTGATGGAGGTCTGGGTGGCGGCATTTTATTTGAATTTGATGAACAGACATCCAACAAACAGCAAAAATCATTATTATTATGATTATTATTATTTTACATGTTGTGGGTTTTTAATGTAATTGGGGGTTTTGATGAATATCTTTTATTCATAACGGAGTTGTCTGTGTGTCTTTCTTTCCTCTGCATACATTTTATATGGTCTTAAGCATAGCGAGCACTTTTGGTTGATCTTTGCATCTGATATTTAATTAAGAATTTGTGTTTTTTTATTTATGGGAACGAGTTTTTCGTTGCTTTGTTGTAGACACATGTGTGGGTGGATGTTAATTTTCTATAGCAACAGCCGCGAGTGCAAAAGTTGTAAGTTTTTGAGAACAAAAACCTAGTTTATGTGCGTTTGTCGTTTCATAATTCCCACATGAATCTATCGCACAAATTTTGATCGATATCTGCTGAGGTGTCAGCTTATCGATCAATGTTTGGTGTGGTGTGATTTTAAAGTTTGTTTTTGCTGTTGTTTGAGTTTATTACATTGTGAACGAAATATGCCAGATTTAGACTAAAACTAGCTGAGTTTCACTGCAAAGTTCATAATTGAGAATTTTTTGTCGTTTCCGGTTCAGCATCAGTTTTGGGTGGGAGGAGTAATCTTCGATAGTGTTCTATTAAGATGTGAACGAAATCTATGGTGACTTTAACTATTCTACTAAATTCTATTCATTAAACGTAATCGTACAAGGATGTCAACAAAAAAAGCATTGACAACTTAATATGAATAATACAGCAGCTTTATTACAGCTTGACCTACAACCAGTATTCTTTAAGAATATCTAGGTATGTCGTAATAAGGTTAATTGCAAATATTATAAAATTTTTGTATTTTGCATAAGGAGATATATAATATATATAATTCCACAAACCTATGAACGAATGCTGGTTCAAGATTATGATTAATCTAGATTTATAACAACGTTCTTGTTTAATAACAAACAAGAAATGTGATCTTATAAGCAGACTTCGTTATAGCTAAAATCATTGTATTTTTTTCCCTCAAAATTTCAATTATCCTGGGCGGAAGATTGAAAAAGTGAATAATAGTAACAAAATCCACATTGTACCATCGTCTTTCAGAGCAAAGATGACCAAACACAAAAGACTCAGGATGACTTTTTGAACTGTACATCGTGAAAGAAAGAACGATACAAAATGCGGATTTTTTTTTTTATTAAAACAGCCCAAAAAGTTGCCAGAAAAAAATAATAAATGCTGGAGTAGTATGATAACTGCATAAGATGAAACGTTGCATACAGTGATAGCGGTAAAACAAATTTGTAATTTTAAAGTGAAAATTTCTTATTTAGTGGAATTTTTATTTAATGAATTTAGTGAATTTCAATAATTTGTTTCTTTCAATATGTATAATGCATTTAATGAATTTAATGAATTTAATGAATTTAATGAATTTAATGAATTTAATGAATTTAATGAATTTAATGAATTTAATGAATTTAATGAATTTAATGAATTTAATGAATTTAATGAATTTAATGAATTTAATGAATTTAATGAATTTAATGAATTTAATGAATTTAATGAATTTAATGAATTTAATGAATTTAATGAATTTAATTAATTTAATGAATTTAATGAATTTAATGAATTTAATGAATTTAATGAATTTAATGAATTTAATGAATTTAATGAATTTAATGAATTTAATGAATTTAATGAATTTAATGAATTTAATGAATTTAATGAATTTAATGAATTTAATGAATTTAATGAATTTAATGAATTTAATGAATTTAATGAATTTAATGAATTTAATGAATTTAATGAATTTAATGAATTTAATGAATTTAATGAATTTAATGAATTTAATGAATTTAATGAATTTAATGAATTTAATGACTTCAATGAATTTAATGAATTTAATGAATTTAGTGAATTTAATGAATTTAATGAATTTAATGAATTTAATAAATTAAGTGAATTTAATAAATTTAACGAATTTAATGAATTTAAGGAATTTAATGAAGTTAATGAATTTAATGAATTTAATGAATTTAATAAATTCATTGAATTTAGTAAATTCAATGAATTAAATGAATTTAATTAATTTAATGAATTAATTGAATTTAGTGAATTTATTGAAATTTTTGAATTTTATGAATTTAGTAAATTAAATGTATTTGATGAATGTAAATTATTTAATAAATTGAATGAATTTAATGAATTTAATGAATTTAATAAATTTAATGAATTCAATGAATTTAATGAATTTAATGAATTTAATAAATTTAATTAAATTAATTAATATAATGCATTGAATACATTTAATGAATTTAATGAATTTAATGAATTTAATGAATTTAATGAATTTAATGAATTTAATGAATTTAACGAATTTAATGAATTTAATGAAATTAATGAATTTAATGAATTTAGTAAATTCATTGAATTTATTAAATTCATTGAATTAAATGAATTTAATTAATTTAATAAATTAATTGAATTTAGTGAATTTATTGAAATTTTTTAATTTTATGAATTTAGTGAGTTAAATTACATATTGAAAAATTAAAGGCGAAAGTAGCACCTGCAATTGGCATTCTATTTAAACTTAAGCACACACTAAATGTAAATACGAAATATTTGATCTTTCAGTCACTAATCCAGAGCCATTTTAATTATTTGCCTATAGCATATGCGTATAAAAGGAATTTGGATATTAAATCTTTACAAATTTTACAAAATAAGTCTCTAAAAGTTGTGTTTAATCTTCCACGCCGGTGTGCAACGATATCGTTGTATCGAAATTTTTCATATAAAGTGTTACCCATTTACGGGTTGTATAAAATGCAGTTACTTACTTATGTGTACAAATCTATAAATAACATTGGTCATCATACCATTAAGTTTTATAGAACTTCGCACTCGTTTAACACGCGAAACCATGCCAATTTAAGCATATGTCGTTGTCGTTTGGAAACAACAAAGCAGCGAATACAGTATATGGGAAGCAAGGAATATAATATTTTGCCACAGTTTGTTAAAGATTCAGAAACTATTTCAATTTTTAAATGCAGATTAAAAGAACATCTATTTCAAAATTTGGAAATACTTCTTTTTTAATTGTAACTGTATGAAATACTGTTATTGTAAATAAAATGTATTTATTTTTTTAATTATTAATTATATTTAATTATTATTATTTTTTTTTTATATTTTTGCTTTTTACTTTTATTTTTGTATTATTCAAATACTTTAAATTGTAAAGTAATTTAATAATAAGAGATTTTTTTTGTTACCAACTAGCCTCAATAATGCCCAAGAGGCGCTGAGGCACAAATTTGATTGTATAATTATTATAAAATTGTCTAATAAAAGAAATAAAAAAAAAACAAAAAAAAAAAAAATGTATTTGATGAATGTAAATTATTTAATGAATTGAATGAATTTATTGAATTTAATGAATTGTCTAGTAGGAGCTTCTCAAACAGTGACGTTTGCATTCGTCGATAAAAAAGTAGATGCCGTGTAGTTGTAAATCTAAAAATAGAAGGCGTGTTAATTCACAACGACGCGAGAAGCTATCCCATACCTCATTCATGGGGTGTAAAGGGAAATAAAGTTTTAATGAATTTAATGATTTTCATGAATTTAATGAATTTAATAAATTTAATGAATTTAATGAATTTAATGAATTTAATGAATTTAATGAATTTAATGAATTTAATGAATTTAATGAATTTAATGAATTTAATGAATTTAATGAATTTAATGGATTTAATGAATTTAATGAATTTAATAGAGTCAATGAATTTAATAAATTTAATTAATTTCATGAATTTCATGAATTTAAAGAATTTAAAGAATTTAATGAATTTAATGGTTAATGTTTTACGAAGTAACCAATTTTTTTAATATATTATATTTATGTTTTTTATGATATTTATATGATATTTATGATATTTATGATATCTACAATATTTATGATATTTATGATATATATGATATTTATGATATTTATGATATATATGATATTTATGATATTTATGATATTTATGATATTTATGATATTTATGATATTTATGATATTTATGATATTTATAATATTTATGATATTTATGATATATATGATATTTATGATATTTATGATATTTATGATATTTATGATATATATGATATTTATGATATATATAATATTTATGATATGTATGATATCTATGATATTTATAATATTTATGATATTTATGATATATATGATATTTATGATATATATGATATTTATGATATTGTTATATGTTTTATGACGTGTTTATCACTCTCTCCTCGTTTTACGTGAAATGATTGTGTTGATGGCTTCAGAAAATAAAACCTACTACCGCAAAATGCGACTTCAGGCCAATGATCGTGCCTCCTATGTCAGCAACCACAATAAACTGTACCGCAACCTCTGCAACCACAATAGCAACAACATCTTGCTGGCAATCAAAATAAAAAGCAGCTGCTGCTAAAGAAATTGTTGAAAACAAATGAAGCACATTTTCTTTCTGGTTGTTGTTGTAACTTTTCTTCAAAGGTTATAGTCTGCTCGGTAGTACACCAGCAACAGGCAATGATGCCACTGCTGCAAATGTTTCTGTTGTTTTCGTTAATGTTGCCGATTGTTTGCCAAGATACCAGCACACACACAGGGAAGAGCATTAAGGCTGCTACTACGAGTAGTAGGCAGAGAAAGAAGGAACAAATATATAAGCAACATTGCGTTCATTCTCATTGAGGATTCTCTAGAAAGGATAAAAAACAAACAAGTTAGAGGAACTAAGGCACAGTGGGTTGGGAGCACTAACATGTGAACAAACACAATCAAACTATTTAGTAAAAAATTTAGAATTAATTATATTATTATTATATTGATCGGACTAAGAGTTCAGAGATCGTAATTATATGTCTTAAAGGAAAGCAGGCCTATTCAAATTTACTTTATCCTAAAGCTCTGAGTGACAAATATTTTTTCTTTTAAATTTGTCTGCTAAGGACCTCTTTTAGGTCAGTGCTTCCAAAATTGTTACGTAGCATCATCATATACCAGCATGGTATTGGCATATAGCAATGTTCAAGAGTCAAAATGTATTGAAAATAAATTGAAGGATTTCGGAAATAGTTTTCCTCTCTTATTTTATAAATAGTATACGATTATGTTCTATTTTATTAGACTTATTTATAATCAAATAAAATACCTTCATTGCTGCGTTACGCCACTGTGGCCTCTGTAACATTTTATTTCATTCTTAGGCCATTGAAGTATTTATGCTGCACAAAGATCAATGACTTTAACTTTGAGTTTAAATCCTACAGTACAGAAAATTGTACTTAAGACAAAACTCACAAGAATGAAATCGCTAAGCAAGACTTGACTGCGATCCGTTGGTGTCGTCCGTCTGTTGGTTAAAAGTTTATACTTGAACTTTTATTTTTGCTCTGCCGATCATCATCACCATTACCACCAGCACCAGCAACATCATTGTCGTTGTCTGCGTTGAAGACGTCCTCATCATCAACAGCTTTGAAATTCTTTAAAACAAAGATGACAAAGTCGCAGATGAAGTCGAAGAAGAAGACTTAAGATCATTACTTAACAAAAACCTACATAGCGATGATGTCTGTCCCTTTGTCGGTCTGTCGGCCTCTCTGTCAGTCCTTCTAAGTTTGTCAGTTGGTGTAAGATACCGCACCGCCTTAACTTCGACTGTTAGTCGGCTGAAGATTCTTTCGTTTGTGGCTATGTAAGTTTACATTTCCACAACAAACTTTCTTGGTTGCAATATTCTCATAAATATGTTTTCTTTTACAACATGTAGCATATTGTTGGTTACATATTCTGGAGGGGGTTATGCTAACAATATTTGACATTATGTTGTACGTTTGCCGCTGTTTAGTTAGTTTTTTGATAGTATGTGTCTCCCTCCATCATCACAACTTCTTGTGCTGATCTCTAATGTTAAGATTATCTCTTCGTTTTTGTGAATTTCTACGCAACCCAACAATCAACGCTTGAATGATCTCTTAGGATTTGTTGTGGGTTTTGAGGAAGTGTTAGAGGAGTTAGCACATGAACATACCAAATAGTTGTTTGTTGTCCATGACGAAGAATTCCATGAATTTCATTTACCACTTTGTTGAGATTTCCAGGAAGGTGTTTGTATTGTTGTTGTCTACGCGTTTATGTGGCAATTGTGTAAAAGGTGTTTAATATTTTGGTATGTTTAAAACGTGATTAAAAAGTTGTGTGTGATGTTAGCCAGTAGAGCTATGACTCATTAAATATAGAATGAAGCTATCGCATGCAATTTAGTTTTATGGCTCATTTCCGTATGTTTGTGTGTGTGTGAGAAAGAATGGTGAACTGTAGGGGTTGTCGCTAGTTTCTGGGGAAATTGGAGACTTTTCTATTAGTGTTATGTAAAAATTGCCTAATGGTTGTATGGGTGAAACCAAATTTGTAAATAAAATGTACGTAGCAAATTTGTTAGCATAAAAAATTTTGGCTGAATTTCAGGACAGGGGGCAGGAGTCAAAAATTTAGCAAACAACCCGAAATTGGAAAAAAGAATACGAGGAATCAAAAAATAAGCCTTCGGACGGACTTATACTTGGGAATGCCCTTGTCACTTTTCACTTTTACTATATAATGTAAGTGACTCCAGACCAGACATCAAAGACCAATTACAAAACGCAGAGGTTTATGATTAGGGATCCCTAATTGTAAAGACAGTGGACATTTTGATACCCCGATAGTGTCCGATGGGAGTGCAAATACCGAAGTCACGTCAATAATGCATATCAGAGCGCTAGTCCAGCAACGAAAAAGAAAAAACAAGAACAGTACGGCAATTACTTTGATTACAAACAGAAAAGCTGCCGTTACAAATAGACTGCCGTCGGAAACCGACTGACTAAAGGAATCTAAGTATTCTATATGTTGAGCTTAACACAGCCGCTCCAATAGTGTGGTGTACTAACTACTGTAAGATCAGATGTTTGTACATCACATACAGATGGCTGTCGAAAAACTAAAGCCCATTCTACACCATTTCCAATTGAAATTCAAAAAATATCAATTGAAATTAAAATTTTCCATTTGAAATTCGAAAAATATCAATTGAAATTCAAAATTCGTCTATTGAATATTCAAAACTCATCAATTGAAGTTCTCGTCATTTAAAATTCTAAATTCGTGAACTGAAATTCTAAACTTGTCAGTTGAAATTCAACTCATCAGTCGAAAAAGTTTTGAATATTTTTTTGACGAAACTTGAATTTGAATTGATGTGTTTTGATTTTCAGTTGATGTTTTTTGAATTTCAAGTGGAAAATTTGAATTGAAATTTTTTTTAATTTCAACCGAAATTTGTGAATATCAATTGACGAGTTTTGAATTTCAAATGGAATGTTTGAAAATCAAAAAAGAATTTTGAACCGTGTTTAGGAAATCACTGAGATACGGTTGGGATCTCATCTTGAAATAAATTGGGGTCTCACTTTGAAACGGGTGGAAAGTTGTCGATATTTATATCGCGTTGTTCTGAATAAACTCGCTTTCTATTTTAGATTCACTACATACGGTACCTACTTGTTTGTCGACGAATGCGAACGTCACTGTTTGAGAAGCTTCTACTAGACATGCCCATTGACTTGACACTTATACTGCAAAGTTGCTGTCGACAACATCGAGGGGGCTGGCAATGAAAGAAAAATGTAGATGACTGGAGCCGGGATTCGAACTACGGATCTCCCGCGTGAAAGTTTCGTGTTCTAACCACTATGCCACGGCCGGTCCCATATTTCATTTCATATTTAGTTTTATTTATAAACGGGTACTATCAATATATCAAGTTTTGTCTTTCTTTGACCGTCAGGTTCTCTAATTTTATCGCTCCAGGACTTAAAATAGTTTGGCCACGCCTCACTCCCACTCACTGATCGATAATAAAAAAAATCGTCTGCAAATTGTAAACTTAATGTGTCGAGTACTATAATTGTACCAAATTTGGTCTCTCTAGCTCTTTTTGTACAAAGGAATTTTTGATATATTGGGAAAAGTGGGCAGGTCAATTTTTTCTGTTATAGAAACCAATCTCTGGCTTGTATGAATGTTATGAAAACAAAATTAGTCAAATCGGTTCTCAAGTTGTCCAGTGATGCCCTACTAACGCACAACTATTAATTTGTATTAATATAGTATTCCAAAAAAAACTTCACCAAACCGGTTAACACGGTTTTTTTTTACTAAATTAGGTATTCGAAAACCAAAATGTTGGAAAAACGTATTTTCGAATAAATCCGAAACCAGGACTCTGACTTTGGTATGTAAACACTTTTTCCTCGACTGACCGGATATTTACACAATGGCACATCCGGGGGAAGAGCTAAAAAATGCAGATCAATACCAACCTTATTTCGTATCGACTACAAACGCCTTCGATCCATGTAACAAAAACTATCAACTGTAGTTCTCTGAGTTTGGTATCCCTGCATATCTGATACGACTTTGCGGGAATACATTCGACCAAACATCTAACGTTGTTCAGACAGGGCGGTGGTTTGTTATGCTATCACTTGACCATCCTAATGGAGATGGTCATTCGAAAAGCTGCAATAAACACGACTGATACCATCCATCGTTCATTAAAATCACATGCTGCTCGCGTACGTGGATGACATAGTTGTCATTAGTTGAGGGATGTGGGATGCTACTGTGGCCTTTCCAAGCTTTGAGAAGCAGCCGGAAAAGTGAGTATGGTGATATTGTACTCCTTTATCACCACACCCACTTTTTCGACTGCATCTCAAAGCATGAAAACGCCACAGTAACTAATGCCCATACTACGGTTTACAACTCAACTCAGTTGAGTAATAGGGCCATCCGTTTTTTTTTTCAACGACAAAGACAACTATAACTCTAAACTGCTACATGATTTTGTCTACCTTGACTGGTTCACTGTGCTAAACACGTCAGGTTTTTGACATAACCTCAAAAAACCGAAATTTGGCAACGAGTTGTGATGCCTTTGAGATTATGTCAAAAACCTAACGTGATGGGTGTAAACTAGACATCAGATTTGGTTTCAGCGACCCCAAAACAAAGTAGTCAGTTCATAACGACAATAACACATAAAAAAGTTACAGTCCGGTAAACCGATTACATATACTCTCAGTGATATTATTACACGAATTATATGAAAGCTTTGTATGGAAGGTTCCAGAAGGGTAGTGTTTTTGTGTTTGTTTTTTGCGATAAAACTTTAACCAGTTATAGATTTACTAAATATAGAATTTAGACTAGATTGCATTGGGTGTATTGATATTATTACTTGATATCTAAAGAGCGTTGAAAGGTACATTTGTATGGACGGTACCCGAAAGGGCGTGGCAAGGCTTAAATTTTGTCTCCAAAACTTTATCCTGTTATAGCTTAACAAAATACAGAATTTTAACATGATCGCATTGGGTGTGTTGATATTATTACTCGTTTTCAGAAATGGGCGGAATGGTTCGAGAGGTACCGAAAGGGGCGTGGCGTGTAAACCATATGCAATCTCTTAAGTAATTTTTGGGAAAATAGTAATTCATGCAAAGCTTCAAACCAAATTCATTACGCATTCGAAAGTTATCGTGCGTATCAGCGGGACAGACGGACGGAAATGGATCAAATGACTTAGTCATAAATCCAATTTAGTTCAAAGAAACCTAGAGCCTAAGGAAACTCCTTCTATATATTATACTTTTGCGTCGTAAATGTTGTCCGACACTTCCTTAAGAGAAATTTTACCCCCATCGGTCAACACAACCCTTTTATCAATCTCTTTGTTGTAAGAGTGCCATCACTATAACGGCCCAGAACTAACAATCACAAATCTAAACTAAATGTATTTTTAACAGAAAAAAAAGTAAAAAACGTGCAAACTTACCACCATAAGCTCCAAAGTCTGAAAGGTAAAATCAACAAATTTGTCAAAAAAAAAACCAAAACTGAACGAAAGAAACCTTGCAGTTGCGGTCGATTTCCTTTTCTTTTCATGGAAGGGCGGACGGACGAATGGACATTTTTAGCCAACCACCAACTTTAGTGTTTGTATTTTACGCAGTATGTTGGCTATTTAAAAGTTTTTTTTTTGTCTTTCCAATTTACTTTTGGGGTTTTTGTTAACCTTTTGTATTCTTTAGAGTTTATCTCTGCCAGTGTCTGTTGTTGTTGTTTTGTGGTTTCTTTTCTTAGTTAACTTTTCTTTTTCCCCCCAAAAAAAGAAGAAAAAAAAAAGAAAGATCATTAGGTTGAGTTTTTGTTGTTCGTCTTTGCCTCCGGATTTAGATTTGACTACAAAACGCGAAACGCGAAATAAATGTGGCTAAGAGCTGTTTGGAAGACCCCAAAGACTCAACTTGCGGTGTTGGCTGGCTGGCTGGCTGGCGATTTTGAGAGATGGTAACAAATTGATAACACAAGAAATGCATTCAAATGTAAAGACGAATGGCTACTAAACACGTTGACTGTGTGTTGTTGCCACAAAATACAATTTGGAGGGGAAAAAAATGTTTAAAAGAGAAAATGTTTTAGTTATATCTCTTAACACCCGTCCCTATTTTCCTAGTTTTTTTTTTTTGGCGTTGTTGCCATTTGCTATGAAAATTGTATTGTTTTTCACAGTAAATGCGGGTTATAGTGGCTATTTTTTTATTGTTATCGCTGTTAATCATATGGAAAACAATTCAAGTTCATTTGGACGTTTGTAGACCGAATAGAAGCAAGTCAACTCAATTGTGACGCTATTGCTGTAAATATAGAGCAAGAGATATTTGGTCAGCATTGGTAGTAGAAAATGAAGTAGTATTTAGAGTACATCTGCCTCTGCGTATGTCTGCAGTGTTATAGTTGGATGAATGAATTTAAGCATGGTCGTACATGCGCTAGGTGATACCTCGAAAAATCATATAAAGTTCTCGATATTGGTGTGCCTGAAAGCCGACTGAAAATTAACAAAATTTGTTGGTGTCACAGGCTTATTTTATGATTTTACATCATATCTCCATTAATGCAACTTAAGCGCCCTCTATAGTAAATTAATTGGACTATTCTATAAAGCATCTTCTGGACATATTTAAATAACTGTGGTACTGTCAAAATAAACCGATGACCGTTGTAGATTTGAATGGGTAAGTTTTGCTATTAAGTTTAAAATCAGTAAAACAACTTAAGCAACATCTATAGTAAATAAATTTTACTATTCTATAAACTACCTCCTGGACATATTAAAATAACTGTGATACTATCAAAGTAAACTGATGACCGGTGTATAATTCTATACGTTGCACACAGTATTGAAAATAGGCCGATCAAATATTATCCCATGCAATAGTTAATACATATTGTTTGAGAGTCTTTTTTTATCTTAATGCATAATCAAAACCATCAATTGTGTGAAAATATATATCAAAAGGTAAACAGTACCACATTATCATGCTGATTCTTTTTTGGTCTTTTGGCATGTACGACCATGCTCTAGTTGATAATACTAAAAATTGCACACAGAGTTGAAAATAGGCTCAAAAATTTCATTTCATTCAATAGTTAATACTTCTAGGCATACTGTTTGAGAGTCTTATTTCTCCAAGTATATCCATAATCGAAACTATCAATTGTGTGAAAATATATGTGCAATATATATCCAAAGGTTAACAATACCACATTACCATGCTGATTTCATGTTGGTCTTTTGGCATGTACGACCATGCTCTAGTTGATAATACCAAAAATCATTATATAAAGTTCTCGATATTGATATGACTGAAAGCCGACTGAAAATCAACAAAATGTTGATTCCACAGGCTTATTTCATGATGTTTCCTCTTATCCCCGTTAATGTAACTTAAGCGCCCTCTATAGTAAATTAATCGAACTATTTTATAAATTTTCTTCTGGACATATTAAAATAACTGTGGTACTGTCATAGTAAACCGATGACCGGTGTACGGTTTTAAACAAGGTATGTTATTAAATATTTTTTATACTTTTTATTGTATTATTTTCAAATCTTTTGCTAAATTTAAAATATGCATCTGTAAAATATGTAAAGTAATAATAAAAACAAAACTTACATGACTGTAAGTATATAAAAACAAAACATTTTCAAAATCAGACCATTGGCACACTTTTGCTCCAAGGTTTTTCTTATCTAAATTTAATAATTAGTCCTGCATATTTTTACTTTCTTCAAATGATCCACCCTATTTGGCGTATATTGACAAAGTTGAGCAACATATTGTACAGGAATTTTGTTTCATTCAGCCAGAACCCACTCCCACAGCTCATTTATACTTTCCGGGGCTCTTTCGTTTCTGTCAGCCCGCGTTTTAGGTAAGCTCACAGATTTTCGATCGGGTTCAGATCTGGACTCTGCAGTGGTTACTCCCTTACCCCAAACACCTGAGAACTAAGCCATTCCTTGACAATTTTTACAGAATGTTTTGGGACGTTGTCATATTGGTAGACGACATTCTCTGGTCTACCTGGAATTTCGCCAGGGCTATAGGGCAAATTATGTTGCAAAATGCGAAGATAGACTTCCTTTCGCATTATTCCTTCGATCCGTATAAGTAGTCCCACACCATCTGTGGTTACAAATCCCTAAATCAAAACAGAACCGCCTCCGTGCTAGATGGTTTGAGATTGGCACCTGGTGAGTATTTGTTTTAACTAATACAAATTAAATATATGATTAAATTGTTGGTCGTATGGTCCGATGAGTCCAAAATCAATAGATACCAATCGGTTGGGAAGGTTTTTTATTGGGCCAATTGATCAAACACGCCAAACCCAGCTCATGTATCACAAACCATTAAGCACGGAGGCGGTTCTGTTATGATTTGGGAATGTGTAACCCCAGATGGTTTAGGACTACTTATACGGGCCAAAGGAATAATGCGAAAGGAAGACTATCTACGCATTTTGCAAGATAATTTGCCCCATAGCCTTGGCCAAATTCCAGGTAGACCAGAGAATGTCGCCTGTTAATATGACAACGTCCCAAAACATTCTGTAAAAGTTGTCAAGGAATGGCTTAGTTCTCAGATGTTTGGGGTCAGGGAGTAACCACTGCAGAGTCCAGATCTGAACCCGATCGAAAATCTGTGCGATTACCTAAAACGCGGTCTGACAGAAACGAAAGAGCCTCGAAAAGTATAAATGAGCTGTGGGAGTGGGTTCTGGCTGAATGAAACAAAATTCCTGTGTATTATGTTGCTCAACTTTGTCAATATACGCCAAATAGGGTGGATCATTTGAAGAAAGTAAAAATATGCAGGACTAATTATTAAATTTAGATAAGAAAAAACTTGGAGCAAAAGTGTGCCAATGGTCTGATTTTGAAAATGTTTTGTTTTTATATACTTACAGTCATGTAAGATTTGTTTTTGTTATTGCTTTACATATTTTACAGATGCATATTTTAAATTTAGCAAAAGGTTTGAAAATAATATAATAAAAAGTACAAAAAATATTTAATAACGTACTTTTTTTAAAACATTGGCTCATTTTTGCACCACAGTGTAAGTTTAAAATCAGTAAAGCAACTTATCCGCCATCTATTGTAAACTAATTGGACTATTCTAGAAACCACTTCCTGAACATATGAGAATAACTGTGATAATGTCACAGTAAACTAATGACCGGTATATAATTCTATACGTTGCACACAGAGTTAAAAATAGTCTCATAAAATGTCATTCCATTTAATAGTAAATACTCCTAATCATATCTAAATGCCTAATCGAATCCATTAATTGTGTGAAAATATATATCCAATATATATCCAAAGGTAAACAAAACCATATTACCATGCTGATTTCATATTGGCCTTTTGGTATTCAGTTTTTTGTTGTTTTTCTTGTTAGAGTTGCTCAACTTTTTAACGCTTCGATGCATAAATTACCCCTGTATACACGCGTCGTATATCTCGCAATCGTGGCAATTTGAAAATTCTTTGTCAGAACCAGAGCCAAACACTAATTAAATGTTGAGAATTTATGGGCTTTTTGAAAAATTGTAACATTTCGTAAAGAATTTATTGAACGCCGTGGCCTTCGTTTACACTCTCTTTGCGGTCGAAGTGGCAGCAGGCAGTGGCGGTGGTGGCCAATGCCACCAAAAGATAAGCGAGCCAACTGTATAATGTATTCATGTTAACGATCAATAAATCAAATGTTTAACTTTAAGTAAAGGGTTAACGATTTCGAAATCGAAATGGCAAATAATGAGAAAACCGAAAGAGATTTGTTATAAAGCGAGGCATGCAACATAGTGGAACATTAAACATTAACAAAATTAATTGCTACAATATATAATAATAAATATATTTATTTGAGAATACCATAACTTATTTTGAATTTTTGAAATTGTTTATTCACATTCGTGAATGGGAGAAAAAAAGTTATTGCTGCATCGATCAATAATTTAATTCCACTGAAGATCTGTTAAAAAGGTAAATAGCTCCCATCAAGGACTACAAATGTAAAGCTTTGGGTAGGCAAAATAAATTTTGAATACCCCACGTCGATTTTAATGTCAGTGAAATTTTTGCTAAGGTTAGCATAGCTCACCTGGGTTCTAGTATAGGTCCCGTTGTGATACCATTATCAAATTTCCGCACCAACTAGTCCTACTCTATGCGGTCAATGCCACTCTCAAGACATTTCGATGAACGCATGGATTTTCCGCAAATCATCTACAGATACAAGGAACCGATAACGAAACTTTTCATATCTCAGGTCAACAATGCCATATACTTGCATATCTAATCTTAAGTAATGAATCCTGATGTGTCAAATCTGAAAATTTCCTCTCAATTTTTCCAGATTTCAAATGTTGACCTTTACATTTCATTTCGTTAACCCAACCGTTCGTATGTAAAGCAAAATCTCATTTACCCTCTCAAGGAAAGAAAAAATATGAACTAACCCAATCCTATCCATCGATAAATAACACTTCATTCATTCACCGCTATTCATTGAAGGAAATCAATGCAATTGGAGTGCAGCCAACATTCGTAGGCAACTCGTTACAGCACCACCACCACCATCATCATCTGTTGTCAGCGGCACCAAACCAAAAATCAAAACCAAACGAAAAAAAAAACATTGAATGCTTTAAGCCAATTTGCCCAAGTTAACCGAAAAACCTCAGCCCCAGTCAGTTTGTAACACATGTGGCGCATGTAACACATGTGAGACGAACAACTGCAAATCAATTTTATATCCATTTTTCATTATTTCTCACATAGCAAAATGTGGCTAAACGCACTAAACGCCTTGCATGGTGCCGTTTCTCAGTGGAATCAAAAAGCAAACATCTACATCTGCCATACACGGCAGCCAGCAATGGGTGCAACAGTGGTGTGTGTATCAAAATTTGGTAGATTTACAGACATTTTGCGTACAGCATTTCAAGTGAATATCCAGAATCTCTCATAGGCGGCAAGAGGTTTCTGGTATTGCGATTAAACACTGTAAGTGAGCAGAAAGCCACTGCTCGCATCAAAACGAAATATTTTTACATCACGCTGATTTGCATTGAGTCCAAAGAAGTTATTCTGGACGCCACAAAGCTGCATACCACCGAGATAGCCAATGCCTACTCCAACCAACTATCTTAATTACTTCAAGCAAACTCCCCCAATTCTAAAGTTCCCTATACCCAGTGGCAGCATATTGCGAATTCTATAACCACTGACCATACCGGGTTATGAAAAACCATGCTCAGTCAAGCCCTGGTACGATGATGAATGTCGCGCAATGTCTGAGGTAATGGATGCTGCATACAGGGCAAAACTCCAACCAATGGCGACTCATTCGGTAAAGCATTGTTATAATGAGAAGAGGAATAAAAGTGAGAGCCAGGATATCTAAACTTACACAGATAGAGATGAAGCCCGAAATTTCTACCAAAAGTAAAAAGGAAAGGGTTTGGAACAGGGATCCCCACCTGTAAGGTCAGAGACGGAAATCTGGTCACGGACACTCAGAGTGTGCTGCAAATATGGAGGGAACACTTTCAATCTACTCGTTCCCGAAGGCAGAATAAGTGACGAAATCACACCAGCCATCGACGATGGAGTAGACTGTCCACCACTGAGCCAAAACGAGATCAGCACGGCAATTGCACGGCTTAAAAATAATAATGATGCTGGAGCCGATGGACTCCCGGCAGAGCTTTTATAGCTGACGGCGATGAGCTGGTAACATGCATGCATCAGTTCATAAACACGATTTGGCTCAGGGAGTGCATGCCCGATAATTGGAATCTGAGTGCCCTATGTCCCGTGCTTAAGAAAGGCGATCCAAGTGTGTGTACCAACTATCGCGGGATAAGCCTATTACCCATCGCATACAATGTCCTGTCTATTGTGTTATGTGAAAGACTAAAGCCTATTCTGGCGAACCCGATTGGACCTTATCAGTGTGGCTTTAGACCTGGTAAATCAACGACCGACCAGATATTCACACAAATCTTGGAGAAGACCCAAAAGATGCAGATCGACACCTACCATCTGTTTATCGATTACAAAGCTACATTCGACAGTCCGATACGACAGAAATTTTTGAATGCTATAGCTGAGTTTGGTATCCCAGCGAAGCTAATTCGACTTTGCGGGATGACATTGATTAACACGAAGGCTTCAGTGAAAATTGGCAAAAGTCTGTCAGAGCCATTTTTTACCAAGCGAGGCTTTAGACAAGGCGATAGTCTGTCCTGCGATCTCTTTGACATCGTAATGAAGGTGATCATGCGGAAGGCTGCCGTAAACAGGAATGGTACCATCTTCAACAAAAGTCACGTGCTGCACATGTATGCCAAAGGTATAGATCATTGGCCGAGGACTGCGAGATGTTACTGCGGTCGGCAGAAGTAGGTCTGGTGATAAATTATTTGTTTTAACGAACAAAGAGTCTACTCGTTTAGGATGCTGCGTGAATGTTGACAGCTATAACTTTGAAGGAGTAGATGATTTTGTCTACCTTGGATCCGCCGTCAACATAAATAATAATGTCAGCCTGGAAAACAAGAGAATATTGATCGCTGCTACTATGCGCTGAGCAAGGGATTAATTAAAAAAGGCCTCTCTCGATGAACAAAGGTCCAACTGTATCAGGCACTGTCTTGCCCACCTGTCTTGCTCAACAGCGCAGAATCATGCGTAATGACACAAGTGGATCAATCTATTCTGGCAGTCATCGAGAGAGAAAAATGCTTTGCAAAATATTTGGACCCATCATTGTTAACGACGAGTACCGTCGTCGAATGAACCATGAGCTCTGTAACGACATCGACGTAGCCAAGCGCGTTTAAATAGACAGAATACGCCGACTTGAAAAATATTCGGCAATAAATTTGATGTGCGGCGCAATAAAGGGCGACCAAAACTTCCTGTGGTGTGACGAACTATCTACGCAGCAGAATTCTATTCTACGTGCGGCTACTAATGGATAAGTTACTGTTGTTGCTGCCATATAAGAAAAAAAAAAGAATTATTTCTTAATTATAGTAAAATTAACATATTGTGTTAATTTTTTAAATTAAAGACCAGAGATTTGACGTACCCCCACAAAAAGTAGTCCAAAGGTGTCAAATCACACAAACGAGGTGGCCAATTCAGAGGTCCATTTCTTGAGATAATTCGGTCACGAAAAGTTCATTTTCAGACGCCACCTATCGTACGTAAATTACATTACTATCAATTGTTAACTGACAACGTGCAAATAGTTCATTAACATACCGGATGTCGGTGTTTAGATATTTTAATCGATAGATTTGTACTATTTTTTAATCTTTAAAGAATTGTACAAATATTTTAATGCAATTAGCAATATTATTTAATGTACAAACTTTTGAATCTATATATTACATAAATTTGTTGGTATAAATCACTGTACGACCACCAGAATCCCACAGCGCACTACAATCAAGCCATGTGCAAAAAGCTATGCAATTAGCACAGTTTTCATATGAAATCACATAAAATTATAGACCATTCATGTGGTATTCACTAATATTAAAGAGTTTCGTTGGTGGTGCTGCTCTGCCGTACTGCCGTGTGTTTTGGGTAAACACACAAAGGAACAAAATTTGTTGGCAAGGTGTAAATTAAATCATATAATTTCATCATACATACAAATAAAGTGAGGGGAGAAGTAAGGGAGTCATGTAGGGGGAGTTAATTAAAAACTGATAAATTAACACCGTTGCAGAGTTGCAGAGCAAAATATCATTGATTTATTTTCGAACATAAATACTGCAAATGTGAAGGTTTTATGTTATACAATTTATTGTTGTAGAACAAAAAACTCATAAATGGTTATTGTAATGTTAAATAAAAGTATTTACAAATTAAGATTTTTTTTTAACTTAATACCATTTATTTCGAATGTAATTAAACTTGATTCCTGTTTTGCATATGCAGTTAATGTTCCTTATCACTACGGCAAGCAATTTTATGCAATAAATAACAGAAAATATGCGCATATAACATGCATCTTAAATCCAAAAATATGCACTTTAACACACAAAATAAGCAATTAAAAAAATTTAATTAAATATTGCACGAATTTTGGCAAAACAGGATACTACACTCATTTGTATACTCGTATGTTCATATAAAATTAATATTAATTTTAATTCGATATTGAATTGGAATTGTAGAGCTCTTTCACTGCTTCACTAAATTCTTCGAAATTTTTAGTGTAATAGTCAAATATTGTACTAATCTTGTTATAATTGGCTCTGGAGGATGCGGAAAACCAGGACCAGATTCAGTTTAATAAAATTACTTTGTTAATAAACTTCAATTCAATATACAAGTCGTAACCCACTTGCCACTCTTACCATGTAGGTGCTGCTTCAATTAAAAGAAATAAAAAAGAAGAACTTTATATTTGTCGAAATCCTCACCGAGCTGAGCAGTTGTTAATTAGTTTTGTCTATTGACATTGAGCTAAGAATTTTTTTCGCGCATATAGTCATTTAATATAAAAATCACACAATAAAATTTGGTTTCTATATCCCCAGAATTTCAGTGTAAAAATTTTGTAAAAAATTGTGGAATTCAGATGAATATTGTGTAACAAATTATAAAGCTACTTTTACCCAAAGATGTCCCACAAAAAGTAAAAACCGTTTTATTTTTTAAGTGGTTGTTTATCAAAAAGGTAAAATTATGCAACAAAAACTTGCATTTATAGTCAAATTTGTTAAAATATGCGCATAAATATGCAAACACGTGTATAATTTGTAAAATATGCAAAAAAAAAGATTGAATGTCATTTTTAAAGAAATATCAAGATTGGTAAAGATAACTTAACCGTTTCTATTTTAAGATGTCCAGAAAAAAAATGCATTTGCATTAGATTTCTGTGTAAAAATTTTTTAATTCAGATGAATATCGCAAAAATATTCCATTAAAAGTTAAAGGCGTTTTAATTTTTAAAGTGGTTGCTAATCAAAAAAGCAAATTTATGCAATAAAATCATGCATTTATGTTAAAATTTGCTCAAATATGCAAAACATGTTTTTTTTCGAAAAATATGCAAAACTATTGAATGACATTTAAAGGAAACTTCATGATTCGTAAAAAAACTTAACCATTACTGTTTAAGGATGTCCAGAAAAAATATGCATTTGCATAAGATTCCTTGCCCTACTTATATATATAAATCTTTAGTTTACTATAAAATCTATGTTGGCTATTTGATTTCGGTGTAAAAATTTTCTAAAATATTTGTAATTCAGATGAATATTGATTGTGTAACAAATTAACCAAAGATGTCCCGCAAAAAGTTAAAGTCGTTTAACCTTTTAAAGTGCCTGTTAATTAAAACAGGAAAATTATGCAACAAAAACATGTATTTATTGTAAAATTTGGTAAAATATGCGCATAAATATACAAAAACTATATTTTTTGTAAAATATGCAAAAACGATAGAATATGATTTTAAAGGAAATTTCATGATTCGTAAAGATAACTAAACCGTTTCTGTGTTAAGATGTCCAAAAAAAATTATTATGCAACAAAAAATGCATTTACTGTAAAATTTGCTAAAATATGCAAAATCATGTATTTTTTTTCGTAAAATATGCAAAAATGATCGAATGCCATTTTAAAAGAATATTTCCTGATTTGTAAAGATAACTGAACCGTTTCTGTTATAGGATGTCCAGGGAAAATATGCATTTGCATACGATTTCTTGCCCTACTTGGGCTGGCTATTTCGATATCGATGTTAAAAATTTGCAAAAATTTTTGTAATTTAGACAAATTTTGTGTAACAGATTATAAAGCAACTTTTACCCAAAGATGTCTTACAAAAATGTCAAGGCATTTTACTTTTTAAGGTAGTTCTTAATTAAAAAAGTAAAATAATGCGACAAAAACATGCATTTATTGTAAAATTTGCTAAAATATGCGCATAAATATGCGAAAAACATGTATTTTTCATAAAATATGCAAAAATGATTGAACGCCATTTTAAAGGAAATTTCATGATTCGTAAAGATGACTTAACTAAATGTTTCTGTTTTAAGATGTCCAGAAAAAATATGCATTTGCGTAATATTAGCTTGCCCTACTTATGACTTATGAATCTATAATTTACTATCAAAACTATGTTGGCTATTTCCACTCGCTACCTTAAGTTTTCCATTTCGGAATTTATTTAATTGCCATTACTTTTTTCGAATATTCACTATTTAATGAATTCAGATGAAAATTTGCTAAAATATGTTTTTTTTTTGTAAAATATGCAAAATATGCAAAAACGATTGAAAGCCATTTTAAAGAAAATTTCATGATTCGTAAAGATAATGTAACCGTTTCTGTTTTAGAATGTCCAGAAAAAATATGCATTTGCATTTACCCTACTTATCACATATAAAGCTTTAATTTACTATAAAATCTATGTTGACTATTTCCTCTGGCTACCTTAAGTTTTCCATATTGAAATTTATTTAATTGCCATTACTTTTTCCAAAAATTCACTCTTAAATGAATGGTAGTGTAAAAGACCTTGGGCCTTGTTAATCTTCGATCTCTATGTGTCTCTGTCTGTCTGTCTGCCTGATCGCGTGGCTCTCTGTTGTGTTTCGGTTGGCGTTTCTTTTTTTCATATGTTTTAAACAATTCTATAACAAATAGTTGTTGTTTATTTTGTTACAATTACGAAATTTATTGAATTAAGATGTTGATTGAAGCGTTGAAATTGAAATTGTATAATTTCGTATCGAATAGTTATTAAATTAATACTCCTGCTTGCTGGCAGCTGGTGGTATTTTGATTGCAAATGTTCGACAAACTTAACCTCATTGTGAATTCTCTATTAGAGCCAATTATTTTTGGTGTAGACATGTATGTGGTGTTGAGGGTAAGAGGAGGCGCTACTCTGAATTGCTAAAATTTCGAAATTGTATCGATTGTGAAACAATGATTTAATTGTGTTAAGTCTATGGTGGCATGAGAATGATGTGTTTAATTGTTCATTGCAAATATAATTACAAATGCGAGTAATTAAGAGTTTCCTCTGGCGGATTTTGGATTTTAATCGTTAGGTATTGAATGAGAAACAAAATAAATAATACAAACGGATAAAATGACTATTTGAAACAAAAGAACAAATAATTAACATTGTTGTTTAATTGTGGCAATGATTATCACTATGGTTGGGAGTCCAACAATAGGTGTCAACATGTAAAACAGGCAGGCCGTTATTAGCAAGGTATTTAATGCCCATTGTTACTATCAATGTAATATGTGATATGCTTGCTGTTAAAGCTATTTTATATATAATTTATACATTTAAAATATTTATATTAATTTATTGCCAATTCAAACATTGACACATTTGATTAAGTCTAAGATTTTTTCTTTTAATTTGTGTCACTTTTTCAAAGCTGGGCCATTTATTTTCATTCTTGCCATAAGATTGATTATTATATCTATCTACTTTTGAGTATATTTCATTCATCAACAGTTGATTTCTATCACCTTCAAATATAATAATTTGACCATTAACCTTTTCAATGAAATCATACAACATCTTGAAGATGATCACTTATATACTATGGAGAAACTAAGCGTAAAAAACTGGTCAGTTTTTTTTTGTATTCTCTTTACTGTTCACAATTACAATTATTTTTGTTCAATACTCAAAAGCCATAAATAACGCCCACCCACCACAGTCATATTCTTGAACCACTTTGACACTTTGGGGCCTGGCTCGTCGTCGTTGGCACGCTACACACTGAGCTGAATTAACTATGTCGCCATGGAAACGACAATTTCGCGTTTTTGTCGGTTTATATATTTTCATATTAATTAATTGAGTTCAACAAGTTTAAAATTATTAAATAAAAATCAATTCGAGGTTTAGGTCATCGCATAGACGGTTGATGCTTTACTCAGCTAAGTGGAGGGAATTACCATAGATATTACAGTAAATTGTTTATTTCATAAATATTACATCATTATAGCGGTGGGGGATTTTGTAGTGAATCGTAGGAAACAGTTATAAGTTTCTATACACATTTTTATTACGTTAAATGAAATCTTAGGAATTTGGCGAGAGTATTGGCAGAATTTGCATATTACCGGCAAGTTCGAAAATATTTGAAATTTTGTATTTAATGCCCCTATTACGGTTTACAACTCAACAAATTAACTCAGTTGAGTTGTAAACCGGAATAGGGGCATAGTTCGTTTTAAGCTCAAGAGTTGTGTGAAAAAGATTGGCACAACGGATAGAATCATCGCATACTTAAAGTGTAAAATGCTCCACGAAATAATCTAGAGATCATAAACACTGGTGCATAAAATGGTATCAACGATAATCACAATTCAGCAGAATGCATATTTATGCATTTATTTTAAAGACTAGTTGAGTAGTTCATATCTAAATTGTTTTCATTCGCTATTAATCCCATCTTGATTGCAAACTTATAAAAGTAATTTTAATTTGTGATTCATTTAGATGTTTGTTTTTTAAATTTATAAACATCATTAAAAAAAGAATTTGATATCGGTAACTTTATTATGATGCGAGAGAAATATCTCTGACATTAACTTTTTAGAGACAAACTCAATCAAATACTAGAAATTTTTGGGAATTTTCATACATATACATAAGACCGGATCGGTCTCTATTTAAAAAAAAATTTCCAAAGTCGAGGGCAAACATTAAAGATGACCTCTAGACAACTTCAAAGGATAAAAGGAAAAATATTTTTATTAATGCTGTATTACATCTTGTCATACGATACTTTTTTTGTTTTTGTTTTATGTGTACAAACAGCTTTAAATGAGCCATCACCAGGTTCAACAAAAGTATGCAATGCATACTTGCATATGCAAATGCATAATTCAGTCCTACCGGCATGTTTTGGGGGTTTATGCATATAAAAGCATATTTTGGGGTTTTCAGGTTTTTTTAATAGTATTTTTTTGTAATTTTCGTATATATTTTTCGCAGTATATACAACATCTGACTATTTCATTAAAAAAGGAAGATAGGATAGGATAATGTATTCCGTTTTCAAGAATTTTAATGAGTTCTACCTAGCGTTGCGTTTCCACCAGTTCCATTTATTCCAAAGAGAAATGGTCAGTCAATTAGCATTCAACTTTTCAAATATTGTAAAGCAGATAGCATTGCGAATTTTTACGTTGAAACAATGGGCGGTGGGACTTTTAATGTCAACACACATTATACTACTTGGACTCTAACTACCTCAGAAAATATATACATTTGAAAAAATTCCCGGTTGTCTCATATAAAACACTACGAAAGTTTAATCCTTTCTTTTACAAATCAGCTTCTTAAAATCACATATATTCATATACATAATACTGATTAAGATTTCAATAGCGGAAATCAAGAATATGTCAGAAAAATTATGGTGAAGGCGTATACATAATATTTATTATACATTAAAAGATTAATTACTCCCCATTTACTACGCTCGTGTAATTTTGTTTACTGTGGAGTAATAAACAATAGTCTGTATCTTATCAATGTTATGCAAAAAATAACTTCATTGAATTTTCAACTATTTGTGATGAATATTTATTAAAAAAATAAATGTATTCAGTGAATAAAATAAATACGAATAAAAATGTATTGTGCATTTTTTATCAGTTTTAAAGGCATTTTTTAGTGTTTTTCGTGCTTATCTAATGCGCATATTTTTAGTTTTTCCGGGCATATTTGTGTTGGCCCTGGCCATCACTATAAAATAATGTCGTACGTCAGCGACATCTATAGGAAAAATGTAGTACACGGTGAGACCTATGCAGCCATGCCTTGTATGTTTCGATTGAGCTCCAAACAAGTTTTGATATAAAAAATTAAAGAATTAAGAATTTTTTTTTATAACAGGTCTAAAATTGTATTTTTGGTGTATCAAAAAAATACGAATTTTATTATCTTGCAGGTCGGACAATTGACAAAATAGTTTGATACAACATTAAAATATATGACTTTAATTCAAATACAAAACAATATTAAATTATATATATTGAAAAAAATACAAAACAACAATGACTTTAAAACGTTAATGTAGGAGATTGTTTTTGTTACAAATACCATTATCAAATTCTTTTTTAAGTGCTGTATTTAAATTTTTAAAACAAACATCTAAGTGAATCATTTTTTTTTATATTGAGATGATGTTTTTAAGATGGCTACCAAGTTGGGAAAAAATTACATGCTTTGACAATTATCTCTTTTTACCTGGCTTTTTCGCCCGGTTCATTCAACGGTTCCTGGTTCATTGCCAAAGGCTTTTATATTTTCGTCCATTCGTACAAAGTGCCCAAATCAGCGCTTGCGGTCTATTTCAACGCACTTGACAACATCAATGAATGTCGATTTACTGCTCATGGTTCATTCGATGACGGTACTCGCCGTTAGCGATGATAAGTCCAAAGTTTTTACGAAGCATTTTTCTCTCCAATACTCCCAAAATACAAATATTTACATGTGTCGTAACCAGGACTCAGTCCTTTAGGATAAGTGTCTGTTGAAGTTGAATCTTAGTTCATTGGAAGCGCATATTAGCAGCGGCTTTCGATCAATATTCGTCTCTTGATTTCCAGGCTGAATTTATTATTTTTGTTTTCGCCGGAGCCAATGTCCCAAGGTCACGCAGCGTCCAAAACGAGTAGTCTTATTGTTCGTTGAAACAAATAACTTGCTTTTGTCCTCATTAACCACCAGACCCATTTCCGCCGCAGTAACTTCCCGCAGTCCACTGACATCGAGATGTTAATAGATCTCATGGCAGACTATCGCCTTGTCTAAAGCCTCGTTTGGTAGAAAATGGCTCTGTCAGTTTTTTGTCTATTTGCGCTGAAGACTTCGCGAGGATACCAAACCCAGTGGCAGGTTTCGATCTGCATTTCTTGGGTACCTACAGGATTTGTCGTAGTGTGAATATGTGGTCGGTCGTGGATTTATCAGGCTAAAGCCACATTGGTTATCAATCCTAAATCAATCCTAATAAGGGCTTTAGTCTTTCACATAAAAAACTAGACAGATTTCGAATGTGATGGGTAAAATACAGATGCCGTGATAGTCGGTACACACCCTTGGATCGCGTTACTTAAGCACATTACATAGAACGCTCTGATTCCAATCATTGGACATGCATTCCTTTAGCCAAATCATGTTTGAGCTGGTGCATGCATATTACCGGCTCCCGCAGCTTTGTTGTTTTTAAGTTGTACAATTACCGTGCTGTTATCTTTTTGGCTCGGTGCTGAACAATCTAAACAGTCGTCGATGATTGACGTGGTTTCGTCCTTATATTGCCTTATGTTCGTGACTAGATTTCCATATCTGTTCTTAAAGGTGGGGATCCCTGTTCCATCTTCTTTGTTTTTTACCTTTCGTTAGAATTTTTCCTAATCACAACTATTCCTTTAAGTTCCGATATTGTGGCTCTCTCTTTTCTTCCGTAGACGCTATTTCCCCCTGAAGAGGTATTTTATCTCCCTCCTCTTCTCATTATATCATTCCATCACTGCAGGGTTGCCATTGGCTGCAGTTTTGCCCCATATGCGGCATCCATTTCCTCAGACATTACGCGACATTCCTCATCATTCGGTTGGTGTAGGCATTGGCTATCTCGGTGGTATGCAGCTTTGTTTTTCGTTTTTAGCACTCCTTAATTGCGTGCGTACCTTGGTTGCAAGTAGATGGTGATCTAAGTCAATATGTGCACTTCGCATCACGCGCAAGTGCATAACGCCTTGAATCAATTACCACGTGATCGATCTGGTTTCGTGTATTTACATGGCGGGATATCCAAGTTGCCATCCTCTCACTTCCATGTTTCTTGCCGACGCGAAGATAACCATTCTGAATCCGTTGTCGGAGGTTTTGTTGTGTAGTCTGAATTTCCCGACTGCTGAAGCAAGACCATCTTCCCTTCCTATTTTAGGACATTTATGAACTTAAAACTTAAACTTAATTTCCCTTTGCACCCCATGAATGAAGTATGGGAAAGCTTCTCGCGTTGTTGTGAATTAACACGCTTTCTATTTTTAGATTCACAACTAACGGCACCTACTTGTTTATCGACGAATGCGAACGTCACTGTTTGAGAAGCTCTTGCTAGACACACCGATTGACTCGACACTTAATACTGCGAAGTTGCTGTCAACAACATTCGAGGGAAGCCGACAATGAAAGAACAATTCTTAAGATGACTGGAGCCAGGTTTGAACCTGCGATCTCCCGCATGGTAGTCGCGTGTTCTAACCACTATGCCACATTTATGAACTGGCAGAATATTAATTAAAGGTTATAGACCTTATTCAGAATAATATATAAGAGGTTTATAAAACGATTTTGATAAATGTTTATGGATACGGCTGCAAAAATGTATGAAATGTTTCGCTTTATACTTGACAAAAATTGGAAAATATTATCTACTTTTTCAACAGATCTAAATCTTCAACTCAAACTGTAGGAAATCCACAAAATAAATTCAATAGAAAATTATTGCTATCAAGACCAAGATCAATTTTTATAGCGAATTCGTCAATCCGGGTCCTTATTGGACAAAAGAACTCGTGAACCAGCTTGATCAGTGCATTCAGTGTACACATCATAAAATTCTTGATCTTCGTTTTTTTACAATCCTATCGTAACCGCCAACTTCCAACCCACTGTAAAGTTTCTGCCAACTAGATTTCATTAAACACTTAAATAGCCTTACAACAAAGTTTTTGAAGCGAAAGCATTACAAAATTGATTAAAAACACATTAAAACAATTAATTTATTACAATTTATTGATTAAGTAATAAAAAGAGAGGAAATATTTTCCATTTCATATCAAATGATTTGAAATAGAGATACAAATGAAAACACAAAAAAATTGTTACCACATAACACAATAACAACAACACCAACAAATATAAAACATTTACAAACCTGACAAATGATTTTTCTATTCCATAATTCGAAATTCAAACAGCGCCGACTACTTCTCTCACTCTCTGTTCTTTTATGTTTTATTCGATTATTTTACGCCTAACGCATTTTCAATTAATGGCAGATGAACACAGCACAAAAAACAACAATAAATTCATTTGAACAATTGACAGTGGAATGTATATAGTATGCATGAAATATTGTAGCACATATGTATGCACGTTAAATAATATATTTATGTACCTCTATGTCGTATATGTAAATATGTCACAACTGAACTTGAACTTAAATCAATTTTATAATCACCACAATACTTTATAAACAATAACAACAACACATTGACATATTAACAAAAATCTGGGTGCGTTAACTACTGAAGTGTTCCCATTGTGAATTGAACAAAAGCGAAAAAAAATGCCACCCCACCTCAGAATAGAGGTATGCTATTGAATACAAATATGTTCAACATTGTATGTGATAGTAAAATAGCAAAGAATAAACATTTTTTTTTACCGCTTTAACAATAATTGGAATTTGGTTAATTGCTGGCCGGTTATTTTAGTGCAATTATTTAAAAACCGGTTATGCAACAAATCAAAGTTTGATTGTACATAATTGGGAGCACTTTTTTACATATTAAATATAAATTGGTGTTCGATATTAAATTGGAAAAATACTTTATTAGAAAATTTTCGTATAGCAAAGTGTCTGAGTAAGCACAAACATCCGTTCAGTGGTAGCAAATGTGTGTTACCTAAATATCATGCTACCACCGATGCATCTTAAGAAGTATGTAACATGAGTTACCGAGGCTCAACACAAAGGCTCTCTTAGTGGCTTTGGCAGCTCCAAGAAACTACATTACGCTGATTTGTGTACACGCTCCGACAGAAGACAAAGACGATGACAATAAGATACATTCTATTAAGGCCTGGGCGAGATATATAACCGTTGCCTTGCCCATGACATTAAAATTGTTTTGGGAGATTTTAATGCTGAAATATGAAGGGAAGATGCTCTCGGTTCAGCAGTCGAAAAAATTCATTCTACACAACATCACCTCCTATAACGGATTCAGATTGGTTAGCTTCGTGTCGGCAATAAACGTGGTAGTGAGTTAAAGCGGATTTCCACGTAAAGTTATCCACAAGGAAACTTGGATATTCCCTGACCAAAATGTAAGAAACGGACGTGCGATGCGCGGTGCAAAAATTGCCTCGGATTACCACCTACTTGCAACCAAGGTACTTACTTACACCCCATTAAGAGGATAGCTACACACAACTAACGGCACCTACTTGTTTATCGACGAATGCGAACGTCGCTGTTTGAGAAGCTTTTACTAGATATGCCGATTGACTCGACACTTATACTGCGGAGTTCTGTCGACAACATCGACAAGTGTAGATGAGTGGAGCCAGGAGTCGAACCTGGGATCTCCCGCATGGTAGTCGCATTTTCTAACAATCATGTCACGGCCAGTCCAAAGGTACGCACGCGTTTAACTAGTGCCAAAAACGATTGTAACCAAACGCAGAGGAAGTAAGATATCTCCAATCTACATACCACCGAGATAGCCAATGCCTATTCCAACCAACACTATCAATTACTTCAAACAAACGCTCCTAATTCTGATGTTCCCGACACACAGTGGCAGCATATTGCAAATTCTCTGACCACTGCCGCAACGACTATACTGGAAAACTACGCTCAGACAAGACCTTGTACAACGATGGCTGTCGCGAAATGTCTGAGGAAAAGGTTTGCTGCATACATGGCAAAATTGCTGCCAATATCAATGGCGCGGTGACGGAGCGATATAATAAAAAAAGGAGAGAGATGAGACGTCTCTTCAGGCGGAAAAAGCGGCACTGAAAGAAAAAAGAGAGTCAGGATATCGATAATTACAGGGATTGAGGTGAAGCCCAAAAGTTCTACCAAAAGGTAAAAAGCAAAGGTTTTGGAACTGGGGTAACCACTTGTAAGGACAGAGTCGGAAATCTTGTCACGGACTCTCAGAATGTGCTGCTAATATGGAGGGAACACTTTCGATCTGTACTTGTTTCCGAAAGCAGCACAGGTGACGAAATCACACCAATCATCGACGACGGAGTAAATTGTCCACCACCGAGCCAAAACGAGATCAGCTTGGCAATTACATGGCTTAAAAATAATAAAGCTGCGCAAGTCTAAGAAATGCCGGCAGAGCGTTTTTAAGCCGGCGACGATGAGCTGGCAATGCGCATACATCAGCTCATAAACACTATTTGGCTCAGGGAGTGCATGCCCGATGATTAGAACCTGAGTGTTCAATGTCCTGCGCTTAGGAATGACGATGCAAGTCTGTGTACCAACTATCGCTGGATCAGCCTATTACTCATCGCTTACAAGGTCCTATCTCGTGTTTTATAAGAAAGACTAAAGCTCATTCTATCGAACCTGATTCGACATTATCAGTGTGGCTTTAAACCTGGTAAATCCACAACCGACCAGATGTTTACATAACTATAAATTCTGGAGAAGTGCCAAGAAATGCTGATCAACACTTACCATCTGGTTATCGATTACAAAGCTACATTCGACAGTCTAATACGACCGAAACTATTAGAGGCTATGGCTGAGTTTGGTATCCCTGCGATGCTGATACGATTTTGCGCAATTGACTAACACGAAGTCTTCAGTGAAAACATGCATAAATGTAACAGAGTCATTTTCTACCAAGCAAGGCTTTAGGCAAGGCGATAGTCTGTCTTGCGATCTATTTAACATCGTAATGGAGATGATCATGCTGAAGGCTGCAGTAAACAGGAATGGCGCCATCTTCAAGAAAAGTCACATGCTGGTGGCTATGGGATCAATCTATTCTGGAAGTATTCGAGAGAAAAATACTTCGCAAAATATTTGGACCCATCATCTTTAACGGCGATTACCGTCTTCGAATATATCATGAGCTGTATAGCGACATCGACGTAGTCAAGCGCGTTTAAAAAGACCGAATGCGCTGGCTTGACACATTGTACGTATAGATGAAAATGATATAGCTCAAAAAATTTTTGGCAATTACTTTATTATGGTTATGGTAGGCGCAGGTGAAGGCGACCAAAACTTCGTTAAATGGGCCTGGCGGAAGAGCTGTTATATAAGTTTAGAGTGACTAACTATCTACAGAACGCAAAACACCGAAGCGCTTCCAATTCTTTTCAACATGCGACTACTGCTGAATGAATTTTTGCTGTTACTTCCAAATACGAAGTATAGAAGTTCTTTTATTGCAAAAGTATATTTATTTTACCCAAAGGTACTTTTATTGTGCACCTACTGTTATTGTACACGTACTTTTAGTGTACAAAAATATTATTGTGGTGTGGGAAATTCATTTATTGTATTGAAAATCACTTTTATTGAACCGAAAAATTACTTTAAGTATAACAAAAAGCACGTTTGTTGTTCCAGAGTACTTTTAATAAAAAAAAAAAAACTACTGCATTAAAAAAGTACATTTATTGTTTAAAAAAATACTTTTATTGTACCAAAAATGTATTTTATTGCACCAAAAAGTACTTCATTGCATTAAAAAGCACTTTGTTTTTCCACAAAGTACTTTTTTGTACCAGATTACTTTTATATAACTGAAAAGTATTTTTCCTATACCATAAAGTACTTTTTTATGGTACCAAAGTACTTTTGTTGTACAAAGTTTCAGTTATTTTCCGTCATGAAGCTCGCGAGCGAACCAAAAGCCTCAACATTTTAAATGAGCTCTCGGTTCGCTATCCCTTCTCCTATGTAATTTGGAAGATATTGAGGCTACTTGTTAGCGAGTCGAGAGCCCTTTTTTAGTTTATTTTGCAATACTTCCTCATGAGTCATATATCAAAATTTAACCTATTACAAACTTTAGTTTAATTCAAAATCTAGCTGTCATCATTATGTGCCAAAAACCGGTTAACCTATTAGTCGTTGTGGTCTATTGTGCACACCCTAATTGGCGCTGATTGTTCTATTGTCTTACCCCCATTGCCTTTTGTTAGTTTACCACATTTTATAAGTCTTTGTCGAGTTTGTCTGTCTCCGCCAGTGGCATTGAACTAGTTGAATTAGTTGGACAAGAAAAATCATGTCAACTTTTTGACAGTTGAACAACATAATGTATACTCGTAACGAGACATTGAACAAATAACACTTTATTGTAGTAGGAGAGGGTGCTATGTAATTTATTTGTCAAATTAAATATTGTAATTTGTAACATAATTGCTACGTGTATGGTATAAGTGTGTGTGTGTGTAACTACAACTACAAATTTATTTACGTTTTTCTGTTGACATTTTGCAACGCCAAGTTAAGTTGTTGTTTTTATTTGTCTCTCATTTTTTTGTTTAATTTAAATAAACATCATTATCTCTTTGGTGTTATTAGTAACAATTGTCGTGAGCGTTGTTGTTGTTTTTTTTGTCTGGTTTGGTTACAATATGTAATATTTGACAGTTTGTCTGCAGACCCGTCTGTCCACATGTCTCTGTCTGTCGTATGAGCTTTACAGTTGTCATCAGTTTATTATAAGCTGTGATGTTATTTTTTTTTTTTAGTTTCTTTTTATTTTGTCTTGATGTCACGACATGCGTATTTCCGTATTTGGCATATCGCATATGCGATTATGTCTCGCTTCAATAATATTCAGTGACTGAGAAGAGTCTTCTCTTCTGGTGCTGTAGACTCTTGATTTCATCATAAGCGCCACCAGACCCGCGTAAGCGTTTAATATTATTTTTTTTTCACTTTTTTCTGTGTGTGTTTTCCACCAAGTGAATTTGGTGTTTTTTGTTGTTGTTTTTTATTATTATTAAGTCTCGATTACATCATTTTTAGTGTAGTATTTTTTGTGTTTTTTTTTGTTTCGTATTTTTATTGTTGCTGTTTGCTGTTGTCGGCGCGAGAACATTATACTTAATGTTTTATTTACTTGTACAATGTTTATACATTTGTTTACACTTCTTGAAATTAATTATGTCATTTTTGTTTTTTTGTTCTTCTTTCGTTGCAGGTCAGTGTTACACGGAGATTGTGTAGAATGTTAGCACATCAGGAATCAGGTACATATATTGCAGTTTCTGTCTGTATTTGCTTTGATTTAAGTGTGCGATCGGTGGGTGTGACAAACCGCTTATCAATGGGGACAGTTATGTATAAAAAATAAAATAAAAATATCTTAATTACACAGTGCAACAGTGAAAAACATGCGAACGTGACTATATATGTTAGATATATGGCGGGAAAAAAAAATTATCTTTTCTCCCCCCAGATTTGTAGTTTGTCTGAAGATAATTTGAGAACATTATTTTTTTTTTTGATTACTTGCATCCTCCGACCCCCCGAAATAGCATTTATTATGTTGTATCGTCATTTGATAAACGCTCGAAAAGAGGCCTATATCATTATTCATGGTTAATTAAGAGCTGCATTTTGCTCAATAGAAATTTTTGACTCTGACCTCAATTTTAGTTTTTGAGTTTTTGGCGGTGTGTAGGGTGACCTATTGATTTTTAAAGACTATAACTTTTTTGTTTATGAATAAAAATTATTACTTTAAAAGTGGAATTTTCATATTTTTTCATATTTCATATTAGGGAATCCAGATATGCAAAAACTCTATTCATAGAAATTATAGTTTAGGTAGCAACGAATTACGTCTCTGAACAAACCCATGTAGTCTGAACATGTCTAGGGAAATTAAAAAGCTCTCAAAACAAACTATTTATTTAAAAAAAAATCAGTTTTTAGGAGTTTTGGGCCAGTTTTCAATGTTTTTCCTTGCAAACTTTGCCAAAACTGTACTTATTGCATATCTGAACAATTTCAATAAACAACCAATATGAACGGAACAAAGAGCATTAGAATGTTCCTGATATGGAATTTTTTTTTTCAAATTTTGTTAAAAATAACTAATATTGGCGATGTTGGTCATCTAGCTTCACCTCAGATTTGAGTTTGTGACATTTACGAATGTATTGTGTAGCTATCGATACTAGTCATTAGAGTGTGCCGAAATGATATTAAAGTTCGTATATGTTCTCAAATCAGTCTTTTGCCGCTGAGTGCTTTTTTTTATAGACAGACTAACTAGTAATAAGTCGTTCAATAGTTGAAGTGAAGCATGCGTTTGCTTTTGCCATATCTCCTATAGAAGTCGAGATATTTGATGAAGAATTTGAGGTATTTTTGAAAAACATTATTAAAATTTTTGAAATTGGATTCCGAAGTGGATTATTGTAGACCATAATACGTTTAAAACAATTTATAATCTATGTGTTTAAAATGTATATCTGAATATTATCAATTGCAATTGCCGTGCTGATCTCGTTTTGGCTCGGTGGTGGACAGTCTACTACATCGCCGATGATTGGCGTGACTTCGTCACTTATGCTGCCTTCGAGAACGAAAGTGTTCCTTCCATATTAGAGCACTCGGTGACCATATTTCCGTCTCCGTCCTTACAATTCAAAACCTTTACTTTTTACCTTTTGGTAGAACTTTCGGGCTTCACCTCTATCCCTGTAATTTTCGATACACAGGCTGTCTCTTTTCTTCCATAGACGCTTTTTTCGCCTGAAGAGGCGTGTCATCTCCCTCCTCTTCTCATTATAATGTTCCGTCACCGCACGCGTCACAATTGGCTGCAGTTTTGCTTTGTATGCCGCATCCATTTCCTCAAACATTTCGCGACATTCATCATCGTACCAAGGCTTGTCTGAGCGTGGATTTTAATAACCCAGTACGGTCGTCGCGGCAGTGGTCATAGAACTCGCAATATGCTGCCACTGTATGTCGGAAACATCAGAACTAGGTGGTTTGTTTGGAGTAATTAAGTGAGTTGGTTGGAGTAGGCATTGGCTATCTCGGTGGTATGCAGCTTTGTGATGTCTAGCTTCCTTTACCAGTGTTTTTAGCACTACTTAATCGTGTGCGTACCTTGGCTGCAACTAGGTGGTGATCCGTGTCAATATTTGCACCACGCATAACACGCAGGTCCATAACGCTTGAGACACGCCTTCCATAAATTACCACGTGATCAATCTGATTTCTTGTATTTCGATCAGGGGATATCCAGGTTGCCTTTCGGGAATCGCGAATCTAACTAGTCTGAATCCGGTATCGGAGGTGTTCTTGTGTAGACTGAATTTTCCGACAACTAAACAAAGAGCTTCTTTCCTTCCTATTATCATTAGAATCTCTCAGAACAATATTAATGTCATGACAGGGCAGCGGGCATATGTCTCCTCCAGGCGCTCATAGAATGCATCTTTAATGTTCTCATCTTTGTCTTCCTTCGGAGCGTGTACAAAAATCAGCGTAATATAAAAATATATAGCCTTGATGCGAATAGTGGCTATTCGGTCACTTACAGGGTCAAACCGCTAGACCAGATGTTGGAATCTGGCCGACTATGAATCCACATCCAAATTCGTGTCTTTCTGCATGACAGCTATAGAAGATGTCACAGTTGGTTCGACGTGTGCATCCCTGGCCCGTCCATTGCATTTAGAGTATGGCAGTGGTGTTAGCCTTGTACTTGTCGAGAACATCCGCCAGTTGGGTAGAGGCACCAGCTCTGTATAGAGTTCAGACATTCCTGGTGCATATCCATAAATCACGTTTGGGGTGGTTTTCAACATTTAAGGGAGTTCTTGTTTTTTCTTTTCTTCGTTCTTTCAAAATAATTGGTTTTGTTTAAGGAGAGTGGCTTATTAGGGCACCGCGTCCGATCCTAGTTTCTTGCAGCTGCCAAAGCCACTAAGAGAGCCTGTGTTGAGCTTCAGTAACTTCTGTTACCTACTTCCTAAGACACATCGGTGGTGGCATGCCATTAGGTTACATTACACGCCTTCTTTTGTTTGCTACCACTCAACGGGTTTCAATGGCATTGTCCGGGGAATACGTGATATCTCGGACGTTATGAGCTGCTTGGGGACCTCCAAATAGAGATTTTGGTTATTCCCAGTTGAATAACAATCAAAATACTCAAATTAGAAAATCCCCCAATCACCTCAACATTTTATCTCCCTAGCTCTAAAAAAAATGTTGTCACGCCGACTCCGCCATTGTGTATTCATTAATAATATCACAGTACACAATTTTTCAGCTCTTTGATTTGGGACTCAATTCTGAGAACTGCACGTAAAGTAGCCCCAAAATGAATAAGTTCTGCATCATTCGTTTTGTCAAGTTACATGCAAATATCGTATAGGGGAATTTGACACGTTTAAAGCTCTTTTCTTATATTGTTATATGTTTTACATCAAATTTTCTTAACGCGTCATCTTGCATCCTGTTTAAAGTTGCTATAATGTTTTTTTTGCCAATTTTTTTGTAATGCTCTCAAAAATTTGTAATTTTGCCTATTAACAAATGATAATGTTGCAGTCACAAACTGTTGTCAGTTCGTGTTATTTATAAACATTGATTTAAATCGATTTCACAAGGCGATTAAATGTTATCCGATATTATGCCAGATATATAAAATACCAAAACAACATAACAAGTTGTTTGGTGTTTTTGTTGTCGAATGCTTTAGTATAAATTACCACCGCACCTATTAAACCACAATTGTTGCCGGATTTTGTGCTCACATTGTAGTGTGTAACTATTCCACCGAAAAAGGCGTCTTACAGCGCCGGCAAAAAAAAAACGAAATAAAACAACACTAACATTTGCAATACAAATGGCTCCAATTACAACCCAGTCACAACCAACCGCCACCCGCCATCCGCTATCGTCATCACCATCATCATCATCGTCGTCGTGGTCGTCGTCATTATTATCATCACGCCGCATTGCATTGCACGCTTCTATTTCAGTTTTTTTATGAAGAGTTGTCAGTACGCCAGCCGCGCCACTCTTACTCAGTATGGATCTAGTTACTAAGTCAGTTTTCGTAAGTTTGTCACTAAGCCACTTGGTCAGTTATGTCGCTGAGGAATGCGAAAACGAGTGAATTTTCGAAAAATAATTGAAATGTCATCCGAATGTGCCAGTGCGCCAAGCTTGGTTGCCAGTCTGTGATATAGTCGGCTTTGCAACTGAATGAATGATCAGAGTTAACAGCAGCAGCAGCAGCCGTCACGCGGTCAGCCAAGTCAGTCTCAATGTCCATCAACGTCAAATTGTTGCATTGTTGTTGTCACTGTTTGCTCTGCTCACTCACGCGCTTAATAATTATGGCTTGTTGATAGCAACAACAGCAACATCAGCAGCAGCAGAAACATAACAATGCAATGTAAATGTTTATGTTGCCAAGTTGTTTTTAACACCAAACAAACGATCGGGGTCGAAAACAAAAGACATGTAAAACATAAAAATATTTTACAACTGTAAACATAATTTTTATAAACAACAACAATCACAACATCCCCATTTAAGTTAACAAAAGCGTCACAAGTGTCACATTACAAACAGTTTTGGCCGTATTAAATCGTATGCTGGCAATATCTTTGGAAGTTTTAAAACCAAGGCAGTGTATTACCCTGGCCTCTGCTTCATCTCGTCTAAACTTTTCCTGCTTTAGAAGTGTAACAAAATCCTCAATGATCACACTTACAATTGGTCTTAAGGGCGCGGCCTTTTCCTCTCTGTATCTGTCTCTCAAGAATGTGGGTTAATATGACAGTTTCATGTTAACCTGATTTTCTTCTTATTCAGCAGTTTTATTCATTTTGTGGGTTTTATTTTTTTGTAACTAAGAGATTTAATGGAAATCTTAATAGTTTTTGATTATTTCATTCATTTGTTGTAATTGTTACTGCTGCTGCTGCGCTCGCTGGTGTCACACAAATGTTTGGTGGCAATTTCCGTTTTGTCGACAATTTGCCGTGTAATGTTGGTCGTAACATTGATATGGGCTGGTGTTAAAGCCACACACACACACACAAATTTGGTTATGGGACAATGGTGTTAAAGAAAATAGCATAGTTGAAATTTGAACATAACCTGGTTTATATTTAGAAAATATTGAACAAAAAAGAAGGCAATATTATTAAAAATATTTTATAAAAAAAAACAGTAAGTTGAATTGTCTTACGCATACCATAGCCCTAAGATTAATTCCCGAAATTAGTGTACATCGCGCTTAAAGTTTCGTCCTGTTGCAAACTACAATATGGTTTTGGATTGTTGAATATTAGTTGCAGTCTCCAATATAATTTAATAATTAAAATAAAAATATAATTTTAGTAGTAAGAAATAATTAAATTAGTATCGCAGGTGCCAGATGGGCGTGGCAACATCACTAGTTTTCAATATGATGAAGTGAAACCTTCGAATTGTAATTTCAGTGAATTTAAGTATAAGAGATAATATGTGACTGATCAGTGTTATTAGATTAATTAATTAATTACACAGCGCAACACACTTTTCGGACATTGGTTTGGTTCACACTCTAAAAACTGTGTTGCCTTGTTTGCTCAAAAATATACTCTTACCGGTCTATTCTGACGTCGTTACAATAGTCACCACGGTTACAGTAGACTACTTTGGTTACAAAATCAAAAAATCGGTATTCCGAATCCTTGTTACCGTGACAATTGTTGCAAAAGTTGTTACCTGCACAAAAGGAGGTAACAAGGTAGTTTCAGCTCTTTGGAATACTATTTTGAGATGTAAAAAAATTTTAAAATTATTGAAGTCGTGGGTAAAATACCTTTAGCCCTTTTTGCTATGGAAATGTAGTGGCAAAATGTGTGGAAAGGGAACAACCGCCAAGAAACCTGTGGGACGGCTGTGACCAATTCTCCATGACACAGTATTTGTCTAACATTTTCGACTGTCCACTTAACTGGGGTATGTGTCGTCTACTAAAGCTCTGTCAAATGTGTATAATTATCTAAAAAGTAAAAATATGTTTACTTTTCTCTGTATTGTGTTTTCATTTTTTGTTTTTAAAATTCAAAAATTAGCTGTAAATTGTCAATAATAGACATTTCACCACAAGGTGAACTTTTCCTTGTTACTAAATTGCCAGAATACCCGTAACAAGAATTGGTTACAAAATTGTAACAAATTTACAGTAAATAATTTTTGTAACCAAATTATTAGAATAGGGCCGTTAATATTTCATTTTGATTTTATTTTGTAACCTTTGACTCGTACAAGTTATTTGTCTTCGGCGACTCTTCCAGAGAATATATCTATCAAAGATTCTAACACTTGACTTTCCTCCAAATTGGGCCTAAAATTCCCCGGAACATTTAATACAGGCCTCAGAAGACATGAACTAGACTTTATTTTTTATATATTTTGATTCGACTTTTGACCAAAATATCAAATTTTAAACCACATTAAAAAAAAAATTGTGAAAAGAAGAGCTGTCGTTTGATATAAATTTCGTTCACCCGAGGCAATGACCCTCAAATTGTTGCATAGCGTTATTAATGGTGGAGATGTTGTACGAACAGAACAATAATGTTTATATGTGTTTCGAAGTCGAATTTCGATTAGTTTTATTGTGTGAAAAATTAGACTCGTTTCTGTACACTGACAAAAAGTATATGAATTAATTGAATCTCTTATATTGGAGGTACAAAAGAGGTTCCATTACAAACTATGAAACTAAACTATTTTATATTTTCGGGAAATAGACCAATCTGTTTGGGTGGTAGCAGTATGGACAAGACTACATGGTTCATATTTATTTGTAAGTCAATTTTTATTGGGGCTAGCCGTGACACACGTTTATCATGCGGAAGATCCAGGGTTCGATTCCATTCTCAGTCATATACATTTCTTTCATCGGTGGCCCCACCTCAATGTTGTCGACAGCAATTTCGCAGAAAAAGTCCAGTAAAAGCTTCTCAAGCAGCGGATTTCGCATTCGTCTGAAAACAGTAGGTGCCGTTGTGTGAGTCCGAAAATAGAAAGCGAGTTAATACACAATAACGCAAGAAGCTATCCCATACCTCATGGATTGTAAAGGGAAAATATTATTGTTTTTAATGTTCATTAATAAATATTGACCATTACAAGGTAATAAAACAGACAAATGTCGAATATACATAAGTTTTCCGTTTGGCCCTTAATTTTCATAAAGAAAATATTAAATATTAATTTTGTAAAATTAAGTAATTTCAAATGCGAGCTACCAGTAAGAGTTGGGCAAGAAATCTTATGCAAATACGCATTTTTTCTTGATATCCCAAAATAGAAAAGGTTAGGTTATCTTTACGAATCATGAAATTTACTTTAAAAAGTCATTCAATCGTCCTTGCATATTTAACGAAAAATACGTGTTTTTCCATATTAACGTACATTTTTTTTTAGAAAATGTTTACAATAAACGCATGTTTTTGTTGCATAATTTTGTCTTTTTAACAAACAACAACTTTAAAAAGTAAAACGCCTTTAACTTTTTGTGGGGCATCTTTGGGTATTCATCTGAATTACAATAAATTTGTACACCGATATCCAAGAAATATAGGAAACAAATTTTAAATGAAAATCGTTGCTCACAGTCGATACAAATCAACAACTAGTTACCTGACTCGGTGAGGATTTCGACAAATATAAAGTTAATTTTTTTACAAGCGGGGTTACAATTCTGAAGCACGTAACTTGTTTATTGAATTGAAGTTTAAAACGAAGTCATATTATTAAACTGAATTTTATTATATCAAATGAAAAAAAAATATCTTTTTAAGACCGCCTTCGTATGTACAGATTTTGAATGAAAGATGTCGTGGTATTTCGCTTCCTTCAGAGCCAATTATAACAAGAGTGCAAGATATATCAAACTCTTGTCAAAAAAGTTAAAGATCTCTACGACACCGATATAACATCGTGTAAAAATTAATATTATCTTTATGTGTACATATACGAGTATAAAAATGATTTGTGTGTCCTATTTGCCAAAATTCATGCAAATTGTATTTTTAATAAGATCTTAAACAATTTTTTAATTGCATATTTTATGTGTTTTTGGAGCATATTCCTTAATGTTATGTAAATTTATATGTGCATATTTTCGTTTTTTTTTGCATAAAATTCCTTGCCCTACTAATAAGTGTTTACCTTGTGCGAAATTTTACTGAATTATGTATACATACCTTCAAAAAGATACGCAAGAAATATCCTGCAGCTATCTGCAAGGATACTTTGGTTTTAACACGTCTTTTAAACTTTTTCATTGCATTAAAACTTTTTCTCGCATTATATGATACCCTTGTTAAAAAATATATATCCCACCAGATCTAAAAAAAAAATTGTTTTTCTTAATGGAGCAGATTAAAGTAATACTAGTCTTATTATATCCTAGTCAAATTTGTGAATAATTTTTATCCGACATAATTAAACCTAAATATAAGTATTAGAGTGGATCGAATTAGCAATCGATATTGTGTCATTGATTTTCGATAGCTTTTTGCATGAGGAAAAAAAGGTTCATTACGATATATCAAAAAAAATATTTTTGAGTCGCCCAAATTTAAATTTTTGACTTTTTCTCAACTTTTATTGTTAAGCTTTTTTTAGTAGGTAATAAAAATATTGGCTGATTTAATTTTTATTTAAGCCGATTTAATAATTTTTATACAAATATACATTGCCACATACAATACAAAACAACATATGAGGGCGTGAGAATAATAATACGACTGAGAGAATCGTACACACATGGCCGCATCAAGAAAGGAGTTTTGTAGTAGTTTTGTAGTAGTAGTAGTAAAATTTTACCTTGGAAAGGTTATATTTAAAATAAATTATACCAGACGTATTTTTTTTTCCTATTAAAAAAACTTTAAAAATAAAAGTTGAGAAAAGGTCACCAAATTGAAATTTTGGCCTCTTAAAAATAATTTTCTTTTCTGCTAATGAATTTAAAAATCTTAAACCTAAAATTCAAGCAGACTATGGTTTGATAACTAGAAAGTCATACATACTATTATTATCTTAAACCAAATTGTGATGTGTTCAAAAAAGATTCATAAATCGGATGAACAGTTTTTGAGTATACCCGTTACATACATTCGTCATATAATCAATATTATTTAACTAGCTGACTGGGCAGACTTCGTCCTGCCTAAAGAAGTATTGACTTAAATGTAACTATTTTGGGGGAATAAATCTTCGGGGTGTGTTAGTTTCTTTTGATATTCTAATCGAAATTTAACAACAAATTTTGAGGTATATTAAAGATAATATTTTTTTTAGTTCCAGAAATTTACTGTATTGCTTTTGATAATACAACGTGTATGGGAGAACCAAAGGAGTGTACATATGTTAATCAGTGGACCTTTCCACACGTGAACATGCAACATAAACCTGTTCATGCGAAAAACATACATTTTTCAAATTCAAGCCGCAAACTTGAATAGACTGTCCTTCAGCTTTATTGAACTGGAACTGGAAACTGTAATTATTTAAATCAAACCGCAAATCCGTTTTTGAATCAGAAATGTTTAATCTTCCGAGAAATGACAGGAGATACAACAAAACTTTGTGTAGTCACGGTCCGAAGGGTATATTTATTTTGTTCTTCCGTTTGTAACGGCCATAAGGAAGCGTGATAGGTATGACAATATATATATGTATGTACACTAGGGTGGTCATAAAAATCTATGTTAGATTTTTGTCGATGCCAGAAAGTTTCTATTTTTTAAGCGGAGGTTAATTCTAAGATGCACAAGATCACCATTTTTACAACTGGTACAGTACATACCATCTTAGAGCGCACAGTAGAGCCTTACGCGCTCTTATGAACACACTGCAGTTAGAGAGACACCAGAAAAAACTGTATAGCGAAATATTGGCTTTAAATGTCTAACGATCTATCTGTTCAATCCAAACCCATACTTTTTTCTAAATTCTGATATTTCCCAACACACAACTGTTCACTTGAGCGCTCCTAACAATTTGCATTAATACCAACCATTCACTTTTTTAAGTGTTATTTTTTTCCTTCTTCTCTGTAAAAGTCGTTAAAAGTGACATTCTTAAATTATTCACCCTCGTTATTGTTAGGTTATTTTTGTTGTATATTGTACTGAATTGTATATCTCTCCACTGTAGAGTACATTTCATTTGCGAGATACTTTAAAAAAACATGGAACATTTGTTCTGCTGCCTGTTTTTTTTTTGAGGCGTAGGTGTTGAGTGCTACATGTTTGTAGATCTCTAGGTTGCAACACGTATGACTTACGTACGACACATGTGCCGGTGGTGCTCTATGACACGGCACATTTGTTTTACTTTAGAGTCATTTGAAAAAAAAAAATCTAAAGTCATTTGTTGAAAAACGTCAATACCGGTTGGGTATTTTAAAGTTTAAACACCTTTTTTTTGTGAGTAGCAACAGTTGTTGATTTAATTGAAACCTGATATAAAGGAAACAAATGGAAGCAAATGTTTATGATCTGGTAGTAAATCATGTGCTACGTTAGTGTCTTAAAAAAGATAAACAAATAACATTTAAATAAAAAAATTAGCTTACTTTATGCAATGAAAAGTTAGTTATTTGCAAACAGAATTCATTTATCTATAAGAAAGGTAAATTTATATTGCCTTAATCTAATAGTCCGTTGACTAAAAATTGTAAATTAGTAAAACGTTAATGATATTCAGATTTCAATGGAAGCCATTCGCTTGAAACATTTATTTGGCATGATATTACTAGCTCAGAAACGAAATTAGACACTGTTTATGATCAATACTAACTAGTGCGCCTCCAATTGTCCTTAAATTAAACTATTACAGAAACTTTAGCAAATACGCAGACCATAATTTGCCAAATTTTCACCACTTTCCGATAAACGTTTTAAGAGTGTATATGAAACATATATACACACATTTATGTACGGAATTTTTTTAAACTTATGCTAAGTTTTTTATTTGTGAAAAGAATTATTTTTTCTATAAGAAACGTTAATTTAGTCAATAATTAACAAATGAAAATTAGGAAAATGTTAAGATTATTCAGATTTCAAAACATTTATTTGCTATTGTATTAGTAGTATAGAAACGAACTTAGGCACTTTTTATAACAAATAATAACTTGCGCTCCACCTATCGCCCTTAATTTGAATTGATACAACAACCTTGCCCAACACTCACACCACAACTTGCTAAAGTATCACTGCTATCGTTTATATAAGATTTGAGAGTGTATATAGACCAAACAGACATACACACTTATTTACGTAGAATCATACATTTCATTCCTTTTGAGATCATTTTTAGATCACTAGTTTTTTTTAGAATTTTATTATATTGGTTCTATAATTTAATCAACTCATACCAATTCAACGCTATCAAAAATACTAACATAGGTGCGGTTATTTTGAAGAATTCATAGACAAACAAGAATACAAAACAACAAAAAACACAACACAACCAGGTGTTCAGGTGTTAAATTGAACGTGTAATGACATCAAACAACACGATCTACATTACACATGGGAGTGTCAAAGTCACATATAAAATAGTATTTAAATTATCATGATGAATTTAAATAACAACAAACAAAAAATTAGACAATTAGAAACAAATCACTGAGAATAACATACATATGAACATATTGTAATAACTTGAATATGACAAAACAAAATCACTTACAATTGTCATATCTAGTAATATGTATACGCTATTTAAACAAATAGCAACAACAAAGCCATAAAAAGTTGTCACTTTGACAGTTCATCCATAAAATATAAAAAGTTATGTAGTGTTAAAATAACAACAACAAACGCCGCTGTGCCGTCACTGTGTCCATTTCCTGTTGTGAGAGGGTGTAAACATTTCATTTTTATGCCGAAAATGTGACATTAATGTTTAGACACTGACTGAAGAAGAGAACACACACACACACACACATATACATCCGTATTAACTTATGAGAATATGCATTTCGTTACAGTCAAGCCTGTGCTCTATGTAATGTGTTACAACAATCACATAATATTTGTAATTTATGTTTTGTAAGCGTATAATTTAACATAGAATTAGTTAGAAATAATGAAACAACACTCAAGTTTTCTAAGTCAGTAATGACCACCTGATGTTTGTAAAAGATTATTTTTCAAATTAAGCAACTTGTTGCTGGCAACATTTCCCAGCAATACAAAGGAGTGTCTTTTATTGGGTCTTGAAGATTAAACCATCTTTTCCGCTACAATTGGCCAATACAAACTTTTATGCTAACTCCTGCTATTTCTGCGCAAAATTTAAAATCATAGAGAACAAAAACCAAATGTTTTTGATAGAGCTACAAGCAAATACCAAACACACAGTGTATACACTTAAGAGTTTTTAGGAGAAATAACTCTCACGCAGAGTTTGATGTGAGCTCATGTAGAGCCAGGTTTCGTATTGGATCGCTCGCGAGCCGCTCTTTTCCTGAAAATTGGATCTTAGCTCACGAGCTAGGAGCCACAAGTGAAGAGCTGGCTCGCGAGCCAAGAGCTACAAAATTTCAAATGAGCTCTCAGCTCGCGAGCCAGGAGCCACAAAATTTCAACTGAGCTCTCGGCTCGCGAGCCAGCTCTTTATTTGGACTCTTGGCTCGCGAGCCGAGGCCTCATTTGAAATTTTGTGGCTCTTGGCTCGCGATCCAGCTCTTTATTTGGGCTCCAGGCTCGCGAGCCGAGAGCTCGTTTGAAATTTGTGGCTCCTAGCTCGTGAGCTAAGAGCTCTTTTGTAGTTTTGAGGCTCATGGCACGCGAGCCGAGAGCTCATTTAAAATTTTGTGGCAATTGGCTAGCGAGCCGAGAGCTCGTTTAAAATTTGTGGCTCTCAGATCGCGAGCCAAGAGCTCTTTTGTAGTTTTGAGGCTCCTGGCTCGCGAGCCGAGAGCCGAAAAGAGCGAGCCAATACGTACTCGGTGTAGAGCGCTCAATAGGCTGTATGCACTTCTCTACATAATTCTATTTTAGTGCCCAATGAAGAGGCATATTTTTTTATAATCTAACAATATGTCGAATGTATGTAAAGGGTAAACTCAAAAACTGCTCAACCGATTTTAATGAAACTTTTTTAACATACAGTCGAAACTCTCTATAACGTACTCCTATATAACGAAGTTTTCTTTTTTGCGAAGCAATTATAAGAACACTGTGTTTTGGGTCTACTTTGAGTGTATTATAATCTCCATATAACGAATTTCCCTATAGCGAATATTTCCCTATAACGAAGCATTTTTGCAACCGTAATTTCAAGATTGAAGTGTTTTCAATCTCCATATAACGAATTTATTCAAATAAAATTTATTCAAACAGTATACCTTGGCACGAAGTAGACTATCTACCGCTATCTCACTTCGCCTTTTTAGAGTCTTCATTTAAAACAGTTGCTAATATTAATGCAACATTTAAAGACTACAACAATGTTGACTGTGATGTCATTGCGACAGACAACCCTTCCGACGAAGATATCCTCGATATTTCAAGAAGATGTATCGAAGATATTCCAAGCGCTTCGGTCTTTTGCGCTCTTTGTTCGTTGAAACAAATAACTTAGTTTCGTCCTCATTAATCACCAGACTCACTTCTGCCGACTTCTTCTCAATGCTCAACAAGGCAGCAGTAACATGTGAGCAGCATGTGACTTTTGTTAAAGATGGTGCCAGTCGTGTTTACTGCTGCCTTCCGCATGATCATCTCCATTACGATATTGTACCCATTGTACTATTGTTGTACCCAACAAATTATTTTATTGCACCAAAAAGTACTTTCATTATTTATTAAAAGCCACTTTATTGTACCAAAAAGTACTTTTAATAGTACTTTTAATGTACCAAAAAGCACATTTATTGTACCAAAAAGCATTTTTATTGTACTAAAAAGTACTTTTATTGTGGCGAAAAGTACTTTCAAAAATACTTTTGTTATATCAGAAAGTAATTTTTTTTGTAAGAAAAAGAATTTTTTTAAATTTAGATTTCCTTCTACAATAAAAATAAAATTCTGTTAAAAATTAACTTAAGAACTTCAGAAATAAGAAAGATCATCTTCGTTCGTTTTTTTTTTTGAACATTTGTGACCCACTTCAAATTTAAGTGAAAGACAAGCCAATTTGAATATCCTAAAGGATTCACCTAAATTCGAAGTACTTCTGGATGGCTCTATATGCCCCAAATGCAAAACGTACCAAAGAAACGAAAAATGCCCCAAAAGAAAAATTGCGCAAAACAATGAAAAATGACCCAAAACTCAGGTACAAAAATTTCCCCAACAATATTGAAAAATCTCCCAAACAATTTACAAAAAAAAACCTCAACGAAACATTCCTCTAAAAAAATTTGAGCATTTTTCATAGACCCCTTCAAGATCACTTCCATGTAAGCTATATATGTGCTGGATAATGTTAGACCACTATTCTATATGCACACAAAAGGATAACTTAATTTTCGCAAGCCTTGTAAGAGTTATACCCGAAAATGTTTCGAATTTAACATCCATGATTGAATAAGGTTAATAAATCGTCGAAAATCCACATGAAGATTGTTGTTATTCTCAATGCGGTAGGTTAAAGATTGCAATTTCGTTTGGCCGTAGCATGATGGATAGCGATACGCGACTATCATTCGTGAGATCCCGCGTTCGATTCCCGCTTCCGTTCATCTACAATTTTCTTTTTATACCGGCTTCCACGATGTTGTCGACAGCAACTTCTCCATATATTGTCGAGTCAATCGGCATGTCTAGTAAAAACTTCTCACACAGTGACGTTCGCATTCGTCGATAAACAAGTTGGTGCCGTTAGATGTGAATCTAAATAGAAAGCGTGTTAGTTCACAACAAAGCGTGAAGCTATCCCATATCACATTCATAGGATGAAAAGGCAAATTAAGTGTTTTTTAATCTCGTCTTAATTCGTATAGTGCTCAGAAGACTTTGTAACAAGCAGAGCATTCAGTGGGTCACCCTAATTCGAGTGCTACTACCCGTATTCCCATGTTAAATCTTATTTTTAAAATTACATGCAGTATGCGTAATGGTTCTACAATTGGTTATGACACCAATACCAACCATTGTAGTTTTTTCATTAATAACTACCAATACAATCGAACATCATAGCCCCCTTTACCTTATCAAAAGCAATTCCAAAATATCTGCAAAAACAAGTGTCTTTTTAACCACATTTATTGCTTAATTTTGTTGGAATACTAAACCCCCTCTCGGTACTAACAATTCCATTACTTAAAGACAGTCATTACGAAACACCAGTCAATGTTTGAGTTTGAGGTTTTCAATAACCCCGCACACAAACTCACATTAACACAGGGGAAAAACACTTGTGTTCTGAAGATGATTTACCTGCAGCTAAAAAAAACAACAAAATCATATAAAAAATCAACAAAAATCTTAAGTTGAAGCAAACAGAAAAATAAAAGAAAAATCAAGATGTAAATAAAAACCAAGCACTCGTTAAACTGAAAGTGAACCATAACATAATGTGAACATGTAGAGCACAATAAGAAAACGGCTTAACATAAACAATTTGTGGCTTTTTGGAACCCGCGGAGGAAGATGTATGGCTCAGACGCAATATCGACATTATTTTGTAATTATGAAGTGGCCATACATAAATCTTGTAAACCCCTTTGGTTTTGTTTTTTTCCCCTGAGCTTGAGAGAAATGAATGACAGCCATATAATTGCGTTATGACTTAAATGTCTTTAGTGTGTGCGAGTCTGTAGGCTTATAACACATTTTGTTTAACGATCTTTTTTTGGAGAAAACAAAAAGGTATCAGTAACAACTTTCACTTGCTCTCTAAAGAATTTAAGTGAAGAATTTCATTTTTATATTTTTTTAAAATTAATTTCAGGTCATTAAACATGACTTATCACAAAACAATACAGAGTGGAAAAAAGCACACTGAAACTACTTTAAACCGACAACAATTAGAACTTGTTGTGGGGATTTTTTTCGTTTATTTTTCGGTTTGACCTATATTTTGCCATGGGGCGTAAAATTCCATATCAGGCGTTGTAATATGCGAAAAAATGTGATAAATGAAATATGGATGTTTAAAAAGGTGCCTATTTTATTCGGTAACTGTGATTTATTGGAATATGATTGTGATTTATCTGTTGGATGAATAAGTATTTTTAATAATAGATTTTATTTCGAAAAAAGGTCTAAACAGTATTAAAATAGATGAACCTGTTAAAAAGAAATCGGATATTCTTCCAATAACTCTAGATAAAAATTAAAAAAAGGAGTATCAAGTAAGTTATCGAAATAAATAATATCATGTTGTTACCTAATATCTCTGAATCTAGTTATATAATTATAGAATTTGGCTTCAATATAATAGAGGACAAATGTTGACAAAAATGTCTTTTTGTCTTTGCCTGTTCACTATTGTTTTGTTCACTATTTTTAAAGTTTAAAAATTTTTAAGTAACTATTTTATTATGTTATAATTAGGTTACTTTGCCGGCTTCCTTCAGCAAAGCTCACTTAAATTATACCATTTTAAATATTCTCACCAATTACTCCTACTCTACTCGGTCAACGTCTCTCTCAAGACATTTTGATGATGAGATGAAGGCATGGTTGTTTCGCAAATCGCCTACTGATAGACAGGTATTGTCCACAAGTGCCCAATGCAGCAGGGAAATGACATACAAGATCCTCCGTGGTCTTCTCTTCTTTCTCGTCGTTGCAGATACTACAAAAATCGTTGTAGGGAAGTTTAAACCTCTTATCTTGTTTTCGAACCGGCCACTGACCGGTTATTACAGCTGTGATGTTCCTCAGATGAACTTTAGACAGATTCAGTTATCTGTATATCCACGGTAGATCAAAATAGTTTGTGTAAGTGACTTCACACACTCAGATTCTTGCAATTATTTATTTTGACCAAGTTAACGATGGTGGCGGCCCTTGCCAATGCATCGACTCTTTCGTTACCATATATGTCCCTATGTCCTGGAACCCATGTGGGGGTAACCGCTATCTCCTCTAAACACGACCTGCATTCTTGAACATTCCTCAAAGTGTTGTATAGGTTTTCCAGGGATCTGACAACCGTTTACTATGATTAGGTAAATGAATATTGCCTCCCAAAATCCTTACAAACCTAAATTTCCCTTTACATCTATGAATGAGGTATGGGATAAATTTACATCTAACGACACCTACTTGTTTATCGACGAATGCGAACGTCACTGTTTGATAAGCTTTTACTAGACATGCCGATTGATTCGAAACTATACTTCGAAGTTGCTATAGACAACATCGAAGGGGCCGGCACCCGGGGTCTCCCGTTCTAGCCATCATGCCACGTCCGGGCCCCAATATCCTACGATACCGAATCGCTATTTCGGTCCGAACTATGCTACAGTGATCCGGTAGCCTAATTGATAGTTTCAAAGGATTCCATAGTCCGCTCTTCTGGGACACCTCACATTGATTAAGTCCAGAATTTTGGCATGTCAAAAATCCCAGTGCATTGGTTGGCAGCAAAATTTCAATTTTGGATTTCCGGTAATGTTTGAGCGGAATATTGTATCATTTGCTATAAAATATCTATGGACAAAATTTGAGCAAAATAGTCGTGCCCCAAAAAAGGTCAAAGGTCAAAGGTCAAATCTATATATATGAAAATGAGTTTGTCTTTGGTTGTTTTCATTTGGAAGTACCTTATAGACTCTAAAACGGCTTGACCGATATTTTTGAAATTTTCACAGAAAGTAGCTATGGGATCGGTAGTGGAGAAGGGTATTTTAATTTTTGATATATCAAGTGGGCGTGGCACGGTCCATTGGGCCCCTTTTTCAACCGCAATATCTAAGGGACTGTTTCTCCAATCGTCTTGAATATTTGTGTGGATGCATGTGGCAGAATAGCTCGTTATCCAACAATAAATGGGCGGGATCGGATCAGTGAGCGTGATATAAAACTTGAAACTTTAAACGACTGTATCTCTTAAACTATAAGAGGTACAAAGCTAATATTTGGTATGTGTTGTTGGTACAGTATAAATTACAACAAGGGTGGAAGTGGGTCACCCCATTTAAAAAGAAACCGTTATAACAGCCGTAGTAATAGTTTGACCGGAACATTTCCCAGTATAGTATAAATATAACCAGGCTATTAAATATTTTCGAGACAAAAATACAATAACTTAATCGAACATTGGTAAAAATATAGGATTTACTTAAAACCCGATCTATGACCTCTTTGAGGCACGGAAAATAGTTGTCCGATCTTACTCAAATTTCCGTCATATTCTATATTTTTCTACATCAAGTGGCACAACATTCCGTTCGGTCATTTTTAAATTCCCGCAAACATAATCGTCTAAACATTTCGCAGCCGCCCTACTGTGCTCTCGTGGTGTCTAAACGCATTGCGGTCTTCGCTGCCAGTTCAGGATCGTAAACAGTGTCTTAGTTGGAGTAGTTCTAAGTCCAACTGTTATCATGATCGACGCCAGTCTCATAATGCGCTTGAATTTCAGTCTTTGGCCCGTCCTATACATCGCAGGCCACTAAGCTGCCTAACCGTTTAGATTGGTTTAATAACAAAGTCATAAATTTTTGTAGCTTAGTCCTTTAATTAGGCCGATTGCTCTTTGGCAGTAGTATAGAGTCGTTGCCGCTTTGTTAGTCCTGTTCTGAGTGCTAAGATTCAAAATTAGTTTACCGTCCCTTTTCTAACGATGAGAAAACTGCAGTAACATCTCGCATATTTCGGCTAATGCTGTCTACATAATCGCCGTAAGCTAGAGGCATGTGGCTTTTGTAGGATATGGTGCCAGACATGTTGACACATTCCTTTCTCGTTACCTTCTTTATAACTATATTAGATAGTGCAGAGGACGTTTTTCCTTATTAAATGGTTTAAAGAACAAATGGTGAAGGGTTTATAAGTGTACGGATTTAAACACCCGCACGAGTTGAGTTGTTGTAAGTAACTAATTTTATTTATTAAAAATATGACCTTAAGTGCTAACAATGAAAATATTTCTTAACTAATACTTAACTAAGAGCAAGCGAGTGAGGACTACACCACACATTCCGCTTGCTTATCGAAGGAAAATCCCTCTTATCTAATTTCCCATACATTGTACACATATGTGTCACTGATAACGACCCAATGCATACAATGTGGGAAACTCATCAACAACAATATTTCCTTCTAGGTAGCGCGATCGTTGCAACGGAATCAATGTATGTATAAGAATACACTCCGTTTAACAAATACACAACTGTACATAAAAAAGGACATGTTGTTTATAAAATCTGTTCAAATGTAATTTGAACATGCTGGCGAGGGCATATAATATTCATATTGATATATACTTCTTCTTTTTAGTGGACTGTATTTTAATCTTAATTGTATCTTACATCGAATGTAATTTGAACATGCTGGCGAGGGCTAGTTAATATTTTAATTAATTATTATTAAAGTTATTAGAAAATTTATGAAATAAACATAAAAATTTAAAATTTATATCTAACCATTCTGAGAGCGGGCAATCAACTGAAAGACCCAAAGTTTTCTTCTTAAAATTATTTGGTTCTCTCAAGTTGCGAATGCGTTTATTCTTATTCTGATTTAAAGTACTCTCTTTGGTTGCCAGCGGACACACCTTAGTAGTTGAGCGTTTGAATGTACCATCTTGCGTTTTTATAGTTACAACTCTAACTCTTCCATCAGATCCTGGATGTACCTCGTCAATTCTTCCCATTGGCCACTTCGCAGGATGCGTTGTTTCTCCTTTAAGCACAATCTGCGCTTTTTGTAGTTTTGTTATAGCGGTCATCCACTTGTTCCGACATTGTACCGTGGTTAAATACTCCTCCTTCCACCTCCTCCAGAAGTCAGTTATTAACCTCTGTAAAAGCTTCCATCGGTCTAAAGTACCTGGAGTCAATACGCCAATTTCGTCTGTATTCGTTCCGATATTATACAGCGGTCTGGAATTTAACACTGCCCCTATCTGATGCAAAAGGGTTAACATCTCTTCAAACGGAAAATTGTTATCGCCAATGATTCTTTTTATATGGTATTTGACAGCTTTCACGCATATACCTCCAAAGTAAGGAATAAAGTGCCATTGTATACCTTCTGCGATTAATGATGCCGCTACTGTTGTGTTGCCTTTAATCGCCTTCCGCAGATCTTCATCTAACTTTTTGGCAACTCTTCGGCCTTTAGAGCACCGTATTTCGATAGGTCCGGCGTAATCAATGCCCGTGTTTGTAAATGGCAACGCTTCGTCTACTCTGCATATTGGCAAATTTCCCATTATTTGATGAGCCGCTAATCCGATAATGCAATAATGACCTTGAATATACGTTTTTATCAATTTAACGCCGCCATGTAATGTAGCTTTTTGTGCCTCGTGCACAAATGACGTCGTAAACTCAGATTTGTTTAAAATTATTGGGTGCTTCATAGCATATGGTAAGCTGGAATGGTATAATCTTCCTCCAGCCTTTAACAATCCTTCTTTGTAAAGAAAAGGACGAAGCGGCAGTATTTTGATTTTAGTGCCCAGTTCTTTCTTATTATCCAAACATCGTATTTCATGGCCATATTCGACCCTGTCATGATGTTTAATCGCTTGCAGTCCTGCAACAGCTTGTTTTTCGGAGTCACCCAAAGCTGTATCTTCTCCATACGGAATGGATACAATGAATCGTCCATCGGTATCAATTTTTGTCGTATCGGCAAAGTGTTGCTCACAAATTTGGTTCTCAATTTGTGGTAGATTTGTTTGCAGATTTGGTAAATCTGTCTCATTCTCTTCCATCTCACAAAAACGCTCCAGGTTTAATTCGTTTATGGTGCTGTTTGTCTCCAATTTTACAGCATCTGCCATGTCGTGATCGTGAACTAAGCTCCCAAACTCTGAGCTGAATGTTGGCCAGTCAACTCCATCGAATTTTGGTAAACGTGGTACGGGCAATTGAGTGGGGTTACTGCTTTCTCCATTTTCAATCTCTATTTCAAGTTCCGACTGTATTTCATACATCTTGTCTTCGAGTGTTTGAAATTCTTCCAATCCCTCCTCAACATCGTAGCCTTTAGCTTCTAGTGCATTGATCTTTATCTGCACTTTGTTCCAGATATCCGCTAAACGTTTCTGGTTTGTTAACATTTCCAGCATGTTCTTCCTTAGAAGGCTGTCTTCTGTTCGTAGAATGATTAGGTTTGCTTTAACCATTCTTATTTTAAGTAACCTGAGGTCATTTGCCATTTGCCATTCCCTTCTGTTTGTTGCGGCTGAAATTGTTTGTGGCTCATTTGTTGATGAAATTGCTTGAGGCACGTTTGTTGACGCTGGTTTTAATTTCCTCAACGCCACGTTATCCTCTTGTTCTATCATCTTATACTCGACCATGTTCCTTCTAGCTGCTTTGTTGTTTTGCCCGTTTGAATAAGGGTCTTAATTACTTCTTGCAGCTTTTTTTTTTTCGACTTTTTTTTTAAATCGGTGTTTATTTTAGGTAAAAAAAACTATTTATTTTTTACCAAATACTTTTTTTTTTTGTTTGACCGCTGTAAGCCTCGGTAACGCTTTTTTTTTTAAATCAGTGTTTATCTTAGGTAAAAAAAAACAATTTATTTTTTACCAAACACTTTTTTTGTTTGACCGCTGTAAGCCTCGGTCACGCTTTTGTTTTTTTTAAATCGTATTCTTTTTTATAAGATTTTAGTTTTTTTTTTTTCTGGTTCGATTTCTTTAAGTCTCTTACCACTGGTGGGGGAAAACATTAAAGTTTCATCGAAGGACCAAAATGTACGGATTTAAACACCCGCACGAGTTGAGTTGTTGTAAGTAACTAATTTTATTTATTAAAAATATGACCTTAAGTGCTAACAATGAAAATATTTCTTAACTAATACTTAACTAAGAGCAAGCGAGTGAGGACTACACCACACATTCCGCTTGCTTATCGAAGGAAAATCCCTCTTATCTAATTTCCCATACATTGTACACATATGTGTCACTGATAACGACCCAATGCATACAATGTGGGAAACTCATCAACAACAATATTTCCTTCTAGGTAGCGCGATCGTTGCAACGGAATCAATGTATGTATAAGAATACACTCCGTTTAACAAATACACAACTGTACATAAAAAAGGACATGTTGTTTATAAAATCTGTTCAAATGTAATTTGAACAATAAGTTTTGGTATAACCGAAGATAATTATCTTACTAGTTTTATTCTTGAATACCGGCATAGTATTGTATGTCCATTTTTTCCGTCTTCCCTTAAGCTTATATCACCGCTAAACCCATTTTTTCTGATTCCTTTTCTAACGATGAGATAACTGCAGTAACACCTCGCATATTTCGACCAATGCTGCATTCAAATCATCTTCTGTTCTTAATCTCTGCTTTTAATTATTTTCCACCTAAGTCCAAAAACAATTGTCATTTCGATTTCGTTTAAATCATTTCACAATGGCGCCAAAGTGTCATCTCCTATTCGCCTATTTGTCATTTTGGTGTAATGGCAAATTATTATTAAGTAATCCTTTCGTTACGTTCAGCTTTGCAAATCTACTTATATTAATCTGTACAGTCGCAGTTTCTTGGCCTGTAGTCAGCTAGAGGCTCACATGCGACATGCGCTAAGATTAATATCATCTTGTGGATGCTACTGGCTGGCTGGCTGGCACATGTAGTATACGATGTGTGTATATCTCATTGTCTCACTTGTCTGTCGCTAGACTGTCTTGCGGTCGTTATGGTGCTGGCGGTGTTGGTTTGGTCTGGTCTATCTTTTAATATTCGTTAACCCGGATTATATTGATAAATATCTATGTGGCAACTTTTGCCACATAGATGCCATAACAGATTAAATGTTTTTAGAAGCAACAAACTGTCGTCATTTATAATAATAATGAGAGGAAAATGTAGAAAATAGTTACTACGTTTCTTTTTGTTGTTTTTGTATTTGGTGGCAATCACGATCGCGTATGGCAACACCAAGTTATTAGTCATATGAGGAGTACGATGATCATGTGTACACTGGTGGTTAAAAGTTGTAATAGAAACAAATAAGAATGGTACGTACAGGGAATATAGATAAATTGGTTATCGTCCAAGGTTATGGTAGAGAATATTAAAAGGAATGTGACACAATTTTTTTGTTTAAAAAAATGTCATGCAGTTTTGAGCATGTATCAGTAAGATGAAATGGAGCATTTTGTTTTGTATATGTATAGAAAGCGACATAACTGAAATTACGGCAAAAACTGCACAGGCTGACGTTCATTTCATCCCACCACGTCAGGTTTTTCATTTTATTTAATTTTGTGGTCTGTCATTATCTAACCTCGAGCTCAGAATATAATTTTTTTAACCTCAGAATATAAACATCAAAATTCGACCCCAAAGTTTGGGTTAATTAAGGTCAAATACATGTCATGATGAGAAGAAATGCACTTCAAACTAGGTTTCAGCGATCCATAACATAAAATAATCAAAGCCTGATCTCGAGCTCAGAACTTTAATATTATTTTGAGTGCCTGTGCTATTATACATATCAAACTTCTCTTTAACTGAAACATTTTAAAACGTTTGCTCAAAAGAATTATTATATTAATCTTTTGCGCATTTCATAAATCTTTTAGCTTAACTCGTTAGTTGGGGTAATGTATCCTATCAGTAAATTAATTTCACTGCATTCACGATTTTTGCCCTCTATGGTAAGGTAGCTGCAATCTTATCATCATGAAATTCTCCCAGTTAAATGAAAATCGAAAATCGTGCAAGACGACGACAACGACTACGGCATAGCTTAACTAACAGCAAAATTATGGAAATAGAAGCAAACGAATTGCAGTTCTCTAACAATACTTCCTTGTAAGTCATAAACGTATAAATATAACATCTAATTTCTATGAGCTGAGAGCCAGACACAAGGCGACAATTGTTTGAGACAGTGGAACCTTTGAACAACTGAAAGATCTGCTATGATGGCAATTGAAAAAATATAATGGAAGAATACAAGACAGAGGATGGTATGTTAGGAAAGATTCTAAGGACGATTTACAAGCAAGATTTAAAAAAGAAAATCTGTTATGAATTTTAAAATGGTGTTACATAATGAGCGTACTACAATAAAATATCCACTCTTTCATAGTTTTACTGTCTTATGCCTATCTTGGCTTAGCAAACTTATAAATTTTGCACTATATCTCTTCTATAGGTATCGTATATAAAAATAGCATTAAAGTTGTTTATAATAGAAAATTGTCTAATTGTTGTTTCATGTCGGATCTAGACTTGAAGTTCGCGCCACATGTCTTAACTGCCAGAATGTCAGCCACCTTTCCCGGTTTGCCATCCCATGTAAATAGATTTTCACCATATTAAGAGCTAACAACAACGACGGCGACTGCGATTGTTTTGCCCCTCTTCACTATTTTGTTTATGGCTAAAAGCGAGTTTGCTTGTTTTTCTATTTTCTATTGACTGCAGTGACTGTTTTAAGGTTGTGTAATAAGCGTTCTTACTGTTTACAACTCGACTTTGCCTTTTTTAGTTTCTTACTGAACGCAGCAGACAGCAGTTTTAGCCTTTTTTTTAGCCAAAGATGGCTGCAGCAGTAAAAGTCTCTGAGGCTAAGGCAAAACAAATCGTTAGCTGCGATTGAAAATGTTGGAAATGTTTTTCCTTCAACTGCATCGTCGTGGCTGGTTCCTGTTAGAAAACATTTTAAATATTTAGAAACGTCTAAAGCTGCGTTCACATGATGGCGATGGAAAAGAAACTTAAAATTTTTAATAGAAATTTAATATGAAGAAGAGGAGGGAGGGATGTTAAATAGCAAACACTCCAACGACGGTGCTCAACATCTTTTGGAAATTGTATTTTTAGTCTACAGTCATGACGGATTAAACTATCTTCTTCACGTTACCAAATTTCTTAATAGAGCATAAATAAGTTTGCAATAAAATTATTTTTTTTTTTTTCAAAATATTTCGAAAATATAAATTTGAAAGATGAAAGAAAAAACAATTCCGGGACATAAAACCCGAGGACATTATCCCCAAAAAGATTTTTTCGGACATAATCCAAAAAATCGGGGTTATGTCGAGGCCTAGTTTTTTCGCTCTGTCTCTCTCTCTCCCCCCCTCCCTCTCTTTATATTTTCGAAATAAGTTATTTTATCAAATTTCCACAAATATGTATTTAAATTTTTTAAATTTTTTTTCTTTTGACAAATTTCTAATTTTTCCCATTGCCCCTAACCTATTAGAGTCTATGCGAACTTGGCTGTCTTAACAACTCAATTGGTGAGAGTAGACACAATGCAGCAGCAGTATCTTCTCTAAGTTTTCACTGATAGTTTTTCATTGTCTTTGTTCTGTTCTTTTGTCCCCCCAACATTGTTCTGTTGTTGCTGCTGCCGCTGTTGTTGTGACTATCTAAAAAAGGGTATAAATGCCAAGATCTAAATGCTCTTTCACTATCATCTCGCGCTATTGCGATTAAGAACGTCGTCGAGTGATAAAACAAGGAAGCTTATGGCGACGTCATAGACAACGAACAAACGAACGAACCAACGTTTCGTTGTTGTTGCTGTTTCCTTAACACAAACGTTGTTGGCCTAAATGGCAATTGTGTTGTTGTTTTTTTCTATGGATTTTTTTTTGCGCTCCTCTCTCTCTTTTAACCTGCACTAATAAGGAAATTCGCATTTATAACAAAAAGTGCTAAAATTTATAACATTGTCAATGTGAGCGAGTGCGCGCATGCGCTTAAGAACTCAAGAAAGCTTCTTACTTCTCGTGCGCTGTAGTTAAATGAAAATGGAAACATTTCCTGGTTTGTTAGCAAGAAGAGTACCCACCTATTAAGGTTCTTCTTAAGTGTGTTGACCCTAGGTTGTTAACGGTACATAAGAGTTTTCTTGTTTTTTTTCTATTTATGTTTTTTTTGTGTGCGATTGTGTGAATAAATGACGGTAGACCATTTGTGGAGTGGATGGATGATGTTTTTTTTAGCTTGGATGGATGTAATGTTTGCATTAGAGTACTTAATAGGAAAGCTTTTACTCTGGGGTCATCATGTGCTTAGAGAGCAATTGTAAATGTGCAGTAACTTTGTATGTGGTCTTTAAGTAAAGTCTTATTGTTGTTGGCAGAAATTGTTTGTTTAATTTAAAGGACTTAAATGAAATCTATGAATTTCTTTTGAATATTATGATTATACAAATTAAATTTGAAATAGATGGCACATTTTGAAACGTCACTGTTTCAATATGCCACAACATTATGAGGATTTATTTTTTATATTAAAAATAATTGTATTTTTATGATTTTGGTGCCATATGAAGTCATTCTATACTTTCAAACTGTATTTACAAAATAGCTTATTTCATATAAATTTACAAAAGAAATTAGATACATATGTATTTACGTATATCATTATTTACCTCAAAAATTGCAATTAATGATTATTATACTATATTGCAACATATTTATATAATACTGGCGGAAATCTGGATGACATATGGACGATACGGAAAAAATCTGAAAAAAAGTCTCAAATTATAAAAATATGGTATTCTTTCTAATATATTGAAATAAATTTAATATAGTAATAAATAATTTTTGCAACACACTGAACCCCCGTATTTCTGGCTTTATCTAAAATTTAAATAAAAATAGGTATAGATTTGGGACTGGTGTGACTGGCAACATCAGCCCACTCTACACTCGACTAATCTGTTAATCCATTATGAATGCACGATGAAGAGAAAAAGGCAAGAAAAGGAAAATAAAACTAGTACAGAAATTGTATACAGTTGAACTGACTCATAACTGACTCACCCTAAGCCATTTCTGTAAATGTAACATATATGGGCGAATTGAGCTAACCAAATTCTAATATTCTGTAGTGTTTGGTTTGGACGTTATCTGAGAAATATTAATATTTCATTTTGTATGAGAGTTACCAGAAGGGGTGCGGCTGTCATGTTTTTTTACAATTCCATAACTATATTTTAGAAAATATTAATACTGATGAGTTTTCATATGGATCACTGAAGGTTTACTCGGGTTATCCTGCCCACAAGCCATCCACCCGCCCAGCCATACAGACAGACATGAGTCAACCCATCTCAATTTTACAACTCATCGTTACAATTTTATTCGAAAAAGAGTAGTAATATACATAAATTTCTTAAAATGTTCCTTTGCCTTTCATATGGGTCCAGAAAACCATTGAAATTATCGTGTGCAACATACATATCTATTGCCTCGGACTTCTCTTTGTCCTCACACACACACACTTCAGTAGACCGGCAAGGATCGATTCCATTTGCTTCTTATGTGTCTGATTGTGCAGTGGTCAGAATTCTGTGTGTCTTTTACATCTATCACATTGACAGACTGTCAAGATGGTGGGCTCAACCCCACTTGATCATACTACAATGCCGCCGTTAAGGAATAATTAGATTAATCGACTGCAGATACAAACGGTATCAGAAATTTTTATCCAGTTTGAACAATAGTTTACTACCCAATTATCGAGAGAGTGCTAATTTACAATTCTGAATATTACTACTCCGAACATTTATCGATCTCATTACCGTACCAGGTCCGAAGACTAGGGCCATGCGCCATACACTTCAAGACCAACCATACATATTTTCCGATCGAAATTTGCTATCCTCGAGCCACAATGACTTAGCAGTTACAGTCGACTCTGGAGATTAAACGTCTGCTAGATTTTTTTACATCTAACCCTCCACTTAGAGCCAAAAAGTTGACGATGGTAGGGTGAACATCCTCTGGAGTGCCGTGACTAGGCATTTTACAGCTTCCATCAGCTGGAAATCCATTGTTTTGTTGCTAGAACAATGCAATGTCCCGAAACCCAGCAGGGACTGATTTTAATCCTTCCGTTTCTTAACAACTGTGATTTACAACAGGTAAAATTGATGGATTTTATTGCAGCTTGGCTATAGAAAGTTTTCCGTCTGCTAGTGACGTCTCTAAATCTCATAATGACCTCGGCTTAAAAACACTGCATTTATTAAGTAATGCTAAGCAACAGGTCCTCGCTGTAGACACAAGCTTCATTATCAAAGTTCAATCTTCGATCTATCCATTAAGAAAGAAATTGCGTCCCCATGAGGAGTTTCGCATTCAGTCCATTCCGATCTATCTGGAAATATTCTGAAAGTTGACACGAAAAGAAACAAAATTTAAAATAGTTCTAAAAAACAATCTAATCAACGTACAATGGTCAAATTTAAATATGAACAGCAAGAAAAACTGTGAGATCCGAAAAAATAAATGTATTTTTTATCAACATTTCTACAAACAAGAAAATTTGATAAATTTTCAAATTAAATTGCAGAAAATCTTTAATAACAAAGATATTTTACACCAAATGCTGTGCGAACGAATACACTGTAATGTCATGCATGCTTTTCACTTTCTATTTTTAGTTGCACAAAATACATAATGATAAATTAATATTTAAATGGCACACTTTATGTTTATTACAATTCAATGACGGTCTCATATTTCCATATAAAAAATGTTGATCACAAGTTTACAACATAAGCCAAAATTTTGTAATTTTGTCATATCATCAATATCTTACTAACAAGATTATCAAAACCAGTAAAATAACAGATAAGTGCTGTTCGAAAATCTGTTGCGCTAACAAAAGAATACATTTAACATAGCTTGGAGACCATTTCATACGAAACTAACTGACGGTGCACCAGATTAAATTTAATCCATTTAATCATCGTCATCGAACAATATAAAATATCTCTTCATAAAAAACGGCAAAAATCACATCACATCAAAACACAATAAAAACCTATTAAATATCACAAAATTTCTAAAAACTTGTATCAGTGAATTTTTAACAGGAATCTATATGCGCCTTATTCATATGACCACCATAGACTTAATAAGCATTTAAATACGTTGTTTCTTTTTTTCATCACAATGCCACGAAATCTCCAATTTGGTTAAAGACTAAAGCTTACAGTAGTGGCTCAGCAAAATTCATATGAATGAGACGCTTCCGCAAGTGTCAATCATGTAAACACTCAACGTCTGCCTTTGTGGCTGTCTGTATGTGTCACTTTTACCGATTCAAATTTTAATGAAGACCAAGAGGGAAATAACTGCTGTGACGTGAAGACGTCGTTGGGAGACGTCAGTCGTCAGACAGTCAAATACTTTTCTCTTTAAGATGCAAAGATTGTATGATTTTTCGATATTGTGTAGAGGTATTTTTGTTGTTGGTGTTGTTGTATTTTCTGTTTCATGAATGTATAAGTCAAAAGTTAGGTGACAGTAACACACTGAAGTTATGCATTGTTTAATGCGACATTAAAGAGGGGACTATGATAATTTGGATTGTAATGGGGTTGCAACATGAAACTGAAATATCATAAATATAGAAATATAAAAATATAAAAATATAAAAATATAAAAATATAAAAATATAAAAATATAAAAATATTAAAATATAAAAATATAAAAATATAAAAATATAAAAATATAAAAATATAAAAATATAAAAATATAAAAATATAAAAATATAAAAATATAAAAATATAAAAATATAAAAATATAAAAATATAAAAATATAAAAATACAAAAATATAAAAATATAAAAATATAAAAATATAAAAATATAAAAATATAAAAATATAAAAATATAAAAATATAAAAATATAAAAATATAAAAATATAAAAATATAAAAATATAAAAATATAACAATATAAAAATATAAAAATATAAAAATATAAAAATATAAAAATATAAAAATATAAAAATATAAAAATATAAAAATATAAAAATATAAAAATATAAAAATATAAAAATATAAAAATATGAAAATATAAAAATATAAAAATATAAAAATATAAAAATATAAAAATATAAAAATATAAAAATATAAAAACATAAAAATATAAAAATATAAAAATATAAAAATATAAAAATATAAAAATATAAAAATATAAAAATATAAAAATATAAAAATATAAAAATATAAAAATATAAAAATATAAAAATATAAAAATATAAAAATTTTAAAAATTTAAAATATTTAAATATTTAAATATTAAAATATTAAAATATAAAAATATAAAAATATAAAAATATAAAAATATAAAAATATAAAAATATAAAAATATAAAAATATAAAAATATAAAAATATAAAAATATAAAAATATAAAAATATAAAAATATAAAAATATAAAAATATAAAAATATAAAAATATAAAAATATAAAAATATAAAAATATAAAAATATAAAAATATAAAAATATAAAAATATAAAAATATAAAAATATAAAAATATAAAAATATAAAAATATAAAAATATAAAAATATAAAAATATAAAAATATAAAAATATAAAAATATAAAAATTTTAAAAATTTAAAATATTTAAATATTTAAATATTAAAATATTAAAATATAAAAATATAAAAATATAAAAATATAAAAATATAAAAATATAAAAATATAAAAATATAAAAATATAAAAATATAAAAATATAAAAATATAAAAATATAAAAATATAAAAATATAAAAATATAAAAATATAAAAATATAAAAATATAAAAATATAAAAATATAAAAATATAAAAATATAAAAATATAAAAATATAAAAATATAAAAATATAAAAATATAAAAATATAAAAATATAAAAATATAAAAATATAAAAATATAAAAATATAAAAATATAAAAATATAAAAATATAAAAATATAAAAATATAAAAATATAAAAATATAAAAATATAAAAATATAAAAATATAAAAATATAAAAATATAAAAATTTTAAAAATTTAAAATATTTAAATATTTAAATATTAAAATATTAAAATATAAAAATATAAAAATATAAAAATATAAAAATATAAAAATATAAAAATATAAAAATATAAAAATATAAAAATATAAAAATATAAAAATATAAAAATATAAAAATATAAAAATATAAAAATATAAAAATATAAAAATATAAAAATATAAAAATATAAAAATATAAAAATATAAAAATATAAAAATATAAAAATATAAAAATATAAAAATATAAAAATATAAAAATATAAAAATATAAAAATATAAAAATATAAAAATATAAAAATATAAAAATATAAAAATATAAAAATATAAAAATATAAAAATATAAAAATATAAAAATATAAAAATATAAAAATATAAAAATATAAAAATATAAAAATATAAAAATATAAAAATATAAAAATATAAAAATATAAAAATATAAAAATATAATAATATAAAAATATAAAAATATAAAAATATAAAAATATTAAAGTATAAAAGTATAAATATATAAAAATATAAAAATATGATAATTTTATAAAAATCAAAATGACGTACTCATTATTCCATCCCCTCTTTATTTAAACCAGCCACCACCTTTAACATACAAAAATCCCTGCACCATGCTATTATGGGCACAAAAGAAGCCATAACAACTCAGAAGTGTCAAAGCAAAAGCAAAACAAATGTCAAAACTTTCGTTAGTTGTCAATAAATGCAAGTCACAAGTCAAAGCTTTGGGAATTGTCCGTCATCCCAGAGCAGTAGGCATCCATCCAACCATACTCGCTAGATACCAAATCACACAAGGACGGACAAAATTCAATTTTCGACAAGACAAAGACAAGAAAAACTCTGAAACTCAAAGGTACGACCAATTCTACACCATAATGTGGAAAATAAAACGAAACAAAATGAAAGGGAATAACTATAATTAATTTTAAATGTTTAATTCGAATTAGCGGAAAATGCATAGAGAGACACTTAAGAAGAAAGAGAGAGAGTGTACTATATTGGAGTAATTTGAAACCAATGCATTATAATTATAAGTCAGCATAACATAAAATGACGGTCCATAGTAAATTGTTTTTAATTTAGCGTTTACAAATTCCATGAAAATCATTAACTAACAATAGAATTTTGTTAAAAGAAAGTTGCGGTTATGTTGCGGTGTGACAAAAACACACCTGACACTTTCACGTATTGTCGTTGGTGCCTCTATGGAATAATTTTAAAATCACTACAAAAATAGAAATCAAATAGATACTTTAACAAAAGTATAAAGTTTGCAATTTTTGTAGCGAAAAAAATGTGGAAATACAAATCACGAAATCAAATCAAAAATTCATTACAGAAAACGTTAAATGTGTTATGATTTAATTTTTGTTATCGTTTTTGTAAAACCTGCTAAGAATTAATGATGTTTATTGTAACGGCTAAACGGAACCAACTGTGTTCAACTGTGGCTTGCAGCATTTTGCGCCTTAAGACTGGTCGACCCACACCACCAACGGCTTAACTTGCAGCATAGCTGTTAACAACAGCCGCTTGGTTTTCTGCTCACTTTTTTTTGACAGCTATGACAAAGTGTCAATATTAGCTTTGGTGACAGCAATCATATGTTATGTTGGCTCCAACAACTCTTGGGTGCACTGTTAAGTTATCACCAACATCAAGAGGGAAGGAAGCAAAAACTTTTAACCACCACCATAAAAAGCGGCAAAAAGATTTAAGCAAAAATGCAGTTTTGTTTGCAGTCAGCAGAGAGCTCCGTCAGGGGGGGCCAAGTACTTGACCGAATTCTTATAAAAATGGGATTTTATTTACAATTTTTAATAGCTTAACAAACAGTGTTAAATGTTTATCGTTTATGAGCATATCGACAAAGCGTAATGATATTTTTTTTTGTATTTCCAAAGGGAAAGGTATCTCAGCGTGACATTGAAGAAACTAGGGAGCCAATCGAGACATATAAAATTAACCGTTTTCGCTTAACATATATACTGATTCGTTTCACCACATTTATGTCTGAAAATAGTTCGTGATTTATACCATTTAATTTAAGGGAGAGTGACCAGTAAATTGAGATTAATTGAGCAGTTTAATGTCAGTTTTGTTATAAAGTTCACCATCAAGTTAATGTAGACATTATTCTCCATTTTTCGTATTGACAGCTGTACGGTTCCTCTAACTTGTTTTACTGTTTTAAAATACGATTGTTACAAAATTCGGTTGAAGATCATTCACTATTGACATTTTTTGTGTGAAATGGGTTATGCGACATCTGGCAAAGCGGATAGCTATATCGGCAAAAAAAATTTAATTTTAAATATAAAATAGTTTTTAAAATTATTTTAAATATACATAGCAATATGTCAAAAAAAGTGCTTTTCTAATTTAAGGATATATGTACCAAATTATATGTACTGATTTGGGCATACATTCGGCTATCTGAAATGCTCATTAGGGTGACCCTTAATTACATGATATGTGAATTATAGGGTGTTCTTGTTGTCATTGATTTTTCAACTGATTACGAATTTTTTCCTGTAATTTTATTAATATCCGAAAAACTGGAATTTTTTAATTTTTTACAATAAACTGGGTTAGTAGCCTTTCATTTAAGATGAATATTTCATTCGTACACTGAGAGAAAAAAAATTATTATAATAATAAGTGGTAAAGGTAGATTTACGACTTTTTCATTTAAAATGGCACAAAAACGGCTAAAGATTTTTGGCCAAAATTTTCTATTTCTCGTTTAGAACCTTAAAATCTTAAATTCTACCAAGGCGCTTCGCAGTACAATGTTTCGTTTGGAAAAAAAATTGAAAAAACTTGAAGAAAAATGGAAAAAATCCAAAATTTTTAGCTTTTTTACCTTCCTCAACTCATAACGTCCAAACTAAGCTTTGTGACGTGAAGCGCCTTGGTGGAATTTTAGATACTGAAGTTTTTTCGAAGTATGTGCAATTTTGGACAAAAATCTTTAGCCGTATTTGTGCCATTTAAAAAACAATTGACCCTCTTTCTTGCAAATTTCACAATTTCAATGAAAATTAAGAAAGTACTCGTTTATTATACATGGTATAATGAGAAAGATAAAGTCACTAGTACTCTTTGATACAACTCTACTTGGTTTACTCTTTGATACAACTCATAAAAATGCAAGGTGGAATGCTAGAGAACGAATGATAAGATTGGAAAATATAGAAAGAAATCAACAAATAAAAAAACGACGATCAGATAGTAAAATTCTGTTTCAAAATATAGATCAGATAGATGAACCTATTGAATTGTGTGACTTACTAACACAATTATCAGACATCGTCACATCGTTACAAAGTCACAGAATAAAAATTCTTAAAAAACAAATAAAAATTTTGAGAAGCAAACATTACAAATATCATGGAGAAAAAATATGGCAAACAAAAACTATTGATTTGGAGGCTGAACTAAAAGAAAAGTTAAACAATTTACACTCCTATACTGAATTTTAACCATTTAAATAACAAAAAAAAATTCTTTAAAAAAGCACTCAAAAATTTGCAGATTATATTTCTTTATAGAATTGAATAATGAAAAATAAAGAGTGCAATTTTTATTTGCCTATTTTTCAGTATAAAAAAATCGTTGATGTATTTCACTTAAATATAAACATTTTACTATTATTGACCATTCTATAACCTGCAATCATTTCTTTTAAGCCAACGAAAATGGTTAAACTGTGTTATATTTTGAAATACAACAAATTTTTTAAAAAAAAGTCCGTCTACTTTTAAACACTTTAGTCTATATTTTTCGTACTTTACTCCCGATTTTTATCACTGATACCTCTGTGGACGCGTTCTGAGCTAAGCTTGTTTTATATTTCAAAAAATGTTGAAAAATGTTGCCGCAAGATGGCGCGATTTACATTTTTATTAAAAAAGTATGAAAATGTACCGTTATTTGAGATTTTTCACAGTTGACACATTCAACAAAAATTATGATCTAAGATTTTTAGACAAAATTGCAGAACATTGTCAAATGAAATTTTCAGGTTTTAAGGGTCAAATAAGCGATTACCGTGAGTAACCTATAAATAACGGTACTTTTGCAGAAAAGCCAAGTTTGAAAAACTTGTGGAATAAAAATTGTTTCTGAGCCCCCAAAGAATCATATCCAACAATAAAAAAATTCTTTTTCGAAAAAAGGCGTTTTTGACATATTGCTAAATATACAAATTATTAACTATTTCAAAAATATAAAAAATAATTGAAATATTTAAAATTGACACAGATATTAAAAATAAAAAGATTTAAAATTATAAAAAAAATATTCCAATAAGAAAAAAAAAAATAAAAATTTTAAAATAAAAAATCATTAAAAACAATATTTAAAATATTTAAATGAAAATATTAAATATATATAAAATTATATAAAAAAAAATTACAAATAGTCTAAATATATAAAATTTTAAAATACAGGGTGAAGCGCTGTAGTTTGCTTCTTTGGGAATGAAATAAAAAATGTATGAACCTCTGAAAAATTATTTTGTATTTTAATTATATTGAACAGTAAGGGAATTTGTAAATTATATGGTTTTAAATAGTGTATCTGGCAAATGTCGACTTTCGCTATTTACACACTGCTGCATTCGTTTTCTGAAGTTTTCATAAACTCTAAAAAGGATGCCGATATGGCGCACCACTCTGAAGTTCTCTAGGTTTTGTTTCACTCCAGTACCGCATATTTTGTTTGTTTACACATCCACTGAGGTGAAAATGTGCCTCATCAGAAAAGAACACGATTGCGTAACGGGGTATAGTAGGCCTCTCCTCACGTGTCCAATGCATGATGGCAACTGAAAGGCAGACGAATACAAATCTCCCGTCAGCCACTATAAGCCACGCACACTCTCCACTCTCCACTCTCTTCGACCAACAGTGCCGCCACAGCCTGCAGTGCAAAAAGCAAATTACCGCGCCCCACTGTATAAAAAAATTAAAAATTTTATGACTAAATAAAAAAGTATTGAAATCGAAAAAAAAAACAAAATATAATTATCTTCGGCTTTGCAGAAGTTCAGATATCCATTACCATTTGAAAAAATGGTGAAAATGATATGGTGAAAATGATATATTATCATAAGTATTTGGTCAAGTATTGCAGAATTTCTGATAAATTAGTATTTGCAGAAAATTTCAAATAATACATAACACATATCAAATTGCAAAAAAAAACAGATAGAAATACTCCAGACACTTAAGATAGTGAATAGCGCATTTCTCTTTAAATTTTTGTTCAATGTGCATTTGTTTATCCCCCCCCCCCCCCCCCCCAAAGGGGGAGCTTGCAGAAGTAGTTTTTGTCCGATATTGCTCATCTTAGACCTTAACCACCTTTTAGAGGTAGTTTTTGTCCGATATTGCTCATCTTAGACTTTATCCACCTTTTAGAGGATATAAGCTTGCATACCATAGCTCTTAAAATACTGCTGCAATCACAGGGGCAGACCCCCAAAAATTTTGAGTTTATATGGGAGGTCGGACTAGTTTTTGTTCCACCTTAAACACCGCTAAGAGGATAGAAGTCCGTATTTTAGCTTGATAGCTTTTAATCTACGGCTGTAATCGCGTGTACAGATGGACGGACGATTCAGAATTCGATGCTGATCATTTATATAGGGTGTATTTTTAGCTGCCTGATACCTTAAAATGGTAATACAAGACAGATAAATTGTTGGTTATTAAATGGTAATGCAAGACAGATTAATTGTTGGAATTAATATTTTTTGTTATAATCTGGTATGCGATCATATTTACGCGATACAGTGCGTAAATCGAAGTTGGTTAGGAAGTGTAAGTATAAGTTGGATGGACTAAAGCCTCTGGATGTCAGCCTCTGTCTGATTCCAGTCTGGTCATGACTCGCTGGAAGATGGAAGATATTCTCCCGTCTAATTATCACTTTTTTGAATTGGAAGGAATTGGATGTGGAAAACAGCCACAGACGTTGGATCTCCCGATCGCTGGGGCCTGAATACAGCAGATCCCGATCGGTGTACATGGTTGGCCTATGCAGGAGTGACCTGAGACTGGCCTGTGGAATTCTAACAGCCCATTGCAATATCGGGCCGAAGTGTGGGTAGATCCATACCGCACTACTTCCGTGTGTGTGAGGACTAGGGGGAGTCTATGAAACATCTCTTTGTAGCTGCTCCGTTTGAACCCTATTGTCAGTTTTGAGACAAGTGATGTTCAAAAAAAAAAAAAAATTATTCAACTGTATGATATTAATTACACAGTGCAACATTTCTAAGGTCATCGTCTGGTGCCGCCTTCGTACCCAGCTATTTTTGATGTATATACCGAGACTAAAAAAAATCCCCAAAGGATTTGGCAACATTACATCGAAACATTTTTTTATGGATACCCCAATATTTTCACCCCAATACGATTTTTTGACCATTTTTAGGGAGTCCATATTTCATAAAATGTTCGGAATTTTTTCTTTTCGTCTTCGGCGAAGTTGTAGATCTAAACCAGAGCAAAAAAAGTCTCAAATAGACCGACCCAAAAAATTGCATCCAGTGCATGAAAATTGCAAAAATATGGAAAAAAGGATATTTTTTCATGATATTTTCACCATAAAATTATGATTATAACAAGTAATATTCCACATAACTTTGCCGAAGACGAAAAGAAAAAATTCCGAACAGTTTATGAAATATGGACTCCCTAAAAATGGTCAAAAAATCGTATTGGGGTGAAAATATTGGAGTATCCATAAAAAAATGTTTCGATGTAATGTTGCCAAATCCTTTGGGGATTTTTTTAGTCTCGGTATATACTTCAAAAATAGCTGGGTACGAAACCGGCACCAATTTATGTGTTGCACTGTGTTTTTATCTAAACGCGTATAAAATAAAAATATAAAAATAAAATAAAATTATTTGTAAAAATTTTTTTTTGCTATTTTTTTTGTTCCAATAATGCAAAATGCATATGTATTCTGCACTTTTGTCCTAAAGGCTTCCATATTATATCGTAAAAGTGACATATAGACGTCGCACAAAAAAATATTGGCAACGCTGAATTCGTGAGACGAATACCTTTCTTTTGATTACCCACATTTGGGCATTCACAAGTTTACCAAGGTTTACGTTTTTTTGGAACCCTGTGGGTTCCATAGGCCCTTTCAACGACTAATTTCTCGATTTTATTGATTTTGACACCTTTTTTAAGATATTTAGGGGAAAGTAAGATAGAAGACCTACTATAGTCTCTCTCCTAAATCCGAGTAGGCGAGTTAATACATATGTTTCATGCGATGCCTTCCATGGCTAACTGGGCAAAGATGACTTTTGGGGTTGCCACGAGTTTATCTTCTTTGGCTATTCCTCGCCTTTCTCCTTCTTTCTCCTCCCCTTTCCTTGCACCTTGTTCTAACGGACCATCACAATGGCTTAGCAGATTTCGGTGTGTAGTGTGATCTTTTACCAGACCTAACCTAGATCAATGAAAACACAATCATCAAAAGCTATGGAACACAGAAGATGTAATAATATAAAAAAAATCATTGTCTTATTAACTTTTCACTGATATTTACGCTCTTTGAGCTCCTCTAAGTTACAACATACGATCAGTAGACATTCAATCGCTAATTAATTGTTTAATACAATTTTTTAATTATTGGAATACCAATTTTAATAAAAAAAATGTTTCCAACAAAGATAAGATTCTACGGAAACTTTTATTCCATCATTTAGTAAATTTACAAATGTTAGAAGGCCAACCCCCATTACTCAAGGCAAATATGTATTATAAAAAATTGGCAAAGAGTAAAGAAAATATATGTTTTTTCGTTGTTATCTCTTTGGCGATACCAAATTAATGAATTTGACTACGAGGGATGCAAAATAAATCCAGTGATGCCTTTAAGAGAAGTAGAAAGAATTGACGTATTTGCAAAATTGCTATTGACTTTTCGAAAAATATTAAAAAAAAAAAATAAAATTATAATCATTAATTTGCTATTTAAAAATACAAAAACTTTTAACAGAACAAACAATTCTATTTAGATTCACAACAAACGGCTCCTACTTGTTTATCGACGAATGCGAACGTCACTGTTTGAGAAGCTTTTACTAGATTGCCGATTGACTCGATACTATACTGAGAAGTTGTTATCTACAACACTGAGAATAAAACCTAAGCGAAAACTGTTGATTAATAGTTCCTACTTCCACTTATATATCCCCCATGATACTAACTAAATAATACAGTACTGCTTTCTAGCAATGATCTACTTCAATACTTTACACCATCAACTAATGCCGTTAAAGTCTCTCTACTCATCACACTACCCCCGTTTAACACTCACTTCACTAATTAAACCTGCTGCTGTTCGTTCATGGCTAAATCTTTATCTTTTTAATCTTAATAAACTATTCGATTACTGACAAAAGGGGGGTGTGTCCACCGCTTAAGCATAAACAACTCATACAATTTCAGTAGGCCAAAATCTTAGCAGTGGGTCAGGCAAAAATTTTCATAAAATAAATATAATTAAATAACAGTTTCCTAACATAGATACAAAAAGAAAATCAGTAGTAAGTAACTATAAAATCTGTAGACCTGTTTTTACATTAATTAAAACCAATTTCAAAAAAGTGAAACGAGTATACACCAAAAAAAAGCCTAAATTAAAGTCAACGCACAAATTCAGTTACAAATAAACTTTTGATAACATATTAACACTAATTTGTCAGATAAGTCAGAGATAAATGAAAGGCAGCCAACTAACCGTTTGCATAGCTTTAGTGTCTACTTTTTTTCATAGCATATTAAAATAAAAGCAGAAAATTACCAAACCACGAGTAAGATATAGTTGATGCCCCGGCGGCATTTGAAAAAATCGTAAGCAAAAGCGTAACTAATATAAACATTTGTAGTCCATGATTTCATACTGTCTGTCCGTCCCGCGCTGCAATTATGTTAAATTTTCAAATAATTTATAGTAGTGTTGGATCATTAAAATTAATTTAAAATCTACAAAAATGCTAAGGCCAATATATATAATTTCGTGTTTGTTTCCAACTCCTTTACAGTTATCTCATATTCAATCTCGTGGAGGTGGTGGCGGTGGCGATGCGGCTATAGTCAACTCAGTTCAGTTCAGCTGAGCTCAGCTTAACAGCAGCTGTGACTATAAAATAAATTCAAATTAATTGATAACACTACAAATCGTAGGAAAATCGCGCGCCAAAACTTCAAAAGCTTTGTGAAAACGTTATACGGCGGCACAGACGTAATAAAATGTTGGAAAGAAATTATCAACACCAATTTATGAAAAGACGTACGTACGTACGTACGTAAGGCAACAAGAAAAAAACACAACTGAATGAGCGCCGATAGATATCAGAATGCAAGCAACGCAACCAAACGCCTGCCAGCCAAGCCAACAATTGCTGCATGAATATGTTGTAACTGCTTTTATTTCGGCTACTCAACAAAATGTTTGTTGCAACTGTTTGTTTATGAACAACAATCATAACAGCAACATGAAATAGTTTCAGCGTGGTCGCCAGAAATCAGTGCGAATGCAGCTCGCACACGTTGCACAGTGGAGAAACTGAGGGAAATGTGTAATATTAAAAATATCGAAAATATGTAAATATTTGTAATATATTTAATATTTTGGATGTTAATAATATTTTTAATAATTTTTATATCTATATATGGGTATTTCCACAGAAACAGTAAAATTTTGATTTTATTTTATTGCATTTAAACTTTATAATATTCCCTAATTTCGCAAATAAAATAATGGCTTAATTAAACATTTTTTTAAGCATTTCACAGCTATGGGATATTTTGTCACATAACGTCAGTAACATAACGTAGGTCTTTATTACCTCGTGGTTAAAAACCAGAGGAACAAATTTGCCCAACCAAAATATATTTTTAAAGCGCTTTAGGTCTATTTTATGAAATAAATTATTGCATATACTAAATCTTAAACAACACGCAGATTTTTGAAATTTCAACAACTAACATAAAACTTACTTTTGTTTCGTGCAGCATAACGTAGGCATGTGTTTTGTTAATATCTTGGATTGTAGTTTTTAAAATATGACGCATTTTTTTACATAATGTAGAGCCAGTAGAGAGCTATTCAAAATATAATATAAAATACAAAAATGTTTAACTTTTAAGTGCTTTTTGTCCAATTGAGCCGTATGATTGTAACATTCGTAAGGCTAGAATTATCCATATATAAAAATTTTGCATACTGATCACTGTCCAGACAACACGATTTTACCTAAAATCACGAAAATTGGGTTGTATATTCTGCTTATATAGTAGGTGGTCGATAAGAAGGGCCCAAAAAAGGATAATATTGGTACCATCGCACATACCAACCGGATAAATGTGGAATAGCGACATTCTATATGGAACTAGAGAGCTGCATAAAGGAATTTTTCGGAAATTTTAACCTTTAGGGGTATTAAAGCCAAAAAGGGGATAAAAATGTTGCCAACACCTAGACCAAACGATTCAAAGTAAAATTGTCAAAAGAGGGTCAATATTTATTTTATGAAGGAATTATTCGAATTTCGAACTATAGGTGCAAATTTTTGTATTTTTATACATATTGTTTGGGCCACCAACTACCGGAGTTTAACCCAAATGGTACTATCCGACTTACCGGTGGTGGTGGCTTTAAAGAAGCTGGTTTGAGGGGGGCGCGGAGCGGTGGCACGAACCTCTGTGGCCGGCGCTTGTGCCGGTGCAGTAGCTGCAGCTGTTGGGACTGGTGCCGATGTGCAGGTGCCGGCGCTTGTGCTGGAGCTGTTTATAAAGTTGCCGGAGCTTGTGCCGGAGATGCCTCGTCGACTGGAGTGGCCGGTGCTAGTGCCGGAGCTGATGGAGGATGTGCAGGTGCCGGCGCTTGTGCCGGAGATGCCTGTTGGCTGGAGTGGCCGGTGCTAGTGCCGGTCGTCTAAGCACTTACTTAATACGCACTTTAAAGCGGAGTGCAACACTCTTTTTCGTGGCCCAACACAACAAAAGAACCTTACGTGGCCCAAACAAAACACTTTAATTTTAATTTTATTTTTCTTTTATTATATTATAATAATTTCTATTTCAATAAGAAGAAGAAGCATATGGCAATTCGCCTTGAGCGACGGTATTGCCAGCTTCGAATTTGGGCCACTATAATAAGGGTATTCAAATACCTTTGACAAACCACGTTTGGGCGACTACAATAGTGGCGTAAACACATATAATTTTCTGATTTTTATTTCTTTTTATATTATTTCTATGTTGTTATATATTTATATAATTTTTTTTATATTTTTCTATTTTTCTATTTTTATATTTTTAAATTTTTATATTTTTATATTTTTATATTTTTATTTATTTTTATATATTTAATTAATTTTTTATATTTTTGTTTATATTTATTTCTTTTTAATGTTTTGGCCTGTATTTTAAAAACTTCTGATATTTTAATTAATTTATTTCGACACTGTTATTCGCCACAGTGCTTTATCGATCTCTTACAAATGATTAGACGACTGGTTACATTATTGTGATGAAAAATAGCATCGATATTTTCGACAAGTTATCTGTATAAATGTGTATATCATTGGAATGGTCTAAGACTCTTCTTTCCAAAAACATTAGGATATCAAACTTGGCTAAGAAGAATAAGTGATGAACGATCCGAAAAACCGATTTTAAGCCGTAAGTCTAGATTTTGAAGGTGTTGGGAAACTTTGGTATACAGGATCATGTTATACTCGACCAGACCTACAGCATGCACTCGATCATTCCCAAAGTTCCAAATTACTGCCACATAGTGCTATTTATAAACACCGCCGCCCAAAATGTTAAATGCAGTACGCATTGCTATTTCAATGCCCACAATTGTTTGCAATTATGCCTTAACATGCGACTTGCTGCTGCTATCTGCTCTACTGAATAAGCTTAAATCTTTGACTTAATGTAATAAAAATGTTGTACAACAACATTTTCTGTAACAACTTCAATGAATACAAAGCGTTGTAAAAAAAAACACGCAAAATCCCCCATGTGAAGACTAAGGAGGTGAGTACATGCAGCATGTGCCGCATACTTAATAATGGTCAACGCAAAGCAAAAAACACAATAACGCAAAAAAGAAGCAACAACACAAAAACGAACATTTATCGCATGTAATTGAGAAAAGTCATCAAAACTACAACGATTCATACATCTTAAAACCAAAGTGGCAGTTTACTGAGTCGCAAATTCAGCTGGTCTCTGCTGTTAACGCAATAGCGGTGTATCAAGTATGTCTCTCTCTTCCTCTCTCTCTGTCTATAATAGGACATTGCGCAAACGTGGCACGTTGCAATTGTCAACGAGTGCAGCATAATTGTTTGTTTCATTCAATTTCGTTTTCAATTTTTGTGTCGCACAAGATCTGAGTAAGTTAACATTGTTGTTTTTTAATAATACTGGCGTCCGTCGTAGTGGTTTGAAAATTGCGACAAAAAATTCACAAATCGCACAATTTTCCAATGCGTGTTGTTTTGTTGTTGTTAGTAACTAAGTAAAGCAGAAAAACCAATTTTGTGCAATTGCGCTGGATCCATGATATGCCAATGTCCGTCCGTCCATGCGGCTGTCCGTACATTTTATTAATGATTTTGAGTGCATAATAATAATTGTCATACTTTCGATATGTTAATTAGGTATGTGACTTGGCGGTGTCTCTACACAGTGATTTTTTAGTAAGTGATCATGATGATTAATGAGGTGGTGCGTAGAGATCAGGGGGGGGGGGGTTGGTAAAAGGGGGTTTGGCAAAATGTAATTGCAATTGATATATGTTTAAATATGTATAGATATTTAAGTTTTCCTCGCACTCCTTATAAGTATTATTCATAGAAGCAAAATTTTTTTTATTAGATATTGATTTTAATTTTATTTATTTTATTTTTTATTGCAGGTACATCCTTTTTCTTACATTAAAATTGTGTTATAAGAAGCGTAAGTATTACTTGATCTTGATATTATATTTTTTGAAGCTGATTTTCATTCTCTTACACCAAATTAAACAAAAAAAAATAAGTTAAAATTCTACACCACATTTAATTGATTTAATTACATTTGAAAAGTATACAATAATAAAATATTCGTTTACTTTCATCGTAAAAAGGCACTACTTACGGATTCTTTCGAAATCTTTAAATTTTGAGTGTGAGATGCCAAAATAAGTGACCCAAGTAGTTAAGTATATTTAAAATATTAAAAATGATAATAATTTTTAATAACCGTACATCTTACGCAGAGTTTGACAAAATATATATTATGAGGGTGAATACGGTCACTTGTATGGGAGCTCCAAGAAGGGTTGCGTCAAAACTTTGTCTGTTATGACTGACCAAATTTAAATGTCCTGCTATTCGAAGAAATTTTATTTTTATAAAAATAGGTCATTTTGTATGGGAGGTACCAGAAGGAGTGTTAATATCTTGACCATTTACAATACCATTACTTTTTTTGGAAATTATTAATATTGACAAATTTTCATTAAAATCAGTTAAGGTTAACTCGAGTTATGCTTGCCTACCAGCCAGGCAGACGGGCATGGCTCTGTCGATTTAAAAAAGTCATGAAACAAATTTGATCTTAAGGTGCTTGGGGTCTAACACGGCCCCTTTAAAGCATTCCACTTTTTCTCGTATCAAGAATACAAAAATAAAAACATTATGTTTTGCAAAATTTGGTCAACACAATTCAATATAGGGTGTTATAGTTTTAGAGCCCACCTTACCCTTTGTATGTGAGGTACCCGAAGGCGTGGCACTTTTGGGTCTAAACTTTGAGATTTTCTTAATATTGACTTGGAAACAAAAGTCACTAATTTTGATCTTCCTGTAACTACTCTATTTTTGTTCCATCGATATGTGGGGACAAAGCTATGTGCTCCGCCCACTGACCAAATTAAAAATTTCGTCGAAAATAAAAATGTTGTCTGCATATTCATATCTGTGTTACCGAGTACTATCTAAGTATCAAATTTTATCTGTCTAGGACTAAAATACAGTTTGGACATGCCCAATCCGCCCACTGATCGAAAATTAATTTTTTCCGAAATATTCATATTTGTGTTGGCAAGTACTACCTGGGTATCAAATTTTATCTGTCTAGGACTAAAATACAGTTTTACCACGCCCAGTCCGCCCACTGATAGAAAATTAAAATGTTATCTCTTTAGATCTAAACAATGTTTTGCCACGCCCACTCCGCTTATAGGGTCAACAATTAAAAATTGTACTATAGTACGCTAACTGTCTGCCAAATTGCATTGCAATCGGTTCAGCAGTTTATACTTGAATGAATATAATGTTAATAGGGAACATATTTTTAATGATTTTTAAATACTTTTTAACGTTTTTGTATTTTTATAGTTGTAATAAGTGGTAACTTATTAAGGGTTTTGTTTGTGAGTTGATTATTTATTTATACTCTGGACCGAAATAAGACTAAAAGTCAGTACTCGGTCTCAGAGTCGTATTAGCCTCTAAAGTCCGCGAAGGTCTGTTAGAGTCTTAATACAATTAGATTTGGAAAGGCTTTTTTAAATGAAAATACGAGAAGAGTTAAGTTTTATTAAACTTTATTCGTCGCTTTCTGCGTTAAGACTGATACATTTGTTACACAAGTTTGAGCTTAGGTGCGACCAAGTAAAATCCTTAAAGTCGTCTAGTATGGAAGTAAAATACAGAATTGAAACATTTACAATTTGAAACGAAACATTTACATTAGAGCTACAAACTATCAGGTACTCGATTTAAAATAAAAGGATTGAATAAAAGTAATTTCATATCTTTACGTTAGTTAATAATAATCTCAAAAATAGTTAATAGTCTTTTATATACATATTTATTTATACGGCCGCTACATAGTATTTTTAAAATAATAATTTTTTTTAATATATTTAATGGTTTCATATTTTTAACTATTTTTTTATATTTTTTATAGTTTTAATGATTTTAATATTTGTAATATTTTTAATGTCATTAATAGGGTAAGGACTCTTATTCAAATGGACATTTTTTCTAGACATCCTAAAATAGAAATAGTTATGTTATCTTTATGAATCATGAAATTTCCTTTTCAATGGCATTCTATCGTACTTGTATATTTTTTTCTTTCGAAAAATACGTGTTTTTGCATATTTTTGCAGATATTTTAGCATATATTATAACAAATTCATGTTTTTGTTGCATAATGTTGCCTTTTATAAAAATGGTTTTTTTTGTCCGTTTTTGCGAAAAATTCATACATTTTGAATTTTTAATAAATTTTTAAATAACTTTTTAATTGCATATTTTATGTGTTTTATTGCATATTTTTAAATTTTAATTGCATGTTATATGCGCATATTTTTGATTTTTAATTGCATAAAATTTCTTGCCCTAGTGATTAATATTTAAATATTATTAATATTTAAAATATTTTTGGAATTTTAAATATGTTCATTATTTATATTTATTTTCTGTTTGAAAAAATTGTTTTTTATAATTACCACGATACTGATAAAAAATTTAATCAAAGTAAATAATTTAATTTTTTCCATTTTTTATTTTTAAATTACTTTTCTTATTTTTAAGGAAAAATTTACTGTTTTAATTCTAAAAATTATTAAAATTCTTTTAATGATAAATTTAAATTAAACATAAAAGTAAATTTAAATGTGAAATGTTTGTGAAAGAGAATAATAAAAAAGTTTCTTAAGTTCTATATCGAAAATAATGATATTTCGTAAGTAAACAATAAGTAAATAATTTTTTAATTTAAACAAAAATTTATGTCGAAATTTTTTCAATAATTCCTATTTTATTTTATTTTAAAGCATTATTTTTTTTAAAAAAAATTTTTAATTTTCGACTAGAAAGTATAATTATCTTATTTGCTTCTTACTTTTTTTTCTAGGAATATGGCGTTTGCCTAAAAGCTTCCTTATCAAAGAATATTTGTATAATATTTTTAATTGGCAACCCTCTATTTTTTTCTTCCTACGCTCCTGTCTCGCCTTGAACACCTCGTGTGTGAGCCACTGAGCCAGATGGCTTACAACACATAATGATAGAGAGGATTACGCATAGTTAACCATAAATCTTTACATAAATTGCCATTAAGACTTCCATTTAATATATCAAAGCTTAAACGCCATATCAACTAAATGCTAATTTAATTTACATATTAACGTGTGTTTTTTTTCGTATCTTTCAAAATTTTATTAAATCAAAAAATTTATTATAAAAATTGCACTTTTATTGTTTGTATCATAAACGCAACTGCACTTATGGCATTTTATTATGGTTTTTTTTTTTTTTTTGCTTACTGCACACTAGAAAAACTAGGAAAATTCAAACAAACAAAACAACCTCAATACAGTTGTTGACGTTTTGTTAAATTATCGTGCATTGTGTGTGGGCTTAAAAAGATTTGTATACGATGACGACGACGACGACAACGACGACTCTTAAGCTTCTCTATCTAGTGTCTTTGGGACTATTCTTTACTTGCATTTCGTTACGGCGGCTTTAAAGAGTCTCTATGTCCGTCCGTCCTATTGCCGGTAGGTTGCGGTTTTGTCTGTGTGTGTCTAGCTGTGGTGTTCGTTTATTCATTCATTGCGTTAGTTTTGATTAGTTGCGACATTAAACGTTTCGCTGAAAGCTCTCAAGATCCTCAACACTTGAGCTTGAATTTGTTTCGTTGTTTGTTTATTTGTTTGTTGTTCTTTTGCTATCTGATGATGAAAGGATGGGAAAATATTTATCCAGGGAAGTGGTACAAGTAGAAGATATGTATTTGTTTTTGGCCTAAGGGAGAGTGTTAAGTTAAATTGATTTTTAGTGTTTTCTTGCTAAGAGAAAAGTTGATCTGGGTGTTTATCGGGATTTGCCGAAGTATGAATATCTGGTTAATTGTTGATTTATAACAAACTTGAATCACCTTTTTTTAGCACAGGATATAACACTCTTAAATTCCAATCATCGGGCATGTACTCCCTAAGCCAAACCTAACGTAGGAGCTGGTGCATGCTCGTTATTAGCTCCTCGCCACCGGAATTGTAGAGCTCTGCCGGTAGTCCGTCGGAACCGGCTGTTTTGTTATTTTTCAACCTCGATATTGCTCTTCTTACCTCGGTTTAGCTTTGTGGGGGGAATCTAAGACGACAATTGGCGTGATACCTTCACGTGCGCTGCCTTACGGAATCAGCAATTGGTGGAATTGCTCTCTCCAAAGCCAAATATATTAGGGCTGATATAATCATCATGTCGAATTTTATTCACAGGTTCATTATATAATAAGAACCGATGTGCAAGTTCTCACCGGATAAAATTTGATACAATTCTACATGTCAAATATAATCGAATCTATTTAGATTCAATGAGATCCAATAATATCTCTATATATAAGAACAGATAACTATAACTGTGATCTGTTTTTTGGATCTATCGGCATCTAATGGGTATATGGGTATGGGTTTGTAGAGGTACAAAAAAATAAAATTCTTTAAGATTTAAGAAATTTAAGTTCATACCCATTACGGCGTTTCACCAAAGGCGATTTTTGCAACTCTTGATACGGAATATTAATGCTTGTGAACTAAAAGAATTTCGAAAAAATTGTTGGATTTTTTGAAGATGGGTATGGGGTCGCTGAGATAGATTTTATCAAAAAAATGAGGTTATGGAGAAAAAATTGTTATATTATTTTTTTCTGGTGCTTTTTGTTCATACAACTAAACATTTCTCTTTTTAAGGATCCGAACCCACGACAAAAAAATTATTGGTCTGAAAAATTATTGTAATAAAGACCACTTTTATAGTCTTAAAAGTGAAAAATTATTTTTCCTAGATTTCAAACATCGATAACTTGAAAAGTTTTCAATATTTTTTCAAGATTAAATTAGAAAGGTATTTAAATTACCTTTCATTCTGTACATAGATTTATTTTTACTTGTTGGAAAAATATAAGAAAAAAATTAAAGTTTGTGAAAAATTTTTTAGTTATCAAATTTTATGAAAATTAAAAGAATTTCATTATGTTTCGTTCTTGGTAAAGTAAAAAAAAACATCTAAAATACATTACTTTAATAAAAATATCAAAAATTCAATTCATCAATATATTTGTATATTTGTATTATATTTGTATTCCAAAAATCAAAAGATATTAAATAAACAAAATCAACATATTTAATGACCAAATTAAAATTAAAAAGTTAATTTGTATCTAAAATTATAATACATTAACTATTAAATGTGGAACAACTGTGAAAGTACTTAAAATTGGTTTCTTAAGAGTTTTTTCAATGACATTTTTTTAAAATTAGGTATAATTTTTCGATTATTATCAACGCTAATCAATAAGTTTTGAAAATCATCCTCATTCCTTGTAATTTTTTTGTTATATATTGTAGCTGACGCCACGTCTCTTTCTGACCAATCATTCACAACACAAAGTTTTTCTAGTTTTTTCTTTGCAGAAACACAATCATCATAATTTTCCCATAAATGTGTATCTTTCGAAAAAAAGCAAGTGGGCAATTTTAATTCATCAAAAACTCTTTTACTGTTTGAGGTAACAAAATTATGCATTTCAATTTTTGAAATCTCTCTCTCGATAGCTTTATTAGATGGTTTATCATAACCTTTCGTTTGTAATGCTGCGACCATTAAAGATTTCTGCAGATATGTAGGAATTGGGGCTACTTCAAATATTTTAAAATTCAAATAGTGTGAATTTAAAAATAAAAATATTTTTTTTGGTTTTTTTTTTTATTTTTTTCAACATTTTTCACAAGTAAGATATAAACTTATATATACCAAAATAAAGGTATCTTTCTAACGCATTTTACATCTTGAAAAAATTTTGAAAACTTTTCAAGTTATCGACGTTTGAAATCTAGGAAAAATAATTTTTCACTTATAAGACTATAAAAGTGGTCCTTAATATAATAATTTTTCAAACCAATAATTTTTTGGAGTGGGATCAGATCTTTATGAAGAGAATTGTTTAGTTGAATGAAAAAAAAGCACCAGAAAAAAATAATATAAAAATTTTTTCTCCATAACCTAATTTTTTTGATAAAACCTATTTCAGCGACCCCATACCCATCTTCAAAAAATCCCAAAAGATTTTCGAAATTCTCTTAGATCACAAGTTTTAATATTCCGCTTCAAGAGTTGCAAATTTTTTTTTGTGAAACGCCCTAATACCCATACTTGCTTTCATACAAACTTTGACCTAAAGTTCAAGAAAATTAAAAATTCCTAACTCTATTATTCTCTTAAACCAAATTGTGATGTTTAAAAAAAAGATTCATTAAAATCGGTGCGGCAGTTTTGGAGTTTACCCGTTACATACATTCGTCATGTAAGCAATGTTATTAAATTAGAAATTTAAACAACTAAGTGTTTTGGGTGAGGCTTAAAATAGAAGTCTGTTCATTCTCTTACATGCAAGAAGCACTCCCATGTACCGTTCATGGATTGCAAATAAATCGTTATTATTTTCTGTGATTTTTTTTGGCATTATTGTTGTTTTTTGAAAAAATTTGGACATCAGAATGTCATTAGAAATTTGGTAACAGGTAAAATTAATATTTCAATCAAAATAAAAATCTGAAATTCGACAGAAAATAATGTTTTTCCGGATGGTTTTTCAGTTTCACTTTACATCCCCAACGGCACCTTCATAATTTCATTCAAATATATGCTAGACTACGTCGTGTAATGTTGGCTTCTAAGTCTTGAATCGTAGCTAACTTAACGATGAAGTATTTCAATTTAATATTATCGAAATCTCTTTTTTTATCATCATTGTATCTTATTGTATCTGTCATATAGAATTACATACTTACAAACATCTTTCTCCACTTTACTTCTTAGCGGCTAAAACGCATTCTCTAACTTTGATTTACTACTCGTGCGATTGACATATTCCGGTTCTACAATGTGCTCAACCAACCCATTATATGCCAAATGTGTTGCCACCCAAGAAGCAGGCGACCTCGTCGTCTCTGTTTATGTGGTGGCAACAAAAATTCAAGGTCTATATGTCTTAGATGCAATTGATAAATTTGCCGCACCGAAAAGGCTAAACTGCAACAACGGGTTTATTAAAATAAGAGCAAAAAAAAAACGCAAAATTATAAATTTAATTTAATTATTTTTACATAAATGTAACTAATGACAGATTTGCAATGCAACACACGCTGATTGAGTGGATGGATGGGTGGTCGCCACAGCAGGCTGGCTCTGAGTTCTAGATCAACTAATGAACAAACAAGTTCATAGTCATTATCTGACTGCAATGATCATGAGTGGTAAGAATGACATGTGGCTGATGGTTGAAATGCAAAAAAAAAAAAAAATAAAAAAGTACAATTAGAAAAACTTACATAAAAATGTGAAAAAAATTACAGCTGCGGAAAAATGACGATATGTAAAAAATTACAGAAAGGGAAAATACAATGAATTCTTTTACATTGTAGTTGCATCAAAATAAGGCAAAAAATGGATACCGCAGCTTTTACAAAAAAATTGCAATGTAAATATTTATATAAATTGTTTCAAAATGTAGCCGATTGAACTAATAATATATATTTTCTTAAAATTATTATTTATACTCAAATATTTTGCATTCTCAATTCAAGTTCACTTTCTTTACATAATAAACTAATAAAAAGTCTACATTTCTTTGAGTGCACCTTGACCATATGTGTGCTTAGCAATTTTATCTTTCATCTCCAGTCTTTTTTTTTTGTATTGTTTAAATGGTAATTATAAATTTGCATACAACAAAAAAAATCACGCTACAAGATAAATATACAATTAAATTTGCATTTGCTTACATAGAAAATACAACAAAAAAATAAAAAATTTTACGAAAATTACTGTGAGAATATTTTCGTTACAAAATCTTTCAAAATGCAACGTCAACTGCGTCAACTTCCTGTACTGTTTTTTGTGTTACAACCATAATTTCGATGATTTTTGAATCTCTTAGATATTGCAGCCACAAAATATTTTGATATTAACATATAATTTTGGTGAGAAACAAAATAACCGGGGAAAAATTATATGTTAATGTATTCACGTGTATATTTTCACTTGGGACATGTTATAATTCGTCGTTTCGTTATTTTCCTGTTCAAATCGAGAAGACAAAACATGTTAACATAATTTTCAAATTATGCCAAAATCACCAAAAAATCGTGTTTAGCTTTTGGCTAACTAATGAACGTTTTCTTCCAAAAAAAAACAACGTTGTGTGATATGTATTTTTGTAACTGGGGTTTGGTTTTTTTGGGGGATATGCTGTCAAGGCAACACCTCTTTAAGATAACTTTACAAAGTATGTTATGGTAGGAGAGAGGTAGGTGTGATAAGCTTTGGTAGTAGAGATAAGCAACAAAATGTAGGTAAGATATTTCGATAACTTTGATATTTGATTCAGTTTGGTTCAGTATGCCACATATGGAGTTTTTATTTCACTAAAGTAAATAATCTATACTCAAACAAACCCCCCCTGCAAACAAACCCCCCTAGTTATGATGTTCCCGACACACAGTGGTCTACGACCACTGCCGCGACGACCGTACTGGGCTATGAAAAACCAAGCTTAGACAAGCCCTGGTATGATGATGAATGTCGCGAAATGTCTAAGGAAATGGAAGCTGCATAACATACAAGGCAAAATTGCAGTCAATGAGCCGATAGACTTCTGGCGATGAACTGGAAACAAGCATGCACCAGATCATAAACTCAATTTGGCTCAGTGAGTGCATGTCCAATGATTGGAATCTGAGTGTCCTATGTCCCCTGCTTAATAAAGGCGATCCAAGTGTGTGTACCAACTATCGCGGGATAAGCCTCTTATCCATCGCATACAAGGTCATGTCTATTGTGTTATGTGAAAGCCCATTCTGGCGAACCTGATTGGACCTTATCAGTGTGGCTTTAGGCCTGGTAAATCCACGACTGACCAGATATTCACACTACGACAAATCCTGGAGAAGACCCAAGAAATGCAGATCAACACCTGTTCATCGATTACAAAGCTGCATTCGACAATCCGATACGACAGAAATTGTTGGATGCTATGGCTGAGTTTGGTATCCCCGTGAAGCTTATTCGACTTTGCGGGATGACACTGACTGGCACGAAGTCTTTAGTGAAAATAAGCAAAAATCTCTCAGAGCCATTTTCTACCAAGTGAGGCTTTAGACAGGGCGATAGTCTGTCCTGCGATCTCTTTAACATCATAATGGAGATGATCATGCGGAAGGCTGCAGTAAACAGACATGGTACCATCTTCAACAAAAGTCACACGTTGCTCGCGTATGCAAATCACATGTTGTTATAATTGGACGTGGATTGCGAGATGCGGCTTTCTTAAGCATTGAAAAGCAGTCGGCTGAAGTGGGTCTGGTGATAAACGAGGACAAAACCAAGTTATTTGTTTGAACCAACAAAGAGCCCACTCGTCTGGGACGCTGCATGAACGTTGACAACTACAGTCGAGTACGTTTATAACGAACTTTCAGTTATAACCAACACTTTTTCTGGTCCCAACGGTTTTGCTGCATTTCTTCATATAAATCTGTACTGATATAGCGAACTTTACGTATAACGAACAATATTTTTTGTCCCATTTTCCAGTTTTCATACATTTTTTGACGGTTATAACGAACTTCCTACAATATGTTTAACTACGTAAGCACCGGTAACGTAATTTCTTTCGAACAAATACCGAAATTTTAGTCCGTTGTTTTTATTCCTGAAAATTTGTTTGATTTATTGTAAAGTTGATTGATCTCATTTTTTTAATGTAATAAAATACTGTTAAAAAATAATAAAACTAATAAAAAATAATACAAAAAATTTTTAGTCTATTTTTTTATGCCTCGGATATAATGAACTTCGCATATAACGAACTTAAATGCCTAGTCCCTGGGAGTTCGCTATCACCGTACTCGACTGTATAACTTTGGAGTGGTAAATGATTTTGTCTACCTTGGCTCCGACATAAACAAAAATAATAATGTCAGCCTGGAAATATAAAGACGAGTATTGATCGCAAACCGCAATTTAATGACATAGCGCTCTCTCGAAGAACAAAGATCCAGCTCTACCAGACTCTGATCCTATCTGTCTTGCTCTACGGCGCAGAATCCTGGGTAATGACACAAATGGATCAATCTATGCTGGGAGTCTTCGAGAGATAAATACTACGCAAGGTATTGGACCCATCATCATCAATGGCAAGTTCCGTCGTCGAATGAATCATGAGCTGTACAACGACATCGACGTAGTCAAGATAGACCGAATGCGCTGGCTTGGACACATTGTACGAATGGACGTAAACGCTCCGGCTCGAAAAATCTTCGGCAATAAACTCGATTGGCGGCGCAGGAGGGGGCTACCAAAACTCCGATAGATGGACCTGGTGAAAAAGCTGTTAACTGAGCTTGGTGTGACAAACTATATACGGAGCGCAAAAGACCGAAGCGCTTGGAATACTTTTCTACGTGCGGCTACTGATGGATTAATTTCTGTTGTTCCTGCCATTAAAGAAGAAGAAGGAAAAATTTTTAATTTCTTTATATATTTAAATTTTTATATTTTTATATTTTTATATTTTTATATTTTTATATTTTTATATTTTTATATTTTTATATTTTTATATTTTTATATTTTTATATTTTTATATTTTTATATTTTTATATTTTTATAATTTTATATTTTTATATTTTTATATTTTTATATTTTTATATTTTTATATTTTTATATTTTTATATTTTTATATTTTTATATTTTTATATTTTTATATTTTTATATTTTTATATTTTTATATTTTTATATTTTTATATTTTTATATTTTTATATTTTTATATTTTTATATTTTTATATATTTATATTTTTAAATTTTTATATTTTTATATTTTTATATTTTTATATTTTTATATTTATTTGCCGCTCAATTCTTTTACGCCTTCTCAATTTTATATTTCCGCAATATGATTTGAATCTCTCACAATCACCACACTTTTATTGACACCCCTCGTATGCCGCTAATGTTTCTGGGCTAAATAATAAGGAAAAGAATTAACTAACCAAGTGTTATATGAGGGCAACCAGCTCATGGTACAGGGAACCGAAACAAAAAATCAAAGAAAACTAAACGGAAAGAAATCAAATCAATGGTGATGTTGCATTTACTTATTATTGTAACGGTATCTTTAGTAGCACAACTCGTGGCTTGCAACATGACTTTTCTGATGTTCATGGACAGTTTGAGCAGCTTTAAGCTTATGGGCGCATGCTCCGATTAGGTTGCCTCCTGACTTGCCAACATCACGGTATTAAGCCAGGCAACATGAATGGCTAAGACATTTAAACCGTCAAGCTATTTTTTTGTGTGTGTTTTTTTCAATTCAGTCAAGTAACAAAACAGACAGTCAGCCAACCATCGAGCAAGTCAGTTTGGTACAATCGACGTAGTCATTTAACCAATAAACGTTATGGGTGTAACAATTTCATTTGTTGTCGTCTTATCGTTATGTTTTTTTTTCTTTTTGTGTTTCATGTAATTATATTTAACAAACATCAAGACCTGGAGTTTCGGTAGTGACCAATTTTACTCCTTACTGCCTTGCCGTCTTGCTACAATGCCTTTCGTTGGCCAATGTATTAAAATGAACACATTATAATTTCAGCAGGAGCGCAATTGGGCGAAAATGAAAATTATTGAAATCAAAAACGTAATTTTTCAATAAAATTGTAATTTTATGTTTTTGAGATAATAGTTTACATATGTACATAAATTTGTATATAAAAATTGCAATTTATTTGATTGCTTTTAATTGACAATGCAGCAGAGAGTGCCGTGGAGGTTTGTACAACTGTATCAGAATTCATTAAAAATAATGTAGAAAAAAAGCAATTTAAATGTTTCACAATGTTATCGTTTGCGAAAGGTGGAAAATAAAGATATACAAAGTGGTACAAAAATTTGTAATATGTAAGTACAGCGATAGTGGTAAAATTATAAAATTGCACAGAACCGTATGCAGTAAAAAAACATAAGGTTGAAATACATTTTTTATTATTAAGTGTTTTGTAAAAACATTTCGGAAATAGATATTATATAGAGTCGCTCTATGATGAAATAAAAAATGTCGTAGACTGCTCTGATCAAAATAGATTAGGATGGACGCATCATTTTTTTTCGGCACTATCTTTAGTATGTTGTCACATCACAGTATACTGTTTCTAAATTTGATTATATCGGAAATGTTTGTAACGAGTAAACTCTTAAACTTCTGAATTAAGTTATATGTTTTTTTTATAACACACATTTGTTACTTAACAGAATGGGCTACTTTACTACTTTTTTCTTGTTAACAGAATTTTCAAGGTCGTAGTTTTTTAAAGAAGAATACAAACTCTTACACATATTCACCCATATTTTATTGTAGGCTTTGAATTGATGATTTGCGGAAATTTAAAAATGATCGACCGGAATATTTGAGTAAGATCGTACAACTATTTAAGAGGCAAAACTCAGATTCTTAGTAAATCCTGTTTTATACTAATGTTCGATTAAGGAATTGTATTTTTTCTCGCAAATATGTAATAGACAAATATTGACGTGTGTTGGCGGCGATTCGGCCTCTTTTGCCAACTTGGTTCCAAATAGCCTTGTTATATCTTTTTTTGCACTGTACAATTTTTAGAACGATTCAACTATTATTATGGCTGTTCTAACGATTTCTTTTAAATGGGGCGCAGCCTACTCTCACCCTGGCAGTAATACATAACTTTTTTTTCTTATTTTGTAGTTTTCTCGAAAAGTTGAAATATTTTGAAGATTATGTTCAAATTAAAAAAATTAGATTTTGGACAGTACTATAATGTTCTTTTAATGAAACTTTACTTAAAATGTTGTATTTTAAATTATGACTTATACAAAGTGCGTTCCGGACACACACAATTTTCCACAGCAACTTGAAGTGTCTATGAAAATTTGTGAAATTTAGCGAAATTTCGTATGTGATCAGTATATTCTTTTTTGTAAAATAAAGAAGACATGTTGGTGTTATATAAACAACTTACTTCACATTTAAAATACTTTTACCTTTTATGCTACTTCAATCTAAATGTGCGTTGCGGACACACATTTCGGACCCACGCATTTTTCTATGGATAACACAGAGCGACAAAAAAATCAATACCTGGAAAATTATACTATTTTGCTGGTAGGTGCTGTTTTTCAAATTTTTACGCACTTATAAGCCAGTAGTGCGGATAAATATGAACCGTTTTAAGTTTCTCAGCGGATTTGGAAAGAAGAGACTTTCCAACGATATATATAGTTTGTTTGGTTAAAGTTCAACAAATTCATGATATGATTACAAAAAATTTAGCAATTTTTTACTATGACATCGTCCGTCCTTCCGCTGGAAATACCCATATATATGTAGATTTGACCTTTGACCTCTTTGGGAACAGCTAAAATTTGTCCGATTTTGCTGAAATTTTGTCTATAGTCGTTTTATAACAACTGACATAATATTTCGCTTGGGCTTTACCGAAAATCCAAAGTTGAATTTTCGCTGCCACCCTAGTGGGCGTAAAAAGTTGTACCAAACAAGTACTTCTGCTGTCTTAACAAGTACTTCTATTGTATCAAAATATTGTTTTGTTATTTTAAAAATAGAATCTTTTATTGCAGTGCTAGGCATAACCGAACGCTTTTAAAACTGTTTTCGAAGATAGTGAAAGGTATATAAAACTAATACTTTCTTCCTATGATAAGACAATTTTAAAATAACAGATTATTCAACCAAATTCGTAGTAAAACTAAATCTGTAATTCCGTTTTTTACTACTAAAGGGTGGTCCAACCAAAACGCACGATGTAAATTACGTGAGAGAGATAATCAGTAGGCTTCAGCTCTTGAGGCAATTGAACCTTGTAAGCGTGTAAATTCAAATCTTAAAAATTCCCATGAGTAATGTTCGTGAGATGTTCAATTATTGGGCACAAAGACGAGTCGAGGTCGATGTCTCTTCTGCCACACTATCGCAAACAACATCAATCTTTTCCGCAGAAGGAACTGGGTGAGCATGCGCAAGTGTTTTCACATTTCCTACATAACCTTTTTGCTGAAATTTGCGCACAATTCCCCCGATTGTAAACACATTTGGTCGATTATGCTGACCAAAATAATTCACCAAGTGACGTTAAGGTGTGATACACAATTAACATCGTGTATTATGGTTGGACCGCCCTTAGTTTCTATGTAGGCCGGTTGAACTTATAAGGGGGAAACTCACTTCTTTAAAGTTTGAAAGTTCTCAAAGACATATTGCGTGCCATGTCCATCGCTTTGACATTATATAATATGGGAGATACGTCATCTACAAATCTGTTCTCTCCCATTTTGTATCATCTTGTGCACGTAATTATTTATCACTGTTATCACTGTTATAGTGCTACAGATATAAGATATACATGTATAAGCATTTACTCTGTAGGGATGTACCACGCATACTCTTTCTCTGACGGCCATTTTTGATCCGACTTCCCAAATCTATAAGTAACGGCTTTATACAATGTTTGTACATCTACAACATCATAATTCTCCAGTAATACGATGTTCAAAGTTTTTCATATCATATGCAACTATTTTTGGTTTTCTATAATAAAATATAAATATTGAAATTTTTTTATAAAATCTTAACCTTTTCAAACGCACTTTTCATCACAGTCAGCAATATGTAAAAAAAAACTTTGCAAATCCGGAATTAACATAACTACGTAACTGTGCTAACACACCAGACAATAATCGTCAGAAATAAACATAATTAATAGTGATAAATTGTTTACTCATTCATATTTATTACATTTATTTGTCGTTTGCAGCCGTCGTAGACTGGCGGTACGCACGCATTGCATTTTTTCAGCCGTTCGTAATCACACGTCGTCCGTCCACCTTTCAAGCAAACAGAGAACACAAAACGCACCATGAATTCATTCAACAAAATCAACACATTTGTTATATTTTCATTCATTAATAATCCAATAATGTTTTTAAATGTTTTATGCGAACAAAACATGCTACCAAAGTCAACGAAACCAAAAATAAAAGAGAAACGCTTAACGCAAAATGCTAACATATGGCATAGTTTGGTTACATTTCAATGGGGAACACAAAACACACCCCCAATGAAGGCACATTCGAATTCATAAACTTACAATAATCCCCTAGTAAAATCACACGGAAATCTGACAGCAATTGTGAGATTTAACAGGCTATTGAATTGCTAGAGAGATTCGACACAATTGAAGCGGCTAGCGACTTTGCGCAAAGTCGTTAAAATATCTGGTTGCAAATTTCATGCACACACAAGTCGCCAATGCTTAACGCCTCAACTGTGTTCAAACTCTGAATAATAAAATATAAAATGCTATCATATGTGTGTAGATGTCCGTCCCGTTAGTGGCACACTAAACTTCATTGACTTACTGACTGACTGACTGCGCCTGAGTGATAGACCCAGAGACTGGCTGGCTGGCTGGCTGGGGTAAACGACAACGCTTTAAAGCATAATTTTTCCAATTGATCATTAATAGTTATTTGGAATCAATGTACTCAATGAATTGAATATGTATAGTCAGTCCGGCAGCCAGCCAGCCTGTTTGTCTGTCTGCTGCCTATAAAGGAGGCCGTACTAGTAGTAAGCAACTGGCATTTCGTTGATGGTTTGTTTTTTTTGCATTCCGCCAGAGATTTCCCAACTGCAAACAAGCAAACGATGTTGTATATTTTTTCTTTCGGTTGCCATCAACGAAGCCAAAATTACTTCTCACATGTCTTGTTTAAATAGGTGTCCTAGCAAATTGTGAGTTGTAAATTATTGGCGAACAAATATTTGAATGAATTATGACTGTGAGTGGAAAAAAACAAATTTGGGATTTACGAGTATGTTGATAAAAATTTATTTGCGGCAAACGGAGAATAGGTGGGTATTACAAATAGTGCTAGAAAGAGATTTAAAAAAAAAAAGTGCGATGGGCCAAAAAGTTGTTTGACGAAAGTTTTAAACTTAATATTGTTATGCAGAGTTTGTAGAGTTTGTGCAAATTAGGGTAACAATTTATTAGATTTTAAAGTTTTAAAATTTTAAATTTTTTTTGTATTTTAAAAATTTAAAAAAATGTTTGTCCTTGTTTTTACAAACTTCAAACCGTGAGCGACACGTACATTTTCAACCGACCGAGGTAATATTTTGTTAATTTTTTTAGCTGAAACCTTTACAAAGCTTGCCAATTTTTTTGGAAAATCGAAAAACCCTATGGTTCACAAACTTCAAAACGCGAGCGGGCACGTCAATCTTCAACCGATCGAGCTCATATTTTTTTCAATTTTTTTTAACCTAACCTCACACAAAACTAACCGGTTTATTAGAAACAGTTGAGTTTTCAGTTGTCCAATACTTTGGGGGTCCATGTTAGTAGATGCTACAAATGGGGGTCAGAGATACATTACGTGTGGTACAGACCGTATATAGTATATATCGTCGTTATCCTGTATGAGTTATTGATGATTAAAAGTTAGTGGCCGTTTGTGTTAATACAATAACGACAAAACCACTTTAAGTAGATATTTTTTACATATACTATTACTTTAGGGACACTTTTGCATTCATAAGTCCATTTCACAAAAAAAAGTGGGCTTGAGACCTTTTTGCAGGATACCGACGATATGTATAGCACAACGTATTTTTGTAGTACTAACTATAACAGTGTGGGTACGACTTTGTACCATTACCCAATAATGTGGGCGAGGTACTATAAGCACAATATTTAGTAAATCGAATTACGCATGTAACCAGTCACATATAAAGCTGGACATCGCAAAGCTGCAAACCCTAGAGATAGGCAAAGCTTTCTCAAACTAGCACTCCCGATACACATAGCGTATTCCATGGCAACCACCGAAACAACCGAATAAGAACTGAATATGAAAAACGACTCTCAGATTTACCTTGGTACGACAAAGAATGTCGCATAGCGTCTGAGATAGATGATGCTGCTTAACGGTCATAACAGCAAATCGAAACCCGGGCGGGATGGCACAAGAAGACAGGTAAACAGACGATGCAGCTATTTAAGCGAATAAAACCTCAGATAAAGGAAAGGGAGAACGAGGGCATAGAGAGGTACAGGGATAGAGGTGAAGCTCGAAAATTTTATCAGAAAGTAAAAGCAAACAGCTACCGACAAGAAGTCTTCAGTGAAAATTGGCAAGGACCTTACTGAACCATTTATACCAGGTTTAAAAGAAGGCGTTGGGTTGATTGTGAGTAAAGCACGAATGACACAATATTCAACAAAAGCCTTATGCTTCTTTCGTACGCTGATGATATAGAATTAATTCATTCATTCATTCATCAGCTAAAATGGGTCAAACGGTGAATGAGGACAAGACAATGTTATTAGTTTCAACTAACAGAGAATCTACACGTTTGGCACGTTGCTAGAACGTTGACAACTACGACTTCGAAGTGGTAGATGATTTCATCTACCTTGACGCCGCCATCAATAAAACAAATAACATCAACCTTCAAATCCTGAAAAGAAACGTTTACCTGTTTGCAAATTGATGCTACAAAGCGATTTAATGACAGAATCCTCTCATGACAAACAAAAATTCAACTACACCAGATATTGATTGTACCAGTCTTGATGTATGACTCAGAGTCCTAGGCAACGATACAAGCGGGTGAATCGGTTCTTGTAGAATTCAAGAGGATAATCCTCCGTAAAATATGAGGACCTATCATCTTGAACGGATGATAGGTTGATACGACGTCGTATGAATCATGAGCAGTGTGAGTTATATACCGCCATTGACGTAGTCAAACGCATTAAGGTACATCCGTTATGTAGGCTAGGTCATGTTGTACGCATGAATGAAAATGCTCCAGCTCAAAAAGTCTTCGACAATAAACTCGATGGATGGCGCAGGAAAGGGCGACCAAAACTCCGATGAATAGATCAGAACATAGTGACGAATTGGAGAAGAAGCGCAGAATATCGAAGCGCATATAATACTTCCCTACGTAATGCATATAATCAAAGTATCTGATTGTTTTGCACATTCCTTAGTAACCTAGGTAAGTAAGTACTACGCTCCTATGAAAAAAAATTTCGAGGAATCTGAATGAAGGCCTCCGTTCTGAATGTCTTGATTCGAGCTAGAATTGGGCGTAGACGCAACGTGCCACGCCCCTAGTATGACAGTGAGAAACTTTTCATAAGTAATATTCTCCCTAATGACATTAAGAATTGGTGTTTGTGGCACCTAACATACAAAATAAATATTTTGGTAATAGATATCTAGAAAATGGAGACAACGATGGTCGCGAAGATTTGTTTTTAGCTTTGCTCAAATGTCTGACCCGAAATGGGCGGTGGAAGTGGTATTTTTTAGTTAGGAACAAATATATGTTTTTTTGATATCTGATGCTCTGTATGAGTCCTATGTCATTATTGCTGAGTTAATATTAAAAACAAAGTTTGAAGTTGGGGCAATAACACAGTGCAACACATAAATTGGTGCCACCTTGGTACCTAGCTATTTTTGAAGTATATACCGAAACTAAAAAAATCTACAAAGGACTTGGCCCCATTACATCGAAACATTTTTTTATGGATACTCTAATATTTTCCAACCCAACACAATTTTTTGAAAAAGGATAATTTTTACGGAGTCCATATTCCATAAACCGTTCTGAATTTTTTCTTGTTGCCTTCGGCAAAGTTGTAGATCTAAACCAGAGCAAAAAAACCCTCAAATAGACCGACCCAAAAAAAAAAATGCATCCAGTGCATGAAAATTGCAAAAATATGGGAAAAAAGCTATTTTTTCATGATGTTTTCACCATAAAATTACACAGACCAACAATTTTTTGTAAACAAGATTTCAAAACACTTTTTCTATAGATTTTGACCTGCTTAACACGAAAATGATTTTTAAACAAAATTTTTAGGTGCCGTTTTTTTATAAAAATTTTTGAAATTTTTTTTTTTAAATTTTTGGAGGTGCGCTTCATATTTTGGTAATATTTTGGGTATCTCTTACCCGATCTTCATATATACATATCATATATTCATATGATATGTAAAAAATGCAAAATTAGGGATTGCATTGCGTATTCTATTATTCTTACGTCAATAAATAAATTTTTCACCCCAAATTTTACAGAAAAATTGCAGTTTTTCAAGTTATTTAAATCGCTAGCATCGTAACTACATTACTTACTGAAAAACTTTTAAGGAAGAACTTGTTTAGAATTTTGTTGTCTTTAACTTAAGCGGTTATATATGAAGATATAACCAAAATATGAAACGCACCTCCAAAAATTTCAAAAATTTTTAAAAAAAAAATCGTCACCTAAAAAAATTTTTTAAAAATCATTTTCGTGTTAAGGAGGTCAAAATCTAATGAAAAAGTGTTTTGAAATCTTGTTTACAAAAAATTGTTAGTCTTCTGAGTAGTCGATTTGTCAATAAGCTTACTTTCGCATTTGTCCTTAAACTACAGATCTCGTTTGTTTTAGTCTTAATTTAGAAGAGGTAAAATAAAATTTATTTTAGAGATATTTTTTTAAATAAAATTGTGAGACTTTTTTCAAGAGAACATGATATTTTTTATTCGCTAGTAGAATTATTACCTACTCTGAGTATTTTTAATCAAAAAAATTCTATGTTTGATCTAATTTCTGAACACATATTTCTGCATTTACTGAAAGGATGACTGTAAAAAATCCCTTTTTTGTGACATGTACAAACTCTTCACCACAAATTTAACTAAAATGGCAACACTAAGTTTTAACCTGATTTCCTAGTATCGCTGCCTAACAGTTGCTGGTTGGTTTTTCTTCTTCTTCTTGTTTATGTGCCTTAAAGATATGTTGCATGTACGAGACGACCAACTGTTGCCGGTGTTGTCATACAGTTGCAGGAGTCAATTGAAAATGCATTTTTCATGTTCACTGATATCATTGTTAAAATGTTAGATGGATGAATGAATAAATGATTGAATACGTCGCATGTACGTACGTGGTCTTAGTATGCAGAAAATAATTAAGAAAATTTTCGTATTTTTGTTTGCCGAAATATGTCAAACTGTCAGTGGAGTATTATGAAAAATTATGAAAATGATAAATGTTTGGGTTTTTGCTAAAGATAACACAAAAACCTAAAATTGAGTAACAAAAAAAAAACACAACAAACATAAAAAATGTGGGTGTCTACTGGAAAAATAAACCGCCTCTACCAAACAATAAAACCAGGCAATGAAAAAATTTTTAAGAAAACAAAAACCCAGAAACATTTCAAATTAACCATAAATTTACAATTTAAGCCGCAAGTACAATGACCACTTGAAATATTTTGGCATGAGGTTGAGGTATTGTGGTCATACTACTTCTCAATAACCAAAAAGGGAGGGAGAGCGGGGGAAAAAACTTAATACTATATTCAACTGAAATATTGTTGACTCAACAAGTGGCAGTGGTTCAAGTATGGTTGGGCAATAGCTTCATCATTTATACCTTTTCTTTTAAAGTCTGTGTCGACGTTTTTCATGTCTTGTCTGCTGGCTGAGTGTTGTTTTTGTTATTGTTTGTTGACCAATATGTCCGTCGGCGAGACATTTGGAATCGCCGGCCCCTTGCGAGTGACTGCTGCATATTAGATGATGAAGCTTTTTGAACCATTTCTGACCGTTTCTTTTTGTTACATACTCAAAATTCAGGGTCAAACGGAACGGAACCAACTACTCGAAAATGTTAAACAAATTGCTGCACAAATAGATTGTGAAAACTGAACTCAGTTTGGCGTGAGTTTGATGCAACATCGTCGTGACTTCTTGTCACAGCCGACTGCGAAGTTATTTTTATGAGTATAAACGACTTAAATGTTTCCTTTTTTAAGCTGTCACTAATATATATTGACACGACATTAAGGGTAACGTTTAATGTTGCGTTTGCATGATTTATTTGATTTTAATTTCAAATAAATCACAAATTTCGCGGCGGCGCTTATAGTAAATTGTCTATTACGTTTATTATATAATTTGTTTTGTTAATTTGATATTTATCTTGAGATGTCATAAATATAGTAATATAACAATTTGCAATAGGTTTGAAATATCTTAATTAGGTGTCGGTAATAAATGTTGTATTTATGGTTTACTGTTACATGGTAGTTACGTTGGTTAAACAACAACTCGCATTTTGAACAAAGTAACAAATTTTGTTAAGATAAGTTATTGGACTTTAACGGAATTGTGAAAATTTTAAATAAAAGTTATACAATTCGTTGTAAGAATGTCGCAGCACTCTTACGTTTAGTTTACATAACTACACCGGAAATTTGAAAATGTAGTACATTTAAGAAATTCGGAATATTAATTTTCTAAAAAAAGAGTAATTTTGTGTGAGAAATACTAGAAAGGGTCGGCCTATATAATTCAATTCATTTCTGTTTCAGATTTCCATAAACGTTTTTTCTTACAAAAAAGATATGCATGTTAAATAAGGTGATTTGTATGGGAGCTGAATCGGGTCGTTTGTATGGGAGGTACCCGTTGAGGTATTGCAGTTATTTCCGTTTTCTAGAAAACCGAATAATGTACTTATTTACTTACTCAGCTGGCACTTCTTTGCTATCATATGTTGGGATTATATGCCGCACGTAGAAAAGTATTATTTGTGCTTCGAGTTCTGCAAGGTTCTCAGTAACCTGCTCGATCTTACGGAGTTTTGGTCGCCCTCTTCTGTACCATCCATCGAGTTCATTGTTGAAGACTTTTCGGGCTGGAGCTTTTTTATCCATGCGTACAACATGACCTATACAACGCAACCGCTGCACCTTAATGCGTCTGACCACATCAATGTCGGTTATCAGCTCGTACATCTCATAACTCATACGTTGTCGATGCTCTCCGTTCACTATGATGGGCCCATATATTTTACGCAGTATTTTCCTATCGAATACTGCCAGAACCGATTCATCCGCTAGTGCATCATCATCATCCGCATCATAACCCAGAACTGTTTTGATGTATGGCTCTGAAATACACCAAGACAGTTAGAATCAGTATCTGTTGTAAATGGATTTTCGATCGACATTTAATCGTTTGCTTCGTCCGCAGTATCATCCATTGGCAAGCTGGATTCTCCTACAGATTTCGAGGCTGAGTTTTATTGGCGGCGGAGCCTAGATATATAAAAGTAGAGTGGAGTAGATTTTTTGTTTGTTTAAACTAAAAACTTTGTTTTGTTCTCGTTTACCATTAAACTCATATTTGCTGATTCCTTCTGTATACATGAGAAGGCTGCAGTCACATTCCGCAGTTTTCGACCGATGATGTCTTGCTTTAGGCTTCGTCTGGTATATAATGGCTTAGTAAGGCCCTTACTAATTTTCACTGAAGACTTCGTGTCACTCAGCGTCATTTCACAAAAACGTATCAGCTTCGCTGTAATATCAAACTCAGCCATGGCCTCGAGTAATTTCTGACGTATCGGGCTGTCGAATACAGCTTAGTAGTCGACGAGAGGATGGTATGGGTCGATTTGTTTCTCTTGGGTCTATTTTAAAATTCGACAAAATGAGATAATCTTATCAGTTGTTGATTTACCAGGTCTATAACCACATTGATAAGGCCCGATCAGGTTGGATAACACTGGCTTTAGTCTTGGCTTTAGTCACGGCATCCACTCATTAAGCCAAATCGTGCGTAGGAGCTGGTGCTTACTCGTTATCACCTCCTCGCCACCGGACTTAAGAGCTCTTAAGGAAGTCCGTCGGCACCAGGTGTTTTACAGTCGAGTACGTTTATAACGAACACCGTTTATAACGAACTTTCACTTATAACGAACACTTTTTCTGGTCCCAACGGTTTTGCTTAATTTTTTCATATAAATCTTTACTGTTGTAACGAACAACGAACAAAATTTGTTGTCCCATTTTCCAGTTTTCATACATTTTTTGACGGTTATAACGAACTCCCTACAATATTCTTAATTATTTCAACAGTAACGTAATTTCTTTCAAACAAATACTGAAATGTTATGCTGTTGTGTTTATTCCTGAATATTTGTTAGATTAATTTTAAAGTTAACTGATCTCATTTTTTTAATGTAATAATAAAATACTGTTCAAAAACAATAAAACTAACAAAAAAAACAAAAATAATTTTTAGTTTATTTTTTTATACCTCGGATATAACGAACTTATATGCCTAGTCCCTGGGAGTTCGCTATAACCGTACTCGACTGTATTATTTTTCAACCGCGATATTCTCTTCTGATCCTACTTCGGTTTGGCTTGGTTGTGAGTAATCTAAGGCGTCGTCGACAATTGGCGTGATACCTTAATGTGCGCTGCCTTCTGGAACCAGCAGTTGCTGATAGTGTTCTCTCCATATATGCAGCACACTCTGCGTTTCTGTAACCAGATTTACATCCTGTGCCCTTGTGTAGTTTCCGGGTAACAATTGGCTGCATCCTTCTCTTCAGACGCTATGCGACATTCGTCATGATACCAGGACCAAGTACGGTTGATGCGGAGGTTGCCAATGCGCAATAAGCTAGTAGTTGGGAAAGCTTTTGGGAGTAGCCAGTGGCTATCTCTGGGTTGTGCAGCTTCGCGATGTCCAGCTTTCTTTGTGACTGGTATCGTGTGTTTTTTTAGCACTGCTCAATCTTGTGCGCATCCAAGCATTCATCTAACTGTCAGCATAGTTGAGCATCTCATACTCTTCTGGCATAGCATGGATAAGAAAAAGATTGCAGTAGAAAAACAAATCTCCCGGCTGAGAATGCGTATCTGAAACGCAGTAAATCTTAAAGATTGCGCAGCATTTCAGGTGTTTTATAAATGGATTTTAGTTTTATTATCTTTTGTTGTGGTTCATCATCACTTCCTAATTTACAATGGCGTTGCGTTATGTTCCCTATCGTACCGTACCGCAGTTGAAGAAATAACTTGCGTGCTGCCGTACGTATAAACTGCATCCTTCTTCTCTGAACTACTGAATATTGGTGTTTTGATGAGGGGATAACCAAATTGCTTTGTGGACATTTCATGGTAAAATGTCGTTCCACTAACTACCATCGTAGTTCTCGCTGCAGAATTTACCGATCGATAGACCATGAACATCTTCCCTTCCGTTAAGGTGGTAACCAGGGCAGCGGTCGTATATTTCCTCTTGGCGCTCGTAGAATGCATATTTAATATCATCGTCTTTATCTTCCTTTGTAGCATGAGCACAAATCAGCGTGATGCGGATTAGAGCTATTTGATCACTTATATGATTGAACCGCGACACAAGATGTCTGAGTCTCTGGCCAATTACGAATTCAAATCCAAATTCTTGCATTTCCGCATGGCAGCTGTGTGTCGCAATTTTAACGTCTCGAACATTCCTGTTCTGTCCATCCCATCTCCTGGATGGCATTGATGAATTTTTGAGAACATCCGCTAGTCGGATAGTGACACCTTCTCTATAAAGAGTTCGGACGCTCCAGGTGCATGTCCTTAAACTATAGCCCTTATTACTTTTGCGGGGGTCGTCAACATTTCTGAGGTTTCGTTTGTTAATGTTTCATTTTCGTGTTTTCGTAGCCAGTAAAGGACTTGAAGGCCATCAGGGTTTGTTGCTCACTTTGTGCCGCTATTCATGGTAAAAATATCTCGAAACAACGTTGCCCATTTTACATCCCCAACATCACCTTATAATAAAATATATATTCACCCCTATTCCCGTAGTCGTCGTCGACATCGTCGTCGTTTTTATATCAACATCACTTCGATTCAACATCGTCGTCGCATCAATGCTATTTCGGTATTCTGTAACTACCATGAGACGACGTCGACTGGTAATCGATAACATGAACATTTGTACATCAGCTGATCTATTTTGAATTTTATTTTGTTTCATGAAAAAATATTTTTGTGCTCAAATCAAATTCAAGCGATGAGGAAAGCATGAAAAATCTTATACTGGAAAGGAAAATACTTCGACTATGATCCGATATCTTAAACTTGCCAAATAACAAGTATGAACATCGGTGTTATAATTTGAGGTTACCTGTTGGCCGGCCCTCCAACTTTATTTAGATTCGAGAACTACTTAAGCCTTGATAAGGCAGCATTTAATTACGTAATAGTTCCTATAGAAATAGTTCCTATAATGAAAAATTAACTAAGGACATATGTTTCAGCCATAATTAAGTTATCAGCAACATTGAGGATCTTTGGACAGGGTCCTTACTACCTAAGTGTAAGTGCAGCCAGTAGTTGCAAGTACTTGTCGAAACCCTAAATGCATTAGAGAGGTCATTTGTCCACCTTGGAAATAACTGAAGGTGACAAATCGGAAGAAAAAACTAAATTTTTTAAACAAAACAGGATTTTCTGAAGTTATTGGATATGTCGATGGAACCCATATCAAAATTTTTTCTACAAATAAAGAAGACCAGAATCGTAACTACAACCGCAAAGGATTCTTCCAAATTTGTGTCAATAGTAACCGATAGTTATAGAAAACGACTACGAGAATACCGATTTTACAGCGTCGTCTCAAGACGACGTCGTTTTGCGTCGGCGACGACTACGGGAATAAGGCCGATTGTCAATATCTGAAGGTTTTTTTTTAAATTTGATAAATGTTTGTCTCTTTTTCCAAACTAATAAATATATTTCTAAATTTCGTAGCTATTTGACATCTCACTTAACATTTGACATTATGATAATTGATATATTATTTTTGGAATACTACACTATTACCTAACGATAGCACTGATAATAAACTCAAACAACTAATTATGTTAAGAATAAATTAAGTTAGCAGCGCAGTGAGGAAATTACAAAAGAGCACCATAATTGTCATGAAATTCAATGGAATTACAAATAGACTTAGGAACCTCCACAACTCTCGTTGCTACACCCCAATCCACTGATACACAAAATTCCAAATGAATGAAATAAATCTAATTTGAGAAAAAAAACCTAGACTACATTTGTAACCTCAAATATCAGAAAATGACCATCATTTGCATTTAAGGTAATTATGACAACCATGACAATTGCATAAATTGACAATCAAGTCTAACATCCAGCGTCGATGCGATATTTTTTCTGTAACTGCTAGACTTGGACCAGAGCTTAGCTTACTGTGCAAATGTTAATGTCAACATATGAAAGACAATAATTGAAAGATTTCACACATAACCAATTAACAATGAGCATTTAACATGTATTTACTTGGTAGTATTTACTTAACAAGATACCCCCACCATAGGCTGCACTCATTTAGTAAGCAGCATGACCGACCGACCAGCGACCACAATTACTCTTGTCAACTTAAACTAAGACAACAGTTGTAAGTCCATCATCGGCCGGCCAGCAACTTAAGTTAATGTAAATTCTAGGAATTTTGTTAAGATTTGTATGGATTTTTGTTCCAATGGTTAACACGTTTTAAAGAGAATATTGACCAATGCTGTATGTATGTTAGTTTGTTGTTTAGCTATATTTAGCGGTAATTGAAAACATTTAGAGAGGTAAAGCTTGTGTTATCACAAAAATCCTGAAAATTGTTACAAAAAATCTTTACAAACAATTGTGAAATTTTTGCGTAAGATATTTGCCGCCACCGTCGCCGTCAGTTTAAAACTGCCACAATAGTCGTTGTCGACGCCGTCTCTCGGCGGCCTTTTGTAATGCTCATGCGCGCCAGCAGACAGTAGAAATTGGTTCATCTTTCACAGATCTTTGAGAAGAGCTTACTCAGGTGGTTTTGTGTGATGCTCCATTTTATTGCTCACATTTATTGTGATATCAGATTTTACCAGGTAATGAAAAAGGGGGAAGAAGAAAAAGAAGATGTGAACAATAACAAAAAGGAATGGTATTACAAATCAACGGTACAATTTTTAGAGATTGGAAAAAAAAATTGTTTAATTGTTTAACTTATTATGAAGCATGCATAGCGCCATTTTATTATATGTATATATCAATTTATTTACGATATCATAAATTGTTTGAAATTAGTTGTCAAATATTTTAAATTCTAATAACACAGTACAACATTTTTCAACCTATTGATTTGGGAAACAATTCCGAGAACTGCGCATGAAAGTAGCCCCAAATAGAAGAATTTCTGCATCATTCGTTTTGTCAAGTTACATGCCGTAATAATTTAATATCGATTTGAAGTTAGTAAGTATCATATGGGGGAATTTGTCAGAATTGGGCCCCAAAATCATTTGTTGTACTGTGTAATGGGTAAACATATTTGTATATTTTCCTTTATTTCCAAAATCGAAAAAATGTTAAACGCTTCAAAAACCAATATATTTTTTTGATGTTTTGCGGTTCCAGTAGTCAAATATGGTCCACATTTTAAATACCTATATTGCGTTGCAATCGGCTCAATAGTAGTACTGATGTAGATTTTACTTTTTACCCTGATTTTCAACTTGTTAATACTCTATCTTGAAAAGTTCTCTCAACCAAAGACTTACATTTATACTCTTCTCTAAACTGCGTTGCCCATCCCTGATATACATTAATGCTGCCGATAACCATATGCTGACCTCTGATATAAAATTCCAGCACGTATCTAGAGGTAAGTTTTTAGTACGCTTCAAATAGTAGTGCGAGTACAAGTACGACGAGTCTCATCTGCAATTCTTTTCTCCAGTCATGCGTCTGGATGTCCATTCATCCAAGCATTCATCCGACTGTCAGCATAGTTGAGCATCTTGTATTCTTCTGGCATAGCATGGATAAGAAAAAGATTGCAGTAGAAGAACAACTCTCATGGCTGAGAATGCGTGTGTCTGAAACGCAGTAAATCTTAAAGATTGCGCAGCATTTCAGGTGTTTTATAAATGGATTTTAGTTTTATTCTCTTTTGTTGTGGTTCATCATCACTGCCACACTTACAATGGCGTTGCGTTAAGTTTCCTACCGTACCGTACCACAGTTGTAGTTGAAGAACTTGCGCTCGAAGGGATTTATTAGCTAGTTAATCATTAGCCATCCATTATTAACTTGTTTATTTGCTAATAAGCCGCAAAATTATATCCTTCAAGCAAAATCCCAGCTATTGGTTAATGTAGTGCCTCAAGTGGCACTTAAACGTGTAGTATGTGTCTGTCCGTCTGTCTATGCGTTCGTCCGCCTGCCTGCAAATAACACCATGTAATCCTACGGCAAAATACTGGCACACACACTCACCACACAGTATCTTCGAACTGGGCATATGCCCATCCACTACACTACATCTGAGTCGTATGAAAGTGGAGAGTTGTTGCAGCTTTTGCTCAAAATCCACAAATCGCATTGAACATTGTACCCGTCTGTGTGTGTAATCAATATGTTTTTTAGTAGTCGCATGTGGTTGGTTATACATATTCACAAAACGCGCGCTCGCTTGTTAGGCTTTGAGCCAAGATTTAATGTAATTGAAAACTTGTAAAGACAAAATGTTGCTTGTAATTATGGGCATTAAGGTGGGACGTGCGTAGTAAATTTTAATTGGATTATAATGCGACGAGTGGACGTACATATAATCATACTCATAGACATAGGTGTATTTGGAGCTGTGAGAATTGGTCAGATAGAGGGATAATTCAATCAAGGTCTAGGTAATTTTCCAAACCATTGACGCAACACTTTTCCAATGGATGTATGTCATTAGTAGATAAGAGAGGTGTTGTGCAAAAAGACCTACAATCAAGTGTATAGAGTCAGGTGCATGATTTATAACAGTCTATCTACCAATAATTAGTTGTTCTGCGTTATATTAATATGAATATGGTTGGAGCGACAAATCAGATCGGACATGTTTATGAATGTTAAAATGCATGGTTATATGCATAGGATGCATTGCATACATTTCATATATGATCGGACATTACCCCGTTCACAGAATCAATAGGCCTTGATTTTAAGGCGTTAACACCCACAGTTGACCCATAATCTCAAGGGACAATTTGGCCAATCGCTATAGGCGTTATGGAAGATTGCCTTTTGACCACTTCATAAAATAATTAACCTTAAATCAAACCATATGCTATTTTCTTTGAAAGAATATTACATAAATCGCGTATTTTTGTGGCCGGAGAGGAAATGGCAAAACTGAATTTTAGTCGTAGAGACACAAACTTTGTTATACAGGTTGTACTACTCAGCACTGCAGGATCACAGTTGCAGACTCAATTTTTATATTTGATCACTAGGGGTGGCAAAACTGAATAATTTGTTATACAGAAAGTACTCAGCACTACAGATTCATATTTTCAGACGAAATTTTTATTTTTAGTCGTTGAAAGAATAGGTTTGGCAAACCCGTATTTTGGTTCTAGGAAGTTACAATTTGGTATACAGATAGTATTTGGCACTACAGGTCAAAATTTTACTATAAGTGGGCGGAGGGGGAGTGGCAAAAGTATTTTAAGCCCCAGAGATATATAATTTGGTATACATACAGTACTCAACACTATATGTTATGTATATGTATATGTGCGGTGGGGTTTGGCAAAACAGTATTTTAGACCTAGAGAAATAAAATTTGGTTTACAGATAGTACCAGACAAAATTTTTATTTCCGAACAGTAGGCTGAGGTGGAGTGGTAATTGTTTTGTTGGAACCTGAGAGGGAAAGTTGCGTATTAGAGTTGGTCAATGTTTTCTCTACCAAGCAATTATCAAAATCGTAATCTACGATGAATTCTAAGGATAGTTGCTTATGAAACCATAGGTCTAAAATCCATGTCGAGCCCACGAAATTTAACAAGAATCTTTTCGTATTTCACATAAGGGGTGCAATAGTGTTGTATTGAGATCCGTAGTAACAAAATTTTAATACGGCTCACCTCATAATTTTGTGTGGTTTGGAACAAAATGCATGAGTACAAAAATGGGGTAGGTGGGTCGGTTGCAAATGGCTGCGCTTCGTGGTTAAAGGTGGTGGTGAAGGGGACAAATCCACAACAAGCCCCACAACTGCCCCCTAATCGCCCCTAGGTAGTTAAAATGTTTGAATGACCCTCAGTAATTTTTCCCTCCTAACATTTTCCCCAAACATACTTACCTCCCATCTTCACCCCCTAAGGAGGGTCCACAACAATCAACTCTAACTGCCCTTAAGGGGCCCTTGGAGGAGTCAAATGTATGACCGACCCCAAATATTTTTGCAACCCCAACAGTTTTTCAGATCATATCTACCCTCTGTCTTCAACCCCATACAATTTTTTTCATTATTTTTATATTTATCTTATTAAATCAGCTCCTACAGCTCCCATGGTGCCTCCTAGAGGGGTAAAATGTATGATCGACTGCCACTAGTATTTCCCTCCTAACATACCTACCCCATATCTTCACCCCCTAAGAGGGCTCAAATACAAAATGTACTTAAAACAAAAAAATTCTCCACAAAAAAATATTGCCCAATATATACATATTTATTGCGGATAACACAGTGCAACAGTGAAAAAAATACAAGAACTTGACAGTGTATGTTCGATTCTACTATCGAAGAGTAATAAATATACTCAGTTTTGCCATCAAAAAGATGTCAACTGTTTTTGTCTAACAGCTAATTCACACTTCGTGATATCGCTAAACAATATTTGGCAATAATGTAGCTGGGAGTTTTCCGCAGAAATTTTATTAACCGTTTATGCCAAAAATAAGACTTATTCTTCCCCCTTTTTTAAAAAAATTTGGGAAGAAATTATATTTTTTTCCTTTTTCAGCCTAACAACAATGTTCGTGAAAAGTGCAGCGACGGTAAATTTTAACAACTTTTGTGAACATATTAATACAATCTGAACGTGTCTAGGCACCTTAAATAGCTCATAAAAACCACTGTGTGACCGGTTTTTCGTAACCTTTATGCAATTATAACCCAGTAACGTGGTTGAATATAAACCGATTTCAAGTTTCTCAATGAATTTAGAAAGAAGAGACTGCTACCAACAATATATATAGATATATTGATACATTGTCATAGCTGTCTGTTTTTTCCCCGAAATCGTAAACTTATTTGATTTTGTTTCACTTTTTTTAAGTTTTAAGAAGTTTGTAGCCACTATTTCATAAGGACGCCCTAACGCAATACAACATTTTTCAGCTCATTGATTTGGGACTTATTTCTGAGAACTGCATGTGAAAGTAGACCCAGAAAGAAGAAGTTCTGCAACATTCGCCATTATCATTTAATATCGATTTGAAGTAAGTAAGTATTGTATAGGGGAATTTGTCACGTTTTAGGGTCTTTTGTTTGACATAACTCGAGAACCACTAGCTGAAACAAATTTAAAAGAAATACATTTCCTTTAATCTGTTCATATTACGTTTCCCTACATATGCAACAGTTTCACTTTTCCATTCATCAAAAGAATTTGAACTGAGTTTATTTTGTAGCGTTTACAATAAAACTGTTGTACTCTGTGGCGTATGATTTACGTGAAACATTATATATGATAACACAAGGGAACAAGGTATTTGTTGTTTATGAACTGAATATTGTTTTAAAGGTAAATTGGGACGCTGAATCCAAATCTGCACTTAATTTTTTTGTATCAGCTCGACTTTTCGCGATATACCGTTATGTCCATAACTAAGGCACTTCCACTACAAATATTTAAATAACTTGAAAACGGTTCACCATATTCAATTAAAAAAAAAAACCTAAACTCGTCAACAAAATTATCTTTAATCCGTGCCTACATTGTTTTTAATTTGGCTTAGTAGTTTCAGAGATATCGTTGTAGTTTTAAAAAATAAAACAAAAAATCTACAAAAAAAAAAAAAATTTTGTTTTTTAAAAATTCATAAAAAAAATTAATGCAACACAAATCACAGTGTTTGTCTTAAAACATTTAGTTTAATATAGTGTGAATCAAATGAGCTTTATTTCATTAAAATCTCTGCACAACTTTTGATTTTGTCAACAATTTACTGAGATAACTAAATTTACAAAAATCACTATTTCCATACAGAAATAACATTTATTAATATGTTTGTGAAAGTGTAACTCGAGCAAACCTTAACGGATCGTTATGAAAATTTATCAGTATTAATATTTTTCGAAACGAACTTATGGGATTGTTAATGGGCGGAATAGCCCCACCCCTTCTGGTACCTCCCATACAAAATTACCTATTTTTCCATAATTAATATATCTTCGATAGCTGCCAAACAGACTACCGGAGGATATTGAAATTTGGTCAGTTTATTTACCTTGCAAAAGTAGACAAACCCTAGAAAAACCGAAACCGTTGCCATACCCCTTCTGGTACCTCCCATACAAATGACCGAACTCACCCCAATAGTCTTACATACATATCTTTTTTGTAAGTACACTAAATTCAGTCAAACTATGCGGAAGTTTTACGGTTATGAAAATATAAATCAGGAATGAATTTGCACTATATCGGATCACCCCTTCTGGTACCTCCCATACAAAATTACCTATTTTTGGAAAATTAATATTTCTTCCTTAACTTCCAAATTGAAACCTGCCGATTAATTAAATTTGGTCAGTTAATTAATATTGTAATAGGAGGCAAAACTATAAATTAAACTATAATTAAATTTGCAAATTTGTCATGATTTTTAAAAATACAAAATTTTAATTTTTTTTGGGTAGAAACAAAAAATTTCGAAAAATCTGTTATCACCGAACTTAGCATAACTCATTCAATTTTCAATCGATTATTATGTACATACATGTTTTAGAAAGCTATTTTAATATGATATTCAATAAAGCTAATAAAAATAACAATTTGCCCCCAACCGATTAACTTTCAGCGTGAAGAAAATTAAAATGTGTAATTTTTTTTGTAATTTTTTTGATTTTTTTTTTAATAAAACAGCCGTTACTCAGTAATTTTTTTTTGTAATATTAAAAAATTTGATTTTTTTCAAAGGTAACAACGATATCTTTAAAAACGAAAAAAAAATTTTAAAATCCAGCTTATGAAAAAAAAATTATGATTTTTTGAACTATAATTTTTTGGAAAAAAGTCGAAAATACGATTAGTACCTGTAACTTAAAAATTCGAGCTGATGGAGAAAAATGGAGATTAGATTTGAAATCAGCGACCTCAAATTAGTAAAAAACAGCAATTGAATTCCAAACAACACTCAAAAAGTTCAATTTTGTTCCCTTGTGTAATCATACGTCACCATATAACAATATAACAAAAGAGTCTAATCGTGACAAATTCCCCTAAACCATACTTACTAACTTCAAATCAGAGTTCGTAAATACTTATCATTGAGAAGTATTATTTTGCTCTTCTCCTCATATACAACTCTATTTGCGAGCGACTCAATTTTGTGTTTTCATTTTCGACGTAAAAAGAAATGAGCGCTCGTTTGTTAATGCTCTAGAACGTCATCGCTCGTTGAATACTCAACAAAAGAGTACTCATTGCTTTCAATGCTTTGATATTTCTCACTCAAAAGTTATTGCGATGATAAACTCTTTACAACAACAAAGCTAAGTTTTGAGTGCTCCTGTTTAATAACACGCTCATAACTGATTTGGTTTACAGGAATTACATACTTGTATCTGCTCTGCTAGCGTCGTTTTTCGAAGTTGTTCTTGATAACCATTTTGCGTACCACTGCATTAGAGTCACATTATTTTGTTTTTTCTCGTAAAAAACCTGTGCAAGAATATATACATATGTCTATATCTGCCACGCCTCCCAACGGCAATATGCTCCACCACTAAACTGTGTGTCGCATAAAAAACAATTTTCATATCAGAGCATTGTTGGATTTGTCAAACAAGCAAATTATCAATCTTAATAATTTAGGTTTATTAAATGTAATTTTTAATATAAAAAAAAATAAAAATAAATGATTCAATGTGTTAACAGTATTATTATTTCAAAAATAATAATAATTTTCTTACATACTACCTAAATATCAATGCATATTTTCCAAGCAACACAATTCATTTCTGTGTTCAACGAAACGACGTCACTTGAAAAATCAACATTATACATATGTTCACATTTGCTTATTTATGATTGATAAGTAAAATTCAATCGATCATTTTCGTGAAATGAGCGCTCCTTGTTTGCTTCAATGAGCGTACAATGAGTTATTCAATTTAAAAATTCTATTCAAACAAGCGGTCGCCATTTAACTTATCAAAGCGATGTATTGAATGAGTGAAACTAATGAGGAGTTTATAGAAGAGAAGATTGCTTGATTGCTTTCGCTCACTTGTTTTGAAAATGATAAACTCATTGTAAAGATAACTCAATAGAGCGAGAGCGTATTTTGATTGCTCTACGCACTCTGCTTCAAATCGATATTAAATTATTATGGCATGTAACTTGACAAAACGAATGATGCGGAACTTTATCTTTTTGGGGCTACTTTCACGCGCAGTTATCAGAATTGAGTCCCAAAACCATGTTTTGGATATTGTAATGTTTACTATTTCACTTAGAAAGTGCACGCTTTCATGAGTAAAACGCATACCTGTTCAAAAAATCGGTTAACAAATGTTTAAGTTATTCATGTTTTTGGGGGACTCAATTTGACCACGACGCGCAGCAATTCCACTTAGAATATCTTAATATCTTTCAGATACATAAATAAGAGATTTCCTTTTGCCGTAGAATTAAAAACCTTTTCCAGTAAAATGTGGTATGAATTCCAAACCGCGCCAAATTAATGGTTCATTATTCAATAGTAATATTGTTTTTTTTCTTGTTTGTATAAACAAATTCAAGAAATTTGACTAATGTTTCCCTTTTCCGTTTTCTATTTTCTCTCCCTCAGGTTGTCCATCCACCACCAGTTCACATTGCTTACGCTGCAACAGCGAGGGCTGCATCAAATGCCCCGTCTACTTGGTCACCGATACCCGGCAATGTGTTGAACGCTGCCCGGCCGGCTACGTTGACCAATGGTCGGCCCATACAGAATTTATGGGCCGCGTTTGTATACCCACTGGTTATTCTGGAGCTCTAATGGCCGCCTTAGCTGGCATGTTTGGAGGTTTTCTTGTCTGTCTCTCGATTTTGGCCGTTGCTGTAATGTTGGTGAAACGTCGTCGTCGTCGCAAGACCATCAAACAAAAGCTGATCAATGAAAACACCATGGATCGTTCAGATTTCCTACGTCAGCTCAATGATATGCGTCCAAATGCTGAATACTTTTTGGCCATGCTCAACGATACGCGGCGTCAGATACGTAAGCTTTATTTGGCCGGCGATATAGCTGCGGCCAATTCGTACAGACCCATTGTACGAGATCTGGCTAGAATACTCATACTACTAAATCGTCCCATTGAGCTGATACCCTCGGCGCCGCATGATTGGAATCGTTTGTATACGTGGTCAGAGCAGGTGCTCGAGCGTTATAGGCCTCAGGTAGGCCAACTAATCGATTTCTTTCAAAGCTCTGCGGGCGTAGATGTCGACGAGTTCGATGCCACTTCGGTGTACAGGCAAAAAGTGGGCGGTGGTGGTTTCTACAAACAGTCGGCATTACAATCATCATCGAATCTCACGGGCGGCACCGGCACTGCCAAGTCTCAGAAAATGCATCTGTTTGGTTCGCTCATCAGTCTGCACGAGTTTGAGGAACCGCGGCCCTCCGATCCCTTTGGCAGTAGCTTCAACACCCTAAAGAGTGGCAATCTGATATCGGATCTCAATGCCAGTTCTCTGTGGCTGGAAGATGAATTCTACAAATTGGGCTTTCGACCGCAAGATGAAATAACGACTGAGTTATAGATTTCCTTAAAGATATTTATGCGTTATAATAAGTTTACAAAAAAAAAAACTGTGAATTTCAAATGTTAGTTTAATTACACGAATACTAAAGTATTAATGAAAACGATATCGGTCCAAACTCATCACAAATCGAAAGAAACTCAAGTGCTCAAAGATGAATAGAACAAATGTAAATATCTCTAATATACAAATATATATATATAGTTAACGTAGTTAAGATGATATAATGTAAATGTAAATATATATTAAAAGTATGTGTAGATATATAAAACATAACATAAATTATTATTGCTGTAAAAGAACGCCAACGCCTAAAGTGCCTTTCATGCACTTATTTGAACAATAATCAAGATACACTCAAAAAAATTTATGCATTGAAATGAAGTATAACTATAAATTACTCCTTACTTCCGTTTTCTGGTCTTCCTTAAATGTGTTTTTGTTTTTTTTTTACATCTTCTTGTTTTTATTTAATAGTGTTTTGTATTGATCTGTAAAGATCGACGTTGACTTACATTCCATTGCGCAAAATTTGGAGAATATTACAAATGCATATTTTTGTTTTTATAAAAACTAGTCATGAATGAAAAAAAAATTTAGTATATTACACAAACTCGTTGTATTTTTTTTATTTTTGCTTATTATTGAAATTTCATTGAAATGAGAACTAAGAAATAACTGAAATTATTTAACTTACGTTGTACACATTAATGTCTATGCTAAGATTTTGAAAGATGAAAATAAAATCACAAAAATTTGTTATAGTCTTTTATTTAAGCGCGCTAATATGTCTTTTCTTTATTTACATTTAAGAACGAAATGCGATTTTGTCGATATTTTGTTAATAAAACCAACAACAACACAAAATGTATAAATGAACTGTAATTTTTACGTTGAAATGGAAACAAGAAAAATAAAAACTAAATTTTTAAAAATACTTAAAAAAATTAAAATAAAAAAAATAATTATTTGAATTGTTATTATTTAGTAAGGAATTAGCATTAGCCAGTGTGCAGAGAATTAATCGATTTAATTGGTAAGTAGAATGTGGTTGATATTCTTCAAATTATCTGGTAAGTTACTGTAGTACTCCTCACACTTTTTATAATCTTTAATCCATTGGAGTATTTATATGGAAATTTTTCCAAGAGTAAAGTTTACTGTCGACATTACGATAATATAGGATATGATAATGCAGTTAACACCCCCTTAGGAGTGTAAAGGGAAACTATGTCGGTTAGGACCATTCGTCAACGGTATGTAATCGTCTTTTTGGTCGGAAAATGAACAAATGGACACTAAAACTTGATTTTGTATTTTAGAGATATTTCAAAGAATTGGTAATTTCGGCCAGTTTGGTATAGAAAGTAAAATTAAGATAAAGTATGTAAGAATGATCAGTGGTTACCCAACATTGTAAGTAATTAAACGTACTCTTACCTTACATACTGCAAGCTGCAAGAATTTAATGAAAATTTTGAACAAAATCAAAAATTCAACCAGTCTTTTTCAGACTTATAACATTCGAAGTTAGATATACAACAATTATTTTATAAAATATATGTATATCACTAAAACGATCATATTTTATCAATCCATATCCTTTAAAAAAAATATTAAAAATATATATAAAATATATTAAAAATTCAAAATTTTTGCAATAAAATTGTTTCTGCAAATTTGCACACTGTGTTATTTATAATAATAATACAATAACAGTTACATCCCAAAAGAGTGTCCATTGAACTAGCTTTCATTTGGTATACGTTTACCTATCGTAGGCCAACCTGTTTCGCTATAATTTGGATAAAGCAAAAATTCGACCAGTTTTCTCTAACTTGTTAGCATCCATTTTATGCTGATTTCTTCACAAAAACAAAAAATTAACTACTTTATAATACTCAAACGATCATATTTAAGAGGTATATGCCGTTTAAACCAAAAAAAAATTGTTATAAAAAATTAAAATTTTGGCAAGGGGTTAACCTATATATTTTTGGCACAAAATTATTTTTTTGCGAATTTCCCCATAGCTGCTTTGTTTTTAGATAGTGCTTCAAAAATGTAATAATTTTATATACGTTTAATGTTCATTGTTTTTTACGATCTGTATAAAATGAGGTTTATTTAATTTTGTAGACCTATTTTATTCGTTTGAAATTCATATAAAATTAAACCCTAAATAATTTGCGGTAAACTTCTATTGAGAGGCCTTTTAACTATCTTTCGGTTAGTATATGTTTGCTTCTGATAGGTCAACCAGTTTTGGTGTAATTTGGGAAAAGCGAAAATTCGACCAGTTATCATCATACTTCCTTTCACTGTTAATTTAAGTCTACATAAGAAACTAGTCGTTAATGATTTCTGCGTCAGATAATGATACGAGTGATAACCTATCATAATATGCTTTTATCATATTTATCATAAATCCTAGTTTTCTGTATCCCTTCGGTATATCCTACATTTTGAAACAAAACTTCATATGTTTTATTTGGATTATTACTTGTAAGTAAAATAGAAGTAGTACACACCAAAACATGCTTGGTAGGTCACATTTTATCTACGATTCTAAACAATTTTGAAATTCGACATGCTTGGAATATGCACCCGCATAAAGAAAGCTAAATTTACAGTATTTGTATATGATTTATCATTGGTTTTATACTGTAAAAACACTAAACGTTTAAACGATATTAAATTTCCCCCAGATATTTCATATTTATAACCAAAAACAAGATAAAGCGAAGTTTCGACCAGTTTTCCTTGACTTTTTAACATCGTTTTTATGCTGATTTCTTCACAAAAACGAAAAATTAACTACTTTATAATACTCAAATAATCTTATTTAAGCAGTCTATGGTATTTAAAACAAAAGAAAATTTTTGTAAAAAAATCCTAAATTTGGCAAGGGGTTAACCTATATATTTTTTTGCACAAAAAATTTTTTCTCCGAATTTCGCCTCACCGGCTTTGTTTTTAGATAGTGCTTCAAAGATGTAATAATTTGATATGCGTTTAAAGTTCATTGCTTTTTAGGGTAAGAATAAAATCAGGTTTCATTAATTTTTTTAGACCTATTTTAACCGTTTAAATATACAATAAACTTTGACTTTTAATCAGTGAATTAAAAATCCTATCGAGAGACCTTTTAACTAACTTTTAATTGGTATATGTTTGCTTCTTGTAGGTCAACCAGTTTTAATGTAATTTGAAAAAGGCGAAAATTCGACCAGTTATTTTCAACCTTTCTTATACTGCTAAGTAGGCGTGGACACGAAGCTAAAATAAATTCGTTGTTGTATCAGACAATGCAACAAATGAAATTCCTTTAAATCATCCTATATAAGCTTATTCCTCCTAATATTGCAAATAATGACAATGAAATTCGACCAGTTTGCTAAATCTCTTCTATATGTTCTAGTGGTTGAAAAGATACTTGTCAGTAATATAATGTACTCTAAGCTTTTATAAGACGTTCAATATGACACAAGTATTCCATAAACTATATGGAAAACTACGAAACAGCGAAATTTCGACCAGTTTTTCTTGGACTTGTTAACATCGTTTTCATGCTGATTTCTTCACAAAAACGAAAAATTAATTACTTCATAATGCTTAAACGATCATACTTAAACAGTCTATGCCATTTTAAACAAAAGAACATTTTTGTAAAAAATCAAAATTTTGGCAAGGGGTTAACCTATATATTTTTTGGCATACAAAAATTTTCCTGCGAATTTCTTCATAGCTGCTTTGTTTTTAAATAGTGCTTTAAAAATGTAATAATTTGATATAAGTTTAAGGTTCATTGCTTTTTAGGGTAAGAATAAAATCAGGTTTATTTAATTTTTAAGACCCATTTTAACCGTTTAAATACACAATAAACTTCGACGCATAAACAGTGGATTTAAAATCCTATCGAGAAACCTTTTAACTAGCTATTAGTTGGTATATGTTTGCTTCTTGTAGGTCAACCAGTTTTAGTGTAATTTGGAAAAAGCGAAAATTCGACCAGTTATTTTCAACCTTTCGTATACTATTAAATAGGCGTGGATATAAAAATAGAAGTAACTCGTTGTTGTATCAGACGATGCAACGGAGTAAATTCCTCTAAATCATCGTACACAAGCTTAATCTTCCTACCAAAAATACTGCAAATAATGACAATGAAATTCGACCAGTTTGCTAAATCTCTTCTATAAGTTCCTATTGGTTGAAAAGATACTGGGCATTAATATAATCTACACTAAACTTTCATAAGACGTTAAATATGATACAAGTATTCCATATGGGAAACTAAGAAACAGCGAAATTTCGACCAGTTTTCCTTGACTTTTAAACTTCGTTTTTATGCTGATTTCTTCACAAAAACAAAAAATAAACTACATTATAATACTCAAATGATAATATTTAAGCATTCTATGCCATTTTAAACAAATGAAAATTTTTGTAAAAAATCAAAATTTTGGCAAGGGGTTAACCAATATATTTTTTTGCATAAAAAAATTTTTCCGCAAATTTCTTCACAGCTGCTTTGCTTTTAAATAGTGCTTCAACAATGTAATAATTTGATATAAGTTTAAGGTTCATTGCTTTTTAGGGTAAGAATAAAATTAGGTTTATTTAATTTGTAAGACCCATTTTAACCGTTTAAATACACAATGAACTTCGACGCATAATCAGTGGATTTAAACTCCTATCGAAAGACCTTTAAACTAGCTTTCAGTTAGTATATGTTTACTTCTTGTAGGTCAACCAGTTTTAGTGTAATTTGGTTAAAGCGAAAATTCGACCAGTATAGAGAAATTTCGACCAGTTTTGTCTGACTTTTAAACATCGTTTTTATGCTGATTTTTTTCGCAAAAACGGAAAATTAACTACATTATAATACTCAAATGATCTTATTTAAGCAGTCTATGCCATTTATAACAAAAGAAAATTTTTGTAAAAAAATCCAAATTTTGACAAGGGGTTAACCTATATATTTTTTTGCACAAAAAAAATTTCAGCGAATTTCGCCTCAACGGCTTTGTTTTTAAATAGTGCTTCAGAAATGTAATAATTTGATGTGAGTTTAAGCTTTATTGCTATATAGGATCAGAATAAAATCAGGTTTATTTAATTTTTTAGACCTGTTTTAAATATACAATAAACTTCGACTTTTAATCATTTGATTTAAACTCCTATCTGGAGTTTTTTAAACTAGCTTTCAGTTGGTATACGTTTGCTTCTGATTGGTCAACCAGTTTTGGTGTAATTTGGAAAAAACGAAAATTCGACCAGTTATTTTCAACCTTTCTTATACTTCTAAGTAGGCGTGGACACGAAGCTAGAATAAATTCGTTGTTTTATTAGACGATGCTATCTTTGAGGGAAACTCTTCTATATTATCGTATATATGCTTAATATTTCAAATACAGTAGCCTTCAACAATAAAAATAAAATTCAACCAGTTTGCTGAGATCACTTTGTCTTTGCTGTTCTGTCAAGGCGAAATATTTAAAATACCTTTCAGGCCATGTTGATGTTGGTATAATCCGGACCCAACTGCCCAAGTCCAGATTTGCGCAAAAACTCTAGGCAAACACAATTCTACAAGTTGTCAATATTGATGCATATAAAATGTGGAGGGCGATAATTTTATAAGAAAAATCAATGGCTTTGCATTGTAAACAATTTAATCTACACTTCTAATTCAGTCAATTTTAAATATGTCTCAAGTATTTCATAAGATACATCCTAAATTAAGAGGAAGTGAACATTTTTTCTTGTCGAATTGTTTTGATATTAAAAATGCCTTTGAATCAAACATTGAATTAGCTTAAATTTGCCTATGTGATATTTTCCAAGTCTTCCAAATTGTGCTTTATTTAGATTTCTTCACAGAAACCGATCTTTTACTAAAGCGATTAACCCCATAAAATATAATATAATTAAGGCTTATGTATTTTTAAAACTCCTGTTAAATGTTAGTTATTGTTCAGTAGTGTAAATTTCTATTATTGGCTAATATCTTTTTTAAGAGAAAATTGCACTCTGTGCAGTGATTTGAAATTAAAATTTAAAAAATCAATAAGTGGAGTTTATCTATTTGGCTTTTGAGCCATTTATATGGTTCACGAAAGTTCATATTTTACCTATCCACATCATTGAAGAGAATACTACATTTTAATAAAGGTAAAAAAGTAAACTGTTTTATTTTTGTTTTTCATTTACATTTTTTTTCTTCTTTTAAATTTTTCAATCAACAAAATAATTTTGTTGTTTAACAGTGTTTTTATCATTAAGAAATATAGTTCACTATACATTAAAAGTCAGCATAAAAGAAACGTTTTTTTTTTCAGCACAATTTCAATTGATTTAAATCTTTACAAACTAAAGTAATAAAGTAAATTAGATATTACCAGAAAAAAAAATATTTGATGAATAATATAAAATGAATGAAACGAAATGGTCAAAATGAAAATAAACACAAATTAATGAAAAAAAAATGGGAAAAGCAACAACTTCAATGAGTTTATGACTGTAAATGTCAATCTGGTTGCATCTCCAAACTCTGTTCAATAATGTGATCTTCATCGTCGATTAACGTAAACAAGGGTTCCTGCTTCACTTTAATCCAGGGTCATTCTTCGTCCGTTTTAGAATCTGTGGGTTCCAATAAAACCGTTTCATCAACAAATGACTTTTCATTAACTAAAGCCGACAGTTCGGCGGCAGTGTAACCAATCAACAGCTTTAGGTCACAATCAAATTTGTAGGCAAAACGTTTGCCCGAAACTTTAGAAATCATATCACCGTCATAGTAATAGCGCAGGGCTCGCGAAAGTTTCTCATAATTCATGGCTGGCTTATTTTTCTTTTCGCCCCACAAACGGGCAACTCTTTCGGGATCTGTTAGTTTGAATTCGCCATCTCCGCCGACCCATTGTATGATGTCAACATGTTCACGATCTGTGAGAATTTCTAGAAGAAACTGCCACAACTGAACTTGGCCATTGTTGCCAGTGCCCATGCCATAGTTGTGAGGCATACCCGGTGATGCCACCAAGCTGTTTGAGCTTAAATTGAGTTCACTTAAGGCAGCAGCTGCAAAGTATAAGACATTCATTAGTATTCCTGCTTTGATCTAGTGATTATATTTGGTCTTACTTTCTTTTTTCAAATTATGGAATGTTTTGCGCATAATTTTCTGTTCCCTTGGCATTTTAGGCAAAACTTCCAAAGTAAATGGTTCTTGACTCACTAGACGCTTTTGTTCTGCCAATTCCGCCGTTCCTGCAGCCTTGTGTACAACCGAAACAATTTTGCTTTTCTTGATCAATTGTATGTGCGTCCAGAAAATATTGCCGGGATCCTTGGGAATTTTTTTGCGAAATTCTTCAATTGTCATTTGACACAGCTGGCGGCCGGATATAGACCAATCGCTAATGTGGGCATCAGTCTAAGGATTAAATAGAAGTTTATAGCTTATACATCAATGTTATTTACTATTGAAATAAAAATAAATAAAATGAATGTATTTCAAAGCCTACTAAGGTTTAAAAAGATAGCTCGCAAAATCAATACAAAATCGGACAGGTTGTTATGCCATGTCAATAGCTACTCCCTTTTTCAATCTTATTGTTGATAAAAACAAAAATAAGAACAGCGATTCGGAAGTAGCTGCAACTTATGTAGTGCTGGTTGATGTAGTGCAAAAAAAAACAATATCAAAACTATGGAATTTTTAACTATTTCCAAAATGTTATTTTTCTCAATGGTCAAAAGTCTTAACGGCGTTACTAGACTTTTGATAAAATGTCAATCAATGTGTAAATTTAATATCGTGTTGAAACACATAAATGAACAACTTTTAGAACCTGTAAACAAGGTGAATTAAAAAACTTTACATGGGAAATTCCATGGTCACAGATGTGTCATGGAGTTGACAAGAACATAAATGCCATTTGCAGTCCGTTTAATCATCAAGGAAACTATGATAATCTTTAGACATTTTAATTGAATAAAATGTAAGTATTTGTTTTTACTTATATAAAACAAAATCAAATTGTTGTCAACTTTTTATTTTTCGATCTCGGTGGACCTTTCTGTGGAAATTCCCATATATGTACTAGTAAATCTCTGGATCCAATGTCCCCATTGATCCCATAAGAACTACATATAGATTCTCAATGACAAACTGTAATTGTTAAATGTATACAATAGAGCATTGCCTGGATACAATTTGTCAGACTTACTGTCGACATTTCATTCAGGGTATTAATAGATGGTAGTTGACAAAAGCAAAGTTGAGGGAAGTATAAAGGAAGATCAATCAATAAGATACAGAAAAATAGAAAATCAGTTTTCATTAACTATTACACTCTTTTATACAATATTGTCATCCGGTGGTCCAAATTTTCGATGACTCTGAGGCATAATTAGTTTCTACGTCGTTAATGTGCCGAATTATCTCATCCTTTAGCTCTGGAATAGTTGCTGACGTACTTCTTTTCTTTCAAATAACCTCAAAGAAAGAGGTCCAACGGTGTCAAATCACATATCTTGGCGGCCAATTGACATCGCCACCACGTGAGATAATACGGCCATTGAATTTGCCGCGCAAAAGAGCCATTGTTTCGTTAGCGGTGTGGCAAGTGGCACCGTCCTATTGAAACAACATATCGTACACAACCATATCTTTCAATTCGGCCCATAAAAAGTTCGTTATCATCTCACGATCTCACGAAAAAATACGGCCCGATGATGCCGCCAGCCCATAAACCGCGACAAACATTCACATTGGTTTTTCGATAATCACTTTTGGATTATCATTCGCCTGAATGCTGAAATTCAGCTGTTTAACAATCCACTGAGGTGAAAATGTGCCTTATCACTGAAGATGATTTTCTTTGAAAATTAATCATCCACTGTTGCCATTACTTGCCACCATTCTGACCATCGTAGACGTTCGGAATGGTCAAGAGGCTTTAGTTCTTGAATCAATTGCACCTTGTAAGCGTGTAAATGCAAGTCTTTATGCATAATATTTATCACCGACGAGCGTGAGAGGTGCAATTGTTGGGTACGACGAGTTGAGGTGGACGGCTCTTCCGCCTCACTATCGCGAACAGCAGCAATATTTTATGCTTTACGCGCATGCACTGGTATTTTCACATCTCCTACAGACCCGGTTTGTTAAAATTTTTGAACGATTTTTCCGGTTGTACGCACATTTGGACGATTAAATTGACCGAAAAAATCAACAAGTGCACGATGTTCATTTTGATTTGGACGTCCATTTTCATAATAAGTCTGAATAACGCGTTGCTCGATTGTGTACCTTTCAATGGTTCAAATTGAGTTAGTCTGAAATTGAGAAATGTCAAATGAAATGCAGAAAAGAACTTGACGTTTAAGTGTGGTTCACATTCAACATCGGCTCTTATAATTTAACCACCCTTTATATAGATTCCAGTTATATTACAGTTTAGATTTATACATTTTGTTTGGGTTTACTGATCAACCAACTTGAGATTCAGATGGGATATAATTTAAAGCAAACTACCTTAGAACACTCCATTTAATTGAAAACATGCTAAATCTACTCTAGAATTAAGGTATCGATCTGTACGAGACTATAATTGTGTTAAGAATTCCTATCTTAATATATATGTTTTTTAATTTACTTGTCCTTTTTATTTAAATTACTTTAATTTAAGATTATGTTTTATTCTTACTCACCAAATCAAAATGTCGCGTTGCCCACTGAAACCAGTACTTAACATGTGGTATAGTCCAATCCATAGGATCATCTGGTATTTTGAGTCGTGTCTGTTCGCGACGAAACTGATTGTCCGATACCCAATCAAGGTGTGGTTTTTCCCTTTGACCTGAACTTGAGGCTATATCTGGTTCACGTTTTATTTTCTTCGGTTTCGATTCTTCTTCGGTATCCTCTTGCGATTCACCACCTCGTATGAACGCTTCATCGTCTGTGGAAGCATCGGTTTTATAGGATTCTTCAGCAGCCAAAGCGGCTAAAGAAGAGAATATAAATTGATGTAATAAATGGATATACAGATTTTTATCACAAAAAAACTAAAGGTAAATTTTATTATTTCCTAGTAAAATAAAGTCAATGCTAAGGCAAAGACCTCTTCCTTTAAAAGTGAATTGAATATATTTTTTAAGGTGTTATAAGAACAATACCTATTGTGGATCTATCAATTAGGGTTAATAGCTTAGTTGCAAGGCGATTATGAGAAATTTAATGTTGATGTTTCAATTACAGTCAAATTTTGATTTGTCACCCAACTTAGCTCTCTAAACTTTCAAATAATCAAGAAATTTTGATTAATGTATAAGGACTTTACCCATTAGGTGAAATCTTTATGATTTAACAATAGTGTCGATATTTTGACAATGTTGCCACACAAAATTGCACATCAATCATTTAATGCCACTTCCGCTCTATATTTACCACAAATCAGTCTTACCTAAAGCATCCTCTGTTGGCTTCAGAACGTCCAAAATGTTGATACGTTTATCATTGCATTTAATTTCTACATTAATTTGCACCAGGCCCTCTCCTTTAACACATTGATCCACCAAGTTTTTGTGCGGCTCCAACTAAAACCGAAAACAAACCAATCATTGATAAGATTGTCAGTACAGTACATGTATGACTTACCTCTTGGGCATCTTGCAGCCAAAACGAATATCCATGTAAATTAAGACGCACTTTCTTTTCCAACAGTTTCCTGCCGAAAACATTAACAATTATTTAATTACTTTTGTACTTTCTGTACCCTCATAAACTTACTGCAGTGTTCTCAGTGGCTCCCGTATATCCATGTGCATTATAATTTCATTGTCCACCGCCACGTTGGAATTACTGTCATCTTGGGTCGAAATATAGAAATCGCCCTGTTGAAACAGTTCATTGGCCATCATACCTTCTGAAAGAGGAGCAGGAAGGAAACAATTGCGTTGTGAGCAAATCAAATTAACATTTGTGTTACGATCGGACATGATCGCCCAACATCCGCTTTCGGCAGGAAATCTCACCCAAGTCGCCACCGCTGCCAAGGCGTTGTATCAGTTCTTCCGAAAGTTGTGCTAAATCGTTGGGTTCCATGTTGTCGATGGTGTGTGCGATTGAGAGTTTAATTAAATTTATCTCAGCTGAAGTCTAATTCAGATGTTTATATTAATATTGTTTTGTTCAACTTTAACAATTCCGATACATTTTTGTTTTTGATGTGTCTCTTCTTGTTCGTGTATTCTTGAGAATGCAACAAATTGAATGAAATCATAGGCGAATTGGACGTGAGTAACAGTTGTAAAAAATAGTAGCATAGAATGGTGGAGATAAACAAAGTAAGGAAATTTACAGGTGAGGAAATTTAGCAATGACAAGAACCTGTACATTTGATGAAGAATAGTGAGGTTTTCAGAGGCACCAGCTTTCATGTGGTATCTGCAGGGAATGGTGAGTGCATTAACTTTTAGTTCGCTTTACCAACATTGAGAAGTTATAGGCAGTGCAAGACTTGAACCGTATATTTGTCAAAAGACTATTGCCAGGTAGATGGCGTCCGCACAAAAATGAGGGACTACCGATAACACAAAATCAGTTCGAGAATTTGTTTATATAAATCACTATTATGTTCAGCGATAACATCCCAGCAAACGAACTCGTTAGATATGTCGGCGGAAAATTATTAATATTTCCCTTCGAGTCGTACAGAATTCTGAAAGGAAGAAGAATTCAGACAATGTGCAGACATGTCGGATATCAGACACTTTCGGAGATTTTGGTTTGCTAGGATCTTAGGCTTCTTTTGCATTGTATGTGGTAAATATTGTATGTGTGGTTAAATTCAGATTATACTTGCCGTAATTTGTTTTTTCTGGAAAATTTATAAATTTTTTTGTAATTATTTAAAAAAAATCAAAAATTTAATAAAATGTGGCAGAAACATAATTGAATTTTCTTTAAATTCAATATATATATTAGAGTGGTCAGAAAAATAAATTCAGAATTTTGTAGGTAATTTTTATGATAATTTCATTTATTTTGGGCCTCCGTTTGTATAAAAACACGATACACGTCACCGAAATCATAGAAATGATGTCACCTGTCATACAATGTCATCAACGTTTTTTTTCAATGAATTTTGTATATATCCTCAAACAATTATTTAAATTCATTTATTACAATTATTCATATTCATTCTATTAAAAAAATCAACATTTTTGTCAAAATAATATAAAACTTAACTTAATTTCCCTTTGCACCCCATGAATGAGGTATGGGATAGCTTCTCGCGTTGTTGTGAATTAACACGCATTCTATTTTTAGATTCACAACTAACGGCACCTATTTGTTTATCGACGAATGCGAACGTCACTGTTTGAGAAGCTCTTACTAGACACGACGATTGAATCGACGCTTAATACTGCGAAGTTGCTGTCAACAACATTCGAGGGGGGCCGACAATGAAAGAAAATTTTTATTTTCTTTTATTTTTTTTTTCTTTTAAGATGACTGGAGCCAGGTTTAAACCTGCGATCTCCCGCATGGTAGTCGCGTGTTTTAACCACTATGCCACGGCCGGTCAAAATAATATACCTTCACTTAATTGTGAATAAATTCTAGACGCGTTCATCGATTTTCATGATCTATGTCTTATTTTGTTCATAGGTTACGTGCCATTACGTGAAAGTAATAAGACTTGACACCTTTTTGCGTTTTGGAATTTTTATTATTTTTTAAATATAAAAAAACTTATTTTTCGGCAAATTTTTATATAACTACTAAACGGTTGATTATGAAGATTTCGGATTTTTCTTTCATCACAATTGGACTAGTCATTTTTGAGTTATGCCCCCTAAACCTGACTGTAGGAGCTTAAAAACGTTAAGTCCAAAGCGGCATGAGTTGACATACTCTAATCGTCTTCAAACTTTGGCTGTCCTAAAATCTGCATAGAATTTTCAATTTTGGGGGGTGTAACCGACAAAAATCCAACATCGATTTTTACGACGACCCTAATATATACATATATTTTATTGTACAAATAGTGTGAGTGTAATTGTTTAATAAAAAATTCAATAAATCTTTATAAAAATAAAACAAAGCACAATTATAAAACATTTTTAACATATTAATTTTTAATGCTTTCGGGCTGATATTTTTTTTTTTATTAATTTTTGCTATTTATTTTAAGAATTTATGCATAATATTTTTTTTTTAAACAGAAACAAAATGAACTTTATGGTTAAAAACTAATGTTTTTTTAACTTTGCATCGTAAGTGTTAACAATTTAGAAAAATGTAAATATATTCTGTTTTGTCACAGTTAGTAGGTGCAACCACACCAAATTTAATAAGAATTTTTAGGTCAAACGCAAAAATTAAAAAAAAAATGTTTTTTGTTTTTAATAAATGCAAATCTATAAAGTATACTAGTGGGCCCGGCAATGCTTCGCTATTGCATATTAACTTGTAATATATTTCACATTTGGGTCTACAAAGTACTTTGAAGTTATTCGAAAAATTGTTTTTTTAGAAAACTCGGATTTCGAATACAGCATTTGAAAGAAAACCGGTTTAACCGGGTTTTTTCGGTTTTGTCCTACAAAGTACAAAATAAAAATAAAAAAATAATTTGGTTTAAAAAAATGCTTTTATTTACAAAAAATAAGAAATGTGTTGTTTTATTTTGTGTTTTTACTTTTTAATAAATTTTTGGAATTTTTCATTTTATTTTGTAAAGTAGTTTTTTTTTGAAAGGAATAAATTTTTGGAATATTTTTAATTTTGTTTTTTAAAATAGTATTTAAGAAATTGTATGCAATTTAAGTGTTAAATTTTGAGTCTATTCTTCTGTTTCGCACTCACTAATTGTTGAAGTAGGATTTATTGACAAAAGCGCGTTTTGTTAAAATCGAAATAGTTGAAATCATCATATAGTCTTGGTTCATATCGATTGGTTTTCTCTGCTGGATTTTGGATGTTATTTATTATCCTGTTTAAATCGTTGCAAAGACTACCATTGGGGATTTCTCAGTCTCACAATCTGAACTGTTACTAGACTCCAATGTTGTTAGGGAAATTGCAGGATAAATTCTTTTAAAAAGTTCATTCGCATATTCCATCGTTTCCGCCTTTTTAGAATACTTTACACAGGATGAGCTTGTAGGAAATTTTCTGAAGCTATGATTTTGTCTCGCAGCTCCCGAACATATGCGCAGTCCATATATTTGAGCTGATTCAGTATAAACGCATATACTCCTTCAGCGTCGATTAGAATCCCAGAATCATTTGATAATCGTTTAATTGAGAGCGCTTAAGGCTGAAGCGCTGGACCTAAATCTCTCAAAATTGTTATTTCTTGTAAGCGCATTGATGACACGTGTTCAATCATTGCAGATAAGGTGCTCCACCGGTGTTTCACATCGACAATGAGCCTTAGTTCTTTATTGTGCTCCTGGAAAACATAGCTCTGCAATTTTCTTTGTTTTTCGCTCGACTTGTTAAATGAATTAACATGCTTTTACAATTTTTAGATAATTTAAGACACGTTCTGAATGAGCTCTTATGATTTTTCGACTTCCACTATTTCACCGCATTCATCATCGTCGGCGAGATCCACTTCGACTTGTTGATCCACTTAAATAACGTGTAAAAAGTTTTTTTCTAAATTAATTTCAAATTCAATTTTAAAATTTTTACCTTTTCAATAAGTCCTTTTAGAGTTGTTACAAAGCAATTTAAAAAAACCGAGTACCAGAAGGAAAAAACTCGGTTAAACCGGTTATTCGAAAATGGAACTTTTGCAAAAACCGGCATACGGTTTTAAATTAAAAAACCGGTTTACGGTTTTTCGGTTTCGGTTTTGAACACCCTAGTCACAACACACGTACGGTAGAATTTTATATATAAAGAAGATTATAAAGATGACAGACTGACTGACTATATTAATACATCAATACAATAGTTACCAATGTTTACAATTGTTAACATATTTGATCTGAAAGTAATTGCATTATTTATGGATAACAAAAGGTAATTTCAAATAAATCTCCCAAATTTTAATGTGACCACATAAGATTTAATTTTAAATTTCAACAAATAAATCACATTTTAATGATTTGTTGTACAAAACAAAAATAAACCATAACACTGAAAAGTTAATTAACCGCGATGAAGGTCATCGCTGTGTAGAACATTTAAATTTTTCTTGGTATAAAATTTACATTTGGTTGCTATGCGTGATTTATAATGTTAATTAAAATGTGCCTAAGTACAATTTTACATTTTGACCAAATAAAATGTAAATCAAAACTCTGTTTGTAATATCCTCTCTCACATCATTACCTCATGTACTGTAATCCGCTTTTGCTTTAGTCAACACCCAGCGAGAGCGCGGAGGCAAAATGTTTATAACGATTTGGTTTAATTAGTTTGAAAATGATATATGGAAGCGGTGTAGTGTTATGCAGAAGTTAACAAAAAAAAAACATTAACTATATATCACTTTACATTTTAGCAGAAAAAAACATTAACATTTATACACATGAAGTACATCATAATAATTTATCATAGGTGTCTTTATCACGGCCATTTTTCTAGGACATTAAGAGAGTAACACACAACATTTAATTAAAATTGTTTAATAAACTTTATAACTCACAGTCGAAACTTATCTACGTAAATAGGAAACACGCATAAAGGTAATGTGAAGACAATTTTGTAATATTGGATTAACAGTTAACAAACCAATTTACATAAAGCATAACTAGGTGCCATAAGTCCTCCGAATTTATGAGCTGAAAGGCGACATATATTCGTATTTTCTATTATGTTTGGATTACGAGTATCATTACAGAGCGCAGAGCTCATTTTGATCCAAAAACTAAGTATTAAAAAAATTGTTAATTAAAAAACATATTTTAAATAATACATATATTATTTATAAAAAATTAAAAATTTTATAGAATTTTAGTATATTTGACACAAAATTAAATTTAAACACATCATTCTTTCTTCTTGTTATCTATTTGCAAATTCATTTAATTTGTTTTTAATTATACTGTATTTCTACCAATCTTTTTTTTACAGCGCAGATTCCTGAAAATGGCTCCTGTTCTAAAAAACTTAGAGAGAAAAATCTGAAATATATACGTTAGGGTGCTCGTAAAAATCGATGTTGGATTTTTGTCGGTGCTACACCCCAAAAATTATAAGTCTTTGCACATTGAGCACGATTTGAGTATGTTAACCCATGTCGCTTTTGGATTGAAGTTTTAAACCTCTTATAACTCAAGAAAAACTAGTCCAATTATGACGAAACAAAAATGCGAAATAAAAAGACTTTTAATCTGTTCATATATGATTTTACTGCATAATAAACCGTTTCGTAGTTATAAATAAATTTATGACAAAAAATAAAGGCTGAAGTGCAGAATATGGGGCGGGAGCCCGATTAAAAAAGATACGGCGTGACCCCCACCGCATTCGTCTGGGACCCATAATGTGTTCAAGTCAAGGAAACTAATTACGGCGTATGCGGCAGGGGGCGTGCCCCTACCGCATTCGTCTTGGACCATAATGTGTTCAAGACAACGAAACTAATTAAATTTTTCTAACTTTTTCCAAGACTTTTTCACATTTTTTCAAATTTTTTTTGGTATATCCCGGAAGTTTAAATGGCTCTAATTCGGCCCAGAAGACCCGTAGGAACATCTAAATACCACCTTTGGACACAAGGGGGTTATCATAGAACCTAAGGAGCTCCTTTTTTTGGGCCCCCAGGGCCCCGTGGTCCTTAGCGCCAACTTTGACCTTGATTTTCGTGTTTTAGGGCGTATTTCGGGGGGGAGTGGCATTATTTTTTTTTTTGGGCTCCCGCCCCATTTTCTGCACTTTTGCCAAAATAAAAAAAATTTCCTATAATATTAAATTTTTTTATATATAAAAAGTAAAAAAAAATCCAAAACGAAAAAAATGTCTTAAGTCTTTATGTGCGAATGGACCAGGTGAAAAAGCTATTATCTAAACTTAGAGTGACAAACTATATATGGAAGGCAAAAGACCGAAGCGTTGGCGCAATAAAAGTACAACTAAAGTATAACGAATTGTATATTTGGTATAATGAATTGTACTGGTTTATACAATAAAAGTACCTGTTGCTACATTAACTTGTACTATTTGGTACAATAAATTGAACTTTTTGGTACAATTAAAGTTAATTGTTGATACAATTGTATTCTTTGGTACCATAAATTGTATTTTTGGTGCAATAAATTGTTATGTTTGGTACCCGAAATTTAACCTGGTGGAACTTTTTGGTACAATAGAAGTACTTTTTGGTACCATAAATTTTACTTTTTGGTATAATAAAAGTAATTTTGGTAGTGTAAATTTTACTTTTTCGTACACAAAATTTGGCTTTTTGATACAATAAATACCACATTTTGGTATTTAAATTATACAATTTGGTACAATAAAAGTACTTTTGGTACAATATAAATACTTTTTGATACCCTTTGGTACAATACAAACATTGTTTTGAATTATTTGATGTCGTCCATAACATATCGTCGGCTCAATATGCAAATCTGCTAACTCCCTTTCAGCACATTTTATAGGAGAGACAAAAAATTTCTTTGTATTTCATATTTGCAGCTTGAGAGAAAAACCAATTATGTTATGATATTTCAATGTACTGAATTAAGCAGTTTTTTTTACAAAAATTTTTCTACGAATGGATTTAGCAGTTCTTCTTATCAAACCTTTTTACACACTTCAAGACTCAAATTGAAGAAATACTACATTGTGTCATAGGGGCTTATCTTTCTCTACCACACGGCAACAAATTCAGCCTATGATATTTAAGAGCATTTGTTTTCAAAAACAATGTTTTGATGAAAACTCACACTCTTTCGCTATCCTGCTTTTGTTTTGTTTCTTTACCAAAACAATACCGTTGTCTTGTACATGTCTTGTGCGTAGTATCAAAATAATCACATGTGTTGCAAAAAGAGAATGAGCTTGAAGCCGTTTCAAGATCATGTTCGTTCAAGTCTTAAGGATGGTACTAAGTTCGTCCGTACGAAAATTGTTGAGCGACATCGATTTGTTTCTCTACATAATGTGTCAAAGTATGTTCAAAATATGTTTTCAATATTTTCCATATACTGTCTCCTCAAGTTTACTGGTTTATGACCAGTTTTATCCCCTTTTCGGTCTTTTTACGCCTAGTACTACGAATTTCTAATAGCCTATGATAACCAGGGCAACCGGAAATATGCAAATGCATGTTTTTTTAGAACGAGATATTAAACAATTGGTAAGGTATTTATATTTTTCTTACTCTTACAAGTGTTTGACATCTATTTGTTGGTGCATATTATACCTTATTTTGGTTTTAAGAGCATACTTTTACCAAAAATATGCATTTTTAAGCATATTACCTATTTTTAGAGTATATTTTTAAAAAATATTCCTTTCAAAGCATATTTAATATTTTTCACATTAATTCAAAATTTTTTTCAACAACCACCGATTTCGTTCCTAAACATGATGTTCAGGAAAATTAGTGCTGAACTTTTTAAGCAAATGTTTAGAGACCTTGCATTACATCTAGAACCTATATCTATACGTTGAACCAGTTAATTACTATGCCAAACATCTTTGAAGGTCCTAAGGGCATAAAACAATGAAAACGAATATAATTTGTACAACTTAAATATTTTAGAGGATTTTTTTGTTGACTTAATGAGCATATTTTTATGATATTTGGAAATTTTTAAGGCATTTTTTAAGCGCATAAAACACGATTTTTTGTGCATATTTCCCGTAGTCCTGGTGATAACGTAGCTTTTCACTGGTAAACGAATTTTAAACACTGTAGATTTTGTTTGTATGACTCTACAAATAGGAAAGTAAGAGTCCCATATGATTACTTTTTTTAAAATCGTCGATGTGTTTCACCAGTTCTTGTGAATCCTGGCATTACACAGTGGTCCATATGCTCAACCTAGCCGAAAGAAAGTCATTTTGTTTTTTATTTCGAAACTAAATATTTTGTTTTAAAATAAGTTGACAAGTTCCCACAGAGTATAACGGTACATTTTTTATTTATGTAACTTCTGTTTCAGGCTTGCTATCTTGCTTTAAACACAAGTAATTGCTGTTTTGTTTTTTTATTAATAGCTCAGTTGATATTTAGTACCGCAATTAAAGTTGTCGTGAAAAAATAAGAAAAAAGTTTTTAAAATATTTTGTTGCTGAAATTAATTAAACAATAGTAGGAACAATGTCAATGTATTCAAAATACGCTGCCAGTTTTTGCCTAAATGCTTTTTATTTGTGTTGGAAATTCTTATATAAAACACATATATTTAAATTTGATTATTTATTTTTATACCATATCCCTTAGTAATGAGGGTGTATATAATTTGAAACGATAAAAAGTGTAACGCATTAAAGAATACGAGTTTTGACCCAATGTTTCTTAAGACCAAATTTGTTTCAAGACTTTTTAAGACGATTAAGCTACGTCCGTCTGGCTGGTGAGCAGGATAACTCGAGTAAACCTTAACGGACGGTATAAAAACTTACCAGTATTAAAATTTTTTAAAACGAAGTAATGGGATTTTTAATGGGCAGACTAGCCCCAACCCTTCTGGTACCTCCCATACAAAATTTCCTGTTTTTGGATAATTACTATTTCTTCAATAACTTCCAAACGGACAACTGGGAGATATTTGAATTTGGTCAGTTTTATTATTTTGTAATAGTATACAAACCCTACGAAAACTGAAACCTTTGCCACACCCCTTCTGGTACCTCCCATACAAATGACCGAATTGACCCTCATAGTATGGCATACACATCTTATTTGTAAGTAAACTGAATTCACTCAAATTTTGCGAATGATGTTTGCTTATGAAAATTGAACTCAGGAATGAATATGGACTATATCGGTTCATGCATTCTGGTACCTCCAATACAAAATTACCTATTTTTGCAAAATTAATATTCCAAATATAATAACTTCCAAACGGACACTTGGGGGATAATGAAAATTGGTCGATTAATTTATACTGTGATAGGAGGCAAAACCTCATAAAACATAACTATTTGACACACCCCTTCTGGTGCCTCCCATACAAATGACCAAACTCTCCCACATAGTCTTATCTTATATTGGGTGATGGTATTTATCACTCAGTTTACCTAACTGAAATTTCTGTACTGGTTACTGTATTATTTATATTTATTTGTTATTACTTTATTATTAATATTTGTTGAATTCTATATGTATTTATTTTGTTTATTATTTACACGTATTATGTCAAGGTACTTCAATATTATTTGTGGGTTATTATGTTATTTTAGCTATATTATTTGTTTTTATTTATTTAACAAAAAATCTGCCACACCCATTTTACAGATTGCGCCCATTTTGTTGGTGAGTGTTTTTTTATTGATAATATCTATGAACGTGCAAAGTTTCATGTCAATGCATCTTTTCAAAAGCGAGTTATGACTTTCTTCCGGCTAGATTGAGCATTTGGACCACTGTGCATTGGTGCGGTTAAACGACAAAAGTGCTTGAAGAGGGAGATTTACTATGTGTTGCAAAAAACTAAGTTTTTAATTGCGTTTTTTGATGTTTCATCCAACGTAAGTGAAATGTTAAAATAAAGAATTTTCATCATTATTTTTATTCTGTTCGAGTTTATATCTGTTCGAATTTATAGGCACACCACACGACCCCTGTATAATAGCTCCTTCGCATTTCAACAAATTACAATCCAATAAAAACTAATAACTAAGCTTTAAGTATCATTACAATGTAATTTTATTATTTCACTTTCGTTTTACATGTGTACTTTCTTGCTCTTTATTACTGCCACTTCCCCTCCACAACTGGAAATAAATTGCTCCTTAGCTACAGGACATTGTGCCAAATACTCGCAGGACACAAAAACGCTTCAAAACATTCAAATAGTTGCCGAGTACCGACAACTGTCATAAAATGGAGTTTAATACACCACCCGCCCAAAAACAAAAACAAATGTGGGCCAATGGACTGACTTACTTAGTGCAAAGTTTCTGAGAAAGAATAACAGTTGAAAGGAAATGAAAACTAGAATATGGGTGCGGGTGGCGTGTAAGTGGCAAAAAGAGGTCGTCGGTCTAAGTGAGGGAATCATATTTGTAGTCATAAGCATAAATGTGGTGAATGAGAAATGTTTATTTACTGGCTGTGTGTTTGCTGGGGCTTTGTGCAATTTTTATGATGAGAAATGATTTAAATTAATTAAATAATAAAAGATTACGGCGTTAGTTTTATGCCAATAAGCAATTACTTATGGCAAGCTTTAGTTGAAATCCAATAAATTAGCCAGTGGAGTAAAGGGGGGAATCGAATTTCATATCTACCATTGGCAAGAGCGTAATAAATCAATAACAAAAAATAAAGCGGAAGAAATCTGAGCGGAAGAAATCTGATTAAATAATAGAAGGGCAATACATTTAATAAGGATCACACCTTATGATTGTCTTGAACTAGCACAGAATGGTGTCACCAAAATATTTGTTAATGGTCTCACTGACTAGGAAACAAATATTAGATTTTGAGCTTTTGAATCAATAATTATAAGAAATGTAGCTGCGATTTAAATGAAACTTTAATTTACATATTGATTTGAATGTTTATACGACCTAAGTATAATACCGGTAACAGATTTGTTAGTTTGTTAAAATTAAAATTTATTTTATTATTTTATATCTTGCAATTTTATTACTTTGTTGACCGACAAAACATTTGTAAATTCCCATTACATACGCCCCATAATGAATCATGTCTTCGAATACGGGATTTTATTTTGCTGTACAATGTACATTCAATCATCAAGCTTTGACATGATGTCATGAATATTGATAAAAAACAAAAATACTCTCAACCACTATCATATTGAAATTCTACTGGGGGATAAGACATAAATTGATTAAACGAATTATGAATGAATTAAATCTCCCCGTTTTGCCAAATTTGGTAATGCATTCAACATTGTAGCAGTAAATGCGAATATAACAAATAGAATAATGATTCATTGCCAATTATCACCGGTCATTTTTGCCATCTACGGTAATAGCTTTTGCAATTTTAATTATAAGCTCTATCTGTTAAATGGTTGCATCGTAATTTACATAACATTTTTATGGAAGTTGGTGCTTCTGGGTTCGTGAATAAAAGCGGACGGATAGAAAATGTTTCCTTGTTATAACTTAATCCTTTATTTAACATCTGAAAGACTAGGATATTCCTGTTAGAATTCAGTTCAGTGGTGCAGCTACATATAACACAATACAACACATGATTTGGGGACTCAATTCTGAGAATTGCACATGAAAGTAGATCCCAAAATAAGAACTTCTGCATCATTCATTCTGTCAAGTTAGCTGCATTAATAATTTTATGGCTATACTATTTTTTTTTATCAAGGTGGATTTGTAGCACTTTTTCTATCGGTTTACCGTACGGAATAACTCTTTTTTGTCTACAGCAAAGTTGTAGATATTGAATAGGTACTAGAGATTGCACCTTTTGGTACAATAAATTGTACTTTTTGGTACCATAAATTGTACATTTTGGTATAATAAATTTTACTTTTTGGTACCTACTTTAAATTCCACTTTTTGGTAATTATTCTTTTTGGTATAATAAGTTGTACTTTTTGGTATGATAATTGTACCTTTTGGTACAATAAATTGTACTTTTTAGTACCATAAATTGTACATTTTGGCATAATAAATTGTACTTTTTGTACAAATAATTGTTCTTTTTAGTAACATAAATTGTACTTCTCGGTATAATAAATTGTACTTGTACTTTTTGGTATAATAAATTCTACTTTTGGTAAAATAAATTATACTTTTTAGTACCATAAATTTTACATTTTGGTATAATAAATTGTACTTTTTGGCATAATAAATTGTACTTTTTTGTATAAATAATTGTATTTTTTTGTACCATAAATTGTACATTTTGGTATATTAAATTATACTTTTTTGTACAAATAATTTTAGTTTTTAGTACCATAAATTGAACTTTTTGATATAATAAATTGTACGTGTACTTGTACTTTTTGGTATAATAAATTGTACTTTTGGTACAATAAACTGTACTTTTTGTATCATAAATTCCATATTTTGGTACCATAAATTCCACTTTTTGGTACAATAAATTATACTTTTTAGTAAAATAAATTGCACATTTTGGTAAAAAAAAATTTTACTTTTTGCTTTAACAAATTGTACTTTTTGGTACAATAAATTGCACTTTTTAGAATCATTAAATGCACATATTGGTATAATACTTTTGGTACAATAAATGGTACTTTTTAGTACCATAAATTATACCTTTTATTACATTAAATTGTACATTTTAGTACCATAAATTATACTTTTTAGTACCATTCTGGTACAATAAAATGTACTTTTTGGTAATTATACTTTTTGATATTGTCATAGTTCGGTTTGAGATCAGTTCTATTGGCAATTATTTATTATTGCCAATAGGTTTTTAATCAAGAGTTTGTGAAATGTATTATGTTGACAGCAGGTTAGGCGTATGACGTCATTTCGACATTAACCACAATGTCTCGTCAGCGCCCTTTGCTGTGCCTTCTCCTCTATCATCACAAACCTTAAGGGAAGAAAGCATCTCAAAGTTAATGAGAAAGTTTTCCCTCCGGTGCGAAAAAAGCATCCTCGAAGCGCACAACATGCCAACATAATACACACACAAGCACTTGCCTATGCATGTGTCCATCGGACACAATTGCACAACAACAATAATAAATAATTGCCAATAGAACTGATCTCAAACCGAACTATGACAATATCATAATTCTTTACAGATCAACAATAAATGAAATCAAGAACGATGAATTATACTTTTTGGTACAATAAATTGTACTTTTTAGTACCATAAATTGCACATATTGGTAAAATAAATTGTACTTTTTGGCATAATAAATTAGTACAATAAATTAGTATTAGTACAATAAATTGCACATTTTGGTAAAAAAATTTTACTTTTTGCTTAAATAAATTGTCCTTTTTGGTACAATAAATTGTACTATTTAGTATCATTAAATGCACATATTGGTATAATACTTTTGGTACAATAAATGGTACTTTTTAGTACCATAAATTATACTTTTTAGTACCATACATTTTACATTTTAGTACCATAAATTATACTTTTTAGTACCATTCTGGTATAATAAAATGTACTTTTTAGTACTATAAATTGCACATATTGATAAAAAAAATTGTACTTTTTGCTTCAATAAATTGTACTTTTTGGTACAATAAATAATATTTTGGTGCAAAATTATACTTTTTAGTACCATAAATTGTACATTTGGGTATATGAAATGTACTTTTAAGTACCACAAATTCCACTTTTTGGTATAATAAAGTGTTCTTTTTGATACAACAAATTGTACTTTTTTGTAAAATAAATTGTACATTTTGGTACCATAAACTGTACTTTTCGTTGCCATAAATTTTACTTTTTGTTACCAAAAATTTTACTTTTTGGTACCATGAATAGTATTTTTTGGTACAATAAATGTTACTTTTTGGTACAACTGAAGTACTTTTTGGTACAATTTAATTACTTTTATTGTATAATTAGGTATACTACTTGGTACATTAGAGTACATTTTATACCCTCACCCTACGTGTAGGAGGGTACATGTCATTCGATACGACCCAGAAGTGTAACAGTTTCTTGAAACCAAATTCGATTCAACACATTTTAAGTCGTTTGAGTCATGTCCGTCTGTCTGTTTGGCTGGTACGCATGATAACTTTCGAAAGACGAAACCAAATGTTTTGAAACTTTGCACAAGTTAATATTTCCTTAAAACTACTTACGGTATTGAAAATGGACCACTCTAAATTCTACATTTAATAAAACTATAACAGGATAAAGTTTTGAAGAAATATCGGGAAGTCTAGCCACGCCCCTTTTGATGCCTCTTATATAAATGTACCATTCCACCCACTTGAGAAATCAAGTAATAAAATCAATACACCCAACGCGTTCGTGCCCTAATCCTATAGTTAGTAAAACTATAAAGTTTTGGAGAAAAAACTGGAAGTCTAGCAACGCCCAACTGGTACCTCCCATACTCATCAGGTACCGCCACTTTAGAAATCGATTTATATTATTTATAGATCCATTGCGATCGTGACCAAATTCCGTATTTAGTAAAGCACCAGCAGAATAAAGTTTTGGAGAACAAATTAGAAGTCTAGCCACGCCACGCCCACTTTAGAAATCGATTAATATTATTAATATATCCAATGCGATCTAGGCCAAATTCTGTATTTAGTAAAGCTCAAGTAGGATAAAGTTTTGAAGAACAAATTGGATTTTTAACCACGCCCCTTCTGGTACCTCCCATTCAAATGTACCATTCCGCCCACTTCAGAGATGGAGTAATACTATTATTATACTAGAAAAATATTATGTTTCACTGAGGGTGAGAGTATATGTAAGTAGTTCTGTATTTAGTAAAACTAAATCAGGATTAAATGTTGGGGAACAAACTGCCAGTCTAACCACGCCCCTTTTTGTACCTCCCATACAAATGTACCACTCCGCCCACTGTAGAAATCGAGTAATAATATCATTATACTAGAAAAATTTTATGTTTTGCTAAGGGTGAGGGTATATGTTAGTAGTTTTACCCGACTGAAACTTTCCTACTGGTTGTTACAAGAAATTAAACTTTAAATGGGCATTTTATCGATTTTTAAGGCACTGGTTGCACTTTTTTCGTGTAGGTTTGTTTCGCATTTTTTCTCCAATTCAATATCTACAACTTTGCTTCAGACACAACGGAGATTTTCCGCATTGTATACATACTGAGATATAACCGTGTTAAAATGTAGAAAAAGCGCTAAAATTCAACCTTCAGCCCAAAATTTCGTATGGCTATTAAATTGTTAATGCAGCCAACTTGACAAAACGAATTATGTACAAATTCTTATTTTTAGAGCTACATTCACGTGAAATTTTTAAAATTGAGTACCAAATCAATTTGCTGATAAATGTTGTGCTGTGTAATCGACAAACATTTTTATATATTAAGATTGAATTTTTCAAGTTGGCTGGTTAAGTTAAAGTAACAGGTGTATAGTAACCATCTAAGTCTTAGGGATGTAGCAAGCCAAACCAGTGTCTTCTCATACTATATTCCACCAAAAGGACCTCCGATGGCTATGGTTTAACTTGACTTAAGGTCAGAAGTAGTAGTAAGGTCGATGTAGCTTACCAACTCAATGCCTTATCACATTATCGTCAACCCAAAAGACGTCAGTTGACTATGGGTTCACTAGACTTAAGGCCAGAAGTAGTAAGCTGCTAGTGAATTTGCCGCACATGTGAATAATAGTCGAAGAACACAAATTAGAAAAACCTCATCCCTATAATAAATAATATAATTAAATATAAAACTTATTACATTTGTTACCCCCTGATAATATTACATAACCCCCCCTAGGATTGAAACGAACTTATACTATGACATTTAATAAATAATTCAATAAACCTAAAACCCCACAGCCTCTATAATGGGAAACTTTATTAGCAACTAAGAAGCATTTACTTACTGCCAGTATCGCTAAGATGACTAATAAAATGTTATTACACAAAATATAATTTTGTCACACATTAATTGTGGTCCATGAACTTGAACTGTCAATTAAGACGACGTAATTATTAATATTCCTTATTTGAACTATTAAATGACAATTCTTTAGCAATTCCCTTAATTTGAAAATTCACAAACAACAGACCCAACAACATGATGACAACATTATTTTGGGCACAATATTTGACAATCAAAATATCTGAGTAATTCGCATAAGAATGAAATTATCGTATGCAACACCACCACCACTGTCATGACCACAGCAATGTCTGTTCATTGAAAATTTTCTTGGAATTTTGAATGAAACTCAAAAACGATAAAAGTAATAAATTAATCTAACCAACATTTGACTAAGTAAACAATTCATATGAATTGGAATCTTTTTGCTATTTCTCATACCAACCAACCCAACCAACCAAAAAAAAAAACATTATACTATGATGTCAGTCAACAGCATTTCGCTGAGAGTTGTGCGTTGTTTGAACATTAAGACCTACCAATATTTGCCTATTTACTCATCATCATATTAGTAAGTATCACAATTAACAAAAGTCAATACCTATGTGGAGCGTTGTGTGTTGTGGCTATAATTGCACATGCAAGCACCTACAAATGTGATCTGAAATCATCATAATTTTCTAATATGTAATGTCAACAATGAGGTAATACACTTTTCTTATGTATTCAGTCATCAACAGCTGAAGAGAAACGACGACGATTGGACAAAGAAATGTCTCAACAACAAGTGTTTTTTTTCTGTTTGTTTGTTGTTGTTGCGGCTTCTTATCACAGGTTCCGGGTATGGGGACAGTGTTGCAAGTAATTGCGGTTATGTAACTGTTTTATGTAACTTGATTAACTTTTGGAGAGTAATTATTTGAGGTATATGTCAATAAATTTTAAAAGTTGTGTAAGTAATGCTGTTTTGTATTCGACTTTTTAAGTAATTATTTTTTGATATTTTTTTGAAATTATTTTTTAATTAAGTATCTGACGTATTAATGCAACAGCAAAAATTGTGTTCAAATTTATCAAATTTCCCGGCTCACGTTGCTCTTCACCCGAAATTACAATAAATCTTCTTAATAGTTTAAGCATTGAAGTTAAATGCAAACATTATTAATATAGTTTGCTAAGTATGCACTATTGTCGATTTTCTTTAATAGAAGTAAGATTATCAAAAAAAAAAAAAATTCTTACTTCACAGCTACGCGTATATCCCAATGGCTTTGGATTTGTGATTTCTCCCTTTTGTGGCCCTTAAAATACAAATTTGAAAAAATTAGTTCTTATCCCACAAATTCTCTATAACGTACATGTGTAACTGTTGCTCTAGCCGTACGCTCTGTTCTGTCATTTTTTCCTTTTAGCTCTTAAAGTAAAAATATATTAGTATCGTACTAATACTCCATCAACGGGTACCCTAATTTTTGTCCTATTTATCCCAAAAAGTACGAAAATTTGAGTAAGATCGGGCAACCATTTTCCGTGCCCAAAGAGGTTAAAGGTCAGGTTATTTTTAAATCCTATGTTTTTACTACTGTTCGATTAAGAAATTATAGCCAAGTGCCCAAAAATTTCAATTGAGCTCCTGGGTCGCATGCTAAGAGCCAATTTTAAGGAAAAGAGCAGTTCGCGAGCCCTGTCAGTAAATAAAATCCAAATGCAAGCAAATACCAAAAAGGATTTAATGCCCTTTTTTTGTTTCAAAGTACTTTTTTTTGTACTAAAAAGTACTTTTATTAGCCAAAAAGTACTTTTATGTTCCACAAAGTCCTTTTTTGGCCCAAAATCACTTTTCTGTTGCACAAAAAGCTTTTTTTGTATCAGAGTAATTTAAATGTACTTTTCGGTATCAAGTACTTTTTATGTACTAGAGTACTCTTTTGTACCAAAAAGTAATTTTAATGTAATTTTTTCGGCCCAAAAGTAGTTTTCTGTTGCACAAAGTACTTTTTTCGTACCAGAGTACTTTGAAAGTACTTTTGGTAAAGAGTACTTCTTTGTACCAAAAAGTACTTTTATTGGCCAAAAAGTACTTTTCTGTTCCACAAAAAGTACTTTTCTGTTCTCGCAAGCCGAGAGCCAGCTCGAGATCTCGTTTGATATTTTGTGGCTCCTGGCTCGCAAGCCAAGAGCTCATTTGAAATTTTATAGCTCTTGAATAGCGATCCGAGAGCTCATTTCAGATTCTGTAGCTCTTGGTTCGCGAGCCAGCTCTTTTGTAGTTTTGAGGCTCCTGGCTCGCGAGTCGAGAGCCGAAAAGAGCGAGCCAATGCGTACTCTGATGCAAGGTGTATCAGGACGTAATCAACAAAAATCAATTTCAAAAAAATATGAGTTGTCTTTTTTATATTAATGTGACGATATATAGTATGACCTTTGACCTCACAAGGACACGTGTTAAAGTTATCCGATTTTGCTCAAATATTGACCATAGCTGTTTTATAACAAATGACACTACATTCCGCACAGGCATTATTATAGCGTTGTATCCCCTATCGGCCTTAATTACCTGTAAAAGTTATGAATTTCGAAAATCTCCACTCTTGTCCCATATAAGTTTTACAGCTATTTGGCCATTTTAACGCCTAAAAGTACGAATTTTAAAAAATCCATTTTTAACTGACGTTTACTCGAAAAGGGGAACAACCACCCCTACAGCCGTTTCACCCAGTCAGTTTATGATTATGATTGATTATTTTGTTTGATCCATTAATATGACTGATATAACGATTTAAAAAACGGGCGTGGTACTGTCCCTTTTTCTGCGAGACGTAATTCTTCTTGTACCAGTAACATATGCAGCAAATCTCATATTCATATTTCTAATGGCTCGGAGATATGACCGATGGACATTACGGTTAGTGTGGGCGATGCCATGGCCCTTTTTCTAATAATTAGCCTATAATAGAGCCCCTACGTACAGCATGCCATTGTGAAAATTTCATTGCAATCGGCCCATTTTTTTGGCCTTTATAATGATTTTTAAAAAAGGCCGTCGCACCGCCCTTTTTCTACAAAAAGGAAGTTATTCTTGTATAACTCACTTATGTATCAAATCTCGATGTCATACCTATAATTGTTTATAAGATAAAGTCATTGCAAATTTGGAGCTGTATGGGGCAGTGCCATGGCCTTCTTACCCCTTTGCAGCACGAATTTCTAAAAAATCCCTTCTATGTGCGCGACTACGTCATAAAAGGAATCTACATTCCAAATTTCAAGGTTGTAGCTTTAGCCGTTTATGCTGCGTAGTGATCAGTCAGCCACCCAAGGTTCCTTTTATGCCGCAATCAGTCTATTTTTGCAAGTCCAAGATTTATAGAATATTTTCACATATCTTAAAAAAAAAAAACTTAATTTCCCTTTGCACCCCATGAATGAGGTATGGGATAGCTTCTCGCGTTGTTGTGAATTAACACGCTTTCTATTTTTTTAGATTCACAACTAACGGCACCTACTTGTTTATCGACGAATGCGAACGTCACTGTTTGAGAAGCTCTTACTAGACACGACGATTGAATCGACGCTTAATACTGCGAAGTTGCTGTCAACAACATTCGAGGGGAGCCGACAATGAAAGAAAATTGTATTTATTTTTTTTTCTTTTAAGATGACTGGAGCCAGGTTTGAACCTGCGATCTCCCGCATGGTAGTCGCGTGTTCTAACCACATTTCCACGGCCGGTCCCATTTTCACATATCATCGAAATAAAAAAGTTTTACGTTCCAAATATTGAGTAAAAAATAATGTCACGCTTCTCTCATGAGAAAACTGTTTAACTTCGCATACCAGGCCTAGCAGAGTTAGGTTTAAAGACGGCTCCTTCCATTCTTCGTATATACATTTTGTACTGAACTTTTTCATATTATTATTTCCAAAGAAATCAAAATCGATTTCATTGAATATTTCCAAATACGTCTCGGCATTATAATAATATAAAACAAACTTCTAAGATATACCATCGTAACAACAACACATCAAGGAACTATTGTCATCACATTTGCTCTATCATTAATTATTAAAATGATTTATAACATTTGACTTTGAAATCCCCAAGACTACTGACAGCAGCCGATATTCAGATATAATTAAATATTTTTGACCAAACCCAAAACACTGTACTTATTATTATTATTCTGATGATGGTTCTTCAAATAAATATAATAACAACAATGTTTCATTTATTTTATTTGCTTTGTTGTTTAGTCGTTGATGTTGCTGCTGCTGCTGTCGCTTCTTAATAAATTTAATTGATTTTTGTATCTATGATTCTGGTGCTCTTCAAATGAAAAGACACATAAGAGCCACTGTTGTCGTTGTGGCTGTCGCCGCTGTTATACGTAGCTGTCATTCATTGATGAGGCACTAACTGACTGACTGACTGATGGACGGAGAAAACTCTTATAGGAAAGTGTTACACAAAAACAAAACGTTTCTAAAGGGTTCTTATGGTTCATTAATGACTGTTTATTTACACTCATTCATATCTATAACATGTAGATACACTATGTATGGTTACACATTGTCATATTGTTACTTCTTAGATATGAGTAGAGGTATGTTTGCATGTATCTGTGCTAGTGCATCTAGTGCGAGTATATGTCAAGTGCATCTCATTCACCCGTCTATCCATTCATTGGATTGATAGCCGCCGACAACATTATAAGATGCGTTCGTTACATTCTTCATGGGTTCTCTTTGGTTAGGAGGCGAGGGTTTGCCTTCCTCGGCGGTATTACAGCAAAAGGGCTCTGGGTGTAGTTAACGTTCGACTAACACTGCTGGTTGACATACTGACATATATATTTCTTATTACGACGTTTTTCCCTAGTTTTTGTTTGCATCAGGGAGTGTGAACATTGTTTTTTGTTTTATCAATAACATTGCAACGATGTTAGCTGAATGTGTTTTATCTTGAACTACATGTTACAGATTCATTATGGGGTGGGTAAATTACAATTCACATTGTAACAAACCGTCATGATAAGATATTTGGGTAGAACTTGGTGTCCTATTAATTAATGGGTTTAATTAGACTGTTAATATGTTAATGGTACACAAATAAGATCGTGACAAGATTGCCATGCGCAGAGTAAAAAAGTTAATTGATTTAATACTGTAATTCAAGATAAGTTTCTAAGATTTTTGAAAATCTTATGGGAAATCCACACCACTATGAAGTAATTCCATGGGAAGCGATCACATAAGTTTTGGGTCTTCTCCGAATTTGATGAAATTTTGCAAACTTGTACACTTAAGAGCGCGTACATATACTAAATCGAAATACTAAACCATAAACTAATAATACCACCAAGTTTACCATGAACAACTGTAATAAAATCATCTAAAATACTCAGTAAATAAATAAATGTCCTTGTAGTTATATCAAGTCAATCAAAATTCCTAAAAATAACTCTACGACACTCTTAAAACTAAAAAACTTTTCTATAGTTAATTTCCGCAACAACACTAAAGTAGTTTCCGTGTGCTTAAAATCTAAATGTATGTATACACTAAGCACATTAAAACATTTCCCTACTATCAAAACTGCAATCTACTAAAATGTGAACTCTAACATTTTCCAACTAAAGGAATTCGTTAACATTAAGGATTTACAGGCACATACGTTCATAGCTAGCGTGTGTGTGTGTGCGTATAGCTATGTACGAATGTACAAAATTTCACCCATTCTTGATTTGCCAATGACGTAATAAGAAACTAAAATATTGTCCCAGTTCTTGTTGTAGTCCTTACCCAAAATAATATAATAATTTAACACACAACGAAAAACAAGAAGCAGGCAAGAAGAAAAAATGTTAGCACACCAGCGTACGTACGTACGTACATTTGTTCTCATATCTGTACATTGTAATGGTTTATGACTGACTGACTGACTGTTGGTCATAAAAAACCACATAATAATAGAAATATACTTTTAAATAAATGAGTAAATGTGAGAGTAAAGATAATTCGAGGATAACCGTATGCCAGTGCATAGATATGTAATTTAGAAGATAGCTCATAATGGTATACGCTTATAGGATGTAGTGAAGAAACAGGAAGTTATATTGTTTTTGTTTTAATATATTTTACCTATTTGAACGTAAAAAATCTTTTTATTAGCTACAATAAAATCTTTTGTGGTTCGGCCGTAGAATGATAGTTAGAACTATTAGCTAGATCCAGAGATTGATTCCTATCTCAGTATAGAAAATAGAAAGCGTGTTAATTCACAATAACGCTGGTAGCTATCGCATACCTCGTACCTCATGGGTTGCAAAGGGAAATTAAGGGTTTTTAGTATCTTTTGAAAAGAAAATCGTCTTGGTTCGAATATTATTGGTTTCATATCTATTTATATGTATAAAAGTCTTGGGTTACTGACTGATCACACCCCAGCCCAAACGGCTAAAGCTAGAACCTAGAATTTTGGAATGTTGGTTTCTTTTATGACGTAGGCGCGCGCTAAGAAGATATGGGCCAAATAAATGAAGCGATTGCAATGTAATTTTCTCTGGTTGCATGAAAACATAGTTAGACACTGGGGCGTGGCACCGCCCACACAAACCGATATTTCAATCGGTCGTATCTCACGAGCTATTAGAGGTATGAAGATATGTTACTTTACTGTTATAAGGAGGACTACGTCTCGCCTCTTTTGAAAAAATCTTTACATCGGACATACTAATGCACCCATTGATTATAAAACTGTCACAATCTTCATGGCTGACTAACTGACTGGGTGAAATGGCTGTATATAGGATGATGTAGTTTGGGGCTCGCGATCCATGAGCCCAAATAAAGAGCTACTTTTGGACCGATAAGAGTACTTTTGGCACATAACTTTGGTACTTACCTCGCGAGCCAAGAGCCACAAAATTTTAAATGAGCTCTCGGATCGCGAGCCATGAACCCAAATAAAGATTTGGCCGAGAGCTCATTTTAAATTTTTTTTTGCTAAAAAGTACCTTTATTGGCCCAAAAGCACTTATCTGTTGCACAAGGTACTTATTTTGTACCAGAGTACTTTTTTGTACCAAAAAGTACATTAAAGTACATTAAATGCACTTTTTGGTGCATTGTACTTTTTGGTACAAAGTACTTTCTTTTATACCAAAGTACTTTTTTTTATGCCAAAAAGTACTTTTATTAGCCCAAAAGCACTTTTCTGTTGCACAGTCTTTTTTTTTGTACCAAAGTACTTTTTTTAACCAAAAAGTGCTTTTAATGTACTTTTCGGCACAAAGTACTTTTTTGTACCAAAATACTTTTTTATTCCAAAAGTACTTTTATTGGCCCAAAAACACTGTTTTGTTGCACAAAGTAACTTTTTTTGTACCAGGGTACTTTTTGGTACCAAAAAGTACTTTTATTGTACTTTTTGGTTCATAGAACTTTTATTGTACTATTTGGTTCATAGTACTTTTATTGTACGTTTAGGTACAAAGTACTTTCTTTTGTACCAAAGTACTTTTTTATGCCAAAAAGTACTTTTATTGGCCCAAAAGCAATTTTCTGTTGCACAAAGTACTTTTTTCTGTACCAGAGTACTTTTTGGTACCAAAAGGTACTTTGGTTAAAAAAGTAATTTGTGCCGAAAAGTACATTAAAAGTACTTTTTGGTATAAAATAGTACTATGGTACAAAAAAAATAACTTTGTGGGACATAAAAGTGTTTTTGGGGCAATAAAAGTACTTTTAGTACATAACTTTTCTACGTAGCTCGCGAGGCAAGAGCCACAAAATTTCAAATGCGCTCTCGAGCTGGCTCTTGGCCCGAGAACCAGCTCTTTTTTTGGGCTCTTGGCTCGCGAGCTAAGAGTGGCTAATAGTGACTAAATTTCAGTTTCCAATTGGAAGACGCCGAGTACAAGTGGTGACGAAAACATAAAGTGGAAGAAACCAAAAGAAAACCTTAAGTGACATCTAAGCATAAAATGGCAAGATTAGCTTTTGTGGAAAAGCATATGGCGTGCAGTGAAAATTGGCATAAGGTTATTTAAAAAAAAGTTTAATCTGGGTCCATCCAGTTTAAGTTATTACTCCGCGCCTAAGTCTCAACTTAGGAGATTCCGTCATGATATGGGGTGCTTTTTCTTACCATGGAAAAATAAAGTTATGCTTTCCCAGTTATGTTATGCTGGACTCTGAAAAATACATTGAAATGTTAGACGATGTTTAGATTAAATATTTGGAAGAGAAGGACCAAATAGAATTTATATTTCAACAAGACAATTCCAGCATTGTCTTATACATCTAAAAACTTTTTTTCATCCCGCTCGATACCCTTACTTGACTGGCCAGCTGCAATCCCTCACCTAAACCCCATCGAAAATGTTTGGAGGATTATTGCAAGAACTGTATACAGCAATGTGAGACAATATTTAACGGTCCAGGAACTAAAAAAGTCGATTTTACAATCTCGGATAGATTTGGATATTAATTTGCTTCGAAAATTAGTTGATACACTCCGTGCCCGGATTTTCCAAACAAAAAACTGAAATGAGGGGCCAACTAAGGACTGAAAAATTACAAAAGTGATTCTATCGTCTAGAGCAAACGCCTAAAGCTACAAGCACAAATATTAGGAAACTTGTTCGTCTTATGATTTAATTGTGCGGTACAAATGGATTTTTTGAAATTCGTACATTTAGGACGTAAAAGCGACTAAAGTGGTGTGTTTGCCTTATAATTGCGTTGTAGCCATTCAACAAGTATTTAAAATGTGCGGGGGAAAAAATATGTATGTAAATATATATGTATGGATTCGGTAATTTGTATGATATGTACCAGAAAGAGTGTGACATATGTTTCAGCTCTCAGAGGTTTTGCCTCCAATTTTATGTTAATAAAACTGAAAATATTTTATAAGATTTTGGAGCTATTCGTTAAGATGTAATTCGAGAAATATTAACATTAATTTTGGAAAATATTCAATCATCATTAACAAGTCCTCAAACGAATTTCGTCTTTACTCATTTAGGGTCTAATTCGTCTCAAATGACGTATATTTTTATCCCTTTGGGAGAGGTTATAAAAGTTTAAATTGCTTCCGACCAAAAAAAATATGATTTTATAAGAAAAAAAATACATTATCTGGAATTCTGTTCGCGACAATCCACATAATATTGAGTGCCATCTCTGGTAAACTTATAATCCAATGGATACTCTACTAGAACATTTTGCTAGATTAGCACCTTAGGCACCGCTGTTGTTGTTGTTGCTGTTGCTTTTACTATTACTACTGTTATTGTTCTTGTTGTATTGTGTTACAATATATGTTTCTTGTTATTTATTTTTCTTTTCTTTTGTCTTTTGGATTCCATCACCAGCCAAAGAGTAAAGTGAAATAAACATACTTGTGGGATGGTCATGTAGCAGCCAAGTGTACGCGTCAGTATGTTGGCGTTTGGCGCCAATATGACTTTGCATAATACACACACGTATTTATTTGTCTGACTGACTTACTAACAGACGGACGGATGGACGGTCTTTAGAGCTCTGCTGTTAAGTGTTCATCTAAGGATTGTTTGTGACTGTGTGTGTTGTTGTGTGTTACTCACACCAGCACTAAGAAGGATTGTTTCCTTTTATTGGTATACGGAAGTTGTTGTGGTTGGTTAGTTAGGATCCTGTTAATTCGCTGTTGGAGTGTTTACCAATGTGCACCACTTTCAAGATACTTGAACATGTTTAGGGAAAAAGGTTTATGAAGTTGTTTGTGTTTGAATGCTCGTACAATGTTGGAAAATATGGTGAGATTTTTTTAAGGGAAACAAAGGAAATTGTAATGGATATAAAGATGGCAATTTTAAATTAAATAGGACCAAGATTTTTTAGAACCTGTTATATATGGCGGGTGTGGGATATTGTTAATTTCAGGTGGTTTGATGCTATGCTTCAAATACATGGAAGTCCCGATATAATCATATTATGATAATTAGTTCATGAAGATCACGTTATGTGGTTCAAAACGACAATTTAGGAGAACATATAATTGTTTAAATTATATAAAAAGATTGGTGGTAGATATGTAGGAGGAAAATACTAGTGGAGGTTAGTCAAACATTTTAGCTCTCTAGGAGGCACCATAGGGGCGACAGGAGCTGATTTCATAAAAAAAAATTATAAAAATAACAAAAAAAATTGTATAGGGACCACCTTAATAGTTGAAGATAGATTGCTGATATGTTCTAAGAAACTGTTAAGGTTGCTCAATTATTGGGGGTCGGTCATACATTTGACTCCTCTGGAGGCACCTTCGGGTCGGTTGGAGCGGTAGGAGAAAATTTTTATAAAAATTTAATATTGTATGGGAAGACCCTTAGGGAATAAAGTTGTGGGGAGGAGGGTGTGTTTGAGGAAAATGTTAGGAGGGAAAAATGACTGGTGGTTGGTCATACATTTTACCTCTTACGGAGCGAATTTCCAATACAAGCGTGTATCCTTAAAGCAGAGGTTATGTTTAAGATAAGCAAGATCGGTCAAACACTACTCCCACCATACAAAGTCCCCCTTTTTGGGGTGTGTCCCTGTTATAAGTTTAAGAGATATGGAGCATAAATTTGGAATGCAAGATTTTATAGGCTGAAGTGCAAAATATGGGGCGGGAGCCAGATTTAAAAAAAAATATGCCATTGTCTGCGTCTTGGTCCCCAAACATTGGAATGGTAGGTCAAAGTTGGCCCTAAGGCCCATGGGGCTCGGGGGAGGGGGCCCTTGGGTTCTACGATAACCCCCCATGTGTGGGTATTCAAATGAAAGATGAATCCAACGGTGGTATTTCTAAGTTCCCACGTGTCTCCTGGACCGAGTTAGAGCCATTTAAATTTCCGGAATACACCAAAAAAAAAAATATATTTTTAAAAAAATCGCGCGATTTTTTTCAATATATATCTTTTTGCACTTTTTCTTGAATTTTTCCTAAATATTTCTTGAAATTGTCCATTTGTTTCCTTCATTTTTTAAATATTTTCTCAATTTTCTTTTTTTTTATTAAAAAAAGAAAAAAATTCCAAAAAAAATTTAAAATTTTCACACATTTTTGATGACATTTAATTTTTCCATTTTTTTCATAGAATTTTTCAATTTATTTCCTTAAATTTTTCTAATTTTTTATGATTTTTCCCCATTTTTTTTAAATATTTTTTTTTAAGAAATTCGCGCGATTTTTCATTATTCTATATTTTTTAGAAGTTTTCAATTTATGTCCTATAATTTTTCTAATTTTTTCCACGATTTTTTCACATTTTTTAATTTTTATTTGGCATATCCGGGAAATTTAAATAGGTCTAAGGTCCATGAGACCCGTAGGAACTTAAAAATACCACCGTTGGATTCGTCTCGGAAAGCGACCGAACAGAATAGGAATATTTGGTGCGAAAATTTGGAAATGGTATCACAACGGGACTCATACTAGGACCCATGTGAGCTGTGTTGAACGTGGCTGCCGAATTAACCTAACCTAACCAAATCTGTAAATGTGGCGGTATAGGCATCAACTTTATGTATTTGTATGGGACCAACCCATATTAATGTCCAAATTATTCTTTGCAGGAATCAGCCTTTGACATTCCGTTAATTTGATTTGATTTAAATGTACACCATTAAGAGACATTTAAGTGTGATTTGTTTTTTTATTCTTTCTAGATTTTAAAACTGAGAGGAACTACATTTTAGAACATTTATATAAGACATATCAGATATTTCATGTAGAATCAGACACATCCGGTAATCGAATCTCATATATATTTTTTTAAATGTTACATAATTAATTTTTAACTCCATTTACTCCTAAATGGCGTATGTATCGAACTAATATTAAGTGACCGTTAAGTATAATTAAATGTATATTTCCAATGTCACAAAACTCTTTGGGAATTAATAGCAGTCGTTATGACCAGTACTCCAACTGAATAAATGCCATTTAACTTAATAACCGCATGTTTACAACACTTCGACTATGTATAACTATTACCTCAAAATGTATCAGTCAATAATGTGTCATTCTATGTTATATCATACACACGTAATCCTCTTCTTTGTTCTGGTTCATTGTATATTTTTATGTCCAATAATGATAGACGGCAAAGTCTATCAGAATTAGCAGTAGCCACCTAGATATATATCATAAATTATAATTATTTATGGGTGGTTTGATGTCAAATAATGCAAATTATGGCTAAAAAGGGAACTAGTATTAACAGAGAAACTACACATGTACAGTGGCTCGCAAAACTAAGTATAATGTTTTATAGCAAACAATAAAAAAAATCATTCAAGTCATAGTTTTTAAGTAATATCTAAAAAAGTATGCAGTATAAATGAAGATAGTTGAAAGATCCCTAAGATTGGAAATTTATTAAAAAAATAATTAATATTTTTTTTGAGATATCTCTATGACTAGAATAAAATAAAAATCAATTTAAATCCAGAAATAATTGTGTACAAGAATATTAGATTAAACGTTGCTCAACGTTTTACGAGTCTATGCAATCAAGAAAGAATTCTCATTTTGTTGTGAGATTCTGGTGCATAAGACTTGATGAACAATTTGCAATAATTATACCAAAGTCTGTCTGGCATTATGAGTATATCATTCTGTTTGTAACTTAAAGTATATTCCTGAAATGTTTACAGCATTTAAACATAACTCACTTGGGTCTTTGTATCCCTACTCCAATTATCCCTACTCTATGTGGTCAATGTTGCTTTCAAGCAATTTCAATGTTCTCATAAATACAAGGATTTTTCTGTAGATCTCCTACTTATAAATAGGTATTGTCCATTAGGGTCCGATGACCAAACTTCTCATATCTCAATTCAACTAAAGCAAGGCAGTCCAATAGAAGATGGTGAGTGGTCTCATCGTTGCAGCTCTGCGCGTGTATTTCAACCGGCCAGTGACCTGTTGGTATTCCGGCTGTAATGTTCCTTAGAAGGACTCTAGACAGGTTTAGCACAAATCGTGTCCTCTGTATATCCATGGTAGGCCAAATGTGTTTGATCGCTGTGCAGGTGGGTATTTTCTTTAGCAATAAGGTTCAGTTTCGCAACATCGTACCCGATTTCATTTCGAGTGTAGCGGCCTTTACTAATCCATCGGCGCTTTTATTACTATATATGTGAGGGTAACCTTCGAATGTCTCGCTATCTTCTCCAGAAGCGATCGACATTCTCGAAAATTGCTTGAAGAGGGGTACACTATAATGGGTCAGTCCCCATACAAAAAAATTATGTAATGGTGGACACACCCTACGATTGAAGACTAACCAAAGACAATTGCAGAACATCAGTTTGTTTTTTCATTCAAATTCAAATACAATTTTCTATTTATTATCTAAATAATTTCGGGCACTCCAATTAAATTTATTTTTTCTTTCCACTAGTACGAAAGGAATCATAAGAATAATCTATCCCAATTTCGCTAAAAAAAACTAAGAATATGTGTAAGTTAGTTTAACTGAAGTTTCTGGACTGTTATAGGTCGTTATAGGTTTAGGCTGGTCAGTTTCGCAGCGGAAAGGAACATGGAAAGATACCCACAAGGTAACAAGGCTATCCCCCGATCAAAACACTAAAAATCAAATTGTTCATACAGTAATTGATGGAAGGCACGTAACCAAACACGAAGAAATCTGGACATCGCGAAGCAGCAAACCCCTGAGATAGTCACTGCCTACTCCAACCAGTTCTCTCTACTACTACGACACAACTCCTCTTCTTCTGAAGTTCCCATTACACAGTGGCAGCATATTGCGCATTCCATGGCTTGAATATACAAAACGACGCTCAGGCGAATCCTGGTGCGATGAAGAATGTCGCATAGCGTCTTAGGAACAGAGCATTATAGGGCAACGCTACAGCCAATTCTAACCCGGGCTATTAGGGAACGGCACAAGGAGGCAGTAAAACAGGCGAGACAGCTTTTTAAGCAATCGGGAGAAAGAGGATATATAGCGATACAGGGATAGAGGTGAGGCCATAAAGAAAGCAAAAGGCTACGGTAATGGGCTTCCCTCCTGTAAGGACAAGGAAGGAAATCTAGTCACAGATACACAGAGTGTGCTGCATATATGGAGAGAACACTTACAGCAACTGCTGGTTCCAGAAGGCAAGGCATGTGAAGGTATCACGCCAATTATCGACGACGGCTTAGATTGTCCACCACTAAGTCAAGCCGAAATAAGAAAAGCAATATCGCGTCTGAAAAATAATAAAGCAGCCGGTTTCGACGGATTTCCGGCAGAGCTCTTCAAGTCCGGTGGTGAGGAGCTGGTAACGAGAATGCATCAGCTCCTATGCACGGTTTGGCTTAAAGAGTGCATGCCCAACGATTAGAATTTAAGCGTATTATGTCCTGTGCTAAAAAAAGGTGATCCAAGTTTGTGCTCCAACTACCGAGGCATCAGCCTTTTACCCATCGCATATAAGGTCCTGTAGACTGTGCTATGTGAAAGACTGAAGCCGGTACTATCCAACCAGATCGGGCCTTATCTGTGTGGCTTCAGACCTGGTAAATCAACAACTGACCAGATATTCACACTTCGGCAAACCCTGGAAAAGACTCAAGAGAAAAAGATCGACACGTACCATCTTTTCGTCGACTATAAAGCTGCCAGAACGGCAGAAATTAATCGAAGCCATGACTGAGTTTGGTATTCCAGCGAACCTAACACGCCTTTGCGGTATGACGCTGACTGACACGAAGTCTTCAGTGAAGATTGAAAAGGACCTTACTGAGCCATTCTATACCACTATGTAAACGGCCTATTGTGTGACCTCTACAACATTGTTATGGAGATGATAATGAGAAAAGCTGCAATAATCACGAGTGTCACGACATTTAACTGCGTGATGTGACTGCATCCTTCTCAGGTATACAGAAGGAATCAGCGAAAATACGTATATGGGAGAGCAAGAACAAAACAAAGTTATTAGTTTCAACGAACAAGGAATCTACTCGTTTGGAAAGTTGCGTGAACGTTGACAACTATAATTTCAAGGTGGTAGATAATTTTGTCTACTTAGGCTCCGCCATCAACAAAACAAATAATATCAGCCTCGAACCGGAGAAGAATCATACTTGCTAATAAATCCTACTACAGACTAAGCAATCTATTTATTGACAGAGCCCTCTTTCGACGAACAAAAATCCAGCTATACCATATACTGGTTATATTTGTCTTGATGTATGGTTCAGAATCCTGGGTTATGACACAAGCGGATGAATCGGAAGAAAAATACTCTGTAAAATATATGGGCCCCTCATCGTTAAGGGAGATTATCGACGTCGTATGAACCATAAGCTTTGCGAGCTGTACACTGACATTGTCGTGTTCAGACGCATTGAGGTACAGCGGTTGCGTTGGCTAGGTCATTTATACGCATGGACGAAAATGCTTCAGCTCGAAAAGTCTTCCACAATGGACTCGAAGGAGGGCGCGGAATAGGGCGACCAAAATTACGTCGGAAAGACCAGGTTACTGAGAACCTTGCAGAACTTGGTGTGATTAACTGGAGATGCAGCGCAGAAGATCGAAGCGCATATAATATTTTTATACGAGCGGCATATAATGCCATAGGGTTGCAAAGAAGTGCCAGCTAAGTATGTAAGTAAGTAATATTTTCCCCATAACTTTCATACTGCAGAATATTTGAATTTTGTCGGTTCAATTATCTTGTAACAGTAGGCAAAACAGAATTGAACCGAAACACTTTTATTCTGGAACCTCTCATAAAAATTACAGAAATTACCCCCATAGTTCTACATGCATAACTTTTTTTGTAGATACACTGGTCAGAAAAATTGCGCAGTAGGCAAACGTTTATTGGACGTTGATTTTTGAATTAAAATAGGACACGTTGTGTCCCTACTTACATACATCTCATATATCGCGTTGAGATTATTTTATTTTTAATATTTTGTATTTACTGGTGAAACCTAAGAAACTGGAAGATTTAGAAATTATGATTTCCTTTTAATTTTTTTTGTGCGAATTAATTAGAGAATTTTACGTCAAACTATACGTTTCATCTCATATTTAGTAAAATAAAGATAACAATTAATGCACTTTTGCACTTCACTGTATTTACATACATAATTTCAGACAGTTTTTCAATCAACAAACTTACATAGATACACATCTATATGTGTTTGTAAATACATTCGCAAACAAACAAAAAGAGAAGAGAAGAAAAAAAACAGCAAGAAAACATAATAAAATTTTTAAGATGATGTCACTAAATTCTGTTGAACTTTTAGCGTAATTTTTCTGTGTCAAATGTTAATAACATAACAATGATAATGTTATGTTATTCCAATGTTACCTACATGTTAAAACTTCACTGTTATCAGTCAATGTTTGCCATCGTTTAGTCATATGCACTGTTATGAGGTTCGAACGGAAACAGCTGTTCGGTCGAGGAGGCATGATTCAAACCAAAACAAACAATTGGACTGGTTGTTTGGCTGCCACCGTTGCTTGTGTGTGAGTGTAAGAGCGAACGTATGCCACTGTTGGCTGAGTGCGTTTGGTTTGGGCCCAACTTGGCCCAACTAGAAACTGTTTTTCACAATTCAGTCTGCAAATTTAGCGTTACCGCGTCGGTTGTGTAAGCGTTTTGTCGAGCGCAAACGTTTTATGATTTAGAAGCGCAGTGTGGAGTAACAACAAAACGAATTTAAATTGTACCAAAAGTAAAAAAAAATTATTAAACATTATATTAAATATTTTGTGATTTGTTAAAAAATTGGATGTCGTTAAATATTGTTAAGCCATTCATCATTCTTCGCCCATTTAGCCAATATAGGCTTGACATATAACTAGAACAGAAAAGTATCTGCCAGTGGGATACTTTGGTTGTCGGTCGGTCGTTATCGGGTCTTAACTGAAATAAGTGTGTGGGGGCGCCAATGAAGGTAATCGAAATACTGTATGCATATGATTGATAAACAACGTGTTTTGCTTTTTAGCTTCTAGTCCGTTTTCGGCTAATAATATTTGTGTAGTGAGTGTGTTGTTTTGTTTAAACAAATGAAATAAAACGGCAGAAAAACAAGTTAGTGACGAACGGAGATAAAACAAAACAAATGTGAAAAAAACGACACAACAACACAAGTTGGTGTTACAAAAATAATAGAAAATTATTAAAATTCTTAATACTCATGTGCCTGTCGTTTATACCCTTTAAGTGCCATTAAATATTTAAAGTGGAAAAAATCGATACATATTCGCCATTCATTAAGGTTATCGATTAATTTTTCGGCATCATAAAAAATTAAAGCGCTAATATTATACTATGTGAATTTGTAGCAACAACAAGCAAAAGAAAAATGAAATAAAATAATATATTCAAATTTATCATAAATTAGCATAAATAAACAAATATACACACATACATATATACATACGTGCAAATGGTTATGCATATACGCGTCCTATGACTAAAGTGTTATTCGCGGTGCCTTTACCAGCGATAGATATGTATCTAAATAATCGTTAATCTGTTCAAGCTCAAACTGAAAATTTCAAAGTCATATCTGCCTCTACGAAACAACTGAGATGAAATGGAAAGTTTCTTTACGCCGCATTATAAAACAATCTAATCCACTAGATAGCAAAGTAACTGACTACAACAAAAAGGTAAGTAAGCGTTTTAGTTTCTGTCAAAAAATAAAAAAATTGTTAAGGCATGGGGTTAAAGCCTAGTTAAGCCCTCCTCATAAGCTTCTATGTTAAGTTTCATAATAGGAGGACCCCCAAAAATAAACACACAGCCACACACACTTATATTTGCACAATAGATATGCAGAGAGTCAGAGATAAGCACAATTTCATGGCTACCATCAAAACAATGTAGAAACGATAAAAAGCTATGATTTTCAAGAATCTTTTAGTGCTAAGATAAAATGTTTGTGAACTTAACAACAGTTTAGTGTGTTTAGATATCGCAGAATTACACCGGTTAACAAAGTTTGTCAGAAGTTTCAAGTTATACATTTACGAGCAATTTTGTAGAGGTAGAGATTATGAAATTGTGGAGGCGGCGTAATAAACCGAATTGCCTTGCAGGCTATTACATCCCAACTTTTGTCAACATGTTGTGTTTGGCAGCAAAATAAAACTCAAAGCATTGAGTTACAAAATAGTAACAAATAACTGTGAATTAAATACGACGATATATTTCTTAGTCATTGTTACGCACTGAGTTGTAGAAAATATAAGAAAAAAATTAATACGTTAGCGATTTTTTTGGTATTTTATATTTTTATTCGAAGTTACCTTTGTGTATTTGACCATACATCATAATATCTCAAGTTGTCAAATTCAATGCTAATTAAATCTTTTTATCTATATATGTATATAAAAGGCTTGTGGGTGACTGACTGATCACTTCCCAGCCCAAACGTCTAAAGCTAAAACTTTGAAATTTGGAATATACGTTCCTTTGATGACGTAGACACGCACTAAGACATTTCTGACATTCGGTCTGCAAGGGGTTAAAAAAGAGAGTGACAACGCCCATACAACTAGAAACTTTAAATGGCTATATCTCATAAACCAATATAGGTGAGAAGTCGAGATTCGGTACATATATTGCTTGTACAAGAAAAATGACTTTTGTGCCTCGGCGCTTTTTAAAAAATGGTTATATCGTCCAAATAAATGGGCCGATTGCGATGAAAATTTTACTGTGTGGTACTGTCAGTAGGGCATCTATCATAGGCTACATGAAAAAAACAATTGGACAATGAGGAGTGGCACCGTTCACACAAAACGAAATTTCAACCGGTCATATCTCACGAGCCATTAGGGGTATGAAAATGAGATTTGCTACATATGTCACTGGTACATGACGTCACGCAGGGAAATGGGTTTTGCCAATCCCCTTTTGAAAAATAACTTCTTAGCCCAAAAGGCTACAGCTTTCAAATTTAGCAGGTACGTAGAGGGCAATAATTGAAGGCCATTTTCTCCGATCAATGTCTTTAGAGATTTTTCCATAATTTCAGTTTATTATACTCTTATGTAATTATTGTAATAGGTTTTCTAAACTAATAGTATGAAACTACCTAATAAAATTTTTTTTTTCAAACTTAAAATTATATTGTCCCTGGAAATTTTTCCCAAACTTCAGATCTATATTATATATGAAATTTAACATATTTAGGAATTTTTATAAATTTAACGAATATTATAAACTTTATGAATAATATACATGCAAATTATTTATATTTTTGCGAATTTAATGAATATTAAAAATTTTATGAATTTTATATTTTTTTAAATTTTGTGAATTTTTTAATTATATGTGTTTGACTAATTTTATGAATTTTATAGATATTATAAACTATATGAATTAAATGACATTTATGAATTTTATCAATTTATGGATATTATGTATTTTAAGAATTAAAGAAAATTTATGAATTAAAAAAAATTAAAAAACTATGATTTATATAAATTTTACAAATTATATGAATTTTTGAATTTGATAAATTTTATGAGTTTTATTAATTTTATGAATTTTACTAACATTATAAATTTTATAAATTTTATGAATTTTATGAATCTTATGAATTTTATGAATTTTATGAATTTCATGAATTTTATTATATTTATAAATTTTATGTATTTTATGAATTTTATAAATTTTATGAATTTTATGAATTTTATGAATTTTATGAATTTTATGAATTTTATGAATTTTATGAATTTTATGAATTTTATGAATTTTATGAATTTTATGAATTTTATGAATTTTATGAATTTTATGAATTTTATGAATTTTATGAATTTTATGAATTTTATGAATTTTATGAATCTATGAATTTAATAAATTTAATTAATTTTTTTTTCTGACCAACCACAGTTAGGAATTTATTTTTTTTTTTTTTTATTTATTGATACAATTTAATGAATTTAATGAATATTATGAAATTAATTAATTTAATGATTTTTTTTAATTTAATGAATTTAAATATCTATTGAAATCCGGCAGCTTTCTCAACATAAACAAACAAGCAAGAAAGAAGTTTAGCGAATGGTTTCTCATAGTGAATAATTGTGAAGTATTTCGAGTCTATGCACTCAAGAGAGAATTCTCATTTTGTTGTGAAATTCTGGTGCATTAGACTTTATAAACAATTTGCAATCAGTATATCGAAGTCTGCTGATGAGGATTCGTGGCTGAATAAAAACAAAAACAAAGATATCTATGTTTTAAATAATTTTAGGTAAACATTTGATTTTCAGCTAAAAATATTAATAAATCTAGTGATCATTATATATATATCTCAACAGATCCAAAAAGTTTAGATCTGATCAACCTTATCTAGTTAGATCCAACTGGATCTATAACTGGATCTAAAGCCAGATATAATTAGATATGACACTGGATATGATTGGATATAGGAGCAGATATGACAAATTTCACTAGATTTGATCAGATCTATGCTAAATTATAATAAGATCTAATTGTATCTTACAACATCTAATTAGTTTCAATTATATCTCTATTCTAAATTATTTCTTTTTCGAAAGCAATTACATTTATTTTTTAAACATTAATTTTATTCAGAAAATATTTTACTTTTAATCCGTTAGCGATAATATGTGTCCAACGAATAGTGTACAACATGAAATCTCTATCAATAAGCGCCACAGCAAGGGGCGTAACTATTGACATTTTTATGGCTATCGGATCGAAATTAAAATATTCGAATATCAAGTGGGTGAAACATAAGCATATTTGATAAATTATAAACATAAAAACTACAAAATAAATTATACAAAGCAAAAAAAAATAAATAATTTATTCCAACTTAGCTTTGCGATAATCACAGCTTCTAGTTTATCGATTATAACTATCTGTTCTACATAATTATTTTGAATTAGTCTAACGATTTAGATCCAAAATCACAGTTGACATCTTGTATAGAAACTTGTTTTCGGTCACAAAGATAAATATTGTGATATATTTGTATATAAATGAGTTTGAAGGCAGCGGTTTAATAAAACTAATCCAAAAAAATTTTTGGATTAGTCACAACTTGTCTAAAAAGATATTTTAGACTCCAATTTTTTTTTGTATTTTATGCTACTAAGCATTCTCAGCGACTTTCTATATATTTTATCTTACAGATAAAATGGAATAGAAAATTGTCATATAACACAAAGTACAAGTTAACAAAGTCGAAAATGTTTTTCTGCAATTGACATTAATGACATAAAGTTTTACAAAAAATTCAAAATTGTATAGTGATCAGATAGTAAGTGTTGCTTATACTTATTGTCAAAAACTTAAATTTTAAACAAGGGCGAAATTTAATTCACTCTCGTATATTTTGCAATTATTTAAACTTAATCTCATATAATGACTTTACATGTGACTTATGAATCGCTTTCGCCTTCAAACTTACATCTCCTTCCTGCACACAATGGTTGGACTTTTTCTATGTAAAACGGCAAACACACGTTATGTACTATGTATTTCTTTTCATTCCCTACAAAACAATCGAACGTAGTTACTTTACAGAACAAATACCTTTTTTGTTGTGTCTTAACCCACTTTCTTTAAAAAAAAACACGGCCTACCATTACCAATTGTCTATATTATAACCTGGCTAGGTCATGGTTTCTATACATTTAATATTATTATTTTCATACCTCTGTCAACAATATATCATTGTGATACATTGACGTTAACCTTCATCAAACGTCCAAATAAATTTTGTGAAACGAAATTGACAATGTAGCTGTGGGCATACAACAGCATCGTTGTTACATTTCTACATGTTGTCAAAGTCTTGCGGAACTGGAAGTGGAAGTAGCCAACAAAACAATTTTATACCATTACCGGCAACTAATTGAAAACTCATTGGCAATTACCTTACTTTTAAGCCTATGAGCCAGGCTGTGTCTTCAATATTTAATGTCGCAACATCATTTCTAAAATCGACCTCATCTCAGGAAACCCTACCTATCCAAGAGAGAAAGAGGAGACTCTTAAAATAAAACAAAATAACAAGAAAAGAATAATATTATATATCGATTTTAAGTTTTCATTACATGTCCCAAAATGGCCTTCAACAATTCATACTCTCTCTTTTTCTCTCTATTTACTCTGTGTTTGCCTTGGTTGCATGCTAAAGCCAAAGCCTCACACACTCCTGTCCCCCACTGCCATACTTACTCATCATCTCCTGTGGAGTAGAGTTGTTGCAACAAGGAAATCCTTTAACATCACGTAGAAACAAGTGTTGAGCTGAAATGTACAAGGACAAAATGCAGATGCAGAGATACTATGATGGAAGGAGGTCTCTCGCAGGAATGACGAACGAATGCAACAACATCAACAGCCAGCAGTAGAAGAACCGGTATATTATATCAGACCGAACCAATGCAACAGACATGTTGCATGCCGGCTGTGCTTTGTAGTTGCAACCCCAAAACAAAATTTTAAACTCCCCTGCATTCGTGGGAATGCCGCAATGCGTAAACATTTATTCTATGGTCGGGCTGCTGTTGTGGTTGATGCTGAACGTCATCAGCCAGTGGATCATTGGGCTGGCCATGAATGCAATGTACCGAAATGGTGGGGGGGGGGAGGGAGATTATACTACCACAAAATTATTAAAACCGAGGCTATTGTTTTAGTGAACTCGAATGATACTTGATAAAAAAATTTTAAATTTGCAATTTTTACTGAGTTGAATTAATGTATTCTATAAATTTGGTTAATTTTGTAAATTTTACGAATTTCATGAATTTTATAAATTTTATAAATTTTATGAATTTAATAAATTTTATGAATATAATGAATGAATTTAATGATATTAATAAATTTAATGCATTTAACGAATTTAATGAATTCAATAAATTTAATGAATTTAATGAATTTAATGAATCAATGAATTCAATGAATTCAACGAATTTAATGAATTTAATGAATTTAATGAATTTAATGAATTTAATGAATTTAATGAATTTAATGAATTTAATGAATTTAATGAATTTAATGATTTTAATGAATTTATTGAATTTAACGAATTTAATGAATTTAATGAATTTAATTAATTTAATAAATTTAATGAATTTAATGAATTTATTGAATTTAACGAATTTAATGAATTTAATGAATTTAATAAATTTAAAGAATTTAATGAATTTAATGAATTCAATGAATTTGATGAATTTAATGAATTTAATGACTAATGAAATTAATGACTAATGAATTTAATGAATTTAATGAATTTAATGAATTTAACGAATTTAACGAATTTAATGTATCTAATGAATTTAATGAATTTAATGAATTTAATGAATTTAATGAATTTAATGAATTTAATGAATTTAATGAATTTAATGAATTTAATGAATTTAATGAACTTAATGAATTTAATGAATTTTATGAATTTAATGAATTTAATGAATTTAATGAATTTAATGAATTTAATGAATTTAATGAATTTAATGAATTTAATGAATTTAATGAATTTAATGAATTTAATGAATTTAATGACTAATTTAATGAATTTAATGACTAATGAATTTAATGAATTTAATAAATTTAATGAATTTAATGAATTTAATGAATTTAATAAATTTAATGAATTTAATAAATTAAATGAATTTAGTGAATTTAGTCAATTTAATGAATTTAATGAGTTTAATAAATTTAATGAATTTAATAAATATGAGGAATTTTATGGATTTCCTAAGTTTTTACAATTTTTTAAACTTTATTAAAACTGGCAAAAGTCCGGTCCACACATACTTGTAGTGACTCTTGTAATTTCCATCATTCGCATTCTCTTGCACTTCCATTATAGTACAACACATCGTAGTCATGTTAAACACCATTCAAATATTACAGGGGGGATTACTATTGCAAACTTGTAAGTATTGAATCTGTTGTTCAATGTTCAGCCATTGTAAAGCATCAGATTAACAGAATACCAAACAATTTACATGAAATAGAGTGATTTAGGGTAAATAACAGTATATTGACATTTACATGGTTTACAGTTTCCAAAAATATATTATACTTGGTATGACGGTGATATAACAAATACCGACATCTTTATAAGCATTAAATGGTTAATATAATACTTATATTAAATTTGCAATAATCTGCATATCATAAAGTGGTTGGCAACTATTTGCTTTCAAAATTGTTCTTAAATTAATCATCACGTCTTTGTTATACTTTTCTATTTACCAACTTAGCAACCCCATTTAAAAATATGAAATTTTTTTTCTCCATGGCTCTTTACAAACAAGTCTGCCAACTTTTTTTCCTGGTACTCGAGTTGTTTTATTTTCGCATTTTCTCCCCCGCATAATAATAAATTTATTTGACTTTATCTCGACTGGAAACTTCAACGAGAGGAACGTACTACATATGGTTACATATATACTTACATACTCGTTTATATATATATATATCACATTGTTTATTTTATATTAAATTTATACGATTCTCGCAGTTATCAATGTATATTTATCTAATTACAGGGGAACTTTTATTATATCTTTTGTTGTTGTTTTTGTTTGTTATGATTTGGCGAAATCTGATAAGAAAAAACGCACCTAGAAAATGGTAAGTGGGAAATAACGACCGTTGTTACAACGAAAAAAGTGTGTGCTGGTAAAGAGAGAACACAACATACATTTATAGATCCGCCTGTAAACAACTGAAAATTGTAAGGGTTCACTGAACATAATTTGATGATAAAAGAAAATAAACTTCCGCAACTAGAAAATATGAAAGTTCAATTAACCTCGATCAATTATGCTGGGGCATACACCGCTAAGTAGATTATTATACGGGATTTAAAATTCATACAACAGATTTTAAAATTATTACTTAAACACACTTATGCCATAAATCCTATTGTAATTCGTCGCTATTTACGACACATAACAATTGTAATTGTTGTCCAATATATAGAAGAGATTTATTAACGCTCAACGACCCTAAATAATTGAAAAAGAGACAATTTATCGTTGCAACAATTAACCGAATTACCACAAAACACGTGCTGAGAATATTTAATGAAGCCACGAAATGAACACTAAACAAATTCTAACATTCCTCCTTCCTGTACATGAACCGCAATAAAATAACAATAACATCAAGTTTAAAGTATTAAATTTTCTATTTTCCATTCATAAAAGTGCGGGTGGTACAATTTAATGGCAATTCGATGGCGCTTGCCACTGCAGTCAACAACCACTTTCCGATTTCCTGACTGGCAGGCTGGCTGGCTGACTCGGCCTATTAGAAAAGGCGGATGGCAGATGTCAATAACACTTTGAACAAATACAAAAAAAACAGCAGCCGCAAATCCATTAAAGAGGATAAATAGGATTATGTAAACATCCTGATATGTGAACATCCTGATTTTTGTATTGTGTACATTTAGACGTATGCGAACTATGTTTGCACTCTTTCACAGTATGTGAATATTTGGCACAAAATGACGTTGGAAAGTCACTGATGGGTGGATAACCCAGTGAATGACAGTTAATGCTCGAAAGCATATATAGTTGAGTACAGTGGAGTTAAAACTTTCATAATCAGTTACAAAAATCAAAAACCAAAAAAGTAATAAAATTTATAAAATTATAAAAACAGGTAACATTAATAAAAAAAAAATATTTAAATTATTAAATCCAACCTGGATGATAGGGTCGGCTATGGTATCTACTCTGCGAATGTAAGCCTGAGTATAAGATTAAAGGTTCCAGACTTCTGCATCGTTTTCCCAGCGGAAATACTTGCTATTAACCAAGTCGTCGACGAGTAGGATATTCTCTTGTTCATGGAGAGTATAGTGGTGGTAAACTCACTAAAGTCCCACAATACAAAATAAAAAGATGTCAGGACTTGCCAACTAACTCTTAACGAGATATCCAAGGATATTAGAGTTTTGGTTACGTGGATACCAGGCCACAGCGGATTTTAGGACAACTGCAGAGCGGATGAAGAGCAGCGACACGAAACACGAATCCTATATTTACATGTAAAAGCACTATCGGAAATCTAACGTTAGGAGAGCCAGAAAGACATGACCTGAATACAACCCGAAACGTACATCGAACCTAGTAAATCTCGTAATTGGCCAGATTAGGAAAATTATTTCGTTCCTAAGGAGATACGGACCCATAGGTAGACAGGGAATCAGAACAGATTTCGCAAGGAAATATGGGTGTATCTACTGCGGGAATGGCAGCAGTGAACCACCTAACGACCATATAAAAAGTGACTGCCCAGGCCTATGCTGAAAAAGAAACCCTTAAAAATTAACCCTTAAAATTTAATGAATTAATAAATTTAATGAATTTAATGATGAATTTAATGAATTTAATGAATTTAATGAATTTAATGAATTTAATGAATTTAATGAATTTAATGAATTTAATGAATTTAATGAATTTAATGAATTTAATAGATTTAATGAATTTAATGAATTTAATGAATTTAATGAATTTAATGAATCTAATGAATTTAATGAAATTAATGAATTTAATGAATTTAATGAATTTAATGAATTTAATGAATTTAATGAATTTAATGAATTTAATGAATTTAATGAATTTAATGAATTTAATGAATTTAATGAATTTAATGAATTTAATGAATTTAATGAATTTAATGAATTTAATGAATTTAATGAATTTAATGAATTTAATGAATTTAATGAATTTAATGAATTTAATGAATTTAATGAATTTAATGAATTTAATAAATTTAATGAATTTAATGAATTTAATGAATTTAATGAATTTAATGCATTTAATGAATTTAATGAATTTTATGAATTTAATAAATAAACATAAACTCTATAAAATTTATAAAATTACTATATTCAATTAAAATAATATTAATTAATTTTAAAAATATAAATAAAAAATTTAATCAATGCAATTAAAAAAAAAACATAGAAATAATTATTATTAATAAAAATTAATTAACTAATTGAAATCAATAAAAATTAATTAAATTATCAGAATCAATAAATTTAATTAATTAAAAAAATTATTAGAATTGATAAAATCGTTAGTTATAAGAAAAATATTATTAAAATATAAATACAATTAATAAAATCAATCAAATTAAATTTAATTAAAATTAATTAGCTAACAAAGTCCAAACCAATTAATTAATAAATTTTATTGATTTTTTTTTAGTAAAATTTATAAAATTAATGAATCTTATAAAATTTGAGAAATTAATTCAATTGAAAAATTATCTAAATCAATAAAATCAAAAAAAAACACAATAAAGTTGAATATAGTTATTAAATATTTATTTATTAAAATAAATAGAAGTATGACAATGAAAAAACCCAATCAATCGAATAAATGAAAGTTATAAAATTAATCAAAATATAAAATCAATAACATTAATAATAATTAAATTAATGAATTGATAAAATTAAATTTGATAAAGTAAAATTAATTAACTAAATAAAATAATACAAATTAATTAAATTATCAAAATCAAAAATTTGATAAATTATAAAAATTATTACAATTGATAAAATCGTTAGTTATAAAAAAATATAAATAAAAATGAAAGTTATAAAATTAATTAAATATGTAGAATTCATTCAAGTAATAAAATCAATCAAATTAAATTTAATTAAAATTAATTAGTTAATAAAATTCATACAAATTTATAAAATTTGTGAAATTAATTCAATTAAATAATTATTCAATAATCAATAAAATTAAAAAAAAAAACAAATTAGTTATAGTTAATAAAAATTAATTAAATAATGAAATTTATAAAAATTAACAAAATTGATAAATTAATGACAATATTACAATTGATATAATCATTATTATAAAAAAAAAAATTTTAATAAAAATAAAAGTTTTAAAATTAATTAAATAACTGAAATTAATCAAATAAACATAAGTACTATAATAAAAAAACCAATCAATCAAATTAATAAAAGTTATAAAATTAATCAAAATTAATATTAATTAATTAGTTAATTAATAATATTAAAAATATTAGAATTTATCAAATTAAAAAATCAATAAAATTTATTAATATTGTAAATTAATAAAGTTAATAAAATAAATAAAAATATATAAATCAAATAAGTAAAAATTACAAAATTATAAAATTAATAAAATTGATGAAAACAATAAAATTAATAATACTTTTAATATTATTAAAAAGAGTAGTAAATAAACTAAACAAAAATGTAATTGAATAACAAATTTATTAAGCAAATTAAATTAAAAAATTAAAAAAAAAAATTACAAATGTTTATTAAATCTACGTAATCCATACATTTATGAGTTAAATATAACATTTTTTTAAATATACAATACTTTATTTGTCCACATATCTTGCCACTGTTGTCAGAGCCAATTTAATTCCCTGCAGTCTGTACTTTTGCTGATGTTTTGCCTGTCATTGTCCTATCTGGACAGTTCATTGTGTCTGCATACAGCAGACTTTTGGGCACTGAAGCGTGCAAGATTCGCTTTACTCCCTTTTTTTTGCATCGTTCTCGTTTTTATTGTCATTTTTTTATTTTTTTTAATACATAATGCAAACTGTTTTTTTTCTGTGTAAAGCACAAATGAAATCAGTGCATTACCTTGACTCGCTCCAAGAAACTATTGACTTGTTATTTTCAGATGTTGTTGCTCTCATGTTTCCACTACTTCCCTATAATAACTGAACTTTATGGTTCTTTTAGTTTTATGATTTGTTGTAAAACAAATAGAAATAACTCACTAGAAGGAGAAAAAGAAAACTGCAATACTCGTAAACAGCAAACATAGTGAGTGGATCCACTCAAGTATCACTACTAGTATACTGGGAGTGATGGAGTCGTAATAGTGAAGCGACTGCTGCTGCTTTATTGGTGGTGTTGAACACTGCAGAAGTTTTGGAATTGTAATTTTTAAATTTTCTAATTTTTTTAAAGTAATTATGTGGCATCAGTAAAACTTAAAGATGGTTTTTATCATGACAGTTTTATTTTGTATTTTTTCCACTTACGAACACTTTCACAGCTGCCGGCATTTGAAAGGATTTTTATTGTTTCTTGTGTTTATGTTTTTTTTTTCTTTTGCTGCGCTCTTTCAATTTCAAATTCTTAAAATAACTTAGATAACATCGAATGCACATTTCCGCATATTGCAAAGACACACATCAAACGGGGTACTTGAACTCTCTAGATAAGAAAAGTAATTTGATATATTTTTATTAAAGTATAAAGAGACATATTAAGTGTTTTATTAGATGGTAAATTGTAATGCTTGAAATTAAGTAAACAAAAATCTAGTAATACAAAGAATCCTACCATTTCCGTTGTTTTATTCTATAAAATTTGCCTAATTTTGACTTTAGCACTCGACTATTGTTACAAGTTTTCCGTTTTTCGTATGATAATAGCCAACAATAGTGCGAGAGTGCGAATGAATAATCTAACAGACAGCAGTGTCTAAAATTTAGGTTAGACAATAAATTAAGAAGTTATCAGCTCGTTTACACTTACAATTTATACTACATACTAGTACATACTTGGTGGTTGTACTAACAAAATGCAAATACATATATCGAACGGACATGCAGTTAAACTCCGGCCATTCATTTAGGTGGCATCGTTGCATCGTTGAAAATGAAAACAAACAATTGGGCTTGCAACAACAACGGACATGGTCTAACACATATCTAAGTGGCCATAATGTGAGCGTATCTAGACAAAAACACTTCACCAACTGTATCCACATGTAGCCAATGCGCTCGGTTGAATCCGCTGTTGAGACCCTGCAAACACTCAAAATTATTCCCATTTAAACTGACGCGGCAAGAGTCGAGTGCTCTGCCCTGTCCTGGCTAGCAGCGGGCGTTTAGACACTGTGGAATTTGGAAACAACAGCAAAGTCGGATATTTGTTCTCTTAAGGGGGGTGAAAGACAATCAAATGGAGTGGATGTGTGCCCCATATCAAAAAACAAAAAAAAAAAAATGTACATACTTAGTGATCGCTACAAATCTAAAGGGAACAAATTGTCATCATTGACTGAAGGAGATTTCTTCTCCATAAGTTTGACAAGGTCAATATTATGGATACATTTCTGGAGTCACTTAAAACTGAAGTGTCGATTTGTAAACAGGAAAAAATACAAGTAACTAGATCTAAACATCACCTATGAAATGCCAAAGCTTTTTGTTGTATGAATTGATTTTGTAAAGATTTTATATAATCCGTTTTTTGTATCTTGCTGTTGTTGTATATATGCACAACAAAGATAACAAAATTCATTAATTTCAATAAATTCATTAAATTCATTAAATTCATTAAATTCATAAAATTCATTAAATTCATAAAATTCATTAAATTCATAAAATTCATTAAATTCATAAAATTCATTAAATTAATTAACTTCATTACATTCATAAAATTCATTAAATTCATTAAATTCATTAAATTCATTAAATTCTTTAAATTCATTTAATTTATTTAATTCATCAAATTCATTAAGTTCATTAAATTCATTAAATTCATTAAATTCATTAAATTCATTAAATTCATTAAATTCATTAAATTCATTAAATTCATTTAATTCATTTAAATTCATTAAATTTATTAAATTCATTAAATTCATTAAATTAATTTAATTCACTGAATTCTTAAAATTCATTAAATTTATTACATTCATTAAATTCTTCAAATACATTAGATTTATTAATCTTCAAATTAATTTATTTCATTAAAATCATTAAATTCATTAAATTAATTAAATTAATTAAATAATTAAATTTAATTAATTAAATTAATTAAATTCATTAAATTCATTAAATTCATTAAATTTATTAAATTCATTAAATTCGTTAAATTCATTAAATTCATTAATATTCATTAATATTCGTTAAATTCATCAAATTCATTAAATTAATTAAATTCATTAAATTCATTAAATTCATTAAATTCATTAAATTCATTAAATTCATTAAATTCATTAAATTCATTAAATTCATTAAATTCATTAAATTCATTAAATTCATTAAATTCATTAAATTCATTAAATTCATTAAATTCATTAAATTCATTAAATTCATTAAATTCATTAAATTCATTATATTCATTAAATTCAATAAATTCATTAAATTCATTAAATTCATTGAATTTATTAAATTTATTAAATTCATTAAATTCATTAAATTCATTAAATTCGTTAAATTTATTAAATTCATTAAATTTATTAATTTCAATCAATTAAATTCATTAAATTCATCAAATTCATCAAATGCATTAATATTCATTAAATTCATTAAATTAATTAAATTCATTAAATTCATTAAATTCATTAAATTCGTTAAATTTATTAAACTCATTAAATTAATTAAATTCATTAAATTCATCAAATTCATTAATATTCATTAAATTCATAAAATTCATTAAATTCATTAAATTCATTTAATTCATTTAATTCATTAAATTCATTAAATTTATTAAATTCATTAAATTCATTAAATTCATTAAATTCGTTAAATGTATTAAATTCATTAAATTCATCAAATTCAATAAATTCATTAAATTCACAAAGTTCAATAAATTCATAAATTTTATAAAACTTACACGGTGACAAATATAAGAAGATGATTGGTTATATTACTATATTGTTTTGCTATTATAGAAAGCTTTTTACGACGTTCGCAGGAAATTGGTAGTTTGTTAAATCTGTATATAAATACTAGAGTATCCAATCGATTAATCGTTGTTCGATTAATCGAAGATTTTTTTTCGAATAATTTTTCGATTAAGAAAAAATAGTAAATCTCGATTAACGAATAATCGATCAATTGAAACCGATTAATCGATTTAAATTATTTTTAAATAAATTCTTCTTTCTTTATATAAATGTAATAGATGATGATATTTTGTTGGAAGAAGAAGAGGATATAATTGATATCAATGAAAATAATCTTTTACTGGAATTGAACTATAAAAAGTATTCAAAATTTAAAAAAAAAATCGAATGTAAACTGTAATATAATTGATGATTTTCTGTTTCTAGATAAAACAAAAAAAAAGATCAGAAAAACTAGAAAAACTTTTCAATGCAATTCTTTCAGTTTCACCAACATCTACTTAAAGTGAAAGGTCAAGCCTCATTAAAACGTAAAAAAAATCGACTTAAAGCCAAACATCTTAATTGCATATTATTTTAGAAGATGTGACTAATAACTTTTAAAATAAAAAAGATCTCATTTTGTATGTACCTAATTAATTATTATTTTTATTAAACGTTTTTGAATTCACACGACTTATTATTTTACGTTTGTTTTTATGTTTTAATATTATTTTTATATTTTTTATTAATAAAATTTAACGCCTACATTAAATTTGTATATTTTTCACGTGAGGAATACAGATATACAGAAATGATTCGAGTTATTCGACTTATTCAATTAATCGAATTATTCGAGCAATTTAAAAACCTAAATCGATTAATCGACCAAATTAAAAATCGATTAATTTTTTAATCGAACAAAACCTAAACCCGATTTATTGGATACTCTTATAAATACTTTAAACTGTGTTAAGTCATATTATAACTTAGTATATTATATTTATTAATTTGCAATATTTTCTATTGAAGATGGTTATAAATTGAGTTGTGTAATTTGCGCTGGTACAAAATATTCAACAATATGTGAAATATTGAAAAGAAATTAAAAAAATTTCCTTGTGTTCAATGCTATATATATTGTCATACAATATAAATTCTAATAACAACTCAATAAAAATACGTCACATACTTTAATGACCCTCCCGTACTATCCAATTTCGGTCGTACATTCATTAATATAATAAAATGCACCTTTTTTAATTGTTTCGATTTCATTACTTCACGCTAACAATATCCTTTTGTGTGCAACCAAACTTAATATCTTTTCTATAGGTAAACAAGGTATTGTTCTTATTGATTTTTATTAAAACAACCCCTAAGTGCACAAAGCGTAAGCGTAAATTACCAAATACGTTATTGTTGCATTCCCCTTGACATTCTCCCCTCACCTAGGATAATTTATAGTTTTAATATAAGATAGAATGTATGACATTTTACTAAGACTTTGAAAACAAAACGCTCCTTTAACACACCACATATATGTGTATCTAGAGGAAAAACAACAAGAACTCGTGCCTAGCCACATATTTTAGACGCTATTGTTGTATCACCAGTTGTAAAAATGAATATCTGGTTGTTGACAAATTGTCAATACTAATGGAAATGGGTGGTAACTAAACGACAGCAAATATTTATGAAGAAAAATGGGTGGAACGGTGGACAAGCGTTTAAAATATGTATTTAAAAACGTATTTTGTTTCTTAAGGGATCTCATAGTAACCCTTAAAATGTTTCATTTTCTACTAAACGTTTGTCTTTTAATGGTTTACCTTTGATTTATTTAATTTTTTTTTTAAACTTTTGTGGTTTCTGGATTAGTGTTGAAGAAACTAATTTGTGGTTGTTGAAAAGGGATATGTGAAAATTGAAATATGTATCTACTGAAGCCAAATAATTTGTGTACTTTATATATATTTAAATATATATTAAACGAAATAACAATAGATAACTATGGCTTCATGTAAAAGAAGTGATTTTTTATTAACTATAAAAAACATAAATGAGCTTTAATAAACTAAAATATTAATGTTCTAATAAATAGACCGAATAAATAAAAACGACGATTTTATTAAATACTGATATGATAACAAATTACACTCATTTCATTTAAATAGATCTGACTTCACGACCAAGGAGACTAGCCGTGGCATGATGGTTAGAACACGCGACTACCATGGGGGAGTTCACAGGTTCAATTCCTGGCTCCAGACATAAAAAAAAAAATGTTGTTGTCGACAGCAACTTCGCAGTATAAGTTTCGGGTCATAGTTACAAATTACAAATTATACTATTACAAATATATGCTATTACATATATTTTAGACCCTATTGGCGGAGTGGACATGGCATAACTTTATTTTAGAGTTAGTGAGACAATATTTGGTATACAGAGAGCACTCGACAACCCTAAAATTAATATGCAGACAAAATTTTAATTTTGAAAAAAAGGGCGGAATGGGTTTGGCCAAACTGTTTTTAATACCTAGAGAAATAACATTTAATATCCTGATAGTACTTTGCAACACAATTATGATGATGCAGACAAAATTCTTAATTTGGGTCAGTGGGCGTGATGAAACTATATTTTAATACTCGGCAAGACTCGTTTGAATTTGTAGACAAAATTTTTATTTCCAAATAGTGGGCGGAGGGGCCTTGGAAAATTGAATTTTAGCACTGGACATAACTTGATAAATATATTGTACTAGGCACAACACTTACATACAATTTTGTGTGTACGCACTATATGTTATTTTCGATTTGTAGGCAGATGGTGAGTGGCGATAATGTTTGTTATCCCCAGAGAGATGAAATTTTGTAAACATATAGCATTCGGCACAACAGATATAAATATTTAAACAAAATTTTATTTTCGATCGGCCAACGGTTGGGGGCGTGGCAAAATAGATCTGTCAAAAACTACTCCTACCTCCCATACGCGCTGTGTCTTTTTGAGGGTGTGCACCTGCGATTACAACCGTAGTTTAATAGATATCGAGATGAATTTTAGTATTTAGTTTTTTGTCCTCTAAGTGGAGATAAAATTCTGAGATGGAAAAGATCGGACGAGAACTACTTCCACCTCCCATACAAACTCCCATTTTTAAGGTGTCCGCCTATCTGCCCCGTGATTACAGTCGCAGTATAAGAGCTGAAATTCGGTATGCAAACTTGTATCCTCTAAGCAGAGGTTGAATTCTAAATTTATCGAGATCAGACAGCAACTATTCCCACATTCCATACCCCCCTTTTTGGGGGGTGTCTGTCTGTATGTCCGCAATTACGACACATTACATGCAGTTCACGAAATATTTGGGCAAAAAGTGATATCATCTAAAAGAAGCGACAGGTATATCCCTTATGGACTGTTTTATTTGGGGATACCTTAAAGGTAATGGTCTTAACAGCAACCCAGTGAGGAATTAAAGGAATGTATTTAGAAAATTTCACGAAACATCTATTAAGCCGATAATCTAATAAAAAAATATGGAGATCTAACTAGATCTGGCATCAGATCTAATTCGACCAGATCTATCCGAAATTTATTCCAGATATAATCTGATCTAATCATATCTTCTTGTATCAGACCTGATTAAATTGTGGACCAAAAATATCTGTTTTTAGTTGGCATAGTAGTTAAAACACGCGACTATTATGCGGGAGATCCGTGGTTCGATTACCGACTCCAGTCATCTACATTTGTCTTTCATTGCCGGCCCACTCGATGTTGTCGACAGCAACTTCGCAGTATTAGTGTCGAGATAATCGGCATGTCTAGTAAAAGCTTCTCAAACAGTGACGTTCGCATTCGTCGATAAACAAGTAGCTGCTGATTGTTGTGAATCTAAAATATAAAGCGTGTTAATTCACAATAACGCGAGAAGCATCCCATACTTCATTCATGGGTTGTAAAGGGAAATTAAGTTTTTTTTGTTTTTTTTTTTAAGTTGTTCTAAGTTGGAATATGGTTTGATGCAAAAATTATTAATATATTATTCAGATTACATCTTAAAAGATCCAAAAAGTTTATATCTGAGCTAACAACCCATATTTCATTAGATCAAATTTCATTTTGTTATATATACCAGATATAACTGGATCCAACACAATATGAGGTAGTCAGAAGCAAAGGGGCCCAAGTGACAAATAAACAAAAATTGAGATAAGTGTGCAGTGTTCCTTGACACCGCCTCTGTGTACTGGCATGAGATGACATCATATTTTATTACCAGTGGTGATATCTAGCCGAAAAACGGTTCAAGTAATAACAGTTTTACACTAGAATTTGAAAATTTTAAGGCGAATTTCTCGAATGTACTTTTTGTTACTTGCATCTATCCCTTTTTTTCAGGAGAGTAAAAAATTAGACAGTTTCGTTCATCGTAAAACTTGAATAATTTAATCGCTGTTTAACCAATTTTACTCGCAAAAGCATGCACCTTCTGAGTAAAGTAATAAACCTTAGAGTATTCGAATAAAATAGCGGGTAAAAACATCTTCAACCTTAAAAAGTAGTGAAAAAATCAGAAAAGTTTGGTTTCGATTTAAAACCAGACATGTATGTCAAGTGATCTATATTAATATATAACGTTGGAAAGATCTAAGATTCTTCTTTCGAAAACAAATCACAAATCGGTTAAGAATTGACTGAGTCATAAGCTTTCAAGTGAAGTGTTTAATCGTAGTTCAAGGTTTTGTGGGTGTTAGGGAGCTTTGGTACTGTACAGATTCATGTTGTACTCGACCAGACCTACTACAAACACTAGGCCTGTCCCCAAGTTCCTTACGAATGACATATGGATGATGTTATTTGAAAAAAATCTGTTTAATTTTTATAACATTTTTATTTCATTTAGAGATTTTTAATAATTCGTGACGACAAGATCAGAGTAATGAATTTACAGCAGGGAAAGAATGACTAATTAAAACCAATTTAGAATTATTTTTTTGAATAACTTTATGGTCTTATAACAAATATCTCATACATTAAGACAACAACCAGATAACATTTCTTAGACAGCAAATAAGCGGCAAGAGTTTCTCGCAGTGATGCACAAATGCTCGCAGATGTGTACTGTAGCAGAATTTTTGTATGCATGCACTTATATCTTTACTACTGCGATCGGTTTTAGCAACACACACATTTTGTTTTATACATACAATCCACTTTGATGTGAAATGGACTTAATGATCCAAAAGTTTCCCAAAGGCTATAGTCTATGTTCTGTAAAAAATCCCATATATATTTTAAGTAGTTTTGTAGTTATTGCAATAAAACACAAACGGTCCTTTACCTTTAAGCATCAATAACGCAGAAACACAAAAAGTGGACTTGCGAACTTTTTGCAGGTTGCCGATGGAATTATCAACAGTTTTAACTGTATTTACTGAATACTAACGATGTATTTTTTCTTTTATCTTTTCAGGTAAATACATTCTCCAGCTCCTGTTACACGTATGAAAGTGGCAAACGTAAGACTTTATTAAATAGTAATATTAAAATTATAACAACTTTATCTAGAATAACAAATTTAAGGGCTGCAACGTAGGACCTATTACCAATATGGTAATGATCACAAACATTCTTATAGAAAAGTTGACAATATGAAGAAGGACGATGCAGCTATAATGCCAAATAAGAATTTTAAAAGTTTTTAATTTTTAACAAACTTCCACCCATTTTTTGAAGGTTAAAGATACCAAAACATTTCAAATATTTTATTTTTTGTTATTGCTCAGTCTATAACTCGGCCATGTGATATGAAATCAAACGAAACTAATCCCCCTACAGACCATAGTAAAAATTGTTAAACGTCACAAACAAATATTTAATATACCCCCGCCTTCCAACTACTGTATAATTAACTACATTCTGATACTAACAATTATAATAATTGGGAGATATCAACTTGCGTGGAAATTACAAAAAGAACTTATGTTTAACCATATTATTAGCAGCAATAACATATAAGTAGAAACATCTATGACAACAAAAAACCTTTTTAGTCCAGTCATTATGGAGGATACATATAGCCACAGACTTTTAATAATTAAAAATACCAAAAAATAATAAAACAAAAAAAAACTAAGGCGTTATTCTAACATTCATATGCGTGTCATAACCATTTTCCGTTACATTCCTTAGTTACTGATCCTTTGAATAGCAACCCCCACCCTCACACCCAATTCATCATCAGGGGATACAATAAACGCTACTCTAACAACGGCGCCTATGACCATGGACAGATGAATAATTTCAGGGTGTTTTACTTGATTGCCCCCATAGACAAGACATTTAATATTCATTTCGAAAAGATAAGGAAATATGGAAAACAATATGATGTTGTGTGTGAGGAGGCATTTTAATCAACACGCTCGACATTTATGACAAATGATCATTTCATAGTGGCAATTTTTCACTTTCAGAGTTTTGTCGTGATGTTTTGCGATGATCACTCACAATGACGTTGTCTACGATGACTATAAAAATGACGATGATGATAATAATGACGAGGATCATACTGACAATTGTGATGTTGTTGTACAAACAAAGATGCAAAGCAATCTTAGAAAACAAAAGACAAATGGTACTATGGACAGACAGACGCAAAGATACAATAAATACTTGTTTTTTATTGCATTGGCAGATTTGGGTGGTGTATGAAAACTACTAGGTTAAAATTATAATAAAAAGGAGGAAATTAAACGCATAACGCAGAAAGGCTACACAAAAGACAAAAATAAAACGATGTATTTAGTACTTTAAAAATAATTGTGTCGTTTTTGTTATTGTAGAGTAATGTTATAATAGTTTTATTCGATGTTATTGAAAACACGGTGTATTGAAATATTTTTTTTTTGATATCAGTCTACATATAAAAAAAGCCAGAGTGACTGACTCATCACTCCCCAGCCCAAACGGTTAAAGCTGCAGAATGTAGGTTTCTTTTATGACGTAGGCGCGCACTAAGAAGGGATTTTTGGATATTCGGACTGAAAGGGGGTAAAATGGGCGTGGCACCGCCCCATAAAACTGGAATTTTAATAAGGCTGTATCTTTTAAGCCATTATAGGTACGAAGTCGAGATTTGGTATGTATATCGGTCGTATAAGAAAAAATACTTTTTTTGGGCGGTGCCACACCCCTTTTTAAAAATAGTTATGCTGGCCAAATAAATAAACCGATTGCAATTGAATTTTCTATGTATGCATAGGCTACATGAAAACATAATTAGACAAAGGGGCGTGGCACCGCCCACACAAACCAAAATTAAAATCGATCATATCTCAAGAGCCATTAGAGGTATTAAGATAAGATTTTCTAGATATATTACTGATACATGGAGGATTACGTTTTGCTGGAAAATGGGCGGTGCCACGCACCTTTTGAAAAAATCGTTATCTGGGCGAAATAAATGGACCGATTGCAATAAAATATTCACAGTGTAGTACTATTCGTAGGTCCTCTTTCATAGAATACATAAAAACATAATTAGACAAAGGGGCGTGGCACCGCCCACACAAACCCAAATTTCAATCGGTCAAATTTCACGAGCCGTTAAAGGTAAGAAGATGAGATTTCCTACATATGCAAATGGTACATGGGGGATTATGTCTCGCTGGGAATCTATTTTTTCATAAACTATATATTTAAGGTTGCGCACTGGCTTTATAAAGGATGATGAAATTTGGGGTGGTTGTTCTCCTTTTCCAGTAAACGCCAGCTGAGAATGAATTTTTGGAAATTCATACTTTTAGGAGTGAAAATGAGGAATAAGGGATGAATGCCATCACCCATATCAATCGGTTAAACCTATAATCTCGAAAATTAATATGGGAATGATCACTATCAAACAGGCCATTGCAATATCAGGCACCCAATGGGATAGATCCATACCGGACCACTGTTATGTGTGTTAGGACTATGTGATGTCCGAGACAAAGGAATATATTCTTTGTTGCTGCCCGCTCTAGCCCGTAGGAGGCTAATATACTTAGGAAAAGGTTATATAGAAGACCTCGAGTTTAATAAGTTTCATTCGGGCGTGGCTAGACTTCTAGTTCCAAAACTTTACCCTGCATTGATTTTATTACTCGATTTCTAGCGGGATGGTACATTTGTGTGGGAGGTACCTGAAAAAGAGTGGGTAGACCAAATTTTTTCTCCAAAACGTTATACTGTTATTTTTTTTAAAATTTCCCTTTACACCCCATGAATAAGGTATGGGATAGATTCTCACGTTGTTGCGAATTAACACGCTTTCTATTTTATATTCACAACAAACGGCACCTACTTCTTTATCGACGAATGCAAACGCCACTGTTTGAGAAGCTTCTACTAGACATGCCGATTGACTCGGTACTTACACTGCAAAGTTGCAGTCGACAACATCGAGGATGCCGGCAATGAAAGAAAAATGAAGATGACGGGGTATCAGAAGGGACGTGGCTGGACTTCCAACGTTTTCTCCTAAACTTTATCTTGTTATAGCTTAACAAAATATAGAATTCGGGCATGTTCGCGTTGTGTGTATTAATATTATTACTCGATTACTAAAGTAAACGGAATGGTAGATTTGTATTGGAGGTACCAGAAGGGGTGTGGTTAGACTTTAAATTTTTATCCAAAACTTTATCCTGTTATAGCTTTACTGAATATAGAATTAGAGCATGACCGCGTTAATTATATTACTCGTATTCTTAAGTGGGCGGAATGATACACTTGTATGGGAGGTACCAGAAGGGGAGTGGCTAGACTTCTATTTTTTTTCCAAAACTTTATCCAGTTAAAGCTTAACAAAATACAGAATTTGTGCACGATCACGATCACTTGTTTATTTATATTATTATACTGGATTTCTAAAGTGGGCGGAATGTATGTGTGGCCATGTAGCCCATTTGCAATCCCGTACGTAGTTTTATTAAATAGAAAATATTATCGTGCGTACCAGCCGGACAGACAGACGGACATGGAGCAAATGACTTAATTTAGTCCAAAGAAACCTATGGTCAAAGATGTTACTTCCCTTATACCCGTAGAGTGAGAGTATGAAAAACACTATTTTTGTACCAAAAAGTAATTTAAAGTGTACTAAAAAGTACATTCATTGTACTAAAAAGTTTTTGTGTTGCATCAAAAGTATTTGTGATGTGCAATTTTCTTGTGCTAAAAGTACTTTTATTCACGAAAAAGTTCTTTTTTTGTACCAAAATTTACTATTAATTTACAACAAAGTCCTTTATTTGTACCAAAAAGTATTTATTCAAAAAGTACTTTTATTATAACAAAACGAAGTTCTAAATGTACTAAAAAGTACATTTATTGTACTAAACCAGTGGATGTCAGCCCAATAAAAACACAATATTAGTTTGTGTTGCTCTCTTTCTCTTTCTTTCTAATCAGGGCATATGCAAATGCATATTACAGTCCTACCGGCATGTTTTGAGGGTTTGTGCATATAACGGCATATTTTGGAGTTTTTAGGTTTTTTATTATTATTTTTTTTTTTTTACATTTCGTATAAATTTTTCGCAGCATATACAATACCTGTTTATTTCTTTAATTATTTATTATACATTAAAAGATTGAGTACTCCATTTAATTCACTTATGTTATTTTATTTACATTAGAGTAATAAATCAACAGTCTTAATTTCGTAAATGTAATTAACAAAATAACTTCATTTAATTTTTAATTATTTGTGATGAATTTTTAATAAAAATTAAATGTATTCAGTGAATAAAATAAACTACAAATCAAAATCTGTTGGGCAATTTTTTTAATTTTAAGTGTATTTTTTTAGTGTTTTTCGTGCTTATCCAATGCGCATATTTTTAGTTTTTCCGGGCATATTAGTGTTGGACCTGATTGTAATATAAAAATGCATGAAATAAATGACAAAGCCGCGTCGGACGAATGTTCAAGCGAGACTGAATGTGTGTATATCTCTCGCGCCCATGGGCTACCCTACGCAATTGACTATACATTTATTGTACCATTAAATATTTTGATTGTAACAAAGGGTACTGTTTTTAGTTCATAGTACTTTTAAGTGTACTTAAAATAGTTTTTTTGTACCATTTACTTGAATTTTACCAAAGAGTATACAAATTATTTTAATTTGTAGAAAACTGTACCGTTACCGCATCAAAAACTTAATTTTGTGTACCATCAAATAAAAGTGAAATAGTATAAACAGTAAACTTATTTACTTCACCAATATAAAAGAACACTTAAGTATCGAAATTGTTACGCACTTTAGCACTGCTTCAAATTCAAGCGAAAAGTATGCACAAATTTATTTCTTGCTGCTTTCAAAAGTGGTTTTCATTGCAAACACAGATATCTTAAAATCCAATACAATTTATGAAAGTTAGTCATCAGACTAACCTCACAAACAGATAAATTTATGCTCCAGCATATTAACAAAAGAACCTCAGCACCATCATTTAAGTACCAATCTAAAACAGTAGCACAAAGTTCAATGTGGATAACCTCGCTCTCCCTCTCTCCCTCTCTCTGATATTCCCTGTTAGCAGCTGTCAGATTATGGTAATATTGTTTAAAGCTGTCAACTAATATAAAACTTAACCAAGGTATGACATTTTCACCTCAACATGTGTATATATTTCCCAAGAAACTTAACATGTAAATTAGTCCCCGAGGACAATGGGGGAAATTATTTCAAATAATTAGACTTAGTAATTCTAATTGTTAGCTGTTCATAGTTAGACAGACGACAACCTGTTCTCTCTCTCTGTTAGTCGAAATGACGTCGCCGTAGTCGTCATCGTCGTTGTCTCATAGTTCATTCATGTGTGTTTTTGTTCATTCAGCACGCATGCGTTGAGTTTTGTGACAGACGCCCGTCACATGTATGACAGTTAAAATGTCATTTCATATTAACATCTAAGAGGAGAGAGGTGGGGAGGGAGAGGAGTGAGGAGGGCGTAGAATAATTCAAATTAAACTCTTCTGGGCCCATAAATATTTGAAGCGCTCATAATATTGTAACTGACAAAACAGCGATAACAGTTGGTCAGTTTGCTTTAGTAGCAGGGGTGCAGCAGCAGCAGCAGCTTAATACAACACTTGCTAGCTGCTCCCCATCGTAGTGGTTGGTGTGAAGTTTGACATTTGTTCAGGGAGTTTATGGGAAAATTTCCACGCAATTACACACGCAATGCGTTCGCGGTAACACATGTGATAAATGTCACGAAGAATGTAGGAATGTATGTCATATTTGTTATATAGGTCAACTTGTACTTAGGTATTATATAGGTCAACTATTTGTTCGTCCCCATTTTTTTGATGTGGGGTAGATATCTAAGGGGTTCATATCATGACAGTGCCACAATCGATCTTAAATCATATGACGATCTAAGTGAACAAATAAATCATTGACGTACATAGTTAAGAATTAGGGAAGTGTTAAGGTGTATTAAATTGTTGAAATTCTATAGATAAAGAAGACGTTTTTTTGGGGAATGAGCAGTTGGTAGTAATGTACTTTAGGGGTATAACCAATTTTTTGGCATAGTAGCATATAGTCAACCATGACCTAGTAACCACGAAAATCATAATCTTTTGTAATTTTTCTGGAAAAAGTTCACGATACAATTGGTTTTTCTAAAAAATTATTTAAAAATTTATTATTTTTTTTATTTTTATTATTCTTAAAATTAATGAAAGTTACATATGTACTCGTAAATAAAAAAAACCAAATAAGAAAAATTATGAGTTAGTTATTGAATGATAAAAATTTAAGATTTAAAGTTCGAGGAGATTTACAGAAAGGATAAATATCCTGAACAACTTTAATGGCACGTTCCGCACAGGTAATACTTCTTTGTTGGTTTCGAATTATTTCGGAAAAATCTCTTATCATCTCTAAATATTAATGAAATTTCATACTTGAGCTATTTTTTGTTTTAAATAAACATATTATTAATTTTTCTTAACCAAAAAGTAAATTAAAATATTTCAAAACTTCATCGCGGTTGGTGCGTAAACTTTTTTGACCTTAGCGAAAAAATAAATATACGTTCCCTTATAGTTTTTTATGCTCTATTGGACTGTGCTATGCCAATTTTGATATTTTAAAAAATTGTGAAAAAGTTATATCCCTAATGTACATATTATAGTACTTGATAGAACTGCAAAATTAATCAAATTTTCAAAATTATTTCATTATTGACGAACTTAAAATACTGTGACAATGTTCTGCCTGTATTTCATTGCTCGTACTCAATGATATGCTAACATAGCTATTTTACATTTCATACACTCTAGTTTACCATCCATCCCACTGCACAAAGAATTCAGCTACTATTAGACCATTACACTCGGAATACGGTTACGGAACTCACCTTGAAATGATAAAGCTATATCAACAAACGACCAAAATGCGTCAACAGATTGTTGTGACTCACAGTTATCAGCAGCAGCAGCAATGTAAATGCGGCGGCTCGAGAGCGATACAGCGAGCGACAGATAAACAAATGTTTGACACAACCCATTTAATTGTCACTTTTATAGCGTAACACCAATATATCACTAAGAATATGAACTAATAAATGTTAGTAGCGCTGCTGCTTATCTAAGTGAATATTAAACTAGTGCTGGAAACGGAGGGGGTGGCTGTCTGACTGACTATCTCGTATGAAAATTCCTATAGACTCGTATACAAGACGTTTAAACGTTTGCAGAGACAGATTGTGCCACAACCTGTAGATCACACAATGTCCCCATCATCATCATCACATCACATCACTTTTATTAATAGTTGGGATTCTATTCGATTTTCGGCAGATTCTCAGCGTTGCGATACCTCTGATTTGTGTGCTTGAATTTGCATTTGGGAAGTCATAGCGAATGTTTAAATTTTACTTTTCTTTGATAGAATTTTTTTGACGATTTTAGTTTTCTTAGTTTTTCGTTTTGTTTATTTTCCTAAATAAATAACAACACAACTAAACAAAAATATTTACCATTTTCACCTTCAGAGTCAGCGCAGACATAAAGATTTTCGAAAGGGGAAAATATAATGGTGATTGGTGGACTGCTGTTGCTTTAACATAAGATGCAGATAAGCTGTGCGATGAGTGGGGTGGTATTCACACATTCAATGTTAGACCGCTGGTGTTCGTTGCTGTATTTGTTCTGGTACATTTAGTAGTATTGATGTCGTAAAGATGCAAAGATTAAATTTATATCCCATAAGAATATCAGATTTTCAATAACACCTTGTTCAATTTGATAGATCTTGTAGATGTTGCACTTCTGAGATTTATTGATGCTGATGCTATGATAGCAATAGTCGTTTGGGCAATGTCTAACATAACATCAGAAGATGTAAACATTTTTATTTTTTTCTTGTTGTAAATTAAATAAAAATTTTGCAATAATATCGGAAGAAATTATATTAGCTTTTTCCGGTCAGTTGGCCTTTGCATTGCAGAGAAATACTTGATTGCAGTTGTGTAAGGCTCGTTTCGTACTGTTTTTCGCAGTACAGTACTGTTTTTCAACATCAAAAACTGCGTACTGCTTTTCTCCATCAAAGTTCTGTTTTTCGATACATAATAGAAATATAAACGGCGAACAGCGAATTCATGCAATAATATTGTTTACTTCAAAAATAAGGTCGAAAAAACATTAAAAATGCGTCAAGAGAATGATTTTTTATCCCCAGCTGTAGTAGCAAAAAAGCAATAACTTATCGATAGAAATGGCTGCTTTACGCACTGATTTTTTCAGTAATTTTGCCTGCTTTGATTTGAATGCTTTTATACTAATGGAATGAAGTCGAAGCCATTATGAACAAGTTAAGCGAATACAATTTGTACAATGCCAATGAAAATGCGGTATATTTACACACCAAATTTAGATATATCAAAAACGAGCGACAAAATTATGCAATGGAGAGAAGGCAATGTTTCGAATGTGGATCGATGGAGTTGAGCGAATCTTCTCTGCAGTGAACAAAACTTGGACGTCAGACTAAACCCGATTAGATGTGCAAACATTGAAAGCGATTCTGACCGTCAAATGTAATATGAAGTACAAATGCGTTTATATCTACAATTACCTCAAAACAAAGACAGCATTGCTTATTCAAATTGCTTCAAACGACAAATACAAAACAACCACAAAAGTTGATTTTGGAAATGATTGTTAATTTTTTTACATTTTGAATAAAATATATATGCTATGTTAATATGTACTGCGAAAAGTACTGTTTTTCCAAATCGATGTACTACTTTTTTAACAAATTTCAGTGAAATGTACTGTTTTTGTCCAAAAGAAATATACGAGCGTTTAATATGTGTAATACACATTGTGAATGTGAAGTATAGGAAAGAAAGTGTTACAGAGTGGGCTATTTTCATTGGGCACAGTGTTTTGCAGTTTACAATTATTTTCATAATTACCTACAAATTCAGTTCAAAATTTTGTAAGCGTTTGCAATAAACGTTTGGTTTTTGAGTTCTAACAAAAAATGTATACATTTTTGCTGGAAATATTTCTGTTATATTAGTAGAACATGCTTCAAATTTTCATCAAAATTTTTTTAAAAATACTAGAGGGCCCGGCAATGCTTCGCTATTGCATATTAACTTCACATTTAGGTCTGCAAAGTACTTTTAAACGGTAATTAAGCTCGACAATAATATGTTGAGTTTATTAACTTATGTAACTAATTTCAAGTAACTCCTTAACATGGAAGTTAACTAATTAAGTTTTATTGTTTTAAATTCTAAATAGTAAAAAGTTCATCATCAAAGTCATATCTATAGTTTCGACATGTAGATTAAGTTTTGTCTGTATGTAGGGAGAAAAAACAGTTCTTTCACAAATCGGAAACAGAAATTCCTCTCAAGATCAAAATTCAATTTTTATATTTATCTGTAGTAGCGGGAACCGTCTGTATACTAACTATGTCTTTGGGCGTACAAATCACTTTTGTTATGCCTTCTCCTCCTATTGGCTTTTAGCCATAAAAACCTTCTTTGCCATGTCTTCTTCTCATACGGACCAAGAATATTCCGATTTTGGTTACGATTTTTGCAAAAAATTGGCCCACCTTACTATTCATATCTCTAGGCGAACTGCAATATACTGTGGAATTTTGACATCTATAACTTCTGAATTTAAAAGGGTGTAGCACAGCCCACTTCCACCCTTGCTGTAATTCATACTGCAACAATAACATATGTAACAAATTACATCTTCATACCTCAGATAGTTCATGAAAATATAGTCTTTTACTTTACTTTCAAGTTGTATGGGCGGTGCCACGCCCCTTTATCCAATCACAACCTATTATAGCCAGGGACTAACAACAGGTCATCAGTACCACTTTCTAAAGTTATCTTATAAATCAGTCTATTTTAAAAGCCGTCAGAGAGATTTTTGAAAAAAGGGCGAGGCACCGCCTTCTTCCTACCTGGCAGTAATTAATACTGATCCAACAACATATATACCAAAACTCATCTTCATACCCCTGATAGTTCATGAGATGTAGCCCTTTTTATTTTCAAGTTGTATGGGCGGTGCCACGCTCCTTTATCCAATCACAACCAATTATAGCCAGGGACTATCAACAGGTCAACAGTACCACTTGGTAAAATTTTCGTATCAATCGGTCTATTAGAAAAGCCTTCAGAGCGATTTGTGAAAAAGGGGCGAGGCACCGCCTTCTTCCTACCTGGCAGTAATTAATACTGCTCCAACAACATATATACAAAATCTCATCTTCATACCCCTGATAGTTCATGAGATATAGCCCTTTTTATTTTCAAGTTGTATGGGCGGTGCCGCGCCCCTTTATCCAATCACAACCTATTATAGCCACGGACTATCAACAGGTCAACAGTACCACTTGGTAAAATTTTCGTATCAATCGGTCTATCAGAAAAGCCGTTAGAGCGGTTGTCGAAAAGGGGGCGTGGCACCGCCCACTTCCACCTTGGTGTAATTAATACTGCTCCAAAAACATATATACCAAATCTCATCTTCTCACCTCTGATAGTTCATGAGATACAGCCCTTTTGATTTTCAAGTTGTATGGGCGGTGCCACTCCCCTTTGTCCAATAGGACCGAATTGTAAATCTAAACCACCCGGGGCGCCACCCAAACGCATACAAAAAATTTATGCAAATCGGTCCAGCCGTTTAGGAGGAGTTCAGTCACAACACACGTACAGTAGAATTTTATATATAAAGATTACAATTTAACAATCACAACTGACTTTTACTCTCCTGTTTAATTTTAACCCCCTAACATTTCAACAGTCACTTAATATAAACATAAATTAAATAAGTTCCAACGAAACATTCCCCGCACAATGTTAGGAAACACCTTAGTGTAATCCCCAGACAAAACTATCATCTATGTATTTAAATCAGAAATGCCATTAACGTTCCGAATCTAATTGAAACAACTTAATAAATTATAAAACAAATGTCACAGAAATTCTCTGTGCTAATGTTAAACAACAAAAAAAAACTGAAACACATTAAAGCGATTTTCTGTCATCGCTTATATAAATTTATCGCCTTCGTCTTTTACAGGCTAGATAGATACTCAGATGTCGTCGTTGACGAGATAAATTTATTGGATTTGTTTTAGGGTGCAGACAAAGGTATACCAAAAGAAAGCTCGTTTAATTTTTATGATATCGTGTATGGTCGGAATTGGCAAAACTGATTTTTCTTGAAACTATTATATGTAGCTTTAATATACAATCTCTACATAAGTATATACATATTACGTGTATGTTCGTGAACAATTTTATATACATGCTGTATGGGCCGTGAGTAGTGTTTCTGTGTAGTTTGAAGTTCGTCCAACAGATGGCGCAAAGTTTAGTTTTTTTTGTGTGTTTTGAACCGGAACCAGACTTGCAGTGAAAATAAAATTTGAAGGCAAAACAACGTTTGCCCGGGTCAGCTAGTATATTATGTAAAGAATATGAATATTTATAATTTTCAAAATATTAAACATATTAAAAATATTACAAACATGAGATATATTAAAAATATTAGAAATATTGAAAAATAGTGTGCCCAACAATGCTTCGCTGTTACATAGTTGACGAATATTAAAAAATGAACTTAATATAACATATCTTACGGAATTGCCTTACAGTTATAAGTGCTGACATATTCCGCATTAAAACATACTTTGGGAACGTTCCCTTACCTCGATAAAAATTAGTTGGGCTTGCTTGACGAATTTTAAAAATCCGTCTACCAATTTATATCTATTGTGCCTAGTACTATCTTTATACAAATATTACTATACGTAGCCCTGAAACAGTTTCCCACGTCCCCACGTCATCAAAAATAAAACGTTCGCCTTTATATGCATAGCTGTAGTGCCGAGATATATCTGTGTATTAAATTGCTAAAAAAATATCTGTAGCGCTAAAATCATTTTTGCCACGCCCTTTCGCCCACTCTTGGAAATTAATGTTCTGTCTTTTAATTCATGTCTGTATTGTCGGGCATATATGTATGTATGTGTATCAAATAATTTCCTCTCCGCCCACTATTCGAAATTACAATGTGAGTTCTTGTTTTGCAAACCCGCCCACTGATCAGCAAAAAAACATTTCGTCTACATTTAATATCTGTTGTGCTACGTATTATCTGAATATCAAATATTATCACTGTAACCCAAGACAACCATTTTGTCACGCCCCCATTTGAAAAATCCTTCCACTGATTGAAAAATCAAATTTCGACTGCAAATTTTAACCAGTCCAGCCGAGTACTATCTGTGTACCAAAGAGCAGATTGAAAAGTAAAATTTCATGTGCACATTAATAATTGTGTTGCAGAGTACTCTCTGGATATCAAATTTTATCTCTCTAGGAAAAAGTAGATGTTGGCCACGCCCTTTCCGCCCACTGATCGAAAATAAAAATTTCGACTGCAAATTTGAACCAGATGTGTCGAGTACAAACTGAATTTACAATATTAAATTTAAAAAATATATAACTCATTATATTTTTCATATAGAACATGTAGAGCAAAATTTGTAATGAAATTAAATTTTTAGAGCGATTTATATGAATTGTAGATATAGAAATAGAAATAGATCTTAACCGAACGATGAAAACACATTCATTATTTTCACATATAGATCAAAAATGCAAACAAAAGCAAAACAAACACGGGAGGTACATTGGTTTGACACTTTTGTGCAATTTTGTCCGATGGACAAATGCATAGACAAGAACTTGTGGGTATGATGTTGATGTGTGGTCTTCGTTGATGTTATCCTCACACCGGTACGTTTGAGCTTCTCGATGCTTTCTTAAAGTTTTTAACACATAAGGTTGTGTGTGATGATGTGTGGAGAAATCATAGCAAAAGGTGCTGATGAGGTAAACCGATCGATGAAAACCAATTCACATTCAGATCGACAAACAAAACAAGATAAAAATACTAAAAAAATTAAAAATAAATGAAATTTAAAAATTTATGAGTAAGACCACTCGGTTTTTTTAAAAAAAATTTTGTGTGTGCGATTTTTTAAACATTTTATAATATCGATAAAAGTGGTAAAAATTAACCTTCTGTAAAATTTTGGAATAATTTTTTTATTTTTTTTTTTCGAAAGTTATTAACAAAAACGCTTTGGCCTTCTACAAGAACCGTAACAAATTCTTAATACTTGAACCGATTTGAATAATCTTGGGCTTGTTGTAAACCTTATTGAAAGCTCTTCATCTTCGAAGAAAAATGTATTAAATATTGTTTTTACCTTTTATTAATTGTAATTTCACCTATTATTTTTCAAAGTGTTCTGCAGCGAAATTTTTTTTTTTTCTAAATTTTCAAAATTAGCTAGAATTATGTTATTACTAAAAATTAGGGGTAAAAAAAAAACAGTTTTTCGTATCTTTTCGCACTTATAACCCAGGAAAATAACTAACTCAATTGGTGATAAGTCTTTGCTACGCGGTGGCCAGTTAATGTCACCTCTTTGAATGTCACTTTGGCCGAAAAGTTTCGCAAACTGCACCTAATAAATCGTTAGAGGTTTGACATATAGCCCCATCTTGCTAAAACCACAATAATTTTATAAAACCATGAATGAAATTCTGTAGCAATAGAGAAAAAAATTTTGTAGCATGGCAATTACCGCTCTGCAATAATAGACGCTCTTATACGCTCTACGTTTTCGGGACCATTTAAAGTTCTTATCGACCGGATTGTGGTTGATTATTTGTTGTACCTACATCCTCGACCTTTTACAACCATTTACTTATGCGTCTAGTAAAAGTTTCTCAAACAGTGACGGTTGCATTCGTCGATAAACAAGTAGATGCCGTTAGTTGTGAATCTAAAAATAGAAATCGTGTTAATTCACAACAACGCGAGAAGCTATCCCATACCTCATTCATGGGGTAAAGGGAAATTAGTTTTTTTTTACTTATTTATATGCTGTATGTTGTAACAAGCGTTGCGCTGTAGTCGACCAATCGTTGTTTCTATAGTAGAACACAATTGTGCTGCACTAAGTGAAGCCATGAATTCCTTTGGCTGTTCTTGAAGTTCGTAACCCCTCCACCCCCAACCCGCCTTGACTGCTTGACACAGGTACCGATTTATATGCTAACGGACTTTTGGTCCACCTTGTATATAAAAGTTGACTATAAACAAGGTTGTACATGCAATCAATTTGACATTTTCAGAATGATGAGACGTTTGTTCGTTCATAGAAAAAACTTTTTGTCTACGGTAGAAAATTTCAATTTCTATGAGTTTTGTCCAGAACATTTTTACTCATGGCACCCAAAATTTTGTAGGTGGCAAAAGGCAACTAGTATGGAACTAGTATGGAAAAACAGTGAACTACAATCTTATACATTCGCAATGGTAGAAATTTATTTATTTTGGAAATCCCTATAACAAACCCATAGTTTTGTGAAGGACATTTTTGATAATGGCGGCATATACGAAATTTAAGGAAAAAGCGTGGACTACGAACCTAAACTTTTAGAAAGGTGAAAAATTACGTAGTTTAGAAATTTTTAGATCAACCAGTTGCATGGCTTTATCATGCTTTGTATCCACTGTAAGAGCATGTCCTTTTTTATCTTTATAAAAGTATGGCAAAATAATCTTGGCTTAATGCAATAGGTATCACTGAAATTTTGCCCATTTACATGTCCACTAAGGTGAAAAAGCGCCTTGTCTAAGAAAAAACATTTGGTAAAGCTGGGGAACTTCTCAGTTTTTTTTTTAGCAAACTGGACCTTGTGAGCATGATCTTTTCTAGGTCAGCCAAATCCTAGTTGATTCATTGTAGTACCTGTCTCACATTTTCTAATCAATTGAATCGATGTGACTTCATTTCTATGCCGTATGTTGTAATGTCCGTATCATTGGATGCTCTTGCATTTTGTAAACCGCATGGATACCGTGGCTGCTCGACGTAGTTACCAATTCAAATGTAAACAGACTTTTGGTTCACCCTGTATATCCCATTTTCCGTAATAAAAACATTTTAACGCACATCGTTGAAGTTCGACAAACTGTCTGGAATATTTTATTTCTTCTAAAATTAGGCATTGCTTTCCCATTTAAAAGCACATAAAATTGTAGTGAGTCATTAATGCTACTTTGGTTTTTAATACTTTTGGATTTTATGTACCATTTCCTGTCACAGTGATAGACAAATTTTGTCAATTACCAATTTGGGGACTATTTAGTCATATTAATAGAAAATGTCTAATAACAAACTGTGATTTTAATAACATTCCGCTCTATTAAAAATAAATCATTTAAGGCATACTAGTATATGGAATTTTATAGTCAAAAGTATTCAAAAGAGATATTTTGATTACATATGTATAAGTATATAGCTATCCTGACAAAAAAACAGTTTTTAAATTAGATATTATTGCAACCTAACATTTTAAATAAATGCTACAATTATTTTTCAATTTCTCATGCTCCTAGCAAACGTTAACTAATTATAAAAATTGAATTTGACTAATACTATGTTCCATATATTGATTGATAATCACCATAATTTGTATGTTAAATTTTGAAAAAATTTATATAACAAAAACTTGAACTGTCAAAAATAGTTAATAATACTACTTATTTTGACATTTATATAAAAAATACAATTATAACGAGCACTGCTTACCTACAACAAACAATAACAAAATCATCATAAGTATAATTACATAGTTCTATTATGATAACTCTATTTGCAAAAAACAAAACCTGCATATATTATTTTTAATTATAATAATAATAAAAACAACAGGCTAGAAATGTCGCTACCAGTTTGTGATTTTTTTCTACGTTTTATGATCGCTTCAGGGTGTAATCAATTAAAAAAAAATAAAAACAAAAACAACAACAATAGCAATAGCAATACTATAATAAATATTTACTTGATGTATGATTAATTTGTTGAGATGTTCTCACATTTGTCAGATGTTCAGATGAATACTATGCATATGACCCAGTTATTTTACGCTCTCAGTTTTTACTTTCTTTTAAGGTCCCTACGCTCGTCTCCTTTGTCGTCCACAATTCGTTACAAACAACGACTATGGGGCGTGTATCACCACGACCATCCACTATGTTTTCAAGGGGCTCTGGAATGATTACTAGGTTATGATGACGTTCATTGTCTATCGGCCTATGTATACTTGTAGCATTTGCTTAGCACTGCATATACGATATTTCGTTGCGGACTTTAGCTGAAATTAAATATAATTTCATTGTTTGTTTTTGTATTTTTTCGTTTTCATTTGCTCGCTTCTTAATTGGTGTCGGCGTTTAATTCTCTCATTTAACACATGTTGCAATTAAGAGGCGCTTAAACTGTGCAAAAAAAAAAAAACTTGTTAGTGGTTGAGAACAATTTGTATCAATTCTTCTAGATGTGCCAATAAGTAATTTCAGCTATGCGGTCAACGTGTGAGTGCTGGTATGAGTTTACAGATCCAATTGTTTTATTGTTATAAATTTAGATTGACAAATCTTTTTGTTCCGCATTATAAGAAAACAATTAGTGGCGATAGTTTAAACCCACGTCTCATATGGGTTAAAGCTATTGACAACAATTTCGATCATTATATGTATTGTCATATTTCATTAGACGATCTTTGGTGCGTGGGTGGTACGTTTGGCGTTAATCCTAACTTTGTACGAATTTCGCATATGTCAATAACTTTGCGAGTATTATATCAATTACATTGAATTGTCACCGAGATCATTAATTATTTTGGCTTATTTGGAAAGTTTGTTTGGGGCGGATAAGTGTCGTAGGAATAGGATACATGTAGCCCAAATTGAGAAAATTTTTAGCTGAAGATAATTTTATGGAAAGATCTTAGTATACAATTGGGTCAATATGTTTATTAAGAAATACTAAGACACCGGCCAGTATTTAAATATGTCAATGTTTGTACACAAAATTATCTATTGAAAAATTAAGTTTATCTAGGGGTCGTAGTAATCTTCGCACAACTGAAAATGTACAGCCTAGACTCAAATACTCAATTTATTCGGGTGAAGCTCAATTTATTTCTAACATACTTTAATTTTAGTGAAATGAACTTAAACCTTAAGTCCGTTTGCATTTGAATAGGTAGCTAGGCTGAGCAGACACACCGGGGATAGGGGCAGGATTCACGAGTACTATCGAAACAACGATTCTTAAATTATTTTACACTCATTACAACATACGGAATATCCATCGATTCAATTTGTAAGAAAATATGAGCAGAAGGAGAATCAACCACAATCCGGCCAACCCAGAACTATATGGGTTCCAAAAAATGTGGAGCATGTAGGAACGTCTATTCGTAATCAACCCAGACTCTCTACTGTACCTAGAACATTTTTAAAACGCATTCACCACAAAGATTAACATTTACAGCCTGACAAAATACAAATAGTCTACCATGTATACAGGATATACATGTCTACAGGATGTAAGGCTTCAAGATTATACTCACAGGCCATAGTTTGCTAACAAAATACTAAAGATACCAAAATTTTTCCCAGACAGGCACATTTTCACATTAATGGACATGTAAATTGGTAAAATTTCAAATATTGTAGGACACCTATTGCATTCATCCCAGGTTACTGTATGGACAACTTTATCAGTTAAGTGGCATTATTGGTCCATACTTTTATGGAGATCAATAAGGACATGCTCTTATAGTGAATACAGAGCAGTATAACGTCGTGATACAGAAATTTTTTGTTCCAGCTCTAAAGAATTTCAATGGTTTTAAACAATGATTGTCTTTCAAGAAGAGGGGCCAACAGACCATGGTTTTAATCAACAGTCGTGGTTTCGCTGGATGTTACAACATCCAAAAGTGATATCCAAAAGAGGTGATATTGCCTGGCCCCTGGGTAACCCAGACTTATCTCAGCAGCAATCCAGTGTTTCTTGCGGAATAAAAGGAAAGCATTCATGAGGAAATGGGGCCGACCGTTGAATGATGTTTGGAACAATAATCGTACTCTTCACACGATCGGCAATTGACACGTACTTGAAAGTTTTGTTTGGTTCACAACATTCAGTCTCTGCTTAGATGTTATGAAAGTAACACCACACACACTTGTTTTGTATTCAACACAAAAACGGACGCAAGTACAGACAGAGAAACAATGTTCAATGATAGTTTGGAGAGTGCGATTGTTGGAAGAGCGCAATATTTTTACCGTGTACAATTTGACAGCGCTGACGCTACCTGTGCTACTGCACACAAACACAATTATAATTATATTTTGGGGTTTGCTGAAACCGAATCTGAGATATATTTGACCACCTCACATAAGGTTTTTGACATAACCTCAAAAGAACAACATTTGTATAATAAAATTGTTTTGAATTCAAAGGGCGGAACGTGATGGGCGTTGCCTATTTTGGTTAAACTTAACATTTTTCTTAATTGCCATAAAAAAAATGGTACCACTGGCCTAAAAATAGAAGCGTCTCATGCACCACAATATGTGAAACTCTTTCCTATCTCATTCATGAGATCAAACTGGAAAATAAATTTAAAACTGAAATTAAATATTCGCGGGAAAAAGGAGAAAATTTCAGGAAACACATGTCAAACTTCCGCTCCAGGTTGCAGCAATGTCAATATAATCAAAGATCTTATATGGATGATATAATTTTTAAAAAATTAAGTGCATTTTGGCTTACTTTCATAATAAATAAACAGTTGTGATCTCATATACTAATGACTAATGCGAACGTTACCGTTTGAGAAGTTTTTACTAGATATGCCGACTATCTCGACACTAAATACTGTGAGGTTGCTGTCGACAACATTGAGGGGGTCAGTAATGAAAGAAAAATGTAGATGACTGGAGCCGGGAATCGAACCACTATTCCCAGCATGGTAGTCGCGTGTTCTAACCAATATGCCACGGCCGGTCCCTCTCTAAGTTAGAACAAATATTATTTTTAAGAGAAAATTCTATATACTTGGGAATTGCTACAATTATACAAAGAGAACAAACTAGCTGTACGGGGGCGACGTCGCATGATGTTTAGAGCACGTGACTACCATGCGGGAGACCAAGGTTTGATCCCTGTAACAGTGATCTACATTTCTTTGAACGGCGTTCGATATTGTCGACAACAACTTCGCAGTAGTTTAGCCATTTAAAAATATACACTCTCTAAATAACCACTTGAAGTGGTAGATGATTTTATCTACGTTGGCTCCGCCGTAAACTAAAATAACAATTTTAGTTTTGCTCTTTAAATTCGACCTTTCTTAGTTATCTTCGAGCTTGATCTAAAAATAAGGAAAATAAAAATAACAATTGTAACTTTGAAATAAAATCAAGAGACGAGTATTGATCACAAACCGCTGGTACAATGCGCTAAGCAAGCGATTTAATAACAAAGCCATCTTTCGACGATCAAAGATCCAACTCTACCAGAACTGATCCTACCTGTCTTGCTCTACAGCGCAGAAAATGCATTTCTGTTGCTACGGCCAAATAAGGGAACAGAATCTTTAAGATTCAAGTATTTTTTTGAATACCTACCCATACTGTTATCACATGCATTAATCTTTTATTACTCGTACATTTATAAATTTTTATTATTATAATTTCTTTTATGTCCTTAACATTTTAAAATACCAAAGCGTTCGCTGTCAATTAATAATTTCTTTTAAATTTTATTTAATGTGATTGAAATTATGCCAATAAATTATTTAAATTTGTTCGTTTTTATAGCTCCTGTGTTCATAAAAAAAAACATCATAACTCGTCGTTAGACATAAATAGGGTGTGGTCTTGCTACAAATTCAGCTTAGACTATAACGTCTATCACCATTTAGTCGTGGCCGTAAGATTTTGGCCAAAAACCTATTTTATTTTGCCCCAGCCACAACGTGTGCGGTGGCTGTCATGTCGTGGGGTTTGCTGCTATTCCAAGTTCAAAGAACTTTTCGCAAAAAGAGCAGCAATTCTTCTTACATGTAAATATATAAATGTAAGCCAGACATTGAGTGTCTTGTAGTCTTTTTGTTGGTTTTCGCAAAAGTACGCAAAAAATGAAGACATAACAACTGAATTTTTTTCTTCTGGCAAAAGTACCGGAACTCGAGTACCATAACAAACAGGCAAAGAAAGAGTGGCTCACTACAATACGACTATGAAAGAGGCTAGCGACAGCGCTCACACAAAAAACTTCTAATAAAACCACAGATAATGGTTCCAAAGCTCATGAGTACCCAAACGACAATGTTTCGTTTCGTTTGATGACGTTAGACACCATAATGCGATTGCCTACCACCCTCCGCCCTACTTCCTCCACCACTAAAGCAAATCAAAATATTCAGTCATTTACAACTGTCATCACTAGCGTTAGCAAGTTGGACCTTAGTTGGTGTACAGTACAGTGAGAAGCAGAAAAAGTTATCTATCTCATATCTATCATATCGCATTTATAGTACCTACTACGCCGTCAGAACAAAGTTCTACACCAAAAACGTGACTAGAATTTGCAAACGAAACATAAGAGCACAAATTTCTTTAGAATAAATGGCACAAACATAAAGTTGTGATATGTAAAATTTATAGAAAGCAACAAGTTTGTGGCTAGCTTGGCTCTTTTTCTTTTCGCATTACATAATATAATATAAATTGTAAAGAAAGAGGAAAAATAAAACCGCGGCTCTGCTGCCTCCACCACCTCCTACCATGTAAACATAAAACCATACATGTGTAAGCATGTAATTAATTATGGGCGAGTTGGTATTGAATACGGAATGCGCCGCCACCATAGAATTTAATGGTTCCAATGACACCTCACAGACAATTTAATTCGATTCCATTTCGTTGTCGGTTTCTGTGTTCCTATTATTTTTTCTTTTGATTTGCATCAATTATATTAGGGTGACATCATTTTGTTGGGGGAGGGTGATTTTTGTCATCGCAATTTGTGTGTTCCAGGAAAAGTCATAAAGTTAATATCACCGAAATTTAGGGTAATGCTTTGAGACGTGACACATGATTGGAGGTTGTGGTGACAATAATGAGAATGTGATGGATAAGTAGAAGTGCAAAGATTGTGCTTATGCGAAGTAGATGAATAGGTCATAAAATTGCTGTCTCTGAATGAGGTCAGACTTTCATTAAATTCATGCGAATGCAATGAAAGTTTGATTGTTAAATTTTCAAATTGTTTTTAGTTAAATTGGTGTATGATAGGTGGCGCGCAGATAATTTAATTAAATTAATGCGGTTTACCTTTCTTTTACATTTATTATAAAAAAGATTGAATTGGATGATTTTTTATTATCATACAATATAATTATGCTTGGCATTAACTTTTTAAGAGATTTGATTCATGGTCTATACTAAATATCGTCGGTTAAATAAGCTTTTTAATTTAATATTTTTTTAATATAAGTATTGGTTTAAACAATTTCACAGTTATTTTCTATATATATGTTTTTTTAGTATATCGTATTTATTTATAATTTTGTATTTTAATATTAACAATTTTCTTTTCTTCTTTTGTATTACACGGCATTTTTGTGGTTCACGATGTATGTTAACTACAAATGGTAAGAATTTAATATATATTATCCGCAAAATATAAGATGCAAGCCATAATTATATTTTAACTCATAATTTTGCTTATAATTCAAAAAAAAAAATGTTCCTGAACATTTTTCTAAGCTTAATGATTGAAAGAAATACTCCATATAAAAATGTAGAAAATATTTGAGACAACAATCAAATTTGGGCAGCTTAAAAAGTCGCTTAGTTTCGACTACCCTCCCAAGATTTAAATCGGTAATATATTTATAGTTTGGTCAGTAGTCAAAATTTAAATTTTATATCAAAAATATTGTCTAGCCTTTAATGATGCATTTTAACATTTATCCGGGGCCGACCGTGACATGATGGTTAAAAACACGACTACAATGCAGGAGACCAGGGATTGATTCCTGTCTGAGTCACCTACAATTCTTTCATCGAAGGCCCCTCGATGTTGACGACAGCAACTTCGCAGTAGTGTCGAGTCAATCTCTAGTAAAAGCTTCTTAAACTTCTAATTTGACTTTAAACTTTAGTTTTCGTTACGTGTGTCTTAAAATATAAGCGTGTCAATTCACAATAATGGAATTTAGCATACTGAAAGAAAAACAAATATTTTATTGATTCAAAATCACAAAAAACGTAATTGTACAAACGAAAAAAAATTTGTATTGAGATAAAAAACAATTAAGAAAGATTAAGTAGGGCAAACCGACTTATATATACCTTCTTCTTCGTCTTCTTCTTCTATATTGGCAGCAGTAACAGAAATTTAGCGATCAGAAACCGCACGTAGAAAAGAATTACAAGCGCTTCGGTCTTTTGCGCTCCGTAGAAAGTGAGTCAAACCAAGTGTAGATAACAGCTCTTTCACTTGGTCCATCCAACGAAGTTTTGGTCGCCCCCTCCTGCGCCGACCATCGAGTTTTTTGACGAAGACCTTTCGAGCTGGAACATTTTCATCCACTCGTAGAATGTGTCCAAACCAGTGCATTCGGTCCATTTCAACGTGCTTGACTACGTCGATGTCGTTGTACAGTTCATACAGCTCGTGGTTCATTCGACGACGATATTCGCCGTTAACGATGATTATGACATATACTCTCACCCTCAGTGAAAACAAAAAAGTTCAAAGTATAAAATTTTATGTTGTAGCTTAACAAAATTTTGAATTTGGGCACGATCGCGTTGGGTGTGTTGATATTATTACTCAATTTCTAAAAAGGGCGGAATGGTACATTTTTATGGGAGGTACTAGAAGTCTAGACGTTCAGTTTTTTATCTACAAAACTTTTTCCTGTCATATCATTACTGAATACAAAATTTAGGCACGATCGCTTTGGGTGTACTGATATTATTGTATAGGAGGTACCAGAAGGAGTGTGGCCATGTAGCCCATATGTAATTCTGTAAGTAGTTTTGAGAAAATGTTAACCCAAAGTTTTAAAAAAAATTTATTACGTTTTTCGAAAGTTATCGTGCGTGCCAGCCAAAAAGACAGACGGACTTTGATCAAACGACTTAAAAAGTCATTAATTGATTTATTGTGGTACATCTTCTATCTATCTACCTGTCTACACATATACAAATGATTTTGTATTTGTCTGATTGTTTGCATTTTTTATGCACCGTATACCGTACCGTATAGAGTGAAAATAGGCTAATTGCTTTTTTAGTATATATCAAGTGGGCGTGGCCCCGCCCATTGGACTCAATTTTTGAAAACGTTATATCTGGAGAACTATTTCTCAAATCGCCTTGAAAATTTGTGTGTATGCATTTGGCACCAAAATTCGTGATCGAACAAAATGGGCGGGATCGGATTGGGCTTGGCTAAAATCTTGAAACATTAAACTTCTGTATCTCATAAACTATCAGAGGTATGAAGATTATATTTTGTATATATGTTGTATATATATGCTTGTTGTTAAAAAATCGCTCTGACGGCTTTGCCTATAGATCCATTGATACAAAAAACTTACAAAGTGGTACTGTTGACCTGTTTTAAGTCCTTGGCTACACTTGGTTGTGATTGGATAAAGGGTCGTCTGATGAATTATTAGAGGTATGAAGATGAGTTTTGGTATAAAAGTTTCTGGTGCAGTAGTAAATACAGTCAAACGGAAGTAGGCGGTGCCACGCCCCTTTTCAAAAATCGCTCTGACGAATTTTCTAATATTGATACGAAAATTTTATAAAGTCTTACTGATGACCTGTTTATAGTCCCTGACTTTACTTGGTTTTGATTAGATTAAGGGGGCTTGGCACCGCCCATACAACTTGAAAGTTAAAAATGCTGTATCTGATAAACCGTCAGAGGAATGAAGACGATAATTGGTGTATATGTTTCTTGTGCAGTATAAATTACAGCCAGGGCGGATGTGGGCGGTGCAACGACCCCTTTCAAAAATCGCTCTTACGGCTTTAGACCGATTGATAGGAAAATTTTACAAAGTGAGACTGATGGCCTATTGATAGTCCCTGGCTATACTTGGTTGTGATTGGATAAAGGGGCGTGGCAGCGCCCATACAACTTGAAAATTAATGTTATATCGTAGGAGGTATATAGTCTATGCCTTCTGGTATCTCTCATTCAAATGACCGAAATTACCCATATACAATTCCACACTGTCTAATTTCGTACAATCTAAACGTTTATTGAACATTGACTTACGAAATGAAAAAGTGCTGCTCCTACTGATATACAAATACAAATTAGACTATTTTCCGAAAATTAATATTACCAGACGGAGTGGGGCTATTCTCCCCATTTCCAATCCCATTACTTAATTTTGGAAATAATAATACTGATCCAAACTTCCTTAAACATCAGTTAAGGCTTAGTCGAGTTTGCCAACCACCAGCCTCATCCCTAATGGCGAGGGTATAAAAATAATTTGTTTGCGAGTAATTACACAGTACAACATTTTTCAGCTCATTGACTTGGGACTCAATTCTGAGAACTTGAAAGAAGCCCCGAAAAGAAGAAGTTCTGCATCATTCGTTTTGTCTAGTTACATGCCATAATAATTTAATATCGATTTGAAGTTAATAAGTATCGTATCGCGTATACGCGAGAAGCTATCCCATACCTCATTCATGGGGTGCAAAGGGAAAATTAAAAAATAAAAAAGGTATCGTATAGGGGAATTTGTCACGTTTTAGGCTCATTTGTTTGATCTAGCGCATCATTAAGTCCATTTCACCAAAAAGTGGACTTGGTCAGTTTTTCCTCTGTAACCAAGAAATAGTAATTTCGTAATGAAAACCAAAATATAAACCATGCTAAAATCAATTCAACCAAAACGTTGCAATTTCCATTTACTCCAGCTCTGGCTTATACACTCCTGCAATGTGTCCACAGCTTTGGCTTATAAATAATGCAAATTACTGCTGTATCACTTATTTTTTCCATGATTTTTAAGGTATGTAAAACTGACATTCGGCAGTTTTTCCTTTTGTACAAATTAGGTCGGTTACTGAACTCAAGAGTGTACTTGTCTACCAATTTCAGCCTAATTGTTTTGTTTACGTAAGTAAAAATAGCAAAGTTCAAACTGCCGTACGATAACAAAATTACAAATAATTTAATTAAATATATAAGCGAAAAAAAATAAAAATATTTGGAATTTCACCAAAAGCATAAGTAATGCAAAGAAATGACAGTAATGTTAGTTGTATGCCAAGGTATCATAAAAATATATATTAGGTAGATATTTCTAATGTTTTCTACCCTTCATTTCAAGAGTTTCAAGTCATAAACTTAATACCACAGTGACCTTAAACTTTATATTGAACTTTGACATGCAGAGCTGTTCTAAAAAAAAGCGACAACGCAGCCAACAAACTGAATTAATTTGTAACAAATGTTGATGTTTTTTTTTACAACACAACGACCTGGAGACGCCAGTACGCCACTTGTTTTCATGTAAGCTCATGTAAGTTGTGACATAAGTAAACTTACGACCACGAAAATCGAATGTAACCGAAATGTAATATTGAATGACTTACAATGATGTTTGTGGCCGGTTTTAGTAGACACTTTAGCCGAAAATTGTCCGTAGTTTATAGTTATATATATAAATTTCTACTGTACGTGTGTTGTGACTGAACTCCTCCTAAACGGCTAGACCGATTTGCATAATTTTTTTTGTATGCGTTTGGGTGGCGCCCCGGGTGGTTTAGATTTACAATTCGGTCCAATTGGACAAAGGGGCGTGGTACCGCTCATACTACTTGAATATCAAAAGGGCTATATCTCATGAACTGTCAGAGGTATGAAGATGAGATTTGATATATATGTATATGAGCAGTATTAATTACAGCCAGGGCGGAAGTGGGCGGTGCCACAACGTTTACAAATCTTGCAAATTTATTTTCAAAATGCGCCTTCTGTTCGCCAAACATACGGAGACCTTTGTGCAGTTTACGGTGCATATACTCATCCATCTGAGTAGCTTATATAAGCCATCGACGCTGTAGACGTAGACGTGTGACAGGGGACTCGAATTTATCGAACCGACGCCGTTCTCAGCAACTCGGTCTTTATAAATGCTGAGGAAAGATCTTGGCCGATATTCATAATATAAAATCCAACTGGTAGAAAAACTAGAGCCAGTGGACGATCAATTGATTTTTTTTTATTTATCATGTCATTCCACATTATTTGAAGAAGAAATGGTTCCAACACGACGGCGTAAAATGCCATACAGCGCATGAGACCATCACTTTGTTAAGCCAAATATTGGTGACCGAGTTATCCCAAAAAATGGTAACACAAGTTCAATACAAAGATAGTTTTTGGGAATATTATTGATCCGTGTGAGAAGAAGACATGGAAAAGAGGTTTTTATGGCTAAAAGCATGAAGCTTCAAACGAAATTTATATTTGCGTTCAATAGGCGGAGAAGGCATGACAAAAGTGTTTTTTACGCCCAAAAAGATAGTTAGTATATAAAAAATAAAAATTGATTTTTGATCTTTAACGGAATGTATGTTTCCGATTTGTGAAAGATATGACTTTGATGATGAATTTTTTACTATCGTCATAGAGCCTATGATATTTAGAATTTAAAACAATAAAACTCAATTTGTTAACTTTCATGTTAATGAGTTACTTGAAATAACTTATGTAATAAATTCAACATATTTTTATTTAGCTTAAGTACCTTTTTCAAAGTACTTTGTAGACCTAAATGCGAAATATATTACAAGTTAATATGCAATAGCGAAGCATTGCCGGGCCCACTAGTAGTTATATACAAACATATATTTGAAGTTTAACAATTCTGCGGCTAATGGCAGCTATCGAATTGTGAGCTCATCTCACATTTGTCGTTAGTGACGGTGATAGTGTCAGTCATTTGCTGTGGCGTCCACTCTCTCATTCCAATGTTTTACTTTCAATTGGATATTCTATTTTGTAGTTCTCTATGGCCACATTCATTGTGAACATTTGTTGTTTGTGCTATGCATGGAGGGCGGAGGTGCCATGGAGGCTACCTATCTACGCCTACCTTTTGTTTTTCTAATTAGGTTTTCAATATATGTTCTGGCTGTTTTTGGTATAGGAGGGCACGTGTTTTCTTGTTTGTTTTTCGTGTTTCGCTTTACGGCAAATGTGCATCGACAACAATAACACAATTCGCATATTATGCCTAGGCAGATAGAGAGTGATACAGATTCTATAAGAGCAACGTTTGCCTTTAGTCATCATCGTCGCTAAAGACGTCGTCATAATAAAAAGTCACACTTTGAAGGTTAAATGGATCGTAAAGATTTCATTGAGCCATAAATTGAAATAAAATATCTGTTTTGATTGTGTGCATGTCATTTCTTCATCGGAAATAAGATTGCCAATGTGATACACAAAGTGACCGGTGACCAGTTTGTATCATAATTACTAAGGTGTATTCGATGAACGCAAAAGATGGAATGGAATTTGCAAGGAGGTGCTTAATAGCGAATTTTTATTTCTTTCAGATTTTATACTAATAAGCAATGAGTTTTAATTTCTTGGTTAAATTTTGGCGATTTGGAAAAACTATAATATTAATTATAGCACTGTTCAACAATTTCTTAGAGTTTTTGACATGGGAAATTCAAATACGTAATCAGAATTTTGCTATCAGGCATAGTTTTTGGTTATTTGTCGCCCCCTATTACGCCCACCTTTGAATCTATTGCCGAAGACTTTTACAGCTGGAACATTTTTATCCATTGACACATTATGTCCCAGCCAGTACCTTTGCTCTACTAGGCCGCGCTTGACTACGTCGATGTCGTTATACAGCTCAAGATTCATTAGGCAAAAAAACTTTCCGTTAGCGATGATGGATCCAAATATCATTCGGAGTATTTTTCTTTCGATGATTCCCTGAACAAATTCATCCGCTGGTGTCATTTTCCAACATTCTGCGCCGTAGAATAAAATAGTTAGGACCAGTGTCAGGTACAGTTTAATTAGTGTTCTACAAGAGAGGGCTATTTCATTATAACGTTTGGTAAGCGCCTAGGCTGACATTATTATTTTTGTTTAAGACTAAGCCAGCGTAAATAAAATCATCTATCACTATCAAAACAGTAAAAGACAGCCCATAGTCTCGCGAGGCCGGCAATTATTGTATTTTTCGCGTAGACACATACGCGAAGCTATGTTTGATTAAAAGCAGTCAGACTAGAATCAGTCTCTGATTGAGCGTTGTGAAAACAACATTACGTACGGGTTTTTCACAAACACATACAACACATAATATTTGTGTCTGCGTGCGGCGTTCGGTTTTGCCTAGCACTGCCTTAAAGTTGCAGTTAAAGTCTCCGTTCGTTGGGTTTGCCCATGTTTATCATCGGACCCACTTTTGCAAGCGCTTCTTAATGCTTCAGAAGGTCGCACATAATATCCGGCAAATAGTCATTGTGGGGAATAAGAAATTGCAAGTCATGGTAAAGGTTCTAGGTAAGTATAGTAAAACACTTAAGGGGTTTGACGTTCTCAGGACAAACTGGTCTTTTATGACCTTTTATAGTTTTTACTTATTTTAAAGTTCGTTTACTTAGTTTTCAGCTTAAACTAAGTTTTTCAGAATTGTAGCTTAATTGAATAATCTCTATTAATATATCAATGTAAAAAATCTCAAAAAAATCTTTAAAAAAAATTGATTTATTGCCTTTTTGTTATAAATTTTTCCCAATAACTGAAAATTTTTGGCCATATATAGAGTGTCTCATCTGTGTTAAGTAAAAAACTGGTCATTGTTGATGATATTGTATGTCTTACTTGCTATATATTTATATACAACTTTGGAGTAATATTAATTTTATGCAGATTTTATATTAATCATTCGCACATCGTTCCAATATTGTGGATATATGTGCAACAACCAATCTGGAGGGTGAGAAATTACAAGTCAGGTCTCTTCAATTCTGCTGAAGAATGAAATGAAAACTCATCAATAGCTGTTGAGTTATAGTTGAAAAACTAAGAGAACAAACATCAAAATAAGCAAAAAAAAAATATAACAGGTCATGTTTACTGCAGCTTTTCGTATGATCATCTCCATTAGAATGTTAAAGAAATTGTATGAAAGACTCTCGCCTTGTCTAAAGCCTTGCTGGCTATAAATTTTCAGATTTTTGCTTATCCTCACTAAAGAATTCTTCGGTCAGTGATATCCCGCGAAGTCGAATCAGCTTCGCAGGAATACCAAACTCAGCTATATAACCAAATAGTATCTGTCGTATCAGACTGTCGAATGCAGCTTTATAGGCGAAAAAGATGATGGTTAATCCCAATTTGCAGGATCTACCGCAGTATTAATACTATATTTGATTGGTCTTAGATTTATCAGGTTTAACGCCATACAGATAAGGTCCAACCAGATTTGTTAAGATAGACTAAAATCTTTCACATAACACACTTGCCAGGACATTGTATGCGATGAGCAATATGCTGATGTCGTGGTAGCTAATGCACACATCGGGATCGACTTTATTTAGCACGGCACATGGAATACTCGAATTGCTAACGATAACTTTACAGCAGTGATAGGCATCCCATAGTCTCTGAATTTTAACACAGACACAATTCACACGTACTCGAAAGTTTTGTTTGATTCGAACCAGTCAGTCTCTGCTTGATTGTTATGAAAGCAACACCACACACGCTTGTTTCGCATTTAACATAAAAACAGACACAAGTACTTATAGACAAAGAAACAATGTTCAACTATTGTTGGCCAGGCATAAGGAAGATCACAACATTTTCACCGTATACAATTCGGCAAAGCTGACGCTTCTTGTGCATTCGCACACAAGCACACCATATTGTTGTGTACATGCGTTTAGTTGTGCCCACCACTGCCACTGTTTTACATTCCAATTAATGTATGAGACGGCACCACTGTGCGTCGCCTTATAGCAGCGTCCTTCTTCAGACAAAAAGGGATACTCTTCTTCTGAGCATAGTTTTTTGTATCCAAGCACGTTCATTTTGGCAGAGGTCATAGAATGTGCAATGTTCTGCGGCTGTGTGCATTTAAATTTGGGTTGTTTGTGATAATTGAGAGAGTAGCTTGGCAGAGGCATTGGCTATCTCAGTGACATGCAGCATTGTCATGTGCGTTTGGCTACGAGCGTTTTTCGTATTGATTAATCTTGTGAGTACCTTAAATGCACCCATATGCTGGTCAGAGTCTGTGTTTGAATGCAAATCCATAACGCTTAATTTGTTGTTTTAACAGCTGGAGGAAGTGGTCCTTGTGCAATCTAGGTTTTTGTAGCGGAAACAGCTAGGGTGAGATTTGGCCAGTACCCCGACCGGGAATCGAACCCTGCACCTTTGGATTGCTAATCTACGTCGCTTCCACTCTATCTACGCTTCCACTGAGCTATCGAAGGCCACCAGGTTGCTTGCAGATATCGTTGCGGGGATATCTGGGTCTATCTGGGTCTGGGCTTATTATGCCCGCGCAGCGCCGCTATCAGAGTAGTTTCCAGCGGCGAAATACAAGCAGGTATGCAACAAGGTCTTTTGAGACATTCAGGCGTCTTGTCATCAGGCCTTGTTTTCACATGCCTGAAGGCAGGATTTCTCCTTTCTCTCTGAAATATTCCAAGCACATATTCATTTCATTGTTAAAAGATCAATGCTGTAGGCCTTCTTTGAGAAGGGAGAATCACGGTTCGCCTAACTTCTCAAACAAACAACTTCTCGTGTGTTTTTCTTAAAACAGTTTATGATTAGTTTCAGCCACACAATTCGAACGCATCATCATAAGCTGGGATGGTAGCCTGGCTGGCTAACAAAATGCGAGGTAGTGAGTTCACAATTCAGCACGATATACTGTCGTTGGAAAAATGAGCGCTCTCAATAAACTATACAATTTAAGGGCCAACTGCAAAGTTTTTCTTAACTTTCAAGTCCTTTTCTCACGTGTATACAGGTCTTCCATTGGGCCTTCTTATAGGAAGCGACAAAGGAAGGCCTAGCCTCCCAATGACACCCTATGCTATTTGAAAAGAAAGAGGGAATGCAGAGGGATGAGAGGAATGACACTTCTTGAAGGCGTTTTTAGGTCCTTCCTTCCTTCCGACGCTGGGTTATGTTCAGCTGCAGTAACTTATGTTACCCACATACCAATAACGGCAATTGTAATGCGTGCAAAAAAAACTGTAGCAGTAACATAAAATCAAACATTCAACATTACTAACATAGCTATGTACTTGATAAATAGGAAATGTGTATGTAAAAATGTTTATCGACTACACGTGACTAATATAACACTACTGCTTAAACAGACGCTAATTTGTCCGAGTAGTGCAATTGCTCCTCAGCCTACTTATTACTATCAATTACTCCTAAGTAAGACATTATCATTGCCACTGTCATTGTTTTGACCTACAAAATATAAAATAAATTTTTCATTTTCAAAACCCGTGTTGAGCTTAATATGGACAAATATGAAACATAAATTTTAATAAATTGTTCACGAAAAGATCAAAGACTTAAAGCGACAAATGAACATAGCTAAATAATCGCTCACTCACATCCTCAGGGCTGTTATGCGATATTTAAAAATCATATGATTGATGATGTTAAACATCATCATGTTCGGTGTGATGAACACTATTATCCGACCGAGAGCGATATTGTTAAAGCACGAAATTTTACAATTTATTAATTGTTATGACTCTTTTTATTATCCCATAAATACTCTCAAAAATAATTTCAAATATATTAAATCTCATGTTTGAAAAAAAACAAACCATTTCTTTCCAATATAAAAAAAATTGGTATATAATTATTTCTCTTTTAAATATTAATAATTGATAGTAATGGCTTTTTGATTGCCATCATAAAAACACACACAATAAAAAAAAAACGTTTGGAAAATTAACCCGTACCTAACCGAATTCAAGGTTTTTCTTTTTATACACCCTACAATTTACTCTTTGGGGGCAGCGACAATTGTGATTTGTATGACAATGAACCCTGTGATTTACTGCATTTACGTAAATATCCAATTGTTTTGTGATTTGCCAAGAGTCAATTTGTAATTAGAACCAACAGAACATTTCGGAAATACATACGTTACAAGGTTATCGATTTCAAATGCTACCCATATTCTGGCAAATGCTGTAAAGGGGTTAATCGCCTTACAACACAAAGATCAACGACAATTAGCGGCAGCGGTGAATGTGTTGCAGTCGGAAATCGGCACTGCTGTTACACTCACTCTCACTCTCATCTAATTACTTTATTATTTATTTCTATGGCCAAGAATAATTGAAAAATAAAAGAAGACGAGTGAGGAGGTGGAGGGAACTTTAACATAATGAAAATCATCATAAAAACCTCATCATAGCTCAGCTTTATACACCCTTTTGTCTGTGGCAAACAGCATGATGACAAGCTCACCAGCGTTGATGTTCTATATTTATGATCATTTGTTATTTCAATTAGGATTAGATCCGCTGTCTGTTTCTTTCCTATAGAAATGCGAACAAGCGGCAAACTGACTCAGAGTGGTAAGAATGTGAGCTTTGCCAATGGTTTGTGTCGATCTGTCATTTAATCGTCAATCGATTTATGTGGGGAAGTTTTTTCTTTCTATTTTTTGCCTAAAATGCTAAACTTAATGTTTGTAAAGGGTAAACCGTAAATATTCGTACAACTTTTTGAATAAATCAGATAAAATGTATTTGATGTTACTAGCACTACTTACCTTTACAAAGAAGATGGTAAAATTTGTATTTCATCTGAATTGGTAGCAATTTCCTGAAAATGTATCAACAATAGAGATAATTATATTAGAAATATGCTGCAGACAATATAGAAATTGTTTTTAATAAAAATGTTAAATCATTAAACAGCAAAAATTAATTTTGAAAATATTTTTAGAGTAACAATAAAATATAAAATGCTAAAGTATATTTTTTAAAAATATTTTTATTCAGCTTACTGTCTTTTTTTGAGTTATGCAAAATCTTACTTTACAATATTTTTTTAAATAAACTTAAAACTTAATTTCCCTTTACCCCCAATGAATGTGGTATGTGATGCTTCTCATGTTGTTGTGCCTTAACATGCTTTCTGTTTTAGATTCACAACAAACGGCACCTACTTGTTAATGCGAACGTTACTGTTTGAGAAGCTTTTACTAGACATGCCGATTAACTCGGCACAACTCGGCAATGAAAGTAAAATGTAGATGACTCCCGCATAGCAGTCGCATGTTCCACTATGCCACGGCAGGCATATTTTTTTAAATAACCTTCCATAATTACATACAAATTGCAATTTTTGCAATATGGTGAAAATGTCATAAAAAACCTTCACATTCACTTGGAATTTTAAGTCAAATAGATGATGAGCAAGATTTAACAATACAATAAAGGTTAAATTATATTCTTCTTCTTATATTGCAGCAACAACAGAAATTCTTCCACGCACATAGAAAGAATTCCAAGCGCTTCGGTCTATTGCGCTCCGTAGATAGTTCGTCACACCAAGCATAGATAACAGCTCTTTTACCCAGTCTATCTAACAAAGTTTTGGTCGCCGCCTCCGACGCGGCCTATCGAGTTTATTGCCCAAGAGCTTTTCGAGACGGAGCATTTGCATCCACTCCTACAACGTGTTCAAGCCAGCGCAATTAGTTTATTCAAACGCGCTTGACTACGTCGATGTCACTGTACAGCTCATGGTTTATTCGACGACGGTACTCGCAAGACAGGTTGGATCAGTGTCTGGTGTAGTTGGATGTTTTTTCTTCGAGAGAGGTCTGTGTCATTAATTCGCTTGCATAGCGCATAGTAGCAGAGGTTTCCTATTAATATTTGTCTTTTGATTTCCAGGCAGATATAATTATTTTTCTTTACGGTCGAGCCAAGGCAGACAAAATCATCTACCACTTCAAAGTTATAGTTCTCCACGTTCAAGCAGCATCCCAAACGAGTATACTCTTTTTTCGTTGAAACATATAACTTGGTTTTGTCGACATTTATCACCAGACACACTTCTGCCGACTGCTTCTCAATGCTCGAAAATGCCGCAGTAACATTAGCAGTAACAGAAAATGGTCAGATTTTTGGCTATTTTCCTTAAAGACTTCGTGTCAGTCAGTGTCATCCCTCAGCATCGCGGAGATAACAGACTCAGCCATAGTATCTAATTGTTTTTGACTGCCCAATACAGCTTTGCTATCGATAAACAGCTGGTAGGTGTCGATCTGCATTCCTATGCCTTTTACATTTTGGCAAAACTATCGGGCTTCACCTCTATCCCTGTGATTTTCGATATTCTAGCTCTCTCATATTTTTTCTTAGACGCTTTTTTCGCCTACAGAGACGTTTCAACTTCCTGCTCTGCTCATTATATCGTTCAGTTACCGCACGCGTTGCCATTGACTGCAGTTTTGCTTTATATCCAGCATCTCTTTCCTCAGACATTGTGTCTCATTCCTCATCGTGAGCGTGGCTTTTTATAACCCAGTACGGTCGTTGAGGCAGTGGTCATAGAATTCGCAATATTCAGCCACTGTGTCTCGGGAAACTAGGTGGGTTTGTTTGAAGTTACTAAGAGAATTGTTCGAAGTGGGCATTGCATATTTAAGGAGAGTGGCTTATTAGGCCATTTGAGTGGCTAGCATGTTTCTATTTTTAGAAATATTATCGTAAAAAATTCCTAAAGGACAATATCCCAAAATTTAAGGTGCGACAGGTTCGAGTGCTCCATTTTTTTTTCTATATAATTTTTCATGCTCAAAGCGAAAATCGCACATACAACAAAGGTTGACTAATCGACACGCCTTACAGTGGATGGTTTCATATATTGTTTTGCGAAAACTATAAGATGCTTGAAAGTTGGCACCGATTATTATATTGACTAAATTACAAACAAATTTAATTTCGTCAAAATCGTCTACGCCCACCCCTTATACAATCCAAATAGATTTTTTTCCACCTAGAGGGTTCGAATGTGTCATTTTATCATTTATCCCTCCTAACAATTTTCCCAAACATACATACCTTCACCCCCTAAGGGGTCTTAGAAAATTTGTTCCTTTTTCTCTAACTGCCCTAAGTCGAGTCAAATGTCTCTTTTTGCTACACCAACAGTTTCTCAGAACATATCTATCCTCTATCTTCATTCCTTAAAGTGGTCATCTTAATTTTTTTTTATTTATATAATTTATTTATAAAGCCAATCATATGTCCTAGTGGGGTAAAATATATAACCGACCCCAACAAGTATTTGCCTCCTAACATATTTTCCAAACATATCTACCCCCTGAGGGTTCTCCCATACAAAATGCGCTTAAAAAGATTAAAACAAAAAATTTTCCACAAAATGATATATACGTTCATTTTTTTTTTAATGACGATTATTTATTTTTATTTTTCTGTATGGGCGCCAAGTATTTTTAAGTAATTTAGAAAATGTTTGTATACAGTGTGAAGATAGGGGGTACGTATATTTGGGTAAAATGTTAGGAGCGAAATACTAGTGGGGATCGGTCATACAAGGAGGCACCGTAGAAGGAGCTGATTTCAATAAAAAATTATAAAAAAATGTATGAGGTCCACCTTAAGGGTTGAAGATAGAGGGTAGATATATTCTGAGAAAATGTTGGGGTTGCAAAAATATTGGGGGACGGTCATACATTATACCTCATACCCCTCTACGGGGCGACTCCGGGGCACAGCATATTTTATGAAAAATATAAATCCTGTATGGGTGCCCACTTAGGGGGTGAAGATGGGGGTTAGGTATGTTTGGGAAAAATGTTAGGAGAGAACAATTTCTGGGGGTTGTTCATACATTTGAACCCTACAGGGGCGATTCTGGGGCAGTTGCCGTTGTGGATTTTTTCCCAATATAAGTTTGTCGTTAAAAACCGGAGGCTGAATTTTGATTTGTTGGCAAATTTTCTTAAAATTCATCGTAGATTACGACCCACTCTATTATATATATATGTCTTTTACTCGTGTCAAATTTTTCTTCTATCAAAATAAAATTTAAAGCATCTTTTACATCAAATAAGACTATATTTGCTTTAAATCATTTAATATTTTTAGTTTAAATATTTTTATTTTTTTTCTACCCAGTCTGGATTTTGTTGGACTTCAGTATATTCAATGACGCAGGACATTTTCCAAATTTGGAAGTCTTTGAACCACAAGGAATATTAATTTGTATCCCTTATTCCTACTGAGGAGATGGAAACCTATATCCGATGTCGCGTTCAAAAGCAATTCCAATTGAAACTCTTTTTACAAAAATGACACAGATGACCAATTTAAGTCAGCTATTAAACTTGAATCGCGAGGAGTTTCGACAAACAAACGGCAATGTAATGGCAGCAGCGAGGGGGTAGGTGATCAATTTCCAAAAGTATGTTTTCATTTACTTTGGAATTACCCTTCCTTCATTTACGAAAATTTTTAATTTCTTTTAACCCTTTAATGACGAGAGCAAAATAATGGGAATTTTTTTAAAGATGTTGTCAGTACTACATATAAATTAGTTAAAAAACAAATTTTACATAAAAAAAGTAAGACGAAAAATTTCAGAAAAATATCCATTTTAACTGTTGTTATGCCGACTGTGACCATATGGTAACAGCTTTAAAACAGGTAAATAAAAAGAACCAATTACAAAATAATTCATGCAATACGTTTTTATAATATTTCATATTCTTCTCAAATAACAAAAACTAAAAGTCTTTAACATATCAGTCTTTAAGCAGCTAAAAAATATTCTTAATATGGAGTGACTTTTTATATCTGTTGCTGTTTTGCGCACATGTGAAAAACACCTATTTAAAATGATCCCCCACGCTCGCTACTGACGTCTGATCGCATAGCGGTAAATCAAGAATGAAAGATCAAAGTAGGCTTTGATGAAATCAAAAAAGAGAATTCTTGACATTTATTTTTATGTTTATTCTATTGCGTGCAATATCTAACGCTGTCGACGTTACCATATGGTAACAGTCGTCACTAATGGGTTAACGTCAATTTTTGTAAAATTACGTTTTTCCTTAAAATTTTTATTTTCATTGAAAAAACTAAACTATTTTTTCACTCAAACTACCAAATTTTCTTATACAACATTACTAATGCATACTTTTACTATGCAAAGTTATTTTAAATACTATCTACTTAGCTTCAACTGAGTACGAATTCTTTCCTATCACCCCGTGCCAATGGGTATGAGTAAGAAATGTTCAATTTCTTTATATGGTCATCTGCTGGAACTCTTCTATTTGCCGATTTTATGTATAAGCTGCAATATTGTAAGTGTCGCACTGCCTTAATATAATTTCAAGAATAAATTCATTGGTGAATTTCATTAACATTAAATTCTAAATGATCATTGACGCGCTCCATGTGATGTCGTTGTCTGTCGTGCGCGTCAAATGACTGTGTATGAGATCGATCGAGCACTTGTGATGTATTGTACCCAGAAAGTGAGTGAGTGAGTAATGAATCGAGTACCATCACAGGTTTTTAATTATTATTCTTTACAAATAAAGCAAGTGTTCCTCTCCGTCTGTCAGTCAGTCAACCAGCAATCTGTCAACATTTGGTGCGAGCGGGAGTGGAGCGGACGCCTAAGCCAAGCTAAACGATTAGGAATTAGAATTTTTAGTGCTGGAACGCGACGCAGTGCGTGTTCAAACAAAAAAGAAAGGGGGTGACAATTTGTTGGATGCGGAAGAGCTTAAACAAAATTTGACAACAATAAACTCTATGAAAACGAGAACAGTTTTAATTGTGCCGCAGACAACGATGGGTTCAGTTCGGTTGTGATACATATGTTGTTTTGGATAAGCGGGAGACGCGAAAAAAAAAATAGAAAACGGAAACGCGGAATTTACGTTAACAATATTTAGGGTAAACAACAGATAATTTCATTAAAATATGCAAAAAAAAAAGTTGGCACAACGCCCTTTAATTTAAATCATATAAATTGTTGAGATAAAAAGTGTTGAGGGTGATATAAAAAACATAAAAAATAGAAATAAATATAAAAGATAATAGAAAAAAAATTATGATGTGTTTAAATATTGTTAAAAAAAGATACATTTGCTTAATAAACTTTATATTATATTTGCTTTTAAAAATCTTAGCTATCTTTATAGATATGTGGATTTTTTTCTAAATTTACGTGACAAATACATAAATGAGATTTTGTTTTTACGCTTGATCTTGAATACTTTAATATGTTTGTCGTTGCTGTCATCATTAGCTTGAGATTTTTGTAGCGAATCTATAAATTATTTTAAATCATGCACAACGTCAGCTCGTTTGTGTGAGTGTTGTGAAGCATTTGCCAATAAAATATCATTAATTTTTTGGCAATTTTTAATAAAATGCCATCACATTTCAACAATGTGTTTAAATCTATAGCTTTATGCATTTTGTTCTGGGAAAAAAGAATGATAATAACAAAATTTGTATGGTCATACTGTGAAATCGTGAATTTGGGAAATGTATGAAGTGTTTTTTTTTTGTTATATGTTTTCGTAAATGTTTATCGATATATCGGATTTAGAAGTGATCAATTCGTTTTTATCTAAGAACGTTAAGAGGAAATTGAGTGGAAAGAAAATTTAATATCAAAAGCAAATTACAAATCAAAAGTGATAAAAAGTGAAAAACTTCGTAAAAAGCACGCAGTATAATTTTTTTACAGAATCTTAGTTTTCACTAATTTTATTTTAATTTTTTCTATTCATCCATAAGCATAGGACATGTGCCACGATTTTTCCATATAGAGTTTAAAAGCATCCAAAAATTGGTGACTCTTTTTACTTTACACCTTGTCAACTTATATAGGCACTCAAATTTAATCCCTAATAAACTTAACGCCTGATAAAGAAGACATAAAATTCCCTCACCTAAAAATACACGTACTTAAGCACCCTTTAATGAAAATCTAAAAAATCCATTAACTCCACTGAGTTTCCATTAATTCGAAATAATATATTTAATTAATGATCCATAAGTTATGAGAGCAAAATCTACTGCCTCCTGGAGGAGGCCATCTCACAATTCATAAGATAACAATTTCCTGCAACGTAGAAGAAGATATTCTCATACTTTAAACCCCCCCTCTATTTGCTAATCTACTACACTACAACACCATGAAACAACATAAATTCCCCTCTGTTTTTTATTTTAGCATATAATAAATTACTGCAACATGATGATGACGAAGCGGTTGAGGATAATGATAATATTGCTGGGAAGGGAAGCAAAAAACAATACGACTCTATTTAAACAAGAGAGATACAAGACAACAAATAACAAAATCTTTTTATATTTGTCTAGATTACTATTTAACACTTTGGCGTCGTCGTCGCCGTCGTCACGAGTATTATAAAGTTACTTATAAATTTATATAATCTTAAGATTTTAGCATTCATGTCTGCAGTACTCACGCAAAGTGCGTTTATGGTAGGAGACAGTGATAGGCACAGGGAGTAAAAGCGTCACATGCGTAGCATATTTCATATACGAGTACATACTAGTATACACATATATTTACAAAATGATGCAAATAAGATAATCTATAATATAAAAATAAGTCGCTGAATGTGTTGCTAAGCGCAAAACTCGAGAACGGTTGGACCGATTTGGCTCAATTTTTTTTTCAGTTATTCGTAATTGCCAGGAGTAGGTTTTTACGGAAGAAAATTTTGGGAAAATCCTCCGGAAAAGCCGGAAAATTGGAAAAACCGAAAATTGCTTTTTTGTATGGAATTTTGCGTGCAATTGTTACAGAATGGCTTTTCGAATAGAAAAATAGAAAATTTTTGTGGAAAAATTCGGAAAATTCCGGAAAAATTTTAAAAAAATATTTTTTTTTTTCGATTCAATTTTGGACGATGTAACTGTGAAAAATTTCGGATAATTATTCCGAAATGAGTTTCGAATGGAAAATTTCTTGGTGGAAAACTCGGAAAATTCCGGAAAAACTCGAAAACTTGGATATTTTCGACGAAATTTTGCATTTTAACGTATAGTTTGATCATTTTGGACGATGTTAATGTGAAAAATGTCAGATAGTTATTCCTAAATGACTTTTCAAATTGAAAAATAGAAACATTTTTGGTGGAAAACTCGGAAAATTCCGAAAAAATAGAAAAAAAAACTTAATGAATACAGTTGATTTAAAAGTGGAAAATTCGTTATGATGCGTGGAAAGTTTCGGATTACTATGAAATTTATTATGTTAAAAGACGTTTTGCGTGAAACAAAAATATAACAGATGCTTTCAAATGACGTCAATTGAAGCCGAAGTTGTTGATTAACCCGGCTACAATCCGAGTTATAATGTAATGGCGTCTCATTTCACAGTGGAACAGTGAAAAACCACACAAACGTAGTTATGCGTGTCTGATAGTATTACTGGAGCTGAGTAAAACCTTAGCTCAGTACGACAAGAATAGTAAATTTCAAATAATTTTAAGTCTTCGTCGCTTATTCTAAAAAGTAACAAAATTAAATCTTTGTCACTTTTTTAAAATAGGCCGAAACATTGCATTTATTTTCGTTGCTTTTTTTAAAAATTACGAAGGTATAATATTTTTTAAAATTAACTATTCTAGGAATATCTTTAGCAAAGTGTTAACTAAGCTAGAGTTTACTCAACGTTCGGATGTTTTCGAAAAAGTCAGATTTTGTGTATTTTAACTTGCTTTTAAATATTCAGATTGAAGGGCAAATACACCATCGAGCGGGAGCTTTGTTACCACCACCAAACGAAGATCATAAGTTCCTTCAGATATATTTCGTTGGTGATTTGGCAATTGTATTAGATCAACGTTGTACAATTTTTACTGCGATTAAACTCGAAATGATCGATCAATTGCAAAATCTTCTGCATTAGCATAACGCATTGGTCAGATTGTTCAAAATCGCATTGGATACGATGCATTTTGACGACCACAAAACTTTATCAGAGCAGACGAAAGAACCTCTGGAGGCCATGGAAGACAATTCAATGCTCCCACTAATAATGAAGTCGCAGTGGTAATTGTTGGGGAGAAATTGTTCTCAAGCGTCGGGATAGTGGACACTGCACTTCAATACCCGTTGATGTTCTGCCGTGGAGAGGATGGCTATCATCTCAATTTAAAGATGGTCAATACAACGAAATGTTTGCTTACAAGTCATCACTTCTCTTTATTTTCCATATAAGTTCGAATTCGTATTTCAGGAGAAGCAACGAATTAAAAGGATAGCTTAATGAATTTGTATGCCTATCGATTGATGATTCGGCAAGATGGTGACAATCGTCTGCAAAGATATCGCAGGTTATTTCAACAGTACAGCGTCGACATGTACGTCAAGGTCGAAACTGAGCGTCTCAATTTTATTCGTTTTAATCAGTTGCCACATTGCGAGAAGCTTGAAAACGTTTGCATTTGCTCGAAAGCGATACGCACTGGAACTCAACGCTCGCCGAGGCAACTGTTTCTGCTCCAGCGAATCAAATTCGTATATTGTTTGCGATCATCATAGCCACGTGGCAACCGTCGAAACCGAGAGCATTGTGGGACAAATACAAGAACGAGATATCTAACGACAGTTTGCACAGAGCTCGCACGACAACATCGAATTTTGAAATGAACGAAATTGGGAATACCAGCGTTAAATCGTTCGTGACCGACGAGAATGAGGCGACCAACTATCCGAAAGAATTTTTGAACTCCCTAGATGTGTCAGCTGAAGGTGGGATCATAATCATGTTGCGAAATTTGAATTATCCGAAATTGTTCGACGGTACTCGGTTGTCTGTCAAGAAACTGATAAACAATGTGATTAAAGCGACGATCATCAAGGGCAAATTTAAAGGAGAGGAAGTCCTTATTCCACGAATTCAAATTATTCCATATTTCCATATAATATTCATATTATTCTAATTTAATTCCTCATGATGACAATCAATAAATCGCAAAGCGCTTCGTTGGAAGGTTGTGAGATCAACCTCGAAGTGTCGTGATTTCGCACGGTCAGCTGTACGTTCGCGTGTCGGCAAACCGCCTTCATTCGAAAAACATTGTTTATCAGATCGATCTTCACTGATTTAAATTAAATTCAAATAAATTAAATTAAAATCTGAACTATCTGTGTTTTAATATAACCCTAGAGCTTATATGAAGGTTTTAGCATAGGAGCGAGACGAAGTTTGCCAGGTTCGAAGTTGTATGGCAGAACAACGTTTGCCGGGTCAGCTAGTCTATAATATAAAAATAAGTCGCTGAATGTGTTGTGGACCGATTTGGCTCAATTTTTTTTCAGTTATTCGTAATTGCCAGGAGTAGGTTTTTACGAAAGAAAATTTTAGAAAAACCTTCCGGAAAAGTCGGGAAATTGGAAAAATCGAAAATTGCCTTTTTGTATGGAATTTTGTGTGCAATTGTTACAGAATGTCTTTTCGAATAGAAAAATGGAAAATTTTTGTTGAAAAATGCGGAAAATTCCGGAAAAATTCAAAAAGTTTAAATTTGTTGTTCGACGAAATTTTGCATATTATCGTATGATTTGATAATTTTGGACGATGTAACAGTGAACAATTTTGGATAATTATTCCGAAATGACTTTCCGAATAGAAACATAGAAAAATTCTCGGTGGAAAACTCGGAAAATTCCGGAAAAACTCGAAAATTTTGGATTTTTTCAGAAACATTTTGCATCGCAAATTGAGTTTTTGTATAACTTTTTGTGTGCAATTGTTCTGTAGTTGCTTTTCGGTTAAAAAAATAGAAAATTTTGGTTGGAAAATTATGGAAAAATTCCAAAAATTTTAATTTTTTTCGACGACATTTAACATTTTATTGTGTTTTGATAATTTTGAATGGTGTAAATTTCGAATAATCATTCCAAAATACTTTTCGAATGGAAAAATAAAAAAATTCTTGGTGGAAAACTCGGAAAATTCTGGAAAAACTCGAAAATTTTAGATTTTTTCAACGAAATTTTTCATTGTATCGCTTGATTTGATAAAGGTATTCGTTGTGCTACTTGAAAAAATTGGGCTTATTGTGAAATCTATATGTATAAAAACGGTGTGAACAGTGTGTAATAATTCATCAAGAAAGAACGGCTGGCCCATTTTGCTCAATTTTTATTCAATTGTTCGTAATATGATGGTTTTATGCAAGATAATTTTGGGAAAATCCTTCGAAAAAGTCGGGAAATTGAAAAAAACGAAAATTGGTTTTTTGTAAGGAATTTTGTGTGCAATTTTTACGGAATGACTTTTCGAATGGAAAAATAGAAAATTCTCAGGGAAAAACTCGGAAAAGTCCAAAAAATTTGTTTTTTGTTATTGGCAAAATTGTGAAATTTTCGGTTAAATGCTGGTTGGTAACGAGAAAAATAATATTTAAATAAAAAATCCGTCGAACCCGACGGGATGTGCGGCAATCTGCTGTCGACATTGGGAATGCGAGCGTCAAATCGTTCAATACAAGATGCAGTCGATCGCGAATTTTAACGGGGGCAAGACTATAATCTAGATGAGCTGACCGGAAGAGTTCGAACAAATGTGCCGCTTTTAAATACCGAGTACAAGAACGTGTATGATTCACGATGAAACTGGAGGCATTAACGACTAAACGAGCTTTGGAAGTAGTTGACCGAACGATAAAGGATTTACGAGGGGATTTAAAACGATTTGCTGGGGCTATGATTTTGCTCAAAATGTCTAATGCTGCTGATTTACTAAAACCATGCTTGAAAACGTCGTCAATGTCAAGAAGTTGTAATTGACCAAAAAATTAGGGGCTCATTCCAGAACCTTCTGCTGAATTCCCGAAACAACTGCTAGCGCTTGGCAATGGCCAAATTCGGGTTGATGTTTTGAATGAATTGATATCGTTCCCTGCAAATTTTTGCCAGTTCACATCGTTGGAAAAGTAACTCATGACATTGCACAAAATTATAAAAATCTTGATTGGATTAATTTACGGGCAGTATGTTACTAGCAGAGAAGAAGAACTTGAGAACTGCATTCGTACCAATCTGTTTAGACTTTTTAAAGCGACCAACTATCCGACCGAATTTTCCACTCGCTTAATATGCCACCTAATTAACAGATAAAGGTGGGATCGATCATAATCATATTGCAGAATCTGAACCAACCGAAATTGTGCAACAGTACGCGGTTGTCCGTCAAGAATCTGATAAAAAATGTGATTTCAGACGATCATAAAAAACAAATTCAAAGAAGAGGAAGTCCTTATCTTACGAATTAGATAATTCCAATTGATCATCCATTCCAATTCCCCGACGACAATCAATAAATCGCAAGACCAATCGTTGGAAGTATGTGAGATTAATCTCGAATTTCCATATTTTACGTGCGGACAGCTGAACGTTGCCTTATCGAATTTTGGGGAAACGCCTTCGTTGTTTGTTTTTGCGGCGGAAAACTAATGGAAAAACGTTGTTTATCAAACATTCTCTACTGAGTTTATCTAATGGCATTAAATTGGAGCGAGACGAAGTTCGCCGGGTCCGCTAGTACGGGAATAAAATTATCACCCTGATACCAGAAATACTTTGCGGTGTTGTTTGTGGATTTGGTCATAAGATGTCTTAATCAGTGGATTCAAATGTCTGTTAAGCATTCGCATTTCATGTTAATTATTTGTTTTTATTAACTATGGTGATAGTTGAACGAATTTTCGCAGTCATTTCTTTTTTTGTTAGTAAAACTTGGCGGCGTAAAACTCAGAGCATATAAATTTTGTCTTATTTTTAAAGGTATTAGTAGCGATGTTGGATATCGAGCTCCACGTTACGTTTGTTATCACTAGTGCAAGAAATTGTATGCACTAATAAATAGAAAATATGCACATATAATATGCACTTAAAATTCAATGATATGCACTAAAAACTCACACAATATGCAATATTTCTAGAATTTTATTAACAATTAAATGAAAATGTTATTTTGCAAAAAAGCCCGAAAACAACATCTTAATATATGTACAAATAAAATAAGTATGACAAAACCATAAAGTGAGAATAGAAATTTAAGTAAAATTAACGCTGTTAAGGTATATACACGATATCAAGTTTTATTCATTGCGTAATTGGCGCAAAGGAAAAAAATAATTTTTTTTTAAAATACTTAAAGCCTGTAAAAAGAAAATATCCACAAGTTCTCAGGAAATCTCTACTCCTTTAGAGATTTTAAACCTTTTACATCACTTATTTTGTTTGCCCTATCTAAAGTTATTTTAAGTTTTTAATCGATGTTAAGTACAAAAAATAAATACTAATATTGTCAGTTTGACAAGGTAATTCAAATGAATATTGTGTAACATATCCTAAGTCAACTTTTACCAAATAATGCTCCACAAAAAGTTAATGGGTTTTACTTTTGAAACTGGTTGATTGTTAATCAAAAATTGTAAAACATGCAACAAAAACATGCATTTATTGTAAAATTTGCTAAAATATGCGCTTTAATAAGCAAAATCGCTTTTTTTTCGTAAATATGCAAAATATGCAATAATAAATGAATGTCATTTCAATGGATATTTCATGCTTCGTAAAGGTAATTTAACCATTTCCATTCTAGGATGTCCAGCAAAAATATGTATTTCCATAAGATTCTTTGCCCTAGTTATCGCTAGGTGCCGTGACATAACCCCACACGGACATAATCCCCAAAACGATTTTGGGGCTTATGTCCGGACAACTTGGCGGACATAACCCCCAATTTCATTGGGGATTATGTCCGACACTAATCTGCGGACATAAGCCCCAATGGGGATTATGACCGAATTTGTTGTTGTTTTTAGTATTTCAACATATGAAGAGAACAATTTTAAATATTGCTATTGTAGCGAGGGACGAATAGCTAGTCTCGTTGCAAACTTAATCTGTCTCACTGCAGCACGAGACGAATGCGGTGGGGGGCACGCCCCCCGCCGCATACGCCGTAGTTAGTCTCGTTGCGTACTTAATCTGTCTCACTGTAGCACGAGACGAATGCGGTGGGGGGCACGCCCCCCGCCGCATACGTCGTAGTTTGTTAGTTACTTAAAAAGTCACTCTTTTTTTAGGGGGTGGGCGTCCGCCCACCCCCATTTCATCAACTTCAACAACCTTTTTCATTACTTTTAGTCGCAAAATTAGTTTGGGTGTTATGTCCGTTATATTTGTTGGGGCTTATGTCCGTTATGCCCGCGGACATAATCCCAAATGCAAATTGGGGGTTATGTCCGCAGAGCGTGGCGGACATAAGCCCCAAAATCGTGTTGGGGATTATGTCCGTGGGGGTTATGTCCGGGCACCTTATCGCTATGGTAGTCGAAAAATACATAGATTTTTGACAAACTATAGTTGGGTTTTCGGATAAGCTTGACTTATTTAAAACAACTTTGTCGAAAACGGCTTATCCACAATTACAACTGTAGTCTGCGAAAATCAATTTGAGATGTCGTTGGGAGGCAAGGCCATCCATCGCCGCTTTCTATAAGAAGGACTAATGGAAGCCCAGCATACACATGAAAAAAGAAGAACTTGAAATTTAAAAAAAACTTTGCAGTTGGTCTTTTTGTTATATTCTTAGTTATTTCCCACTTCTATATATTTCTCTCCTATACTTACACTTTTTTTTATCGTACGACATTAAACCTTCCTATTGTTTGAAATGAGTGTGACCTGTCGATTGTTAGTCAGCCATGCTACTATTTAGCCTATGAAGATGCGTTCGAATTGTGTGACTGAAAATGATCCTAAACTGTTTTAAGAAAAACCACACGAACATCTTCCTCGTTACATTTTATTTTCATGCCTTCTATGAGAAGGAAAACGAAATGTGTTTACACACGGAATGGTGGAAAAACAAATCTTCGACGATCTAGATTATCCCGTCTCAAATAAGGCCTGCAGCATCGGCGTTTAAAGAATGGAGTGAACATGTTGTCGAGATATTTCAAAATGGAAGCAGAAGGACTGTTTTTAGATACAAGAAAACAAGGCCTTGATGACATGACGGTTGAAGGTCAAAGAAGGTTCTGTTACATTTTTGTCTATCTTTATATCAGCTTCGTAGAAGTGTTAGATTCAGATATATCATCTAATAAATTTTGTAGTCCGGCAGCACCCAATGATTTGTTGTTCTTTAGCCTTAATATTGCATTTTCAATCACGTTTTGGCTTGGTGGCTGGTAAACTCGGTAATTGGTGTGATTGATACCTTGAGGTGCTTGGCCTCCCGGGACTAGCAATGTCCATCCATGTCCTAAGTAAGAGTAGCCTTTTACCTTATTCTTTTGTTTGGAATTTCAGTCTTCACCTCTACACATGTATTTCTCCATATTCTCGCCCTCCCGTTCCTTTCATTGAAAGCTTTTCCGCTTAAATATCAGTTCGTCTGTCTGACTTGTGCCGTTCCCTGACAACCCGGGTTACAAACGCCCAGCGGTAAATGAAACGAAGTACCTATTTAGTAATCCATGACATCAGTATGACATTGTAAGCCAGAATCTAAGTACTTAGAATGTAATGCGTGTGTACGTCCATTCATTATAACTCCGATTACATTGCTATTGAAATGGCACCTACTGACATCTTCACTTACTTCGTAATCAAGAGTGTTATCAAGCTCTCCACTTATATGCTAAATTTAAGGTGGAATATAAGCGAGAGAATCATCACTGATTGTTACAAAATATATCAGACATCAGCGCCCAGCAGTAAAAATACCCATTACGTAATCGCTGATATCAGCTATATTTAATAGCAATCAGTGATGATTCTCTCGTTTAAGTTATGCCTTACATTTACACAGGATAGGCCATTTAATCGGAGCGCTTTTGCTTACAAAGTAAGGGAAGATTTTAGCAAGTGCCATTCCGGTTGCAATTACATTATAAGCGGAGTTTATGCGCGAGAGAGTATAGAGAGTCTGGTCATTTCAAGAGCGTTACAGTTTGCTGTGGGTCGTCAACATTTGGGAGGTTTTGTTCGTTATAGTTATTAACTATAAGTAACGACAAGTGTACGTCATTCACTATCAGTCGCTTTCTAAAGAAGTATTACTAAACAACGTTTTTCAGCTGTTGCGTTGTATTCACAACAGCGCACAGTGGGAACGCTTCATATTTTTTTTTTTGCAAAATCTATAAGGAGTGGTCAGAGATCTTTGAAAGTTGGGTCCGAGATTAAATTGACTAAATTAAAAAATTACCCGAATTTCATAAAAATCACGCCCACCGCTAATACAATCCAAGTAGATTTTTTGCATAAAATTCTTTAAATTTTGTTCATTCATTTTCTAGAATAAAAAAGACGCATGCCAAGTTTCATCAAAATGGGCCACGCCCACAGCCCATACAACCAAAGATAGGTTTTTGCCAAAAATCGATATTTTTGCATAAAATTTTGCATATCCGAACAAAATTCTTCAAATTTTATACATTTACTTTTTAGATGGATTTTTTGCATAAATTTTTTGTAAAATTCTTCCTGTTTTTTAATCAAAAGAAGACATTCCCACCTTTCACTTTATTAAAAAACGGTTTTGAAGAAAGTGGAGCTACATTATTTTGTTACTATTGAAAATCAAAAATAAGTTAATTTTTCGTGGCTTAAGATTTCAGCATATATTCATAATGGTTGATGATATCTAAATAATTTGTTTATTTTTTTAAATATGTGACCCGGTAAGTTAAAAGGGACCTATGCTCAGAAAATAAGTTTTGGAGAAAAACGACTTTGAAGTTAAAAAGTTGATTTTGATGCGCCTGAACGCTTTTATGGCTTGAAGCTAATTTCTGCCAAAACTAATGCAGCTATTTTTTCGACCCATAGGTCCCTTTTAACTTACCGGGTCACATATGATGAAATATTGTATTTTTACAAATATATTAAAGTCAAATGGTATTATCAAGAAATATATACCATTAATTGACTTTACTTAAATTTTTCAAAACTAAATTAAAATTTTTCTTAGAAAACATAAATGTCCATTTCATATTTTAACATTTCTCTACAAAACTGCATCATTAAGTTTTTGAAATTCGGTGGTCGAAAAATAGGGTTTTTGACACCAAAATCCCACTGTGCGATTTCAACATAAAAATTAACTTCGTGAATGTGTTTATTTTCACTAAAATAATGAATAATACCATGTATTTGTTAAATTATCAAATATTCTGTATTGAAGACATAAACTCCAATACAATTCAATAATTTTATGACATAATTTTTTTCAATATGCTATTTTTGTGGATAATATCAAAAACACAGACTAAAATTTCGATTTATTTTTTAATATTTTAGCATTAAGGACATAAGTCAATAAATCTTTTAATGCATTGGTCGAAAGATATAGCCCCCAACAATTGTATCAATTAGTAACATAAAGTTTGTTAGTTCCGAGCAATATAAATCCATAATATGGTTAAATTAAGCTAATAAGTATGAGACAACCATTTAAGTTATTTATCTGAAGAATTGCCTCTGAAAATGTATAACTCCAAAACAGTTGTTACACTTCAGATGACCCAAGTGTATCAATTTAATGACTTAAGAAAACTAATTTGTATAAATAAATAACTACATCTCTGCAGCACTAAAATCTATATTTTTTATATTAAATCATATGATGTATTCTATAAAGCCATTTCTCTTTTTTTGCTTTCATTCCAGATCGACCATTAAATCTATTCAATTGCCAGCAAATCGAAATGCAACAACCCAACTATAGTGAACTTTGTGGGATGCAACACTAAAGCCTAACAAAAGAGTTCTGCTACTCATCTTATTCATGCAACGAAACCGATTGTGAAAAAAATTAACATCCAAAATAGGCATAAAATTGTATCATAAAACAAATGTGGATGCAACTGTAAAGAGAGCAAATAGATGGATAAACATACTTAAGATTTACGCGAGTGTCCGATATAAAATACAGAAAGAAAAACAAACTCTAAATTGCTGCATCTTGTTCTTGTTGTGTTGTAAGCCATAAAATCAAAATATATTATAACAGATATGCTTGAGATCGCGGCAAAGAATAACGAAGTTTTTCTCCAATACAAGTACCACCACCAACAGCAGCAACATCGAGGGCTGTGTAAAAGATTTAATACTAATTTAGCGTCATAAAAAAGTGAAAAATGAGCAGCGGTTATATATGTGTAACAAGAATTCAAAACAAAAAGATACAAGTGCAAAAAATAAATCAGTTGTTGAAATATATATAGTATTGTTACTTGGCAGCCAACCCTCCACGCGTTTTTTGTTTTCCTTACGCTGGGCATTGATCGTTGTACTTGTACTCGGCGGTTGTGTAAACAATAGTTCAAGTGAAAATATTTCGAATTTTATTGTGAAATTACTTCAAGTGTTTTGTGTGTTTTAGCTTATTTTAGGTCTCAAAAGTGTTTTGTTTTACTCATAAAAAATTTTATTTCATTTAGTTTTTTTCCCCTTCCCTCATTAATATAGAGAGTGCTTAACAAATGCATCATAATATGTATTAAGTAATTGAAAGCAAAGCAAACAACGCCTTAAATTTAAATTTTCATAAAAGAAAGTATATTTTTATTATTACAAAAAAAAGGAATAAATCCTTTATATATAAAGCTCCAGAGATAAAGCAGTAAACATTAAAGGCAACAAGTTGTACACCTTTGGCACCATGGAAGGAGGTTACGTGAATGAAGGTAAGTTTAAGCAAATATTTTGATAACTTAGATATGTTGCACATATGTATGGGGAACGGTTGACGTTATATTAAAATGCACGGTTGAGTTTTTTTAAATTTTACCACTTTTGATTTTATTAATTTAAGTTCTTAAGCTAAGCACGTCTTATAAAACTTTTTATTTGAGTTCAACTACCATCCCTTAGTAAAATATTGTGTGCAGTGAAAAGACTTGGAATTCAGTTCCGTATTGGTTAGTTACTATTTTTTCGTAACGATTTTGGAATATGTTTTTGGTCCATCAATTGGAGTATTCAGTATAAATACTAACACGTCCGATATTGGGATTAGACAGCATATCCCCTGACCTAATGTCAAGATACATAATTGTACAAGTGGTAATCGATGGCAAATATGTCTCAAGTTTCATGGAAGTGCAAGTGATGCACGGTGCAAATATAAAATGGGATCATCACCTAGTTTCACCTGAGGTGCGCACAAAATTGAGCAGAGCGGAAAACCCTTGTATCCAATCACAAAGATATAGCCAATGCCTATTCCCGACACACAGTGGCAGTATATTGAGAATTCTACGACCACTGCTGCAACAACCTCACTGGGTTATGAAAAACAACGCTCAGACAAGCCCTGATACGTTGAGGAAAAGGGATCTGCATACAAGGCTAAACTGCTGACAATGGGACGGGACGATATAATGGGAAGAGGAGGGAGATGCAACGCCTCTTCAGGTGAAAAAAGCGTCTATGGAAGAAGATAGAGAGCCAGGATATCGAAAAGTACAGGGATAGAGATGAAGCCCGACAGTTCTACCAATCGGTAAAAAGATAATATTTTGTAACGGGGATCCCCAATCTAGTCACGGGCATGGAGTATGTGCTGCAAATATGAAAGGAACACATTCGTACTCTGCTGGTTCCCGTAGGCAGCATATGTGACGACATTACGCCAATCATCGACGAAGGAATGTAGTGTCTACCGCCAAGCTTATACGAGATTAGCACGACAATAGCGCGGCTTAAAAGCAATATATTTGGGGGGCCGATGGACCCCCCAGATCTTTCTTTTCAAGACCGGCAGCGATAACCTGGCAACGTGCATGCATCGGCCAATAAACACGATTTGACTACAGGAATACATGCCCGATGATTGGAATATGAGTGTTCTATTTCCTGTGGTTAAGTGCAATTATATGTCATTACAATACTCGAAGACCATTATGGTCCATTGCGATTGTCCAGCTCAAACCATCAGTGAACTTCACCAGATTATCCATGTTACATAACTACTATTCGGTGAGACTGTTGCTTTCATCTTCTGTGAAGAACTAGGCAATGACATAGCAAATGCTCAATGGTCTCAATTTCCTCCTCATCGTCACAAAGTCTACAACAGTCCTCCTGTGTCGTCTCCCATTTGAATGCAAAAGCTCTGACATCACATTTCCTGTAACTATTTCGATTAGCCGTCTGACGGACTTCATATCTAGTTCCAAGTGATCTAGTTCGTCTTCCATCCAGTCCTGGCCAAATATCCCGTGATACCACACAATCAATGCGATGTACCCAGGACGCATTGCTAGCCGTTTAATGTGACGGGTCACAATTCCGTATATATGACACATTGGCAATTGCACCGATCCATCTGATTGGCCGGTGGCCTTTCCGCGCCAGTTCATCCGCTATCTCGTTACCTAAAATGTCACAACCTCCAGGAACCCAGCAGAGTCGAACAGTATTTTTCGGCAGTTTTGAGAGCGCCATCCTACATCTGTGCATCATTTTAAACTGTATGACCATTGATCCCAAACCCTTTAAGGCCTCTTGACTGTCCAAATAGATTGCGGCGATTTCCTTCAAATTCCTTGCCAGCATTTCCTCCACAGATTTCATAATAGCGAAGATCTCTGCCTGGAACACACTGCAATCGTCATCCAATCGGAAGTGTTGCCTGTAACTGAGATCCTCACTGAAGATACCTGATCCTGTTCAAATCTCCATTTTTGAATCATCAGTGAAGATGGACAGCCCACAGAAGGACAAGAAAGCTATCCAATGTTCTCTATCAGAGAGCACTGTGGAGTACCATTTGGTTATGGATGGCAAAGATGCATTCGACAATTCAATACGACAGAAACCATTGGATGCTTTGAATGAGTTTGTCATCCCCACAAAGCTGACGACCTTATGACTTTGCGGGATGACCTTGACCGACATGAAGTCTTCGGTAAAAATAGGCAAAAATCTGCCAGAGCCATTTTCGAATAAGAGAGGCTTTAGTCATCTTTAACATAATAATAGAGATGATCATACGGAATGCTGCAGCAAACACGACTGGCAATATTTTTTTTTAATAAAAGTCACATGCTGCTCGCGTACGGCTGTGACATAGATATTGTTAGCCGAGGACTGCGTGATGTTACTGCGGCCTTTTCGAGAATTAAGGAGCAGTTGTCAGAAATGGGTCTGGGGATTAATGAAGACAAAACCAAACTGGTTTGGACACGTTGCACGAATGGATGAAAATGATTCAGCTCAAAAAGCCTTCGACAATAAACACGATGGGCGCCGTAGTAGGGTCGCTGGATGTGACGACTGGCAATCCTGATACTATGAATAATGTCGTAAGAGTGTCTGACAGGACAACGGAGAAAGTCGGACAGGCGTACCGGTAATTATGTAAGCGGAAAAGGCTTCAATAAAAAGAATGGGAGATTGCCCGCCACCAAGCTAAAACGAGGTTGGAAGTGCAATATCACCGCTAAAGAACAACAAATCAATTGGTGCCGCCGTATTTCCAGTAGAGCTCTTTTAGGCCGGTGGCGATAAGCTGATAAAGAGTGTGCACCAGCTCTTAACCATGTATTCTTGGGTCAAAGGATGCATGCCCGATGAATGGAATCTACGCGAATTATGTACTGATGGAACTTTATAAGAGTGTCTTTATACCGAAAAATATTTGAACTCAATACGTTAATGGCGAGTACAGTCGTCGAATGAACCAAGAGCTGTATAACGACATCGGCGTAGTCAAGCGCGGGCAAATATACCGAATGTGCTGGCTTAGATATATTGTATGAATGGATGAAAATGCTCCTGCTCGAAAACTCTTTGGCAATATACTCAAAGGGCCCGCCAAAACTTCGTTGGATGGACCAAGTAAAAGAGCTTTTATCTAAACATGGTGTGCCGAACTATTTACGGAGTCTAAAAAGACCGAAGCGCTTGTAATTATTTTCTACGTGCTGCTAATGATGGATGAACTTCTGTTGCTGTTGCCAAATAAGATGAAGAAGAAGAAGTTAGTTCCTAACTATCTTAAGACCTAGTTCGTTGCAGGACATTTTAGAATATGACACAATCATCAACAAAATATTGAATTTTTTACATCAGGCATCATAAAAGATTAATCTACTTTCTATGACAAGAGCATAGGTATATCGTAAGTTTTGCATCAAATTTGATGTACTGCTGGGACCTAAAAAGTACTTATTATGCTTTATTTGCTTTTTTTATAATAAAAAAAACTTCATAACGGAAGATTTGCATCAAATTTGATGAACTTCTAGGACCTAAGCAGTTCTATATATGTTTTTTTGCGATTTTTTTTATAAAAAACTTGATTGGCTTTCTTGACACTTTATAAAATTAATTTATTTCTATAAAACATTTACTTTATTACTTCACGTTCAGATTTTGCGTCAACCGTTCCTTATGTTAACTTTATAGTTATTTTCAGTTTTATAAACATGAAATGCATAAATTGTTTATTTTCATATTTTCAACAAAAACAAAAATTAAAATCATGTACGAATACAAGTAAACCATTGTTACCTGCCCACATTTTTCCGGTCATATGAGTTATACCCCACCATAACCACCACCACCACCTCAAATAGTCCCACCGTCATCGTCACCCAATCCATAACTCAAAATGCCTCAAAATGCATCGTTTATAAATTCCGCCACCTAAACATGTTTAGCTATGTATTTTTCTTGTGTTTTTTCTTTCATCTCATGTTAAAAAATTGCTGAAAATTACTTTTTCCAATTCGTATTTTTGTGTTTGATTCAATGAAAAAAATTGGGAGTCTGTTTTTCAATAGCATATAACAGATGTCAATCTAAGGCACCTTACGCAAAGACACAGTCTAACGGAACCGCCCTGCCTACTATTACAAAAGTTGTTGCAATTGGGCATGAGATATTTGGCGGGTGTGGGAGGAGGGAGGGAGGGAGATGGCAATTTGGTTTCATGATTTCAATATACATACATGTATGTATTTTTCTTTCACTTGTTTTTGTTGGGGTTCAAAACACCAACAACATTTTCAAAGTCAAAATGTGTTAGCATGCACATTTTCTATGCGATAATTTAACGTCATTCACAAAACCAAATGTTAAACTAAACAGACAAACAGTGTTACAATTTTTGTTGTTTGAAGACAGCAGCAACAGAACAGAGCAAAAATATTCTTTTCATTATTTACATCGAAAATAATGCAAGCCACAATATACAAGTAGTTTATGACATAGACAGCAGTGGTGCTACAACAAATAGCAGGCTTGGGGAATATTTGTGGGCCAATGAAAAAATACCAGAAGGGGTGTTTTGGTTATCCGTAGACTTGTCAACTGTTACAAGATAATTAAACCGATAAAATTCAAACATCCTTCAGTTGTCCTTTTGTATGTTATGGGATAATTATGAATTTTCCAAAAAATAAGGATCTTTTAAGGATCTCTGAAGTCATGAAAAGAATACTGGGGGTCCAACTCGTCTTCTTGAAGCTATACATATAGCGCTTTCAACAGTTTTTTCAACCAGGAACTTAAGAGTGAATGTCAAGCACAGGACGTGAACATGAAATTAAAATTAAGGATATTCATAATATTTAATGATTTTGATTGAACTTTGGAAAAAAAATCGCTAAAAACCATAGAATTAATATTCATATAAAATAAAGGTCTTTCAAACTGTACTATAGACTTAACGGTGCCCGGACATAACCCCCACGGACATAATCCCCAACACGATTTTGGGGCTTATGTCCGCCACGCTCTGCGGACATAACCCCCAATTTGCATTTGGGATTATGTCCGCGGGGCATAACGGACATAAGCCCCAACAAATATAACGGACATAACACCCAAACTAATTTTGCGACTAAAAATAATGAAAAAGGTTGATGAAGTTGATGAAATGGGGGTGGGCGGACGCCCACCCCCTAAAGAAAGAGTGACTTTTTAAGTAACTAACAAACTACGACGTATGCGGCGGGGGGCGTGCCCCCCACCGCATTCGTCTCGTGCTACAGTGAGACAGATTAAGTACGCAACGAGACTAACTACGGCGTATGCGGCGGGGGGCGTGCCCCCCACCGCATTCGTCTCGTGCTACAATGAGACTGATTAAGTATGCAACGAGACTAGCTACGGCGGATGCGGTGGGGGGCGTGCCCCCCAGCGCATTCGTCCCTCGCTACAGTAGCAATATTTAAAATTGTTCTCTTCATATGTTGAAATACTAAAAACAACAACAAATTCGGTCATAATCCCCATTGGGGCTTATGTCCGCAGATTAGTGTCGGACATAATCCCCAATGAAATTGGGGGTTATGTCCGCTAAGTTGTCCGGACATAAGCCCCAAAATCGTTTTGGGGATTATGTCCGTGTGGGGTTATGTCACGGCACCAGACTTAACATTTAATAGTACATCCTACCACCATTTTTCTAAAAACATGATTATATAACACAATTCAAGTCTTATTTCTGTGATTAATTATTTTTATTTTCATTCTGCTTTTTATTTGCCCTCAACTGTCGCGTCATCCCATGTGGTTGCAGCCAGCACACACATTGACTTTGAATTTTTCTTGTTTTGTTTTTTTTCAACATTTTTCTTATTTGTTTATTATTTTTCTGCGGCTTTTGCGGTTTCTTGTAGAGAAAAAGAATTTTCATTTAGCTTCACAAAAAAAAAATGCGTTTATGCACAATTTGAATATTTTTGTAGACAGTTATGATAACGTTGAACATTTATTCATTTAACAATTTCGTAATACCCAAATGCATTAATTATTTGTTAGCATTTTTAACTTGATTTATTTTGTTTCAAATGCATAAAATGTTCTTTTTAGCTGTCACAGACACATTATCATTTAGTTACTCATTTGCGGATTAGTCATTTAATGATATGCAAACTATCTTTATGAGTTGATAATAGTGTTAAAAATAGACATTTGTAATGTTTTCAAAATATAGAAAATTTTAAATATTTTTAAATGCAATTTTGTAATAAAATTTGTGTATTTCGTAAACTATTGTGTATTCATAAAGAATTGTTTTTATATAATCTTTTACATGCTGCCAACAGAGGATTCAGACGCTATTATAGGTGTGGAAAGTCCAGGTAATTTGATGTGAATATAAAGTGATAGTAGTTATACATTTTATGAATAGAGTTTTATATTATACTGGTGGGATCGGCAATGGTAATTAGTATTAAGTAATACCTATACAACTAAATAAAACCGATACCTTTACTTACCGTTCAATTTTAATTAATGTTTATAAATTTTTTTATAACTTTGTTTGAAAATTTTATTTCCCTGCTAAAATTTTAACCAGAAAGAATAACCAGATTTCAAAAAAAAAATATTATAAAAAATGCAAGTACTTTTTTTTGATATTTTTATAAACAATATTTTTATCTCCAGTTATGTGTGAAAAAATTAAATTTGTCAAAAATTTTAATATAAATTTCTTAAGAATGTTTGTTTGGCGAATGTTTGCTGAAACGATGTTAATAATTACATTTATAATACATGATAATTTGCTAAAGAACAAAATAGGATACTTTATATTTGGGCTAATTAATAATGCTGCGTTTATTTTTAGTTTATGTTTTTGTTACATAGTAATAAAATTTTTAAGTGTGGTTAAGCTGTAGGCGGCGCTTTTTTTAGAGTCAAAAAATAGAAGAGTGTTAACTTATGTGCGAAAAGCTGTCGCATATCGCATTCATGAATTGCAAAGGAGAAACTAGTTTAATTTTTTGTTTCATTTTATTGTCAATTTATTAAAACAACTGATCCGGTTTTGGTAATTATATCCTTCTCAACACACACGAACGTAGTGAAGGGTATATTAACTTAGGTCTTCCACTTGTAGCACCCATAAGGAGGCGTGATAGATATGCCAATATGTATATAAATAAATGATCAGCATCGAATTCTGAGTCCATGTAATGGTGACCGTCCCTGCGATTATAACCGTAGCTAAGGATATATAGAACTGAAATTTGATATGCATGTTTCTATCCTCTAAGCGAAAGTTATATATATTAATTTATATATATTCTATATATATATTAAGTTTTAAGATGAGCAAAATCGGACTAAAACTACGCCCACATCACAAATAAAACTTCCACTTTTTGATTGTTAAAAAATGCATAACAATATTCTCAGGTCAAATGGAAAATTGAGTATAATTTACAGCTCAAGATTCATGCTACAACGGTACTCTTCATTAACGATGATGTGTCCATATAAATTTCAAAGTATAATTCGAGTTGACGACTCGAAGAACAGAATATGCCGGTTGCGTCATTACTGTAGGATGTGTGCATAGTACAGTTGAAACATCTCGCAGTCCTCGGCAAATGATATCGATATCATCGGCATACGCGAGCAGCATGTGGTAGGAAATAGCTCTGTTAGTAATTTTCCTATCTTCACTGAAGACTTTGTATCGGCCAGTATTATCTCGCAAAGTCGTATCAACTCGCGGAAATACCAAACTCAGCCACGTTATCGAATAGTTTTTTTCGTATAAAACTGTCGAATACTGTTTATAGACAATAAAAAGGTAGGAGCAGTCGATTTTTATTTCATGGGTCTTCTCCAGGGTTTAAGTTGTGTGAATATCTGGGTGATCTAATCACTCGACAGGACCTCGTAAGCGATGGGTAGAAAGCTGATCCCGAGACAGTTGGTACACACACTTGGATAGCCTTTCTCAACCTCAGGACATATAATATTCAGTTTCCAATCATCCAAATCAGCCAAATAGTGTTTGTGAGCTGGTGTATGTAAGTTTCCAGCTGATCGCCGCTGGCTTTAAAAAGCTTTGCTGAAGTCAATCGCTGTGCAATTGCATCGTTTTGACTCGGTGGTGGATAATCTACTCCGTCGTCTATGATTGACTTTGATTCCGTCACTTATGCTGCCTTCGGGAACGGGAAGAGAACGAAAGTGTTCCCTCCATATTTGCAGCAGCCTCTGCATGTTTTTGACAAGATTTCCATCGCTGTCCTTACAGTTGGGGAGCTCTGTTCCAAAACCTTTGTTTTTACCCTGTAATTTGTAATATCTTGGCTCTCTCTTTTCTTCCATATATACGTTTTCCGCCTGAATAGGCGTTTCGTCTCCCTCCTTTTCTTATTATATCCCCAGCGGTAAACGAAACGAAGTACCTTTTTAGCAGTCCGTGACATCAGTATGACATTGTAAGCGAGCGATCTAAGTACTTAGAATGTCAAGCGTGTATACTGTAAGAAATAAATCCCACTTATTATAACTCCGATTGAAATGACATCCTCTGACATCGTCACTTACTACGTATTCATGCGTATTAATAAGATCGCTTAACAATCCGCTAATAACGTAATTTCAACTGAATTGACACTTGCTGCCACCGTCGCTTACTTTGTAAGCGAGGCCCGCCGACTAAACAGCCTATGACACTCTTATGCTAAATTTAATTTAAATTTAAATATAACTGACATCGTTCCGTCGTAGCCCGCCCCGTTCCATTGACTGCGGACAACATTCTTTTTCTGGGACATTTCACGACATTCATTTTGTCTGAGCGTGGTTTTCCATAACCCAGTACGATCGTTGCGGCAGTGATCATAGAATTCGCAATATGCTGCCACTCACTGCTGGGAACATCGGAATTAGGGGGGTTTGTTTAAAGTAATTGAGACAGTTGTTTGTAGTAGGCATTGGCTATTTCGGTGGAGCGAAGTTTTGCGATGTCTATCTTTCTTTGAGTTTGGTACCTTGGCTGCAACTAAGTGGTGATCCGAGGCAATGTTTGCACCGCGCATCACTCGTACAACCATAACGCTTGAGACATGCTTTCCATCGATTACCACGTGATCAATCTGATTTCTTGTTGTTGTAGCAGTATATGTGTCTTGTTGTCGATTAGGTGTTATTTGGATTTCCTGCTTATGCTTGTTTCCAGGTCAAGGAAGGTATCTACTTCCGCTAGGTGGGTCCAAAGAGACCTGGGAACAAGCTGAGTTGGTTTGGCAGAGCAGTTGAAAAGCTGTAGTGTGTCGTGTGGTCCTTGGTTGCAAGCGGGACAAGTATTCGACGTATTTCCATCGGTTCCAGTACGAATTGAAGTATAATTGTCTCCGGCTGCAACGAATGCGTCCGAGTGAATGTTCGCTAACCTTGCCTAAAATTCTTTTTGATCTAGATGCTCTCTCTTGTAACGTTGGTTTTTCCAGACCCGCCTGGTGGGTGGGAGTCTATCCACAAGGTGGTGGTTGGGATGGATGGACCAGTAACAGCCAAGCAGATACTGCTTATTTAAAAAGAGTTGCTTATTAGATCACTACACTACTGCAGACCTGTCGGTGGTGCCACTTAGATTGGTCAACATTGCACCTTCTCAAATTTGCTGCCTGTGAACGGATGCACAGTTACATTGTCCTAGGAATTGCTCTGCAGGCTACGTTAGACCCTCCGCAGAGTGATTCCCACAAGTGAATAACGTTAAATTTATAAAATTTCGCATCGTAAGATCACTAAAATATAATTACTAGTTACTTTCAAAAATTTTATATATATCCAAATTTGTTGACGACTCCGGACTTAAAAACTTAATATCCCTTTACACCCCATGAATGAGGTATGACATAATTGTGAATTAGACGACTCTATTGTTAGAGTCACGTAACAACTTCGAGGAGACCGCCGTTGAGAGAAATGTAGATGTCTGCGATAGGATTCGAACCCCTGGTCTTTGGCATGGTAGTCATGTGTTCTAATGGTTAGAATGGTCGGACTTTTCCGAAAACTGAACTAAAAAAAATACTAAAATGTTATTTTGCCCCCACCTCCCTCCATATCTTTATAATACTTAAATATAGGTAATTTCAGACTGACTACAGAAATGGTCCTGTGATGTAGGATCATAGTTTAAGTATATGTTACAAAGTCCAATTATTTTTCGACGGGAGATGCCAATTCCATCTATTGTTAAGTTCTCAATTAAAAATGAATTCTGCCACATCACAGTCTGCAAAAGAATGTTTCATCTGCACTTACTCATATACAAAAAGAATAATTTGAAAAATAAATACATTCCTTCTACTATTAAAGTCCAATTTGGTTATTCTTCACTTGCCATTGCATTGAATGACAATGAATGAATTGCTATCTCATTTCTCTGAATTATTTGCTTGAGTGTATCATTTGGTTCGCCCTAAATTGCACATTTCAGTTCAGTCGGTGTTTTCGTATGATCTACATGAAAAATGAGAGTCGCCTACCAGCAATCCTTTAGTTAACCAAAAACATCCCAAGATTTATAAACAAACATATGAAAGAAACGCAATGTTACGCTGCACCTCATAAAAGACCTGACCGATGATATCATTCAAGATTTTGCTGAAAGAAAATAACAAAAGAAAACACTGAAACCAAAAATTAAAGACCTTGAAATCATGCATGAAATATATGTTCAGTATACATGAACATTTTCTAAAGGAACGCAACATTCCAAGAAATGCGATAAAAAAAATACGGCAAATAAACAAAATGCTTAGATGAATTTATAATATGTTGAGATACAAATTTAGCAAAGAAGTTAACAATCAAAACACTTAATTGGGGGGAGGGGGAGAAACATTAAGAAACCATGCAACAAATTGGAGCAAAATTCTAACGAAAATGTTGAAATTCATAATAATAATATGTGTTTTTAATAAAAATATTAGAATCATAAATACAAAAAAATAACACATTTAATCAAGTTTAATTGATGATGTATACAAATAAAGGTTAGTTTTTAATTTGTGGAGTCGTTAAACAAAATTTGAAATATACAGAAATAAATATTCATTAGGAGCTTTAAAATTTTTAGACCAATAAAGTTAAAGTCATAAATCAGAATACCTTTTCAACTAACACTATAAACAAAAAAAACGAGCTTATCTTACATGGACGCGTTAATGTTAATATTTTTTGGGATCTACAGTAAATTTGTGATTTGTTTTTATAAATGAAAATCATTAAGAACGCGAATATTCTTTTAAACTTTAGTGCAAACAAACTATTTAGTACTATATCATCATCAGAAATGCAAAATGGCCTAACAACAAAAAATTTAAAAACTGAGTTTTTAATGGAATATGGTACACTGCATCGAAATATTTAGCACCAACAAGTTTCAGCATCCTTCGACCAAAAATAACGAATTTATTTAAGAAAAAAAAAACGCTGTTGCAATTATATTACTTTCCATTTCATTTATAGGTCCTGTAAAATTTGTATAAGTGATAAAATTGAAAATTCTGATGATGATGTGTAGTTTATTTTTTAATTTGCGGAAAATTTAAAGAACAATTTCCAATCATAAAAAAAGAATTGACATGCAATATAAAAGTTTTATAACAAAAATAAAACGAATTGATAGGTAACAATAAAATTTTCATTAACGTCAAGAAAACGTTGTCAATTTTTATGAGCCTGGCATAAACTTACACATTATTTTTTAATAAAATTTCTAATTTCCTTCTCTCATAACTGTTTTTGGTGATCATAAAACACTATCTGCATATTTGGCGCTCTTTTAGACACTTTTGAACGGAATGAATTTGTCTGTTTATGGTTTAATCAAAAACAGAGTCTAACGCCTACCTACGCGACTATAAAAATTTAACATAAAACCTTAATTCATTGAAGCATTTCGGCGGCGGCGGCTTAGGAAGCACCCAGAGTCACAGACCTGGCGATAGTCTGTCTCCCCCACCCTCTATCATACAATTGGTTAGTTGACATTTGACTCATTAATTTAACGTTTCAACACGTGATCACCGAGCGACTGCCGCTAACTCATCTGATACCGATCATGTTTGTATGTAAAGTATGTTTGCTGTGATCGCCGCCGTATATGGTGAGCCATTAATTGGTTAATTAATGTACAGCCACAGCCATTAATGGGAAATATTTTTATGTAACTTATAATGTCACTGTGTGTGTATGTCGGTGAAAACTAATTTTAGTTCATATAAACAACATTAACGAAAAAATATGATTGGGGGTGATTGGCACATGATTTGGGTGTTTAATGATTTGGATGGTTGGTGTAAAAGTTACCTCCGACTTTTGATGTTTTCCTAGGAAAAGTGGGGACAGATTTAAAATAAATAACATTTTAATAATATGTCGTTTGTTTAAAGAACTCGAATAAAATAAAATAAATATAAAAAAATTAAATTGCGAAAAACTAGTAAGGCAATTATAGCCTTCATCATTGGTAAAAATGATAATAAAACTGGTTACACTGTTGTAGTTTTGGACATGAAATTCTTTTATCAGCGCTCTGGTAAATTGTATCGGGTAGAAGCAAGCCTACTGAGTTAATCGGTTTCCAGAAATGTTTGTATCAGGTCATGGGGCCCATTGGGTTCTATGATTGAGATATATAACCACACAGAGGCTTCAAAATTACACCTTTGTATTCGTCTCAAAAATATCTTTCAATTGAGTACCAGCTAGAGTGTTCAAAGCCGAAACCGAAAACCGTCTAACCGGTTTTTTACTCCGAAACCGTATGCCGGTTTCTTCAATAATGTCAATTTCGTATACCCGGTTTAACCGGATTTTTGATGTCGGTTAACCGGTTTTTCAAAAAGGAGTATTTTCACAGAAAATTGTCAGGTTTGATTTAGGAAAATCAGCATAGAATGTGCTTATATAAAGGGGTTTCACAATGAGACATGTTATTGTGAATGGCCCGCTATTTCGGTAGCTGTCACTTTTGAAGCACTTTTGAACTACGCCATTACTAAAAATGGAACGATACACGCTTCAACAACGCATTGAAATGACTACAAAACTAGTGAAAATCTTGCAGTCACAACATTTTTTTCGTCGGCGTGCACCTTGTCGGACCGCAATACAGAAATTGGTGGAAAAATTCGAGCTGTTGTGACAAGTAAGTGATGTGAAGAATAAAAGCCGTGCACGTCGCTCAAGAACTACTGAAAATATTGCTGCAGTAGCCCAAAGTGTTGAAGAAACCCCAGGTTTGTCCATTCCTCGTCGTTCTTTGGAATTGGGCATTCCACAAACGTCATTACACCGTATTTTTTATAAAGACTTGGGTCTTATGGCTTATAAAGTTCGGTTAACACAAGAACTCAAGCCGGCCGATCATCAACAACGTCGTGAATTTGCTGATTGGGTCCCTGAAATGCATGAAAATGATCCGGAATTCCATCGAAAAGTCATCTTGACTGATGAGGCCCATTTCCACCTCGGTGGCTACGTCAACAAGCAAAATTGTCGCATCTGGGTCTCGGAAAACCCAAGAGTTACTGTTGAGAAACCTCTCCATCCTTAACGTAGGTTTATGGTCTGGCGGTTTATGGGTTTATGGTCCGGCGGGGTCATTGGACCTTACTATTTCGAAAATGAGATCCAACCTTTACGGTGTCTGGATTGCGCTGTCGAGAGATGATTAAGGATTTTTTATGGTCGGAGTTGGATGGTATTGATCTGGACAACGTATACTTTCAACAAGACGGCGCTACGTGCCACACAAGCGACGAAACCACTGATCTTTTACGGGAAAAGTTTCCGGACCGTGTTATCTCTCGAAGAGGTGATCACAATTAGCCACCGATATCTTGTGATTTAACACCTTGCGACTTCTTCCTTTGGGGCCACGTGAATGATAAGGTCTACGCCAACAGCCCAGCGTCGATTCAAGACCTCAAAGATAAAACTCCCGAGGCTATCGAGGACATAGGGCAGCCAAATTCCGATTTGGTTATGGAAAATTTCATGAAAAGGATATGGTCCCATAAGCGTGCATACGTCGTTATCAGTTTCTATACTATCTCTTTAGCAATATTAAAAGACGAATGCGGTGGGGGGCACACCCCCCGTTATTAGTTTCGCCGCATACGTCGTTATCAGTTTCTATACTCTCTTTTTAGCATTATTAAAAGACGAATGCGGTGGGGGGCACGCCGAAGTCAGTATCGTAACTATCTCTTTCATATTTCATAAGTCGAAAAATAAAGTGTGGGGGGGGGCGGACGCCCCCCCCCATTCCTTTATCATCTGCACCATGCTCTTTTATTTTTTATTATATGGAAAAAAATTGGGGTATTTTTCATACCTGCAAATTTGGGTAATTTTGCATATGAAAAATGACCCAAAATTAAGAACGAAATTTTACCTAAAATAAATGAAAAGTTCCCCAAAATGTATGGTGGACTTTTCATATGAAAAATTCCCCAATTTTGTATGGAAATTTTTTTGGGTCATTTTTCGTTTTTTTTTTTTGGGGCATTTTTCATAGAGCCGTTTTTCATTATTAACGGCATACCTTCTCCTTTATTATGAACCGAACATCCGATCATTTATCACAAACAATTTAATTTTTCTTTAAATACCTAAATAAAACCTCTTATTGGAAAACCCTTTAGAAGAAGTGTTTTTCTGATCCTGCTTATCTTGCAACATAACTTTTTCTTAGATGTTAGAAGTATGTTGTATATCGAAATTGTGCCCAAAAAAGGGACAATTTGTATGGGGAGTGGGAGTCGTTTTTAACCAATCTTGTTCATCTTAAAACTTAATTTCAGCTCGATATTCCATAACTACGGCTGAAATCGCGGGGACAGGCAGACGGACAACCCCAAAAAGGGGGTGTATGTTGATGATATAAGCTTGTATGACGAAATTGTGCTTGATATCTCTTGTAATATGGCTGAAATCGCGGGTACAGACAGACGGACACCGAAAACGGGGGAATTTGTAATAAAGGTTTGTTAGATCTTGCTCATCTTAAAACTTAACCTCTTCTTAGACGAAAGAAGCTTGAATACAAAATTTTAATTCGATAGATCTTAAACTACGACTCTGATCGGAAGGACAGACAGACGAATACCCCCAAAAAGGTAGGGAGATGTAGGTGGAGGGAGGAGTTGCAGTTTTCCGATCTTGCTCATCTTAGAATTTAACCTCCACTTAAAGGATAGAAGCTTGCATACCAAATTTCAGCTCGATATCTTTTCAATTACGGCTGAAATCACGGGGACAGACAGGTGGCCAACCCCAGTTTGTATGGGAGGTGGAAGTAGTTGTTGTCCTATTTGCTCTTCTTATAACTTAACCTCCGACTAGAGGACAGAAGCTTGTAAACCAAATTTCAGTTCGATCTCTCTTAAGCTTCGGCTGAAATCGTAGGGTCAGACAGTCAGCCAACCCCAATAAGGGCAGTATGTATGGGATGTGGGAGTTGTTTTTGAACGATCTTGTTCATCTTAGAAGTTAACTTCCGATTAGACTCTAATCATTAGAGGATTGAAATCGATATGTCTTAAACTATGGTTTTAATCGCGGGGACGGACAGACGAACACCCCCAAAAGGGGGTGTTTGTATGAGAAGTGAGATTAGTTCTAGCCGATCTTGCTCTTCTTAGAACTTAATCTCCGACTATATTTCAGTTCGATATCTCTTAAGCTACGGCTGCAATCGGTGGAACAGATAGACAGACAAACCCAAAAAGGGGCAGTTTGTATGTAGGATGAAGGTAGTTTTTGACCGATCTTGCTCATCTTAGAACTTACTCGATACAGAATTCGACAATGATAATTTATATATATCACCAACCAACTTGGTTCCAAATATCTTGGTTAAATCTCTACTATACTGTGCAATTCTCAGAACGATTAAACTATCAAATTATGGCTGCTATAACGATTTCTTTTAAATGGGGCATGGCACCGCCCACTTTTAACAACAACTGACACAATATTCCGCTCGCACAATACCGAAAAGCCCAAGTTGAATTTTGAAGAGAATGTTACCCTTCACTCCGTTCTTGCGCCTGGTAAAGGATATAAATATTAAATCTTCTTTACATTACACAGTACAACACATGAATACGGGACTCAATTCTGAGAACAGCACTTAAAAGTAGCCCTACAAATAAGAACTTCTGCATCATTGGTTTTGTCAAGTAGGATGCATTAATAATCTTATGGTCTCACGAATTTTTTTGCTCATGTTGAATTTTTAGCACTTTTCTACTTTGTAACACGGTTATATCTCGGTATACCGTAAGGAATATATTTTTTGTGTCTGAAGCAAAGTTGTAGACATTAAATAGGTACCATAAATTTCATTATTTTTTCTCACAATAAATTGAACTTTTTGATACCATAAATTGTACTGTTTGGTGCCATAAATTTTACTTTTTGGTACAATTAAAGAAATTTTTGTACTTTTTACAATAAAAGTACTTTTTTGCAATAAATTAAAGATTTTTTATTTTAATATCTTACAATATTAATATTAACATATTTTGAGTTATAACTAAAAAGTATTGCAGCAAATATTTACAATTTTTTTTTTGTTTATTTAATCTAGAAAACGCTTTTTGGATATGTTACAGTTTTAAGGAAAAAGATAGAACAAAAACCTTGAGATATTTTGGGAACACAGAAAATGTATACTAATACTTCAGGAGGCTTCTTTTCAGAAGTTTCGGAAGTAACTAGTCATTTAGATTTCTTAATAGTCTGTAGTTGGAACATATATTTCGATCCGTAAATCTTTGCGTTATTTTATTGACAACTGTATCCATCATATCTTCATTGAAACGTCGATGTAAGAGAGAGGTTGAGTAACGCATATTTAACCATATTTGTTCTGGATGACTTGCATCTTTTTAAAATAAGTTTTTGCACATCTAGTAGACCATATCTGGCAGCCGTATGTCATTATTGGTCGAATGCACATTTTGTAAATCAGAAGCTTGTTTCTTATGTTCAATTGTGAGTTACGATTTAGCAGAGGAAATAGGGCTCGACCACATTTTACTGAGATTTTTTATTTGTATTCCAGTGATTTCACAAAAAGGTCATAAATGGAGAAAAATTTTAAATCATTGAAATTTTTGCGTTTTTTATGGCACTGGAAGCACTTTTTCGGGTTGGTTCGTTCCGCATTTTTTTCTCCTATTCAATAGCTACAACTTTGCTTCAGACACAAAAGAGATATTCCGTACGGTAAACCGTGTTAAAATATAGAAAAAGTGTTAAAAAACCACGTTGAGCAAAAAAAAAATTGAATGACAATTAAATTATTAATGCAGCCAACTTGACAAAACAAATGATGCTTTCAAGTGCAATTCTCAAAATTGAGTCCCAAATCACTTATGTTTCAAGATGAATAGACAAGCTTAAAATACCTAAATCTACAAATTAGTTTGTTACAGTTTTCACAGTATTACAATATTTCTCACCCACTGTGTTCTCGCTGATACCCCAAGAGTTACGTAAATTCACTTTTCTTTATTTTTATTCCCGACAGTTGCCAAAAGGCTTCCATATTTTAAAAACTTATCTTGATTTCTCTATTCGCAATTATCAATAATTTTCTACATAAATCTTACAAGCAAAACAAAGTAAATGCCTATTTTGGAATTGGCCTCTGACGAACAAACGTAAACCTCAATATCAATCAGGCGCCATCGGTGGCATTTAGTAGTTGAATTTAGCAAAGCGTAAAAAGATAATATCGGTAGTTTTAAAAATCAACATAAAATTTATTATGATTATTATTATTGGCAACAGCTACGCTTTGTGTTTCTGTGTGTAATGAATGTGATGAATGTGGGTGTAATTGTGAGCATGTGTGCGAGTGTGTGTTCAATACATTATTCATGAGATCAAACGTCAGTGGTAAAGTATAACTTTTGAATTATTGATACAGAAACAAAAAGCTCTAATACAATAATGATAACCGTATAATGCACTCGTAGCTTACGTATATGATCTATTAGTATTAAGAGTGCAGGCATTTGTGTGTAGTGCTGATAGGATTTTTGTTAAACATGACAACCAAAATGTTGCCTAGTGCGTATGGGGCACTCCATTTGAAACGGAAATCCATTAGCATAGCCTAGATCTTTAGTAAAAGAATCACAAGTTTCTATAAGACTAGGAAATGCCGGCTTTGATCACGTTGCTCTTTATCGACTATAACATTAACGATATACCAAAAATCCATTTAGCACGTGATTTTTTGTCACGGCGAAATCTCTTTCATCCATGACAAACGTTAACATTAAACAAGTTCCATTACTAGAGCATATCTTTACTTTCATTATGGCTGTGATGTCAAGTCAAAATGCCTTTTTCTTAACATTAACTTTTTAACGTTAAGAGTTAGGTTTTTTCTTAAAAAATGTTATAAATGTCACATTCATCATACAATATAAACATTAATGGCTTTATTTTCGCTCGATGACAATCTTAATAAAAATCCCTTCTTTGATATGACATCACAGCGCTACCAACTGCTGCACGCAACTGTTACATACTCTTAAACGAGTACAGAGACTTAAAAGACCCAAAATTAAAATTACACAAACTTCAAGTAAAAAAATAGAAACAAAAATGTGCGTTTATGTTATTTTAAGTGTCAGCCATGACACATGATATTGACATTTGTAGCATGTTTAAGTGTCAATTTATCCCCTCACACACATATAAAGTTGACAGCTTAACTTTGAAGAATGACATTTGTACGGTTGTCGATCGTACTCGTGTGCATTTTGGGCTTAACTTCAACTATATGGATAAGAAGTAACAAAAACAAAAAATAAACAGTACCAGTGTTAATTGCCTCAGATTATATGCGTTTACGAATGCATTCGCCACAGTGGCGGACTGAATGCATTTATCCCCACCCCACAACTAGAACTTGTTACTTGGCCGCTATCCAAAGATGTCATAACGCATAAGGTTAACACTTTGCAATACTGTGGAAATCGCTTTACGACGCATTCATCTCAAACGGAGAGTTCCTACACGAGTGGAGTAGCAAAGAATTTTCCTGTACGTGAGGATAAAAACCATCAGCCCTCATTGGTTGAAAGCTATGGCCGTGTGCAACTTGTTGTGGCGCACCAACTGATTGGGTGATTGGCGGTGCCGGTGCCAGTGCTGGTGCCAGTACAGAATTTCTTACAATCATGGACTCGACTAAACATACGACGGCTAATGAATGTTACAAGAATTGAAGCGAACTGAAATTCATTGTGACTTTCTTGAGAAAACAACAAGAAAGAATATCTGACAACAGCGTTTGATTTATTGGTCCGGGTGCCAAAACTGCATTATTATTGCTCTGTCTCTGTGCGAGGTAACAAACACTTGCAGAGATTTATTAAGATTTTCTAGCTATTCATAATAAGATATGACAATTTTGCGGATACCAATAAGTAAATCAAGGATTAAGAATACATTAATTTATGTAAGAGAGAAAGAGAGGCAGAGAGAGAGAGAGATTTCAATGCTTGGGAATTCTGCAAAAGGGGTTGTTGCATTTATATGACGAAGTAAGTTGAGGATGGTAAAGATTTTAAAATATAATTTCTTTAATAAACTTAATAAAAATAATTAAAACTATGAATTTAAGGAAAAATTTACTTTTATTAATAAATTAAATAACATCAGTAAACATAAAGAAATTTTTAAAATTTAAGCAATAAATAACATTACTGATATTCGAAATTAATGTATATAATGAAATTAAACAATTTAAATTAATAAATTTAAAATTTGAGATACAATTTTTTTGAAACCTTCTGCGTAAAGCGAACACCTCCAAAACCAAATGAAGTATTGTAGAAGAGAATCTATGGACTGGTTAAAAAGTAATGACCTCTGAAAGTTGGCATACAGAAATGAAGTCTAATAAATATTTGAATTTTCATTCAGTTCGTCTTGGTCCCTAAACATCGAAATGGTAGGTCAAAATGGGAGCCGGGGCCCATGGCGCCCTTGGGTTTGGTCAAGAAAGGGGCTCCTTGGATTCTATGTGCGGGTACTCAAATAAAAGATATTTTCGAGACGAATTCAATGGCGTATTTTTTAAAACACGTTGGTGCCCTAGGGAGACCAAAATTGCAATTAATTTGGTACCCTTTTGGTCTGATTGTCCGTCTAGAAATTGAAATATAAGTCAAAATCCAAATACAAAACTTTTTTTTAAAAAAATTTACTCGGTCAGAAACCCCTCCTCTATCATAAAAAATAGTGACTGTAAACTAGTGTAATTAACTAATTAATTTTATTAATGAATAATTATTTAATTATTGAAATATTTAGTTAATTAATTTTTGAAATTAGTTAATTCGTTGTTTTATTGGAACTAATTATTTAATTATTTTAATGAAATTTATTACTAATTTTTTTCATAAAATTATAAAATCTTTATATATATATAGCAGAAGAGGCGCGGCTGGACTTCCAGTTTTTTTCTACAAAACTTTGTCCTGTTATAGCTTAACAAAATACAGAATTTGGGCACGATCGTGTCGAGTGTATTGAGGTGAATTTATATGGGAGGTACCAGAAGGGGCTTGTCTAGACTTCCAAATTTTTCTCCAAAACTTGATACTGTTGAAACTTTACTAATTATAATATTAAGTCGTGCAAAATTTCATTTGTTTGAGTCTTTCGAAAGTTATCGTATTTACCAGCCAGACAACTAGACAGGCAGACAGACATGGCTCAAACGATTTCAAACGCGATGAATCGAATTTGGTTCAAAGAAACCTAAAGTGACACCTTCTATGTGTTACACTTTTGGGTCGTATCAAATGAGGGTATACTACACGTATGGTGAGGATATCATAAAATTAAATCAATTAGGTCTATTGTGTTACTTGTTAGCGGCATCCCTTCAACCGGAGCTTTCAGCGTATAAGGTACAGGATTTCGCGACTATTTCCCTTTCGGGATATGGTGGATTCCATCTACAGTTCAATGGGAGATTAGAGTTTTGATCCAACACATCCAGCTAAAGGTCTTACAAAAGACCTCCGATATTTAAGGATGCCAGTTCCTTGGGACCGGCAGTGGCATAGTGGTTAGAACACGCAATTACCATGCTGGTTATATTCCCGCCTCCAGTCATCTATATCTTTCATTCATTGCCGGCCCCCTCTATGTTGTCAACAGCAACGTTGCAGTATAAGTGTTGAGTCAATCGGCATGTCTAGTAAAAGCTTCTCAAACAGTGACGTTCGCATTCGTTGATAAACAAGTAGGTGCCGTTTGTTGTGAAACTAAAATAGAAAGCGTGTTATTTCACAACAACGCGAGAAGCTGTCCCATACCACATAAATGGGGTGTTAAGGGAAATTAAGTTAAGTAAGTTCCTCTATACCATTCAAGAAGGGTTATTCCAGGGTTTTCAGTCTCAATCCGCATAGGACTAGCCAATCAAATATAATAAGGTCGGTAGATGGTTTACTGATGCTATTCCCGCCGATATGTAATCGCTTTTCGTTGTGGATACCATTCTGTTCGCGTGTCAACCTATGGGTCCTGAGTCCCGTTAGGAAGGTACTAAACTTCCTTATCTGGTCTCTCGAGATTTATAAGGTTTGATGTACGTTTTGGGTTGTATTTAGGCCATGTCTGTCAGGTTTTCTCATTCAGACATTGGACGAAGAATTCGTGTTCTATATCGTGTTCTATAGAATTGCAAGTATTTTTACTTGGAAACGCTGCAGAAGTCTGGAATCTCGCTGTTTACACGGCTAAGATAATAAACTACTTGCTTTGTCATTATGCAGAGGAGTCGAATATTATTGAAGGCCCTCCTTTTTTGATTCGTTGTCATGGGATTACAATGTTGTCGTACAGTGTTCCAAAACCGTCATAGAGAAGAATTTGTCAACGTCATGAGAGAACCTTAAGTAAAGGAACAAAGGATCAATTTTAATCTAGACTATTTAATTTAGATTCAGAATTTTGGGCCGTATGGTGACATTTGCTATGTAAACACAATTTAAAAAAAAAACTGTTAACAAATTTCATTGTTAGTTCTAAAACTCATTTAATTTGCTAACCAGATGAAATTAAATTTCTCACCCCCGGAAGTTCAATGGCATTCACAGTACCAACAATTAATTATTAATTTTACTTGCAAGAATCAAAGCTGTAGCTATTCAACAAAATAATGTAATTTTTTTCACTGACGTCACTTTACCGCATGAGGTCATAGTCCCTCGAGGTATAGCATCATCAGAGAATCATAACTTAACAATTACACTTTATTTACACAATCTGTTTTACACGTCCAAGGTGTTTGGCTGATAATGATATCTTTTCATGTTTATTTACTTATCTCATTTATCTGCCAACACCAAATTGTGGTGAATTGTTTCTATTTCTTCTTCTAGTTTGTAAAAATGCCCGCTAAAAGATGTTCCCTACCACTTCTCTGTGTAATGCCAATTCACATTAAGAGGTCTATAGGGGGTAAAGGAGGAAACGAACACTAAAAACATAGAAGAATGAACCGAAAAAAACTATATTTGAATTATTTATTAAGGGTAAATATTATTCAATAATTAACGGATATAAAGATAACAAAAAAGAGAAAAACGCTATAGTCATTTATTAATTTTGTAAATTGAAACAATGAGAAGAGCTAGAGGAAAACCTCTGAGGCAGCCAAATGATATCATCATTAAAATCTAATTACACCAACGCCAACAAATGTGAAAATGATTTCGAATTTCATTGGAATAACAAAAAACGCAAAGGGAGATTAACAATGGCTGGATGACTTATTTCATTCACACTTGCCGGAGTGTGAAATTATAATAACAAATATGGTAAAAAAAAGCGGATACAAATTTGTTTAACGAGGTAGCAACTGAAATTTGTATGGAATATTTATAAGCTAGAAAAAGAATAAACAGAATTGCCTACGGATTGCACTGGTCTTTAATTGATACTCACAGTGATCTTATTGATTTTTACATATTCTTTAATTAGCCGGGGTCATTGTCTGTTGAGGGGTGTTGAGGTCAGAATAGAAAAACCTCCAAACTGTGTGGTGTTCTTAGGCTAAACTTTTTTTATGACCTTTTACTTTTTTTTTTATTAACTTAATGTTTGTTCGTTAAGTCAAAAGTGCAGAATATGGTGTCGGAGCCCGAAAACAACAACAAATATGCCACGCCCACCTCATATATTATGACTTCCAATGTGGGGGTACTGAAATGAAATATAATTTCGAGACGAATACAATGGTGTTGGTGTCTTTCGGTCCTAGGGAAGAATGCAAACTTCTATCCTCAAATGGAAGGTTAAGTTCTAAGATGTGCCCGATCGGTCAAAAATTACTCCCACCTCCCATAAAAACTTGCCTTTTTTGGGGCTTTCCTTCTATTGGTGGTGGTTGAACTTTTGTATGCGAGATTCTCTACTCTAAGGGGAGGCTGAGTTTTAAGATGAGCCCGATCGTTCAAAAACTACTTCCACCTCACACACAAAATCCCTATTTTAGCGGGTGTATATCTGGTGTCCTAACGATTACAGCGGTAGTTTGAGAGATATCAGTCTTAAATTTGGAACGCAAATTTTTTTTTTTTTCAAAGCGAAAGTTAATTTCTAAGATGAGTATGATCGGTCAAAAATTACTCGCACCTCCCATACAAACTCCTCTTTGGGGTCTGTCCCAACGAGTACAGCCGTAGTTTAGGAGCTATAGAGCTGAAATTCTATACTCTAGGCGGAGATTAATTTCTAAGATGAGCAAGATCGGTCAAAAAGTACTCGCACCTCCCATACAAACTCCTCCCTTTTGTTGCCAGTCCAGATGTTTACAGTAGTAACTAAGGAGCTATAGAGCTGAAATTTGGTATGCAAGCTTCTATTCTCTAAGGGGAGGTTAAGTTTTAAGATGAACAAGATCGGACAAAAACTACTCACACCTCCCATACAAACTCCCCTTTTCGGGGCATTCCGTCTATCTGCTCCATTACAGCTGTGGTTTAAGAGCAATCCAGCTGAAATTTTGTTGAGTTCTAAGATGAGGCCGATCGGTCAAAAACTATTTCCATCTCTCACACAAAATCTCTCTTTTTCGGGGTGTCCGTCTTTCTTACAGCAGGAGATAAAGACCTATCGAACTGAAATTTGGTATGCAAGCTTCTATTCTCTAATCGAATGTTAAGTTCTGAGATGAACAATATCGAACAAAACCAACTTCAATCTCCCACACTTGAACAAACTTCACCTTTTTGGGGTAAAAAATGGAAAACACTATTCTCAGCTCATATAAACAATAACAATAAGGTAGTTCTTACTCGGTCCAGAGGACCCACAGGCCACTGATAGTTACATCGTTGGATTCTTTCATTTGAGTACCGGCACATAGGTCGTTATTATAGAACCCAAGGGGTAATTTTTTGACCCCCAACTTTCACCTACCATTCCGATGTTTGGGGACTAAGACGAAGATAATGGCATATTTCTCATTTCTGCACTTCAGTCTACGCTTAAATTTTCAGCTATAACTACGAACTACTGACGATTTCCCATTCATTATTCATATCATATTCATATTATATGGAATTTATCCCCCCCCCAGATTGGCTATTGCACTGTGTTATTAAACTAAGGTTGTCCATCTGTGGCACAATTGTGCTAGCCCATTACACAGTACAACACATGAATTTGGGACTCTTTTCTGAGAACTAAACGTGGAGGTAGCCCCAAAAAAAGAAGTTCTGTATCATTCGTTTTGTCGAGTTACATGCCAAAATAATTTAATATCAATTTGAAGTTAGTTAAAATTAGTTCATTAGTTAGTTCATATGTAATATTCCATATAAATCATACGCCTTGGAGTACAACAGTTTTATTGTTACTGCTACAAAATAAACCCAAAATCATTTGAAGAATGGAAAAGTGAAACTGTTGCTTATGTAGGGAAGCGTTATATAAACAGATTAAAGGAATTGTAATTTTATTTTTTTTTAATTTGTTTCAGCTAAATCGGACTAGTGATTCTCGTGTTATGCCAAACAAATGAGCCTAAAACGTGTCAAATTCCCCTATACGATACTTTATTACTTCAAAACGATATTAAATTATTATGGCATGTAACTTGACAAAACGATTGATGCAGAATTTATCTTTTCGGTTCAACACGTGAACAATTCTCAGAATTGAGTCCCAAAATCTTGTGTTGTACTGTGTTATGTTTCAATGCCCACTAGATTTCTTTCGGTCTGTGTCTCTCTCTCTGTCTCTCTTACTTATAGCATCCCATTTAATTTCGTTTTCAGTATATTAAACTATAAATCCACAACATTGGAATGATATGCGTATGATTAATACAAAATACGCATAAAATTAATGTTACTCATACGTTGTGCATACACACATATCGTACCTGCGCCGATCAAAACAGTCATTTGTTTTTCAAATTAATTTTCGGAAGCGCAGAAAAACTGGTATATTTTTGAACATTTCTTGTATTTACTGATCTTGATAACTTCCAAACCAAAGGATTTAAAAAAATTCGAAAAATAACACCACTGATTTCGTCGGCGCATGTAAACTCGCTACATATATACAGTACATTATGTCGTCATTCAATATCATCAGCAATGACCAGTTTACTACTTATCACTGATATGACATCTTATATATGTCAGATATTTACAGATATTATGGAAAACGGCATGAACTGACATTAATTTTCAAGATTTCATTCGAAAAAATTAGTCCAACTTGATTTTTTACATGGATATATTAATAGAAATTACTTATTTAAGACTTAGTTACAATTTTGCTGAAGAATGAAATACGAAATCATCAATAGCTGAAAAACTAAGCGAACCAACATCAAAAAAAGAAACCAATATAAAAAGTCCCTAAAAAAAATTTGTCTGAGAACGCAAAACCCTTTGGGGGTTTTAAAATACTGACCTAGCACCTGCGCCCTGCCTCGGAATTGCTTACCCCCCAGAGTGGCTGTTGCACTGTGTTATCAATCACGATATTACGATGAACAATTTCTCCATTTCATCTACTCCTAAATATAAATATATTTACGGAAGACTGTCCATGTTAAAGTGTCAAATAGTTCACTCAGCTCGATCTATCTCATTTTTTTGCCTGTCAGCTGCCTCCGGCCTCTTGACAACTGAGCGCATTGCCCCTAAACAAAACGTGTGTATTATCAGTCATAAAAAATTTATAGCATCCACTCTTCCATATAAAAAAAAGTGTGAAATAATATGCGCAAACTTTGTTGTTATCGAGACTCTTGGTTTCAAAAAGAAAAAAATATATTTGGAAACACATTTTTTTTTTAGTATAATTAACATCTACAACATCTCCCAAATTTGGTCATAAAGATTAAGTGAAAAGTTTATATTGTGTGTAAGATTCTTTGATGATTTCAATACTGTTTCGATTTGATGCGAAAGCAACATAATGTTAACATCTGTTAGAGCGTTAACATTGACCTTGACTAAATAAATTTCTGGATAAAAGATACAACAAATGCCAACATAATACGCTATAAGATCCCTAAGAAGGCGTACAACAACAAAAAACAAAAATTTTATTTTATTTTTAATGAGTTATTTGTGTTTGGCCGTGTGTGAACTTTTCAATAGGCCCAGCCGTGACAATCCAGCCGTTTAGTTATATTTTCTTCTCCGAACGTCACAAAAGATGCTCCCCTTTGGTTGAGTGCGTTTATTCTCCTCAATTTGTGTTTTTTTTTTAATTTCGTGCCGAAGAGGATTAAGTTTAAAGTTTCTTTTTCTGTGTTATATGAAGTAATTTCCACACCATATGTTTATCCTTGACACCCAAGATATGTTGGCTTTATAATTACATTAAGGCGTTGGAGGGATGGGGGGAGATTTTTGTTTATTATATTTTAATTAAGGAAGTTGTTTCATAAGATTTAAGTTTTTGGTTTCTTAGCTTAGCGATTTGTCGGCGCAGAAAAGTCACGCGTTCTTCTACACGAGTATCAGAGGGTGTTGTAAAGTTATGTAGGCGGTGCTGGTAAGTTTACACTGCCGCTATTTGCCTGAGAATGAGTGCGTGCCTGTTGTGTGCGATTTTAAGCGATTAATTAATTTTGTGGTTGATTTCTTGTTTAGACTTTTGTGGTTTGTTTATAATAGCCGGTATCTTAACGGGGATTAATTGTTGTTAACCAACACTAAAAACCAATTATATTTTGAACAACAACACCAATGTTTGGCAAAGCCGTGGTTGTGAAGGAGGGATTTATTCAAATTTTGCATTGAAAACGGAAACAAGTGTTGAGTTAACTTTGATACACGTGCAAGAGTAAAGAAATTGTGTTTCATATGGGATTGTTTTTATATACCAAATCTGGTTTTTAGAATTAGCAGACGATGTCTAGACAGTAGATTCGTGATCATTGCCAGCTACAAAAAAAAAAAATAATAACAAATAATTACGGATTAAGGGATTATATACCAAAATGATCTAGTTATACTCAAGGATTCATGACAACATTGACATTATTGAGATATATTTTAATAATATAAAATATATATTTTATGTTCTTTACACATTATGCTGGTATATCGATATATGGATACTTCACTTGCCAAGCCGATTAACTCCATATGAAAAAAAGGTGATATGTTTTTTTATACCCTGTTTTATTACACAGTGTAACAGCCAATTTGAGGGAGGGGTGTTAAGAAATTCCGAGTCAGGGTGTAGGTAATAAATTGGTCATCATAGTAAAGAATGCAAAGGGTTTGGCGTTCCAGGCCAAACTCTTTTGTATGACCTTTCGCACTTTTTTCTTATCTTGATGTTTGTTTGCTTAGTTTTTCAGTTACAACTCAAGAACCATTGATTATTTCTCATATCATTCATTAGCATTAATGTAGCTAAGGCTTAAATAAATAATTTCTATAAATATATCTATGTAAACAATCAAATGGGACTAATTGTATATAATGATGTCCTAACAAAAATGTCATTTGTCGCTCTTTTTCATAAATTTCCACAATAACTCCAAATTTTCTAGCCATATATAGGTTGTCTTATCTGTAATAAGTGGAAAACTGGTCATTGCTGATGATATTAAATGACGTCCTTGACTCAAGTACTGTATTGCACATATGTAGTGAGTTTAAGGATGGTACTCGCTACATATTTCTACATAATATATATTAATCATACGCACTTCATTCCAATATTGTGGATTTATGGTTGAATAACTCAGTGCAACAGCCAATATGGAACGGGGGTGAGAAATCTTAAAATCTAATGGGTGGGGTAAACTACCCGGTTTCTTAGATTAATACAAAATATTAAAAGTGAAATATTCTCAACGGTGTTTTGGAGATGCCAGTAGTGGCACGACGCACAGTGCCATTTCGTCGGAAAAATAGGGCTTTTCAACTTTCCAATTTTAATGATTTGGTTTTGTAAAGAAATATTTGAATAAGAAAAATTCAACAAGGATTTTTTATGAAAAATGAAAGAAAACTGAATTTTGTAGTTAAAAAAACTAATAGAAGTCAACAGAAATTTATTCAATGAAATTAGATTAAAATTATTGTCCCAATAAAAAACTTTTTGTGTGTGTAAGTTTATAGCTATGGTTTTTGTTTTATTTTTTAGTGAAAACATAGCACTTAATCTTTTTTTTTTAAAAAAAAAATTATTGAAATTGGAAAAGTAAACTAATTATTATAATTTATCATAAATTATACTAAAAACTTTATGTGCTTTGCCTTGCTTAGCCCTCTAACTATAAAAAAATTAAAGGTCCGAGTCTGTACTTTCAATTAAGAAAAAAAAAATAACCGCCAAATACCGTCGATACCAAATACATCGATTTTAATGCATGCATTTGTGCGATATTTTTTTTTGTTGGGGATATTCTCTTCTTTTTTATGGAGACAACACATGTTTAACTTTTGAATAAAAATAAACATTTTTTACTTTTATGAAATTTTCATATGATTCTAGACAGGAAAGAAAAACACCTAAAGTCTACAACTTTCAATGGGCGTTAAATCTAAAGTAGGCGTGGCATCCCCAATATGTTAAAGATTTTTTTCATAAGGAGAACTCCATTAAGAAGTCTCCCGAATTTCGAATTTAGGTCCAAAAATAAAAATTTTGGCAAGTACAGTTATATGGCAGGTGGGTGTGGCAGTAGGCGGTTTTCCAATTCTTTTTTCAAAATTTCTTAATTTAGCCCAGAGAAGTGTTTCTGCAAAATTTCATTGATGTACGACCACTCCTTCTATTTTTTTGCAAGAAATGTATGGGGCGGTGCCACTGTGCGACGTGACCAATTTGAAATCGAAAATCAAAATTCAATAAACATTTACCTTGTGCACAAATTTTCTTAAGTCAAGATATACATAGAGAACTATGAGGGTTATTTGGGTTAGAGGTTCCAGAATAGATGTGGAAAAAGTTTCGGTTCACTGCGGTGACAAGATAATTAAACTTGCTCAAAAATAACTTATTTCAAAAAATACCTTACTAACAAAAAATATGAAAGTAAAACTATAAGGGGAATTCGGACATTTGTATGGGGGTACCAGAACAGGAGTAGCAAAGATATAGTTTTTCTAAGGATTTGTCTACTATTTGTATCTCGACGGTTTGGAAGTTATTGGAAGAATGTTAATTTTTCAAAAAATAGGTAATTTTGTGTGGGGACCGGCCGTGGCATAGTGGTTAGAACACGCGACTACCATGCGGGAGATCGCAGGTTCAAACCTGGCTCCAGTCATCTTAAAAAAATGTTTCTTTCATTGTCGGCTCCCCTCGAATGTTGTTGACAGCAACTTCGCAGTATTAAGCGTCGATTCAATCGTCGTGTCTAGTAAGAGCTTCTCAAACAGTTACGTTCGCATTCGTCGATAAACAAGTAGGTGCCGTTAGTTGTGAATCTAAAAATAGAAAGCGTGTTAATTCACAACAACGCGAGAAGCTATCCCATACCTCATTCATGGGGTGCAAAGGGAAATTAAGTTTTTTTTTAGGTAATTTTGTGTGGGAGGTACCAGAAGGGGTCAGACAATATAATCCATATTTGTACCTAAGTTAAAATCTCTCAAACGTATATCTTATGCAAAATATGAATGATTCAGTGCACCTACAACAAATATATGCATATGGGGTGAATTCGGTCATTTGTATGGGAGGAACTAGAAGGGGTTTGGCAATAGTTTTAGTTTTTAAATGTTTTGTTTACTATTACAAAATATTTAAACTGACCAAATTAAAATATCCTCCAGTTGTCCGTTTCGAAGTTTGGAAGGAGCTACAAGAAGGCATGGGGCTATTCTGTCCATATACAATACCGTTACTTCATTTTGGAAAATATTAATAATAAGAAATTTTCATAAATATCAGTTAAGTTTAACAAGAGTTATCCTGCCCACCAGCATTCCAGCCAGACAGCCACCTCCCATACAATTTTTTTCCCCTTCCTTTTAGGGTGCGATTACAGCCATAGTTCAAGGGGTGTTGAACTGAAATTTTGCATGCCAGCTTCTATTCTCTAAACAAGGTTTGAGTTTTAAGATGAGCCATATTGGTCAAAAACTACTCCCACCTCCCATACAAATTGTCCCTTTTTGGGGGTGTCCGCCTGTCTGTCCTCGCGATTAGAACAGTAGCTTACGACCAATAAAGCTAAAATATCGTATACAGGCTTATATTACCTAAATATAGGTTGAGTTCTAAGATGAGCAAGACGGGACTAAAAGTATTCCCCCCTCCCATACAAAACTCTCTTTTTTGGGGTGTCCGTCTGTCTATCCCTGTGATTATAGCCTAAATTTAAGTGCCATCGAGCTGAAGTTTGGTATGCAAACTTCTATCCTCTAAGCGGAGGTTAAGCTGTAAGATAAGCAATAACCAAATTCGGACAAATACTACTGCCACCTCGCATACAAAACTCTCCCTTTTTGGGGGAGTCCGTCTGTCTGTCCCACGATTAGAGCCGTACTTCAAGAGCTAGGGAGCTGAAATTTGGTATATAAACTTATATCCTCTAAGCGAAGGTTATGTTCTGAATTGAGTAAAATCGGACAAAAACTACTCCCACCTCCCATTTTATCTTAATTTTTTACAAATGGTGAAGGGCATCTAAACTTCGGCACAGCCAAATTTAATTTCCTTAACACCCACCTCCCATATATCCTAAAATGGAAAAAACTTACATGTTTCAAATTTGTTGTTGTTACTTACTTACTTAATTTCCCTTTGCACCCCATGAATGAGGTATGGGATAGCTTCTCGCGTTGTTGTGAATTAACACGCTTTCTATTTTTAGATTCACAACTAACGGCACCTACTTGTTTTATCGACGAATGCGAACGTCACTGTTTGAGAAGCTCTTACTAGACACGACGATTGAATCGACGCTTAATACTGCGAAGTTGCTGTCAACAACATTCGAGGAGAGCCGACAATGAAAGAAAATTTTATTTCTTTTTTTTTCTTTTTAAGATGACTGGAGCCAGGTTTGAACCTGCGATCTCCCGCATGGTAGTCGCGTGTTCTAACCACTATGCCACGGCCGGTCCCATTTTTTGTTGTTATTGAACCAAATTTAGCTTGATTTGCCTCTGATATATTATTGACAACTTATATCAAATTATCTCAAAGGACACGCCCACCTCTCATATATCCTGAATGGGAAAAACGTATATTTTCCAAAATAAGGTACATTTCCTTAGTTGTGAATAAACGCGAAATGCGACGATCGATTTCCATGATCTACATTTCATTTTGTTCATAGATTAGAGACATTACGTGAAAGATGTAAGGCTCGACACTTATTTCCGTTTCGGATTTTTTTTATTATTTTTTAAATAGAATTTTTAGGCAAATATTTTATTTTTTTTCATGATTTTTTTTATAACTGCGAAATTGTTAATTATGTAGAGAATTATTAAAGGAATTTTAATTCCTTAATTTCGTATTTTGTTTCATCAAAATTGGATTAGTCATTTTTGAGATTTGCCCTACAAACGTGGCTGTAGGAGCTTAAAAACTTAAAGCCCAAAGCGGCACGGTTTAGTATACTCTAATCGTGCTTAAACTTTGGCTATCCTAAAATCTGCAAAGACTTATCAATTTTGGCGGGTGGCACCGACTTACAACTTCCGACCACCCTAGTCCTCATAACAATAATATAGCAATAATACTAGTCAATCCATAAACGATACACATTTATTTGTAAAATTGTTCATCACAATGGAATCCCAATGAGGTACAATGTCAAAATTTTGACCTTGTATCGCATATTAATAATAAAAATTCTTAAATTTATCATCATATTAATATTCACGATAAAGGCCACACCTGTTCATCCATGTAATGGAGTACTGCCACATTAAAAAGTTTCTATTTTCTCGAATTACTCATAAGGGCTGTATAAGCTGTGAAACATTTTTCACAATTTTCGAAATGAAAAATATAAAGAAATTCAATAAAAAAATATGAAACAAATAAATGTCTAGTTCAAATATATACAGCTGTGTAAATAATACATAAATGTATTGACTAAAATGATTGAGCAAAATGTTGACAAAAAATTCTTGCCCATAATAAACTGTATCTGAAATAATTAAACCTTTTTTGTATTTAATTTATAGTAATGTTGTTTTTTTATTTTTTTTTTCAGGTAAGATTCTTTGACTGTGTTATGGAACTACACCAATGTTTAAGGTAACTTTTGAGAAACATTGAAAATATTGTAATTCTATAGGAGAAATTCCATTACTAACGTCTGGGAGGAATCCACCCAAAAGAAAAAATTTCTTAATATGTATATGAAAATGTTAAAACAAAAAGTATTAAATAAAATATATGAAGTGAATTATATGCAAAACATTGTTCATTTTCTAAATTACTATCAATGTGGAGGGAGTGGAATAAATAATAGTAATGCAGGGGTAAAGAGGACCATTTTACTTAGTCAAGACAATTATTTTAATGGAAAGTTAATCCTTAATAAAGTATTTTTTTCATATATAAAATTTCGTTATTGAAAAAAATCAATTTCGTACAAATAGAATGCACATCTCTTAAGCCTCCTATTAAACTTTCAATTGAGTTGTATCTTAAGTATACCCCAATCTTTGCAACGTTCCTGTCCAAACTTTCAGTCACATGTGCACAACTCGTTATAAATATTTTGGCAAAGTTGCGGTTATGATCTCGTGGTCGATTTTCGGCATAAACATTTCATGTGGGAGTTAATTGATGAAATGTTGTTCCAAATTTTTTTTTATCATTTCAACGTCGTTATGTATTTATACTTTACAAAATTGGCTTAATTGCTATGCTAGCATTGACGAACAGAACCACAACCACATTGACACAACTAAAGGAATTGGCACTCGTATCATATCAAAAAACAAAAGAGAAACTAAAAGGCCAACATTATAACCGATAAATGCGAACAAAAAGATCACTATACATAAATGATTAATCATAATGCTAAAACCACGAATACCTACAACAACGATAACCTATATAATAACCCCACAGACATCTTGCTATCTCTTCATCATTTGCATCTGAGATCATATCAGATAACTAGGTCTGTTTGGCCATAAACCACGTTTCAATTGTAATCAGTTTAAGGCAATGTATCTTAACCACAGAATGTAATCTCAACCTTTTGCAACTCATAATTTTCTGTTAATTCATTTTATGTTACTTTATTTCATGTTTTTATATCGTTTTGTACTTTTTGCATATTTTCCACAATGAATTCATCATCGTTTGTGTAGGGATAGAAAACTTTGATGGAAACCGCTAATGTTAAAGAGAAAATGCTTACAATTTATTAGAAAGATTAAAATCGACACCAAACCCTATACTTAGTTTCCGCTTTGTGTGTGTGTGTACGTGTGCCGCACGTCAGTCAGCCATAGTGTTAAGCATTTCCATATCTCGGTGTTCATTGCACAGCCACAGGTAGCAATTTTCTATGGCTTTACGGGGGTCTATTCAATTCGTCGTTTGAATCTAAGTCATACTACTGACGTTTAGCAAGAATCTAATCTACTACATTTTTCTTTAAGCCTATAAGAGGCTTTTTTGTAATGGTGTGTAAAGAATTTTTGCACAAAAATAAATGAATTGCAACGGAGACTACTGATGGCTGGAAATGGCAGAAATTTGCAAGGTATTTAAGTACTATTTTTGGGCTGAACAAATTTGTACATTCTCGTCCCTACTTGTCCAAGTACAACATTAAACTATTTTATGTGATTCAAATGTCGAGAGATATTATATTACAACTATACTTTTTTTAAACATTGAATGCAATTTCTTGGGATATAAGAAAATTACCTTAACTTCCTAGATTTCTTGGAACTATTTCGCCCGACTATGCTTCACAAGTACGTAGTTGATGAATACATAAAAATTAAAGCGATACTAAAAAGATAATTTGCGTATTCATATCTGTACGGCCGAGTAACACTTGTAAATAAAGTGTTATTCGTATATAGATAGATCCATCGTCGCTTCCTATAAGAAAAATATGCAGCTGTTCGCCCTCAAATTGTTTAGTTTATTTTTAGATTTTCTCACTTCTATATATTTCCTTCTATACCTACACTTTTTTTCCACCACAGAAAACCTTGCTGGAGTTTAAATTCTCTACCTCGCGATTGTTAGTCAGCCATGCTACCTTCTAGTCTATGAAGATGCATTTGAATTGTGTTACTACAACTAATCATAAACTGTTTAAAAAAACACAAACATCATCCTCGTCGACTTTTCTTTTTCTGCCTTTTCTCATGCCTTCTATGAGAAGGAAGACTGAATGTGTATACACACACGAAATGGTGGGATAACAAATCATCAAAAACGTTTATTCTCCCTTATCAACGTATGCCTGTAGACGTGGTCTTTTAAGAATGTAGTGAACAAGTGCTTAGGATATTTTAGAAAAGAAAGAGAAGGTCTGTTTTCAGGCATGTGAAAACAAGGTCTTGACGACATGACGTTTGAATGTCTTAGAAGGCCTTGTTGTATGCCTTGCTAATTCCGTCGCTGTGGATGTTTTTTTTTTGGAGATTATTTAATTTCTTATTTTGGGGATTATTTCATTGTGGGTTATTTCGTGGCACCGCCAGTCTGTGCTTTAGTGTTATGAAACCAACACCACACAAGCTTGTTTCGTATTCAGAACAAAAACAGACAAAATTAAAGAGAAACTGAGAAACAATGTTAAACCTATATTAAGGATGGACGAGAGTACGACTGTAGGGAGAGCAAAACACTTTTTGACGGTGTATAATTCGACAACGCCGAAAGCTTCTTTTGCAACCGCACTAAAGCACACCATATTGTTGTATACATGCGTTTGGTTATGCCTACCACTGGTGTAAATTATTAAAAAAGATTGTAGAGTTTTAGATATGACTTCACTACCAAAGTGATAAACTAAGCAGATTTTTTCCATTTCGAAATTCTATGTATTAAAAAAAAATTGCCAGTGTTGGCTAAAGATCATAATTTTACGATACGTAAATATCGATCAAAGTAAAAGTAACATTATACAGAATATAACTTTTACAAGAGCAATCGGACAAATGGTTCCAGAGTTATTTTAAAATCTGTGAAGAAACTTTTTCAAAAATAGAAATTTTTTTTCTATAAAAATTTTCTAAAATAAAAATTATTTCTCTAAAACTTAAAACTATTATAGCTTTACTAAATACAGAAGTTTGCCAAGATTGCGTTGGGTGTATTGATATTATTAGTCGATTTCTAAAGTGGCAGGAATGGTACATTTGTATGGGAGGTACCAGAAGGGGCGTGGCCGTGTAGCCCATATGAAATTCCGTAAACAGTTTCGGAAATATATTAACCCACTCAAAGTTTTGAAACAACTGGCGGACAGACAGACGGACATGGATTAAACTATTTATAAAGTCATGAATCGAATTTCAAAGTTCAGAGAAACCTAGGGTCTAAAGTGACTCCTCCTATGTGTTACACTTTTGGGTCGTATCAAATGATACGATACACGTAGAGTCAGGGTATAATTATATATATACACTCAATCCTAAGGGCGTATATATATTTGATACAAGCAAAGTGTAACGCATTACATAAGACGATTTGGGCCCCTAGTATCTTATGACCAAATTTGTGTCAGGACTTTTTAAGACGATTGAGCCATGTCCCTCTTTCTGGCTGGATGGCGTTTTGGGGCATGATGACTTGAGCAAACCTTCACTGGTCCTTATAATTATTGGATCCATTAAAAATACCCAAAAAAATTCCTTAAAAGTAAAATGTGGCACAAAATATGATAAAATTACGGAAACATTCCTTCAGAAATATGCCAGGTTCCAAGGGAAAAATTTCCCAATTTTGTATGGAAAATTTTTGTTGTATTTTTGCTGTTTTTTTTTGGGAAAGAGCCATGACAATATACTTTCGTTAATAGTTTTCTTAACAAGGCTATGGGATTGAAAATAGGCAGAATGGACCCGCCCCTATCGGACACGATCTGCCTATTGGTGCCTCCTATACAAATAAGCCAATTTTCCGAAAAGTAATAATTTTCGAAATATTTCTACATTTAATATTTTGTATTAATAGATGAAACCTAGGAAACCGGGAGGTTTACCCCACCCATTTGGAATAATGATGTCTTGTGAGATTTTTGTGCAAATTAATTAGAGACTTTGCATTAGTTCTTTAGTTCATTTTTATTTTTTTTTTGTAGTTTTACCATACGTCAGTAAACATCTGACCATACGACAAAATGTAATAAGTATTTTCACTTAAAAATCGTTTAATTTCAATAACTCGAGTGATAACACTATGTAACAAAAATAAAAAATTTCTCAGTCCTTGGGATGTAATTGTTATTTCCTAGTCTGTTATGCCTTAAAAGTATGGAAACCACCTAATATTCCTCGGAAACTTTGCTTTTGTGACTGTAACTTTCGCCCCAGAGAGCTTATTGAACAAGTCTTGTAGGTACTTGAACACTGAAGAATTTTTGTCGAGAGCTTTGACGAATTGCTTTATAAGACCCAGTTTGATGTGGAGTGGTGGCATCAGTACCTTCTGGGGGTCCACCAAGGGCTCCGACTTGACGTTGTTCCTCCCCACTGTGAATTCAGTTCGTTGTGGCCATTCACGTTTACTGTAGTGTGCACTGTAGTGTGCACTGTAGTGTGCACGCAGATAAGCGCTGCCATGGTCACAAAAGCAAAGTTATCTTGCGACAATAGCTGTTTTCTATACTTTTGGGACCTAACTGACTAGGAAATAACAATTACAACCCAGGGACAAAAATCTTGTTACATAGTGTAATCAATATGTGACATATGGTGAGGGTATTTATAAGTTAGTTGACTAAAATTTATATACAGTTTTTTTTCTCTCATTTTGTTGCTTAGTGATATTTGTGAGTAATATCTGTATATTAATTTTATTTCTCTCCAATCCAAAAAACTCTGTTGTCAAGGCCAATGCGCCCATCAATTGGACATTAAATGTTCGATTTCATATGTATTTCTGTAGTGTCCATTACTATCTGTGTATCAAATTCTATATCTCTGAGGCTAGAAACACTTTTGGCCCCTCTATCCGACCACTTAACGCAAATATAAATTTCATATATCTCTACATATTCTTATATCTGTGCCGAGTACTATCTGTGTACTAAAATTTACCATTCTAGGCCTAAAAACTTCTACATAGTCCCCTCTTCCCACTGATCAAAAATAAATATTTCGTTTGCAAATATTAACCTGTAATGTCTAGTAATATAAGAAAATCAAACATTTATGTCCCGTCCTCTGCGCACACCGATCGAAAATAAAAATTTCTGTGTATTGATATATCGTTGCTGCGCTGATCAAAGCTGTTATGTGTTATTTTTCGAATTTTTTAAATGCAATTTTTTAAAGAACTGTTTGTCGTCCATCGACCCTGAAGTCCCTCTCGCGATATCTTGATTGGTTTTGAAGTTATTAAACATAGAAAAAGGAATTATCCTCAGCGCAGCGACGATATGTATTGTCGAGCACTATCACTGTGTCAAATGTTATCTCTTTACGAGTAACAAAGGTTTGCCACGCCCCATTTGCCCATAGAGTCAAATATTACAAAAAAAAATTACACCTGCATATTCGTACCTGAAGCGCCGAGTACTACCTTATTTTCAAGTTTTATCTGACCGAAGAAGTTAGAAAAAACTATTGTAAAGTACTTTCTAGTGAAATAAAATCGCTTTTTGTTCAACAACAACAAAAGTGTTTTCTGAATGTATGAAACTACTTTTAGTAAAATAAAGGAACTCTTTGGGACAATAAATTGTAAATATCTGACAATATTTCCATGTTGCTCCTTTTGTGGTACTCCCTCGCTTTGCCATTTATCATCTACATCAAAATAATATTTTGTTGCATTTTTCAAGATCTTGCATATGAATGAGACGCTACAAAAGCAGCATTGCATACAACATTTTGTTTTATATTTTCATAAAATATTTTTCCACAGAAATTATCTGATGCAATCTCAAGCGCACTTTAGTGATGCATAATTTATTTTATTAGTTGTACTTTTTGATTAATTTAAGTAAATTCTATAAATAAAAATTAAGTACAATTTATAGTTTAACGTTACCGCCAATTTGACCGCTGAAAAACAACAAAATGCTTTTAACCCAATTTTTTATTTAAATTATTTGGATTTTTTTTTTCGTTTTCAAATTTTGTTTTCATATCATTGATATTAAAAAAAAAAAAACAAAAAATCCAACACTTGAAGTTGATTTATCACTCTTGTGAGTGGTTGAACGTGTGGCGCTTAAATAGTTACGAATTTCTGTTAATTTACTAATGAAACATTAAGCATAAAATTGTCATTTTTATTTAAATTAAACTTAAATATTGACATAAATGATTATGGGTAATCGAGAGTGAGTACCGACGACGACATTGTTGGCGTTCACAAATCACGCAAAAGAAATCACTAATTGCGGCAATGTTAGTAGTTGGTGGGTAGTTTGTTGGCCAAATGTTGGTTACTTTTGAGAGCGGCGTACGCAAGCGTCATCTAATGGTCAACTGTAACCATGAGAGGTGTTTAAATACTCGTTAGCGTTTGGAAGAGTTGGTACACTGGGGTGCGGTAAAGATAATGCGCGATTTAAGATCCATTAAATATGTGTCAATAACAATTTCAATATCAACAATCAACGTCGGACGTCGTACGTCAGCGGTGTCAATATAATTAAGAGATATTTGTTTCTGCGATTGTTTTTGTTTGATTGTCGTGTGCTTGACTCTGTGTGGTCAGAGATGGCGGTAATTAAGGGAGAAGATAAAATTGGTTAATGGGGTGCAAAGTGTTTGTGGAGTGCACACATACACAGTACGACATTTTACAGCTGATTGATTTGGGACACAATTCTGAGAACTGCACGTGAAAGTAGTCCCAAAAAGAAGAAGTTCTGCATCATTCGTTTTGTCAAGTTACATGCCATAATAATTTAATATCGATTTGAAGTTAGTAAGTATCGTATAGGGGAATATGTCACGTTTTAGGCTCTCTAGTTGTCTGTTTGGATGTTATTGGAAAAATATTAATTTGTCAAAAATAGGTCACTTTGTATGGGAGGTACCAGAAGGGGTAAATCAATATAGACCGTATTCATTTCCACGTCAGATTTCCATAAGCGTTTCCTTGGGAACAACTGGACTTAAACTATCAGGGTGACTTCGGTCATTTGTATGAGAGGTACCATAAGGGGAGTAGCTAATGTTTCAGTTTTCCGAAGATTTGTCAACTATTACGAGATAATCAAACTGACAAAATTCAAATATACTCCAGTTGTCCATTTGGAAGTTATAGGAGAACAAGTAATTTTTTCAAAAATGGGTCATCTGTATCGGTGGTACCTGGTGGTTGGTACCAGGCTAATATAGTCGGTACTTATACCTAATTCAGATTTTCGTAAGCGTTATCCTTGGGCAAAATTTGATTGAATTCAGTGTAATTACAAAAAAAGTTAATTATATAAAACTGTGAGGGTAAATTTGGTTATTTGTATAGGAGGTCCCAGAAGGGGTGTGGCAAAAAGTTTCGGTTTGGGGAAGTGGCAATTTCTTCGATTTTCGGGGATGTTACCAACTTTTATAAGGTTATTAATCTGACAAAGCTTTAAGATCCTGTAGGTTTCCGTTTAGAAGTTACGGTAGAGATATATTTATGCCCTCACCCTAAGGGTTGGTGGGTGGAATTCACGATAAATTTCGAATGACACAACCATATGTTTTAAAACTTTGCATGGGTTTATATTTCCCCAAAACTACTTACGGTATTGCAAATGGGCTACATGGCCAAGCTCCTTTTGGTACCTTCCATAATCATTCCACCATTCCGCCCACTTTAGTACACCCGAAGCGATAGAGCCCAAATCCAGTATTTAGTAAAGCTATAACTGGATAAAGTTTTGGAGAAAAAACTGCAAGTCTAGCCACGCCCCCTCCTGGTACCTCCCATACAAATGTACCACTCCGCCAACTTTAGAAATCGAGTTATTATATCAATATATCCATGGCGATCGTGCTCAAATTCTATATTTAGTAAAGCTATAACAAGATAAAGTTTAGGAGAAAAAGTTAGTAAGTATTGTATAGCGGAATTTGTCACGTTTAGCCTCTTTTGTTTGACATAACTCGAGCACCACTAGTCCAGTTTAGCTGAAACAATTTTAAAAAAATTAGGAACTACAATTCCTTTAAGCTGTTCAAATAACGTTTCCCTACAAAAGCAACAGTTTAACATTTCCATTTTTCAATGATTTTGAACTGTGGTTACTTTGTAGCAGTTACAATACAACTGTTGTACTCCGTGCCGTATGATTTACGTGGAATATTGCTGATAATAATCATACGCCACCCTATAGTATTAATGTTATGTCAAACGATACTTACTAACTTTAAATCGATACTAAATTATTATGACATGTAACTTGACAAAACGAATGATGCAGAACTTCTTCTTTTTGGGGCTACTTTCACGTACAGTTCTCATAATTGAGTTCCAACATCATGTGTTGCACTGTGTAATGCGATGTTGCTGTCGACAACTTCGGCATATTTAGAATACTGATGTCGACTCTTTTTCATGTTTTTTTTTCATGGCTTCATTCATCTCTGTAAAGATAAACTTTTTCTCTAAGCTCAAACTACGCACCTGGCTTAAAAAAGAGCACGAAAGATCTACCAAATGAACTATGTTTACTTTATGCAAATCTAAAAGTGATGTGTATATTTCTCGTATACAGTTTGTTTTTTTTTTCTGCCCGCCAACAGCTCAATACCATAACGCTTTCCAAACAGTAGTTGCGTTTTGTTTAAATGCACAAATTGACAAATATTGACGTCACCTCTTAAGAGGCGATTTTTCACAAAGTAACAAAATACTATGCAAAGAAAAAAAAACAAAACAGCGTACAAAACTAAGCGTTCATAAGGCGTCCATAGAAGGTAAAGTATTATGAATTGCACATAAACATGGACATGAATTGAAATGCAAATCATATCTAATATTCAAATTTGCTACATGGAGTCAAGTGGTTTGCAACATGTTAAGTCATACAAAAATTTTAAAATGCACATAAAGACCAATGGCCACTTGTAAGGCATAATAGTGTAATCGAAATAAACAACAAGAGTTTAATGTTAAAACTGCAGAAACAAATCTATAAGAGGCACCCAGCCCCAAAGTGTACTAAATAACTTTGCATTGAAGTCATATTACAAAAATCCTAATGAATATCTTAAAATTGCTATACAAAATGAATAGCAATCTCCCCCAAAACAAACTAAAACAATGAGTGTATAAGCAAAAAAAAAAACAGAAATAAAAACACAATAGTATCCCAACTAATTTATAATATGAAACATGACGTGTGTCCATTTGCAAAAGCGTCCGTCCATCCAACCATTCAACCAGTCAACCATCGGGCCAAGTATTATACTTTTGGCCATTTAATTGGCATTTTCCAATGTTGACACAGTTTCCGCTCATATCTCACTTGAATATCAAAGACCTGATGCCGTGTCGATGCTTTTGCTTTCCTCACTCTGTTTTACCTCTTATTAAAAGAGTGATACATTACACAGTACAACACATGATTTGCCAACTCAATTCTGTGAACTGTATGTGAAATTAGACCCAAAAAGAAGAATTTCTGCATCATTCGTTTTGTCTTCTTACCTGCGATTTGAAGTTAGTATCGATTTGAAGTTAGTACTAACGTATAGGGGAATGGTGGTGGCTATAACAGATTTTTGAAATTCATACCTTTACTCAATTGCGAATTAAAGCGAAACGCGTGCATCGATTTTTATGATCTTTGTCTCATTTTGCTCATAGGTTATGTGACTTTGCGAAAAAATAACTAGACTTGAAACTTTTTTCCATTTTGGATTTTTTATGTATTTTTAAAAAAAAAAATTTAAATTTTTAGGCAAAAAATAATTTTTTCCCTTCATACATTCATTTTTAACTTCGAAAGTGTTACTTATATAGGAAAACAATATATGAACAGATTAAGGGAATTGTAATTCTTAATTTTTTAAAATTTATTTCAACTAAATTGGGCTAGTGGTTGTCGAGCTATGTCAAACAACAGGGCCTAAAACGTGATAAATTCCCCTATACGATAGTACTAACTTCAAATCGATACTAACTTCAAATCGCAGGTAAGAAGACAAAACGAATGATGCAGAAATTCTTCTTTTTGGGTCTAATTTCACATACAGTTCACAGAATTGAGTTGGCAATCAATTAACTGAAAAATGTTGTACTGTGTTATTCAGGGGATACTTTCATTAACTGATCGTTCACCAGCTCATATTAAGAAATAATCATATTTTTAACACAATTTTTGATGTGTAGCTATATACGTCCATCCGTCCGTCTTTAAGTTTTTCAAAAATATATGAGCAATGACAAAGCAGCATTTATTCGCCTCTTTATTTTTCAAAAAGCTAAGAAAAGAAAAAAACAATCACACAACTATAAAAAAAATATCAATTGGCTTTGGGCCAAAAAATTTCACTTTAACAGTGACATTGCCTCATATCTGATGAAATGTTTTTTCTTTTTTTGCAATCTAAATTTATACACTCGAGTAGATGTATAACCGTGTGTGTAAGTTTGTATGTTTGTGTACAAAATTGTTTGTACACAAAAAACAATTTTGATGCAGAACTTTAAATAAACTGTTTGTTTGAGCAGAAGAATAAATGTGCATTTTAAAAACAACATTTATACGTATGTTGTCTATATACATATATATTTGTGAATATGTAAGGCAACCCAGTATAGCATTTGGGGGTGCAACTAAATACGATTGACAGTTTTAGTGCTCCTCATTGACTTTGTAATCTTCTTAGAATTTGCTAAAATATATCAGCAGTACCTTGATCATTCCTTAAGGCAAAGCCTATTAATATGATAAATTTTAATGTTTGTCTGTTTGTTTGTATTTTTGTGGCTCAATCACGCCTAAACGGCTTAACCGATTGCACTGAAATTTGGAAGACGGTTAGTGTTTCAAGTTATTTGGCAAGAAAAAATCTAAAACCAAACCATTTTTCATTACTTTGCATTTTCCTTAGACGCTACACTCTTTCATACATTTGTTTGTTCCCCCCAATCAAAGGGAAAGGAAAACCCTGTGGGCGGAGGGCGTGACAAAACTTTTTCTTAGAGCTGTGGAAATAAACTTTGATACGCACATACATAGTGCTCGGCAACATGAATATTAATATGCAGACGGAATTTTAAATTTGGATCAGTGGGCGGAGGGGTTGTGGCAAAACTGTATTTTAGCCCTTGAGAAATTAAATTTGGTACGCAGATAGTACTCTACACTTCCAGTTTAAATTTGCAGACGAAAATTTTGTTATCCATCAGTGGGCGGAGGGGGCGTGGCAAAACCTTATTTTAGCCCCAGAGAGATAAAATTTGGTACTCAAATAGTACTCGACATCACGAATATAAATATGCAGACGAAATTTAATTTTGGGTTCAGTCGGTAGTATTTTAACCCGAGAGAGAGAAAATTTAACCCCCAAATAGTACACGGCAACACGAATAAAAATATGCAGACGAAATATTACTTTTGGATCAGTGGGCGCTGGGAGCATGACCAAACTGTAATTTAACCGTAGAGAGACAAAAATTGGTACACAGATAGTACTTGGTACTTCAGGTTCAAATTTCCACACCAAATTGTTATTCTCAATAAGTAAGCGATGGGGACGTGGACGTAAACTGTATTTTAGCCCTTGAGCGTGCCTGAAGCAAAGTTGTAGATATTGAATATGAGAAAAAAGTGCGGAACAAACCTACAAGGATAAAGTGCATCCACTTCACGTGCAATTCTCAGGATTGAGTCACAAATCATGTGTTGTACTGTATTTAATCACGGTTATATCACGGGATACCATACGGAATAGCTCTTTTGTACCTGAAGGTAAGTTGTGGATATTGAATAGATACCATAAATTGGACTTTTTTACAATAAATTGTACTTTTTGGTACCTAAAATTTCATTTTTGGTACAATAAACTGTAGTTTTTGGTTCCATAAATTGTACTTTTTAATACCATAAATTGCATGTTTTTTTTCAATAAATTGTACTTCTTGGTACCATAAATTGTTGTTCTTAGTACCATAAATTGTACTTTTTATTATCATAAGTTGTACTTTGTGGTACCATAAATGTTACTTAAATATTGAAATAGCACTTTTTGTACAATAAATTGTACCTTTCAGTATCATGAATTTTTACTTTTTTTTGTTCCATAAGTTGCACTTTTTGGTACGACATTTGGTAAATTGTACTTTTTGGTACCATAAATTGTACTTATTGGTACCATAAAATGCACATTCCGTTATAATAAATTGTACTTTTTGGTACCATAAATTGTAGTTTTTATTATCATAAATTTTGCTTTATGTTACCAACGCCAAATTGTAATTCAACGCTCGTGGTTTCATCAAGATGAAGCGACATGTCACAACATCCAAAGATTCAGAATTATTCGCAAAGGGACGTCTTTTATACCCTCACCCTACAGGTATGAGCGTATATATCATTTGATTCGACCTAAAAGTGCAAAACATAGAAGGAGTCACTTTAGACTCTAGGTTTCTTTAAACCTCCCAGGAAAATTTTTCAGAACTTGTTGCGAATGGTTTCTTTTTTAATCGACTTTCTATTCTGTTTCCGGTTCCATATAACCGATTATGTACAACATGTTGCACCACAGATTCCGTAGAATAGAAAATGAATATTCGTATTCGTAATAAGTGTTTTTTAGAGGGTATTTTTTAAGAAAAACTCAAAAAGCTGAGTTAAAATATATTTCGAACTAGCACCCAATAGAAAATCAATTAAATTTCAAAAAACAGCATATGTAATTTAGTTATGTAGCAATTCATTTCATAACAGGTTCCAGGAGAACATGTTGGTTTTGGGACAATTTCAAACAAAAATAATATATTGTGCAACCGAAAGTGGAACTTGTTACTTGTCAGTAAAAGCTATTCTGTAATTGTTTCTTTGCAACAAAATATTTTGCTGGGCTAATCCGATTCATGACTTTTTAAGTCGTTTGAACAATGTCCGTCTGTCTGTTTGGCTTTCCGGCTGGTACGCACGATAACTTTCGAAAGACGCAACTAAATGTTTTGAAATTTTGCACAAGGTAATATTTTCCCAAAACTACTTACGATATTGCAAATGGGCTACATGGCCCCGCCCCTTCTGGTACCTCCCATACAATTTAGAAATCGGGTAATAATATTAATACACCCAACGGGATCGCACCCAAATTCTGTATTTAGTAAAGCTATAACGAATTATGTTTTGGGAAAAAATTGAAGTCTAAGACACTCCCCTTCTGGTACCTCTCATACAAATGTACCTTTTCACCCACTTTAGAGATGGAGTTATAATATCAATACACTCGATACGATTGTGCCCAAAATCTGCATTTTGTTAAGCTATAACAGGATAAAGTTTTGCAGAAAAAATTGAAAGTCTAGCGACGCCCCTTATGATACCTCCCATGCAAATGTACCATTCCGACCACTTTAGAAATCGAGTAATAATTTTTTATTGAACGTTCCCACGCTTCACACTTACCCGCCCCTACCGCCGAGACAACGTGCACACCATGGTCCGGACTTTGGCGGATTAATTTAGAGTAGTTGGCAACGCCGAAAATTAAAATTTAGTATCAGCTACAGAAAATCATCAGCTGAATAACAAGTAGATAACATATAAAAAAATAACGATAAGACGTCTACTAGGGTATTCAGTTCAGATGTCTCATAATACAAAGTTTCAACTTTCCGATGTCACTATTATAATTTACTACACACGAAGTTGGTTGTATTCATTAAAAATTCTACGGATTCGCATAATTTGTCCTATAAACAATACTGGGTAAAAGTGTCTAGGGAATCTACAAGGGACATTGAAATTGACATTCGGACGCAGAAATGGCGAATAAGCATCACCATCCAAGAGTCTGCACACAAACGAAACCCCAAGCATAGTCCTTCTACTCTCAAGAGTAGGTAGTCTAATGAGTGTTAATCTACTCTCATACGACGGCAAATTATTGTCACATCTTCAACCGAATCCACGAAGACAGGATGCATATGTAGACGGTAATATGGATTCCAAACAACAGAGGCATATTCCAGCAAAGGTCTAACTAGAGATATGTATGAATGTTTAGTGATTTACAGATCAGAGAATTCCTTAGCCCATCTTTTAATAAATCCAAGTGTGCATCGAGTGCTATTGACAACCATGCTTATATGAGCTATAAAGTCCACTTTCCTGTCCATAACAAAGCCAAAATCAATAAATGTGGTAACAGAATCCAATACAAGACCATCAATACAATATGTAGATAAAATTCTATTACAGCGAAAAAATTACATATGTTTACACTTCTTAAGGTTGAGTTCCATTAAATTGGCCTGGCACCAATTAACAATGAGGTCAATATCATACACCCACGCAAAATGAAGGCAGGAATACCATCAGGACCTGGTTCATAGGAAAACTTAAGAGAAGACAAAGACTTAAAACAGAATTTATGTCAAAGCTGAAAATATTTGGTGAACCACTGTGCAACGGTGAGTCAGAGGTATGCATTGGGAAAAACAAGTTTCAATGATCTTATAAAAATTTTCCAAAATTAAATCCGTGGATCTGGACTTTAGATAGTCCGTTGTTAACAGCGATGGCCAGTCAAATTCACTAAAGCAAGAATTAAGTTTCACATAGTTGGCTCGCTTGAAACGAAAAGACTTAACAGTTTTAAGAATAATATCAATATAATAAAAAATTTTATGTTTTACTGAGTCGGGTTGCCCGACTGAAACTTTCTTACTGGTTTCTCTAGGAATAACTTATATTTAAAGTTTCAAACAGCAACCCAGTGTCCCTTAAAGAAATAAAATAAAAAAAGGATAACATATGGATGTAACTCATACGAAATTTTAAAGCTACTATTGTAATAATACTCCACATCTGCCGTTCTTAGCAAGAAGGACACAACTCCCTTTTTTAAACCGATCAAGACAACCTTAATTTTAAATTTAATGACTTTTGGACTTCAGTCCTTTTATTAATCAACATATAATAATATTTATTAAAAGTTGGTCCACTGTTGAGGTTTATCACCATGTGGGTAAAAAAAACTGGCAATCGCAAAAATTTTCTTACATAAAAGTTGCAAGAAGTTGCGGTTAAGTTCGATTCATGAAAATCCTTAGGAATATTCATCCACTTGTTATATATGAATAATTTCAAAAGAAGTTAAATGTATGTTTTTGTGGAATTTAGGTTTAATGAACCATTTTGTTTTAAATGTTTCCTTGATACATTATGTTATAAATTTTAAGATTATTTTTCGACTATCAGATTCCATTCTCAAAATCTTACTATAAAATCTTGAATAGGTCGTATTGTTTAAAATTAAAGCTCACCAGTTTACAACACCCTCTCCTATGTAATCTCAATAGTTTTGCTGCACTAATTACCTGAGTCTTCAAATGAATCATTCTTAGTGGTCTATGAAGGTTGACGATTTTACAACCTCCATTGTTATTGTTCACAACGGAAAGTAAATGTTATTAATTTAAAACCCAAGTGGCCCCTCAAGATTAAAAAAACGCAGATGTCATACGTATGACATAACTGTATGTTAGCCAAAGATCAAGGTACATTAGCTTAATGTTCACTTATATAAATTGCAATTACTCTGTAATTTTTAACAGACCGAAAAAATTTGAACATCAGCTACATAGTACATACCAACAAACATTAAAGTACAACGTTTTTTACAATTACACCGTAAAATAAAAAAAAACACCTGTTGACGTTACATCATTAAACAACATTTCTATACATCAACACGCTCGAAGGATTAAACATCAGTCACCTGACATTCTTCCGTCTTGCTAACAGCAACACAAATTAGATCATTTCCTATTAAAATTATGTATATGCAGCCACAAATTATCGGCTGTATCTAAGTGTCTTTACAGAACGAATAACAGATATTGCAAAACATAAAATGCTTAATTTAAAAGATTCACACAAATTACAATACAATTAATTAGCTCGCAATATTTATTTAGCCAAACAGTGATTCATCATGATATGAGATAATATTCTATTTGGCAAACATTAATGTTTATTATATAATTAATTTAAATAGTATCACATTTTATTTTAACTTTTTATAATTGCAAAAAGCCATAGTTTAAATATATGAAAATTGTTTTGTTAATAGCTAAAATTACTTTAACGGCTAAGATTTCTTTGGCTACAGACAAAAAACAAAAACCATTAAATCGAATGTTACTTAATTAAATAATTATTAATGGCAATTAATGTGAGTTAATCATAAAGATTTTATTAAACGCTTTTCGTGTTGTTGTTGTTGTGTTTGGATACGTGTTTTGCCGGCTGCCGGCCAACAGTGTGTGTGTGTGTCTGTTTGCACCACCATCGCTTGCTTTCATATGCCGACTACTCGTACTACTACTATGATCGTACACGGTTTATAGATATCCAACGATTTATGAATTGAAGTTTTTAAAAATTTAATCACATACAATATGTGATCGTGTGGAAGTTTAGTTACGAATAGCGGTAGCGCGATTCGTAAACGAAACAAATGTTTGTTTATCGTTAAGACAAAAAATCGCAGTACATGCAATACAGTCGCAGCAAGAGGTATTGGGACGGATATATAATAGAATTTCGCAGATATTTGTTTCTGCTGCGGGGGTAGAAAGTTCTTAAACAATATGAATATTAAGAAATTAATGAAATAATGAAAATAATACAATTGATTAAAAAATAATAAATTTCAAGATATTATCTAATTAATGTATTTAATTAAATTACTAAAAACAATATAATTTATGACATTAATGAAACTAATAAAACTAAAATAATGACATTAATAAGGTAAATTTAATGAAATTACCAAAATACATTCACATCTGAATGTAATAAAATTAATTAAATATATATAATGAATTTAATTAAATCACTAAATTAATGGAATGAATGAAATTATGCAAATTAAAGCAATTAACATAATTATTGAAATATATGAACTTAATTATGTATTTTAATTACTTAAATTTATTAAAGTAATAAAATTAAAACCATAAATTAATAAAATTTCAAGAATTAATAAAATTTATAAAAATTTTAAAATTATTGAAATTAATTAAAGTACTGAAATTTATAAAATTATATAATTAATGAAATTAATCAAATTACTGAACTTTTTTAAAGTAATGATATTTATATAGTTTACGAAATTAACTAAATAAATGTATGGTTACATTAATCAATGAAATAAATAAAGTTATAAAAACTAATGAAGTTAATGAAACTAGTTACATTGATGAAATTAATTGAATTAGTAAAAATGAAAAAAATAATTGTAATTAATAGAATTAATTAAAATAATAATTAACGAATTTGATGAAATTTTGCAAATAAGTAATTGTTTTTTTAAATTAAGAAAAAAATTTTTGGGAATTTTTTTTAAATATTCTTCCAACTTTGGCTTGGATTGAGGAAATGCAAGACATTTCAAAAAAAATTTCATTTCCTCAAACAAGGTTAATTTAAATATAAATAGTTGACAAATATTAGAAAATTAACTTAAAATAAAATATCTCACGGACTTGCCTCACGCTTACTAAGCTTGATAACAATATGTTGGTCTTGCTGACTTGCTGTCTTGCTGGTCTTCCACAGGCGACCTCTGTTGCTTTACTAAAATTGAAATTTGCAAATTTCTCAAGTCGAAAAATAGAAACAACGACCTCAAAATTTCATCATCCTATCTACAGTTATTTCATCCAAACATTAAGTCAGTCACCAAGCAATTTTAAATATGTAGATTATATTAATTTTATTAATAACGATCAACTAATATGACCCACATGACGATTTTTTCAAAAGGGTCGTAACATCGCCCATTTTCCAGCGAGACGTTATCCTCCTTGTACCAGCAAGCAGCATATATAGCAAATTTTACCTTCAAACCTTCACTGGCTCGTGAGATATGGCCGATTGATATTTTGATTTGTGTGGGTGCTACCATGCCCCTTCGTTTAAATATGTTTCCCTGCAGCCTTTGATAGAAGCCTTACGGACAGTACAACACCGAGAAAATGTCATTGCAATCGGGTCATATTTTATTTGGGTCATATAACGATTTTTTACAAAAGGGGCTTAAGATCGCCCATTTCCCACCGAGACGTAATCCTACTTATGTAACAAACATAATTTGCATACCTCTAACAGATCGTAAGATATGACCGATTGAAATTTCAGTGGCTCTCCCTATTGTTTAATTATGTTTCCATATAGCCTTGATAGCAACCTTACGGCCAGTACCACAGCGAGAAAATTGCATTACAAACGGTCCATTTATTTGGCCATATAACGATTTTTTAAAAAGGGGCGTGGCATCATCCTTTTTTTCACTTTGTTTTTCTCTTACGACTAACATATGTATCACATCTCAAATTCGTACCTATAATGGTTTATGTGATACATCCATTTCTAATTTCGAGCTGCATGGGGCGGTGCCACGCCATTTTTACCCCTTTGTAGTCCTTCTTAGTGCGCACATACGTCATAAAATAAACCTATAATTCAAAATCAAGGTTTTAGCTTTAGTCGTTTGGGCTAGAGAGTGATCAGTCAGCCTTTCATATATACATCACAATCTGTCCCCCCTGCTTTTGTTCTCATATAATAAAAAAAAATATTTTATACACTTTTGTTCTACATTTTAATAATCGTTGAGCTATGTACTATATATATATCAAATTTCACCTCTTTAACCCAAAAAAAAACTATTACGCCCCGCAACAATCCCTCCGCTGATCGAAAATAAAAATTTCGTCTGTATATACATACGAGTGGGTCAATTTGTATGGAGCAAAAAAAAGCACCAAGCGGGTATAGAAATCGTAATCTACGATGAATTCTAAGAAAACTTGCCCAGGAAATCATGGATCAAATTAAAATCAAAATCTAGCCCCCGGTTTTTGACGAAAACTTTTCGTATTGGGGAAAAATCCACAACAAGCTTCATAACTGCCTAGGAATCACCCCTAGAGATAATAATAATAATTTTCCCTCTTACCGTTTTTCCCAAATAAACCTATTTCTTATCTTCACCCCCTAAGGGGTATACCATACAGAATTGTAGGTAGTCGCCCCTAGAGAGGAAATATGTATGACCGATCCCCGGCCATTTTTCGCAAACATACATTCACAAATTTTATGGGGACCATCTTAAGGGTAGAAGATAGATATAGATAGATAACTTTTGAGAAACTGTTGGGATACCAAAATTATTGGTCATACATTTGACTTTTTTAAAAAGTCATTTAATAAAAATTAGATTTTTGTATGGAAGCCCCTTAGGGAGTGAAATTGGAAAAATGTTAGGAGGTAAAAATTACAGGGAGTCGGTCACATATTTGATCCATCTAGAGGCTATTCCGGTGCAGGTTGTGGATTTTGGTCGAATATACATATATGTTGTGACTAAATTACATTTCTCTGGGGATAAAAAAAACATTTACGTCACATCCCATCTGCATACTGATCTAAAATACAAATTCCGTCTGCCAATTTGAACGAGTACTACCGGTATACCAAATTGTGTCACTCTAAGACTTAAATTCTGTTTGGTCACGCCCCCCCGCCTACTGATTTAAAATATCTTATATTTGTGCCAAGTACTAAAAATATATCAAGTTTTATCTCTGTAGGGCTAAAATACGGTTTGGCTTCGTCCGTCCACTGATTGAAAATTTGAAAATTTCGACCAGTCCTGCCGAGTTCTATCTGTTTACTAAATTTTATCTCTCTAGGACTTTAATACAGCTTGGCCACGCCCACTCCGCCCACTAATCGTTAATAAAAATTTCGTCTACAAATTTGAACCTGAAGCGCCGAGTTTTACCTGCGTACCAAATATTATTTATGTAGCTCTTGGAAAATTAGTACCACGCCCGCTTCAGAAATTTAAAAAATATATAGTCTATATTAATTTCCATACAGTACATTATAGAGCGGAATCTATAAAGAAATATAATTTATTTATACATCGTTTTAGTGTAAATACGCATTTTAGATACATTAGTAAAAGTGGGCGTAGAAATGGGGGTTGACAAATTTTCATTTTCTAAAAACTATATTCGAACAAATCAATGAAATCAAATCGGTCCAAGCATTCTCAAGTGATGCGCTTACCATTGCACATCATTTCATTTTAATTTATATAGATTCAATAAATTTAATTCAATTAAATATTTATTTATGTTAAAAATTTATTAAAATAAATAAATAAATTTATTTTATAAATTAAATAAACATAATTTAATTTTAAAAAATCCTGTAAAATAACGCAGATTTTAGAGTAAAATGGAAACCAGATCGAAGTTGTATATACTACAAACATATAAAGCCATTCTGTCTGCAGGGTTTCTTATCATATCGCTTTGACTGTTATGAAATAAAAACACCTCAATTCTTAGACACTAAACATAAAAGATAATTAGTTGCACAAAAAAAATATCAATTCCACCATTCGAATTTTGCGAATAAATACATGACAAATTCCACACAAGCACACACAGCCATCAGTTTAAAAATACCCATATAAGTATTTTTTATATGAGACCAAACCAAAAATATATTTCTGAATATTTATGAATGAATTAAAATGTTATCAGAAGTACAAGATCTCATACATATACAGAATTAAATGTTCCGTATCATAAACTTCGACAAATTGCAAAATTGAAAAATAATTCACAGTTTTAATAACGTAAATAATTATACAATATAGATAAGACTTTTTTACACTGTTTTAATAATTTAAAGGCAAACTGATATATGACTTGTAAAACAGTTTATGAGTTTAAAATGTATAATAAGATTATACACTAAAAATAACTTTTTGAAACTTGAAATTAGACTTTTCCTTTGGTAAAAGAGCGATTGTAATTTTGTCTTATTTAATAAGTCCCCCTCTATAACTCTGCTTGGTCTGACTTTCCTCTGCCTATTGCAACACAACATGACTGTGTGTGTTAAAAAGTTAATCAGTTAATTAAATCTTGACAAATCGTAGACTTTAATGTCAACAATTCATAAGTCACATAGAAAAACAATCGGAATGTGTTCACCTGCCACAACATTTTCTGCATGAAGAAAAACATTGGCTGCACATGAAAAGCGTGAAGTGCATCTAAACTTTAAAACACGTTTGGTTTTTTTTTCTTCTTCTATTCACTCAAATGCTTTACATTCGTTTCATTTCCACTTTATGGTTTATTTAATAAAACAATGTTAATTTCATTAACTTTATAGAGTAACAGAAAACAACAACAAAGTCGAAAACTTACCTACATGCACACTCCGGGCCATTCATGACCAGCTCACGTAGTTTTAAGTTCGAACCTACTAGCCCCACATCATGCAAGGGGTGGTGGGGTACTTCATTCAAATCGCAAACACGTTCATAGCTACGCTATAGATTCAGCGGGTCACACGACCATGATTAACATGAGTAAGCAAGCGAGTGAGTGAGTGTGAGCTGAGCTGAGCTGGTAGCTGATAGGAAGGCACATTACGTCATTTTGGCAATTAGCGATAGCCTCAGCTGTAGCGGTAGAAGTTGGTCGACGCTAAACTGGCACAAAGACCTTAATGTCCCCTAGACGTCTGTCCATCACTCAATAGCTACAATAGCCTGCAAGAAAGAAGAAAGACGACCAGACGGACGGACGAATGGTCGCCCGACGTTATTTCACATTAGGTACAACAACAGTAACAATAGCAAAAAAACAGTAAAGTTATTGTTAGACAAATTGTCTGTCTAAAGGGCATTTGCATGGGCACAGTTATTAAGCGAATGCGCTCGTTCGCTCATTCACTCACTTGTATGCCGGTTGCTTTTTTTTTGGTTTCTTTCGTATTTGTTCAACGTCTCCTTTTTTGCCGTTTCGTAGTCATTGTTAACGACAACGACAAAACTGGAGGCGTTACATCGTTTTGCATTTTTATTTGGCGCATTTACGTGCCAAGTGCAACGAGGGTCGTGTGATAAGGTTGGGAAAAGGACGTTGTGGGGGGGGGAGGAGGAGGGGGTAATGTTGGTGAACGAATAGGTAGTCATAAGTGTGGTTATTGAGAAGAAGCCGCAGGATAAGTTGTTTATGGTTCCTGGTTACTATTTTTTTGCAATTATTGTATTTTTTGTAAAAAAATTGTTATTCTTGTGCAATAAAGCATTTAAGACATTTGAGAAAAGTATGTTATTTGTTTGTCTAACAATATTAATGTATTTCAAAAACTATTCTTCGTAAAATTTATTTGTAAAAGATTTCGTCGTTGTTGTGCAAATCCCCTCAAAATCGACGGAAGGTGATTACTAGATCGGGTCACAAAAAAAATTCCAAAGTCGAGGGCAAATATTAAAGACCACTTCGAGACAACTTCAAAAAACAGATCCCCCCACTCCCCGAAGAACAGCCAAACTCATTTGTATCGCTGCTTTTTTGTTTGTGGCTCATCACTGTCTCGACTAGTACTACATTTGTCCTATAGATGTCGCTGACGTCATTGTGTAACGAACGCCTCATTTAAAACAGTTTTTACCACTAGTTTCTAAAAAAACGATTTTGGCTGTGTTTGAGGGGGCGGGGGAGGAAATATTTTTTTTTAAGTTGTCTAGAGGTCTTCTTTAATATTTGCCCTCGACTTTGGAATTTTTTTTATGGGAGGGTATTGATTACTTTTCAGCCCAAACGGCTAACAAGTTAGAACTTTGAAATCTGGCATGTAGGTTCCTTTTAAGACGTAGGCGCGCACTAAGAAGGGATTTTTGGAAATTCAGACTGCAAGGGGGTTAAAAAGGCATGGAACCGCCCATACAGCTTAAAATTTGAAATGGTTTTATCTCATAACCTATTACAGATACGAAGTCGAGATTTGGTATATATGTTGGTCGTACAAGAAAAATATGTTTTTATAGAATGTGGGCGGTGCCACGCCCATTTATTTAAAGTCGTTGTATCGGCCAAATAAATATAGCGACTGCAATGATATTTACCCAGTGTGGTACTGTCCGTATTTGCTATATCATTTGCTATATGAAAACATAATTAGATAAAGGGGCGTGGCACCGTCCACACAAACCGAAATTTGAATTTGACACAGTATATCACACGATCCATTAAAGGTTTGAAAATGAGATTTGCTACACATGTTACTGGCACAAGGAGGAATACGTCTTGCTGAGAAAAGGGCGGTTCCACGCCCTCCTCGATCATATTAATGAAAAATCGTTTATAAGTCATATTTGTTTCACAATTTCTATCATATGACTAACTGATACATCCCCAGCCCAAACGGCTAAAGCTACAGCCTTGAAATTTGGAATATATGTATGTAGGTTCCCTTCGTGATGTATGAGAGGGGTAAAAAGGCCAATGAAGCGATAACACTGGTTCTATTGCACAGAATCGCTAATAGCTGTGCGATTTGTACTTTGAGAAGTAAAAAGAGCGAAAATGAAATAAAACTTTTCAAAATTCGTACTTTTATGAATACAAAAGTAGCATCATCGCTCCGACCAAGCTGGTATGATACGAAATTTTTTTCGAAATTCGTAATTTTAGGGATAAACAGACCAAACTGCAAAAGCTAAAACCACAAAAATTGGGGTAAATATTTATCTTGTGGTGTTATTATACGATACGAAAGGTTTTTTATATTACAAACACATTAATTGGAGCAACCGTCGTTCATATTTTGAAGCGGTTGTGCGGTAAGAAATAATGTATTGAAATTCGTACCTTCAGGGCAAAATAACGTTAAAAAAATGGTAACATGTGGTACCTGTAAAGTAATTGAGCGAAAGAACAGATATTTCTAGAACATCAATATGTGTTAATATGTGTTGATTGCTTACTGTCCACACGCACCCTCTGCTCACTTACCGAAATTAAAAAATCCATATTCATATTCGTGTTGTTGAATACTATCTGTATACCAAATTTTATCTCTCTGTGGCAAAATTACAGTTTGGCCATTTCCTCATCGCCCACTGATCCAAAATTAATATGTCGTCCGCATATTCATATTCGTCTTGCCGTATACTATCTGGGTGTTAAATTTATTCTATCTTTGGTTAAAATACTACTCTGAAACGCCCACTGATTCAAATTTCATTTTCGTCTGCATATTCATATTCGTGTGTCGAGTACCAAATTCTATCTCTCTGGGGTTAAAATAAAGTTTTGCCACGAAAATAACATTTTCGTCAATAAATCTGAACTGGAAGTGTCGAGTACTATCTGTGTACCAAATTTTATTTTTCTAGGGCTAAAATACAGTTTTGACACACCTCCTCCGCCCACTGATCCAAAAATAAAATTCCGTCTGCATATTCAAATCAATGTTTCCGAGCATTACGTGTGTATCAAATTTTATCCCTCTAGCTCTAAAAATATGTTTTGCCACGCCCACTTGGTCCATAGGGTGAAAAATTTTTTCGTCCGTATATTCATATTCGTGTTGCCGAGTACTATCTGTGTATCAAATTTTATCTCCCTAGCTCTTAAAAAATTTTTGCCACGCCCACCCGGCCTATAGGGTCAAATATTAAAAATATATATATAGACTGCGGTAATTACCATATAGCACACTAACTGTCTTTGAAATTTTATTGAAATCGGTTCAGCCGTTTAGGCGTAATTAAGCCACAAACTTACAAACATTGAAATTAAATATTTTGTCTGTATACTCATATCTGTATTGCAGAGCACATATCGTCGGTGTCCTTCAAAAAGGTCTCAAGTCCACTTTTTGTGAAATAGACTTTATGATGCAAAAGTATGCCACCGACACCGACGATGTCGCTATCACATATTACTCCCACCGCCCACTATTTGAAAATAAAATGTTCGTCTTCATATGAATAGCTGTAGTATCGGTGTATCAAAATGTATAACTTATAGTCATAATTGTGTTGCATAGTACTGTCAGGATATCAAATTCTATCTTTCTAGGACTTAATGTAATTGGGTCGTCCCCTCCGCCGACTGATCGAAAATTTGTAAATGTTGTGCCGAGTACTACCAATATATGAAGTTTAATCTTTCTAGCACCTAAATACAGTTTGGCCACGCCCTCTGCCCATTGATCGAAATTTTCATTCCAGGACTAAAATAATGTTTTGTTACACCCCTTCTTCCATTCCTAACTTATTACACACATCCTCGTTAAAAGCACACTGTACCTGCAATACAACTAAACTTAACGTAAAAAACCGACACAATTGTGTAGGCACATGTGTTATGATTGCCTTTTCACGATTCCAACAAGTATATTTACCTTTTTTATTTTCACTTCATATCATTCTACCAACTTGCGAATCTACTGGTGGCAACCACAAAACATTTGCATATCCAAAACTAATCTACATGCGAATATGTAACAAAATGTTTGTAAGTGCAAACAAAAACGCCGGACAATTCAAGGTTGTCATTAAACTGAGGCTAAGAAATTCTGTCAAGTTTAGTCGGAAATTCACATTCGCATCTTAATGTAAAGAATTTCAAGTGTCGCGTCGAACAGTTTTAGTTGCAAAGTCATATAATACCAACAGTTCACACACTTTTTTTTCTTATGCTAATTGGTAGCTCGCTGAACCTTTATAATGTGAGACACAAAATGTTTTTTTACCATCAAAAGACGACACAAAAAAAAAAGACGACATATGCTAATTTTTATCGAACTGATGAAATTCTTATAATTAACCATGAACCCTGCTACTTGATGTAAAGATTTAGCCTTTAAAGGAATGCATCATTAGTGAAAAGTAATGAACCAAAGTACTTTGTAGGGAAAAAGAGTACAAGAAGATTTCACCACATGTCTTCAGTTTCAGATATTCCCATTGCCGGAGATGTTTGCTTATATCTAAAAATTTGCATAGCCCAAAACGACAGCATTTAGTTGCAGTACATGTACTTTACATGTGCATGTACTGCACATGTATTGCTGCGCCTCTTAACACAGGTACACAGCTGCAGTCGCCGTTTAACTGTTGCTCCTCTAGCCAGCGGATGATGTCTGCCGGAGATGTCTGTTGATTATACACGCCCACATCCTTTTCGCATCTTTGTGGTCTGCGTTTTTGTGTGCATTTTTTCCTTAGCTCAGTGCGACACATGTTTTATAGGTACGCACAACTTGACTTGAGATGAGCCAGACTGTGACAACAACAATGCCTTAGAGGGAAATTTAAATTTACATATGTTGACATTAAGCTGTTTTCGTTCACCTCTTTGTGTAGAAAATGTTGCCACAAGTTTATGTCAAAATCTTAATGAGTTTTCTTTTGTATTTTGTAAAGTGTGAAAAACTTTGGAAATTGTTCAATTGATTTACGATATTAGACAGAGGAAGTGTTGAAAAATCTTCGTGGCAAACAACAATTTTACAACGGAGAAATATTTTAATTGACGCATTTAAATTTTTAAGGATTAAATACAAAATCAATTAAGCTTATTGATGAATGTCGTATTAAAAAAATTTTAGATACAAAATTTTAATTATTTTAAACATTTTCTCTTTTTTTTTATTATAATTTTCCAAAATTGTTTAGAAATGTAAAAAAAAATAACAAAAATTTAAAAAAAAATCTTATCTATTAGTAATTAATGTGGTAGAAATTTTTATTAAAAGGACTATATTTTGGAAACATTTTAATATTACTCTATATAAACACAAATTTATTGTTGTGCATTGGTAAGCGCATCACGTGATAACGCGTGGACTGATTTGAAAATTATTTTTTAAAATGTTCGTAGTAGTCTGGAGTATGATTTTTAGAGAAAAACAATTTGACCACGCATACTATTCCCAATATACATATATAGATGGCGTGGCTATAAACTATATTTTGGCCCTAGAGATATAAAATTTGGTTCACAGTACTCGGCAGGACTGGATGAAATTTGCATATGAAATATTAATTTTCAATCCGTGAGCGGTGTAGGCGTAGCAAATCTGAATTTTAGTCCTAGAGAAAAAAAACTTGACATATAGATAGTAATCGACACAGCTAAAATTTTGGCGGAGTGGACGTGGCCAAACTGTATTTTAGCCCTAGATAGATACAATTTAGTATACAGATAGTACTCGGCACTACAGATGCAAAGAGCGTGAAAATTGAAAATGGGCTCCGGCGCGCGAGCAATCTTTCAAATTAAGAGCCGCCCTCGTGAGCCGGGAGCTCATATTGAGGATCCTGACTCGGGAGCCGAGAGGTCATTTGAAGTATTGAAGCTCTTAGGCCTTTTTTCCAACAAAAGAACTTATTGTAGAACAAAAGTACTTTTTGGTACAATATAAGTGCTCTGGTACAAAAACTGTACTTTGTGGAACAGAAGAGTACTTTTGTGACTATTAAAATACTTTTAAGTACTCTAAAATATATATAATTTTGTGGAACAAAAGAGTAAATTTTGGTACAATAAAATGACCAAAAAGTACTTTCTGGAAAAGAAAAGTATTCTTGGAAAAATGAAAGTACTTTTAGTACTATTATTGTTTTCTTGTCAAAAAAATAGTTTGTGGAAAAAAAGTGCTTTTGGGACAATAAAAGTACTTTATTTAATTACAAAAGAATACGTACAAGTACTTTTCTTAATAAAAATGTGAAAGTACTAAAAGGGTAAATTTATTGTTCCAAAATTACTGTCTTTGTACCAAAAAAAACTAATTTTCTGGTACATGAATTACTTTTGTTATAACAAAAAGTACATTTATTGCAGCAAAAAGTACATTTTCTGTACCAAAAAAGTACTTTTTAATTTACGTACCAGAACCTCAAAATTTCAAATGGGAACTCGCGAGCGGAGTGAAGGGTATATTAATTTTGTTTTTCTATTTGTAATGCCCATAAGGAGACGTGGTCCGTATGACATTATATATATATACAAATGATCAGCGTCCAAATCTGAGTCGATTTAAAGGTGACCGTCTGTCAGTCTGTCCCCGCGATTACAGCAGTAGTTTAAGAGCTATCGAGCTGAAACTTTGTATTCAAATTTCTGCCCTGTAAAAGGAGGTTGAGTTCTACGATAAGCAAGGTTGGTCAAATATTACTTCCACCTCCCTTGTATGGGGTGTTCGTCTATATGCCCCCACAATTACAGCCGTAGCTTAGAAAATATCGAGTTTAAATGTGCTTAGAAAATATCGAGCTGAAAGCTTATATCGTCTAAGGTGAGGTTAAGTTCCAATATAAACACAGAAAAAAATTACGACAAATGAATTGTCAGATTAAATACCATTTCGTCAATACAATTAAATATTTAATTAAAAAGGCGCCAACAACCAAAATTGTAAATACAATAAACAGTTTTGTTATAGTTACAATTTGTGTATTTTAGTTAAATTTGAAAAGTGGTTGAAAATTTGTCAATATGACAATTTACAGACATGTTCAAATGGAAAAGTTGTTATAAATCGAAATTGAATGCTAACAATAATATTAAATTACTTAACAACAGTTGTGTTTTTTTTCTGTGAACAAGACCAGATAATAACTACTAATAACTACCAACCAAACTTCTCCTTTTTGGGGGTTTCCGTCTGTCTCTACCCCCGATTACAGCCGTAGTTTAAGGGCTATCGGGCAGAAACTTGTTACACAAGCTTCCATCCTCTAAGTGAAGGTTATGTTCTAAGATGAGTAAGATCAGACAAAAACCACTCCCACCTCCCATATAAACACCCCTTTTTAGGGGTGTCCGTCTGTCTGACTCCATTAACACAGCCGTAGGACCGGCCGTGGCATAGCGGTTAGAACATGCGACTTCTATGCGGGAGATCCCGGGTTCGATTCCCGCCTCTAGTCATCTACATTTTTCTTTCATTGTCGCAGTATAGTGTCAAGTCAATCGGCATTTCTAGTAAAAGCTTCTCAAACAGTGGCGTTCGCATTCTTCGATAAACAAGTAAGTGGCGTTAGTTGTGAATCTAGAAATAGAAAGCGTGTTAATTCACAACAACGCGAGAAGTTATCCCATATCTCATTTATGGGATGTAAAGGGAAATTAAGTTTTAAGTTTTATAATCTCGAAAACGACTTGACCGATCTACCCTTTGGGCCCTATCCGGAGGTTCCAATCGCCTTGAAAATATTTGTGGATGCATTTGGAAGCAAGGTTTGAGATACACATAAAATGGACGGGACAGAATTAGTGGGCGTGTAAAGATGTTTAAAGCTAATGTTTGTTATATGTTGTTGGTACAGTATTGTCCGACCTTACTCATAATTCCGTCATGTATTTTTTACAACAAGTGGTACAATATTCCGGTCGGGCATTTTTAAATTTCCGCAAAAAATCGTCCATACATTTCGCTGTCGCCCTAATGAAGATATATATGTATATATATCGTCGGTATCCTGCAAAAAGGTCTCAAGACCCAATCGTTTGGAAAATTGACTTTTTGATGCAAAAGTGTCCCAAAAGTCAAATTCTATGCAAAAAATCCCATTTCTATTTATAGTACTTTTGTAGTTATTGTATCAAAACATAGGCGGCCATAAACGTTTTACCATCAATAACTCAGAAACACTAAAAGTTGAATTGAGGCCTCTTTGTAAGATGCTGATGATATGTATTGTCATACATACCACACCATCTTGCAAATGAAAGAACAAACCTCGGTCCAAGCATGAGCTTGATAAAGGGTATAAAAAATAGTAAAGTTCATTATAAATTATTTTTATAAAAAAAATATAATTTACTTCAAAAGTAAAATATTTAATTTTTTTATACCAAAATTTTTGTGACATACTTCTAATTATAAAAATATAAGTTGCGACAGTGTCATATGCCCCAACAACCTCCTTTTTTTTCATTACTTCTTATATTTTATGATAATATCGCCCAGGCAACTTATGTTTTCCAGCGCTATACAAAAAGGTCTCTAGCTAATAAAATTAAATTTATTTTCAACAAAATTAAATTTAATATTAAAATTTGTTTTTTTTGTGCTCATTTTGAAACTTATTTCTTATTTTGTTGAAGTTAGAGTTGGTACTAACTTCATTGGACACCTCAGTCATTATCATTTATATATCTGTCATGACAAGTTGTACAACAATATATCACATTCACAGCTAAAATATATCTTACAGTGAAAAAAACATTAAGATCAGCATGATACCACGCTTAATGCCGCTCAGTAATTTTTTACGTCAACATACTTAGAGCGATTAATATCTGTAATGTCAAAATTTTAAAGAATGTCTTTGGTTTTCATAACTCATATTTTTTGCTAGATAACAACACCAGACGACTGTAATTATAAATCCCCATCGCATTACTGCTACCAACCAACCAGTCAGTTAACATAACTTCATACTAAAGTCATTAACGCATCACAACATTTTGACAAGTTTACAGTTGGCAACAAAACAACAATGCTGTAATTTACATTTAATACATAGCTAATTGCATATTATTTACTTAAAATTCAACAATGACATCATCATTCCCAGCCACCTCTCATTATCAAATTTCAAACAAAACTTAATCGCATTGTAATTTGAAATTGTAAACAAAAAAAAACGAAAAACACCGCCCGCCGACAATTGAATAATTTTCCAATTGAAAGAATTTGCAAATATTAATTACACACATAGCGAGACAAAACGAAATGGAGTAGAAATTCTCCACATACAATTAAAGTATTTGTTTGAAACCAACTTGAGGGGCCCTCAAAACCACTTAAGGTTGATGGATCGAATATCAATAAATGAACTTTGATTTTTTTGTTGTAGTTGTTTCTTTTCACTTAGCTATGACTCAGTTTATAAACAAATCGCGCTTAGGAGCTACACACAACACAGATCAGTAAACGAAAAAGCGCCACAGCTGTGAATATGAGTAGAGTGTGGTGTAGTCTTACACTATATGAGGGCCTGGATCCATTGGAGTACATACACAGTATAATAGTTTTCCTATGGCTCAGATATCGTAGTGAGTACAATCAACTTTATTATTGTTGTATGTCGCACGATAATAACGGCCCAGGCTCTGAAGTATCGGTGTGATGTGTAGGTTATATGATATCTTAAGTTTGGTTTAGGATTACATTAATAAACACACAGGCAGACACACATTTTTCGATATGGTCTTAGAGCGGGGGTATAAATACTAAGTTTCATATAGCGAATAACTGAAAAGAATATAATCGCTTCAATGTAGTTGTACACACAAAAAAACATAGAACAATTCTTTTCTGCTCAATTCCCGCCAGACCAGACACCATCATCACACCGTCATCATCATGAAGATCATAGTGTGACTGTCTGTCGAATTGTCTGTCACTGCAAATGGATTATAGATATGGAACACACCTTTTTGCCAATGTGCACAAGAGATTTTATTCCCCCAACGCACAGACCCCATTATCTCTTTAGTAGAATCTTTCACGACTATCGTAGAGGCTTTCAACAGCAACGCCATGTGCGTCTGTGTTGTTTCCTTTCTTAGCTTACCATTTTTAGCGATTTCGTGTGTCTGGCTATGTGAATATATTCCATAATTTATATGACAGTTACTCGTAGAATTTTGTGCATGCAATACTGTGCATTGTGTACTTATACATATATGCCATAAAAAAGTTATCAATGGGTATAGACGATCAAGTAAGTGTATATCGCTCTCAATCCTTAGCAAAACATTGTGAAAAATGAATAGATCATATCGTCGGTTTGGTGGGTAAAACTTATTAACAAAAATTATACTTATGTACAATTTCTATACTAATGTTATGGTTTGCGGTGTAGGAACATCAAATTGTTACCAATATATGTATACTAGTGGCGCGGCGAAAACTCAATTTTGGATTTTCGGTAATGCCCGAGCGGAAATTTGAGCAAAGTCTGACAACGTGAAATCCTGCCCCAAGGAGGTCAAAGGTCAAATCTGTATATATGAAAATGAGTTTGTATTGGTTTGTTTGTTTCCTTTTTTTAGTACCACAGAGACCTTTTGAAATTTTCTCAAAATGTAGGTTAGGAGATGTCGGAAGTAAAAATTGGGTACTCTAATTTTTATAGTGGCCCCTCTTATTGGACCATATTTTTTAAACTGTTTCTCCAATCGTCTTAACAAAGATCGTGATCCACCATAAAATAGGCTAGATCGGACCAGTGGACGTGGTATAAAACTTGAAACTTAAAAGGCTGTCTCTCACGAACTATTAGAGATATAAAGCTGATATTTGATATGTGTTTTTAAAAAACCGTTTAACAGCTATAATGACCCTAAAACGTGACAAATTCCCTTATACGATACTTACTAACTTCAATTTGATATTAAATGATTATGGCATGTAGCTTGACAAAACGAATGATGCAGAACTTCTTCTTTTTGGGGCTACTTTCACGTGCAGTTCACAGAATTGAGTCCCAAATCAATGAGCTGAAAAATGTTGTACTGTGTTATTAAAGTATTCTTTAATTTTGGTTTTTTTTTTCAAAAATGTTTTTTGACTCCAGAAAAATTTGACTGGTCGTTCTTAAGTTATGTCAAACAAAAGACCCCTAAACGTGACTTCTGGAGCTTTGGAACTTTGAGACCACAGCGGCACGATCGTGCACAAACTTAGGCTATCGTAAAATTTGCAACATCGGTTTGTTACGTTCATCCTAATGTAGAACAATGGGATAGGATTTCCCTTAAATGTTTGCAGGTACGAGAAGGGGTGTGTCAAATGTTTCGGTTTCCTGAGGTTCGCCTACTATTATTAAATTGGTCAAATTTTACTGTCCTGTAGCGGTTCTCAGTAATGTTATTGGAGAAATGGATTTCTGAGATTTTGTCTACTATTACAAGATAATAAAACTGACTTAATTCAAATATCCTTTAGCTTTCCGTTTGGAAGTTATGAGAGAAATATAACTTTTCAAAAAAATGTGTAATTTTGTATGAAAGGTACTAGAAGGGGTCGGTCGATATAGTCCATATTAATATCTGAGTCAAATTTTTATCTACATAGTATATCTTACGCAAAATATGACTGAATGCAGTGTAATTTCAAAACAGATATGTATATAAAACTACTTATGAGGTTGAATTCGACCATTTGTATGGGAGGTACCTGAAATGTTGTGGCTATTCAGCTCATTTACAATTCCATTACTTTAATTAAAAAAAAATTATATCTGGTTAAGGTTTACTCGAGTAATCCTGCTCACCAGCCATCCAGTCAGCTGGACGAACGGTCATGGCTTACTCGTCTTAAAATGTATTGAAACGAATTTGTCTTAAGATACTTTTCGTCTAACATACTTTTATACCATCATACTTTTATACTTAGGGATATATACCCTCTATCATTTGATACGAGAAAAAGTGTAACGCATTAAAGGAGATGAGTTAGACCCCAAGTATCTTAAGATCAAATTCGTTTCAGGACTTTTTAAGATGATTGAGCTATTTCCGTTTGACTGGATGGCTGGTGAGCAGGATAACTCGAGTAAACCTTAACGGATTGGTATGAAAATTTATCAGTATTAATATTTTACAGAACGATCTAATGGGATTGTAAATGGGCAGAATAGCCCACCATCTGGTACCTCCCATACAAAATTACCTATTTTTAGATAATAAATATTTCTTTCACAACTTTCAAACGGACGACCGGAGGATATTTGAATTTGGTCGGTATATTTATCTTGCAAAAGGAGACAAATCCTGCGTGCTCTGTTAAGAAAGTTCATCGCGCACTTCTTCTATTCGGGCTATTGTGACTAAATTTCGCACCAAATTTACATTGTTGGACATTAAACCACCAACACGCTTACGTAGAGTGCGAAGTGAAGGAAATATCGCAGATGTATCGGCCAGTGTTAATGATGACCATCAATTATCTATTCGTCGCCGTTCGCAGCAATTGGGCCTCTGTTACTCAACAACGTGGAAAATTTTGCGGAAGGATTTACGTGTGAAGCCTTTAAAATACAGCTGGTGCAAGAATTGAAGCCGAACGGCCTAAAAAAATGTGTTCAGCGACGAAGCTCATTTTTGGCTCAATGGGTATGTTAATTGACGATTTTGGAGTGAAGATCAGCCAGAAGCATTGCAAGAGCTACCAATGCATCCAGAAAAAGTCACAGTTTGATGCGGTTTATGGGCTGGTGGCATCATTGGACCGTACTTCTTTAAAGATGATGAGAATCGTAACGTAACTGTGAATGGTAATCGCTACCGTGAGATGATATCCAACTTTTTTTTTGCCCAAAATGCATGAGCTTGACTTGCATGACATGTGGTTTCAACAAGACGGTGCCACATGCCACACAGTCACGGTCAACATTTGCATGAAATAATCTTCAAACATTAAATTATATGGACCGTACTATCAATTCAAATAAATATTTTATGCATTTTTCTGAATTTTATGTGTTTTTTTTTAACTTTTCTATAGCTCTTAAAAAATCACACTTTACGATAGTTGGGACAGCACAACATTTTCACCGCTGACGCTTCACACCATATTGTTGTGTGCGTGCGAGCGGTTATGCCTACCACTGTTTTAAACTAGTACAAAAATTTAGTCAGGTCTCTGACTTATAAATACCCTCACCCTGCGTCTGAAATTATTTAACTCTCGAGGTTTTGACCGATTTTAACCAAATTTCTTATGTATTATTCATTGCCTCCTTTAGGACCGTAAACAGTTTGATATTGGGCTTTTGGTCGTATGCCCAGACGTTTGCAGACATTTAGTAAAAATGTATAAAAGGTACAAATATAAAACATTCACGTCAATACCTCTGGACATATGACAATTTTAAATAAGGGGTACCGAAAGGGTTTTTTACGATACCAACTTAGAACCAAATTCGCACAACAACCACAGAAGAAATCATTATACCTAGTGGGTGCGGTATATCCCCCGTTTTCACCTTTAAATACAAAGTTTCTTTTAGAAATTTTTGTAAGCCAGAAGGGGCGTGGTAAGTTTTCTAATTTTCTCTCCAAAACTTTATCCTGTTGTGGCTTTACTTAACACAAAATTTGGGCACGATCGCGTTGGTAGTATTGATGTTATTACTCGATTTCTAAAGTGGGCGGTAGTGTACATTTGTATGAGAGATACCAGAAGGGCCAGTATGCAATCCCGTAAGTAGTTTTGGAAAAATATTAACCCATGCAAAGTTTCAAAACAATTGGTTAGGTCTTTCGAAAGTAATCGTGCGTGCAAAGTCGGACAGACAGACAGCCGTACATAGACTTACAAAATCATGAATTGAATTCGGTTCAAAGAAACATGGGGACTTATGTGACACCTTCTATGTGTTAAATTTTTGGGTCGTATAAAATGATATATACCATCCCTCCTACCCGTAGGAAGAGGCTTTAAAAATTGAGGGGGTTAGAAGCAAAGGTTTGCAAGTGGCAAATTGATATAAGTGTGCGGTTGTGTTCCTTAACAGTATCACTGTCTACTATCATGAGATGAGATCAATTTGTATTACCAGTGCTAATATCTAGCCGAAAAATAGGTCCATTAATACCTGCATTTGCATTAGAATATGAAACTTTTAAGGCGAATATCTCGAAATGAACTTTTTGTCACTTGCATCCCTTTGCGTCGAACCTCATCAATTGAATAATCGTTCTTGCATTATAAGTTGTTGTCTTTTTATAAAAAAAATCGCAATGAATTTCTGACTGTCTGCTTAAAGCAGTACCCAACCATTGACAAAAACAGAGTGAACTGTTCTCTCTTTGCTGCTAAACTTTTTTATTTATTACCAAGAGAACTGTTCGTGTGTGTGTCTGTGTATACGTGGTAATTGGATTGTATTTTTTTGTTTCCTTTTCGATTTTGTACACGTTTATCGATTTCAATGACTATGGCTTTGAACTTGAATCCACAAACGATTTTGTCTCCCCATCACTGCAACTCAGCTAAAGAGCCGCAATCATTTAATGATTTATGTATTTTTGTGTTTTTAAGCAAAGATTGTCACTTATCCGTAGAAAAAGGAGTTTTGGTTGGCTAAACAATAGGTTATGATTTCTTAAGGAGTACAAAGTCCACATGAGTAAAATATTGCATTGACATCGGAACGGTACATTGGGGGTACCCTACAAGAAAAAATAGCTTAAGTCCAATGATGGACTTCTATGGATTGGAATGCAAATTGTTTGGAAATTAAATGTTTATTGGTAGTATAAAGCTCTAAATGTATATGTAGTAATTTAATATTTAATAATAATATGTCATTAGTATTTTAATTTATTTGTATGTTCTCAATTAATTATATTTATTTTTCTTATATTTTCAGGTAATGATCGTTTTTAAAAAATGTCAAATGTTATGTATTGATGAAATAATGGTACAATATTTAATATTAATTATATTTTTTTTGTCTATGAATCCTATATTTATATAGATTATATTATATTTATATTAAACCAATGCAAATTGCAAAGAAACCTTATTAGAGCTTTGTAGGTACCTTTTCCATAAAAGACTTAAGGAAAATTTAAAAAATCAATTCAAAGATCCTCTGTATGGTTAATAGTACTTAGGATTGACTGTACCCTATCATACAATACTTTGGTAAGACTCTGTACGTAGTCGACTATGGCCATTTAACAACAACGCGCATATATCAAATTTTAACAGTTTCCCAGAACACTTTAAAAAGTTTATGAGTTATTCATAATGGCTGTCGTACAGTATTTCATGACAAACCTAACCTAAGGCTAAATACCGAAATATGTGACACTTAAAAATGTCCGCAAAAGAATAATGTCAAAATGTCAATTACAAAAATTAACGCAAAGATTAAGAATCTCAAACTTGAGATTTACATAAAAAGGTATCAGGCTACCAACTGGTTGACAATTACACAAGAGCAATGATTAAAACTTGTACCTCTTACATGCTGGCTTTTCGTAAGGGTTCTTATAGGAAGCGACGATGGAAGGCCTTGTTTTCCAATGATACCCTATGTTATTTAGAAAGGAAGAGGGAATTGTGAAGTAAGGCTTACTGACTGCTCTTGGAGACATTCTATAAGGCCTTCTATGTCCTTCCTTTCGCCGCTGGATTACTCACTTTAAATTGATATATCTCGATTCCTGATATAGCAATTGATTCAGCGAAATGCAGGGGCACGTACAACATTTTTTTGACCGATATAACTTCCCCCGGTTAGATAAACCCCTGCCGATTTGGACACACTGTCGCACAGTGTTATAACACAGTACAACAATTATTTTGGGCCTAAAACGTGGCAAGTTCCCCTATACGATACTTACTAACTTCAAATCGATATTAAATAATTATGGCATGTAACTCGACGTAACAAATGCTGAAGAACTTCTTCTTTTTGGGGCTACTTTCACTTGGAGTTCTCAGTATTGAGTTCCAAATCAATGAGCTAAAAATGTTGCACTGTTATCATGGTCAGTGGCAAATTAGTTATACTGAGCAATGATCAAACTTGTTCGACTTGCTGCAACCACTACCCGCCAACAAGATCCATAAACAAACCCTAAATCTTCTATGCTTCTACAATTCCTACATCAACGTGCTGTAATGCCTTTAATTTGTTACAATGCACACGTCTTTCCCTCACTCTTCTCTCTCTCACCACCCGACCAAAGGCATTGTTAAGGGCTTAACATATAAACATAATTTGTTCTGTCTTGGGTTCCTCTTTTGTATCCAAAATTGTGTAATCCACCAAAAAAAAACACCTTGTCAAGGTCATTCATTCATCTACTTACTATTGTTGTTACGTGTGTTGTTACAACAAACAGACACACGCACACAAAATGTGAATCAATAAAAGACCTACTTTTTTATGGAGAGGGAGGCGGAGGTATGGGAAATACACGTAATGCTCTTACAATGTATCTATCGTAGTCGTCATTCTGCGCCAGTTGGTGGAGTTCTTATGCCCTAAGCTATGTGTGCTAGACAAACAAGCCTACAAATGGAGAAGACGAAAAAAAACGTTAATCATTGCCATGGCTGGGAGAAAAGCACATAACATAGCAGACTATGAGCAAGAGGAGTTAACAACATTTCAATTTGCTCGATTAACTATTAATGTCTACCTAATGGAATTGAAATGAAAAGGAAATTAAGTTACGTGTCAAAAAGTCTTAACGTTTTAACGTAGGCGATTTACTAAAAAACCAGACTGAGTATGGGGAGGAACACTTAATGTGAGTCAACTTCGTCGGTTAAGTGCATGTGCAATTTTAAATGGTAATGAGAAACCACTCCCAATTATGAGCAATATTTTCCCATTAAAAGTTAATCTAGGATAATTTTAAATGTGTTCGCATTTCTTAGTAAACAATACAATTGGAAATTCCAACGCTGCTATTGTATCAGCGCCTTGTAGACTGACGCTTCGCATTGTGTTAAGACTTTGAATGTTAATCACTAAACATAACGTTTATGAAATATTTCGAACCAAAATGGAACATCGTCTAAAACTGCAATTTAATGATATAGAGGTTTTTTATGAACCGCATTCTATACAATATATTAAGAACCAAGAAGAATTCCTATGGTCGCTTGCCTTTAAAAATCTATAAAAAGTATTTATTGGACAAATATTAATTTTCGTTAACAGTATGGACAGCACAATGTGTCTCATTTTTTTCGTAAATCCACGTTTAATAAACTTTTACCTTGTGCTAATTTGGCTAAATTCAGTGTATTACAAAATGATGGGGGACCGACCTCCACTAATTTTTCGACCTCCATACATTTCACCCTTCTAGGAAGCACAATAGAAGCGACGGGAGCTGATTGTATGAGGATCATCTTAAGGGTTGAAGACAGAAGGTAGATATGCTCTGAGAAACTGCTGGGGTTGGTCATACATTTGACTCTAGGAGCACGTTTGAGCGGTGGGAGTAAAATTTATAAAAATGTGATTTTTGTATGGGAGCACCCTTTGGGGGTGAAGATGGGGGGTAGGGTATGTTTGGGAATAATGTTAGGAGGAAAAAAAGAATGGGAGTCGGTCATAAATTTTACTTCTCTAGGGGCGGCTCTGGGGCAGTTGCGGGACTTGTTGCGGATTTTTCCCCTTCTCTACCAACTTTGATCACGATCAGCGAACAGAACCGATTTCAAATTGTTTTCAACCAAAATACTTGTACTATTCCATAGCAAGCTTTCCGCACTATTAGAATTTGATATGTTGGAATTCGAAACATCCTAATGTTAGAACTATGCCATATGCGGCCATTAGAATAGCCGTAGAGAAAATTCAGTATCTTGGGATATTGGACGGCAATATTCATATTCTTACTGATAATAAAACGGCTATCAGATCCCTAGAGAACGTAACCACTTCGAGAAATGTTCGAGAATGCCGGTCGTCTCTGGAGGAGATAGCGAGACATTCGACGGTTACCCTAACATGGGTTTCAGGACATGGGGACATATATGGAAACCAAAGGGCCGATACGCTAGCAAGGGCCGCCACAACCGTGAACTCGGGCGAAGTTTATGGTCTCATTGGGATCCCTCTTACAAGGGGGAAACAACTCATTGCGGGAAAACTGGACCTTATTGCTCAAGAGAGATGGGCAAGAGAACCCACCTGCACGGCGACTAAACAGATTTGGCCTACAATGGATATACAGAGGACACAATTTGTGCTGAACTTATCCAAAGTCCACTTGAGGAACATCATAGCTGTGATAACTGGTCATTGGCCGGTTGGTAAACACGCTAAGAGGCTGAAACTACCCTACAACGATTTTTGCAGAAGCTGCAATGATGAAGAAGAAGAGGAGATCACGGAGCATCTTCTATGTCACTGCCCTGCTTTAGGTGACCTGCGTACGAAAAACTTGGTCATCGGACACTTTCAGACAATACCTGTCTATCAGTAGGCGATTTGCGGAACATCCATGCCTTGATCAGAGCAACGAAATGGCTTGACAGCGACGTTGACCGAATAGAATAGGAACATTTGGTGCGGAAATCATTAAATGGTATCACAACGGGACTCATACTAGGACCCAAGTGAGCTGTGTTCAACGTGGCTGCAGAATTAACCTAACCTAACCTAGTACTATGATGGTAATTACGGTCATATGTATGGGAGGTACCAGAAGGGGTTTATCAAATGGTTCGGTTTTCTGAGGTTTTGCCTACTATTACAAGATAACTTAACTTACTTCCTTAAACTTAATTTCCCTTTACACCCCATGAATGAGGTATGGGATAGCTTCTCGCGTTGTGAGTCTATTTTTAGACTCAAAACGATCGGCAATTCACACGTACTCGAATATTTTGTTTGATTCAAAACATTTAGACTATGCTTGAGTGTTGTGATAGCAACACCACACACGCTTGTTTCGCTTTCAACACAAAAACGGGCACCAATGCAGGCAGAGAGACAATTTTCAATGATTGTAAAGTTCGCTGACGCTTCATGTGCGGCCACACAAAAGTACACAGTATTTTCGTGTGCTCTTTCCAACGGAAATTTGGTCGCCCTCTTCTGCGACGTCCATCGAGTTCATTGTCGAAGCCTTTTCGAGCTGGAGCATTTTCGTCCATGCGTACAACATGACCTAGCCAACGCAACCGCTGCATCTTTATGCGTCTGACCACGTCAATGTCAGTGTACAGCTCATACAGCTCATGATTCATACGACGCCGATACTCTCCGTTAACGATGATGGGCCCATATATATTACATGGAGTATTTTTCTCTCGAATACTATCAGAACCGATTCATCTGCTAGTGTCATAGAACTAGTATCTGGTATAGCTGGATTTTTGTTCGTTGAGAGAGGGCTTCTCTCATTGAATCGCTTGCTTAGTCCGTAGTAGCTTTTATTAGCAAGCTGGATTCTTCTCCAGATTTCGAGGCTGACATTATTTGTTTTGATGATGGCGCAGCCTAGGTAGATAAAATTACCTACCACCTCGAAATTATAGTTGTCAATGTTCATGCAGTTTTCCAAACGAGTAGATTCTTTGTTCGTTGAAACTAATAACTTCGTTCTGTCCTCGTCCACCGTTAGACCCAATTTCGCTGATTCCTTCTGTATACCTGAGAAGGCTGCAGTCACATACCGCAGTTTTCGATCGATGACGTCTACGTCAATAGCGTACGCTAAGAGCATGTGACTTTTGTTTAATATCGTGCCACTCGTGTTTACTGAAAATATATATGCTATAAAAGTACTATTTGATAGTATTTAAGTACCTTTTGGTGCCATAAATGTACTGTTTCGTACAGTAAAAGTACTTTTTAGTTAAAATTATTTGTTAGTACATTAAAAGTCTTTAAAGTACTTTTCTGGAAAACTAAAAGTAGTTTTAGTACAAAGAGGTACTGTTAGTAAAAGTACTTTTAGTACAAAACAAGTACTGTTTGCTACAATAAGATTAGTTTTTGATAGCGCAATTGCATTTTGTGCCGCAATAAAAATACTTTGTATTACAATAAAAGTACCTTTTGGTGTTACAGTAAAATTATTTATTAGTAAAAACTAAATATTTGTGAGTAAAAGTACTTTTTAATTCCGTAAAAGTACTCTTTAATATCAAAAAAGTATTATTATGGCACAATAAAACTAATTGTGCTACAGTAAAAGTACATTTTGGTGCAACAAAAGTACTTTTTAGGTAAACTAAAAGTACTTTTTGGGTAAACAAAAAGTTTTAATAGTACAAAAGAAGTACTGTTTGGTACAAAAATAGTACTTTTTGTTTTAGTAAAATTATCTTTTAGTACCAACAAATTACTCCTACAAACACTACGTCTGATAACCCTACCTAAAGTAAAAGCTTCCACCCACAACTACAACGAAAGGATTACAACAGATTACAGCCGAGATAACATATGTAAACTAATGTGCAACACATGGTTGTAATAAAACCCCATATCATGATTTTTTTTCATTAAAATGTATTTCGCTACTGACAATTTACTCTCCATATACAATATTCACATGCCCACTAATCTCCAGAGACTTACTCAACATGTATACAGTCGTCATTGCGTATAAAAAGCTATTGTATTTCAGTGTATTTAGAAATTATATCGAAGACACTGATATTTTTTTTCAGATAAATTGGAAATTGTGACGATTGTGCAATATAACCTAATGCACACAAATAGATTTTAAACTTTTGTGTAATTAAGAAATATGTTGACATTATTACCTTTTTTCCTCTACATTTTCTATGCTCAAATCAATTCCCTCGATCAATAACATAAACATATACATGTGTTTCTCGCACATATACACACACACACGCATACGAAAAAACCAAACATTTATTAATAATGCATTTCTTATCGGTAAAAAATGTATAACAATCAACGTTTTTTATTTTCGATGTTGAAAATATATTAAATATGTACGCACATAAATGAGATACAATTATTTGTTAATATTTTATGCTTGTGGGGGGGGGGGGGGTCAAAGAGTCAAGAGTCAAGCTGGCATAGTGGGGGATATTGTATAAAAGATGGGTTAAAAGTTTTCAAAATTTTAAAGTTTATTAATATTAAACAGTGTGTACGAAAATACGGGGATCTCGGAAATATTGGGAATAATAGGAACTTTAGTAAAAAAAAATGTTTGCAAAATTTATATCAAAAACCATAATCGATATTGGTGGTCGGCGGTGGGCACGCATCTGTTGATTCATTTAGAAAGTATGTGTACCATGTCCACTTTTGGTTGGAAAGGAAAAATGTTATGCGTGAAAATCGATTTTATGCAAAAAAGCATCTTTGGTTATATGGGTGGTCGGCGGTGGGCGTGGCCGATCTATATGTAACTTAGCATAAATATGTGTGTTTATTTTAGAAAGTGTATGTACCAAGTTTGATAAGAACAAACTTATTTGGATTTTATGGGCTGTTAGCTATGGGCGTAGCCTATTTTGATGATATTTCTTTTTTTTGCTTCCAATTCCCACTGTTATATGCACCGCCCAGATTGTCTTTCGGTTTGATTACACTGTGTAAATTTGTTACCAAGCGACATAAATGTGATATGTATGATGGCAATGTAGTAATATACCTGTGTCGTCGTTGTCATGTTTCTGGGATCTCAGCCAACATGTTTCCGATAACCTATATTCTGGTTTCGTTGCCCATTTCTCGTTGTTGTCTCGTTAAATTGTTGTTCCGCAAAAACTTTCCTACCTATCGGTGTAAAAAAATAACGTTAAAAACGCATCAACACATTTGTGTTTACACTATCATTACACACAGTGTCACACAGCGACCGACAGTCAGTCAGGCAATCACTGACTTCCAATTTGAGGCGGTGGAATATTAAAGAAATACCGCCGACCACCAACCCGAACGCATCACACAAAGTGTTAATGGGCGATCGTTTGTTTTAAACAAACACAAACATATTGTTTTATAGTTTTGTTTAATATTTACAATGGAAAAAGTGTTTTTGTTTTTCTTTTCTTGTTTGTCTGTCTATAATTTTTGCAGGTTTACTTGTTTTTCATTCTAAATATATAGTCTTGTGGCCAAAATATCAATGATTGGTCAGCTCTGTATGTATATAACCTGAAGGCGGCTGGTTAGTTATTGTTTACACTCAGAGAGAAAAGAAAACAACAGAAACAACAACAACGGGGAAACTAATGGATTATGATTTATTTATGGTATAATTTACCGACAATAGTGAGTCATGTCTATGGTCAATAGTTTTAACGTAAAATAAAATGTTTTGTTTTCTTCATATTAATATTTAGGTTTAGCTAAATTCAATGTGGGTGTTAATTATCATATGATACCTTAATATTTAGTGAAAAGTTTTTATCTTGGAGGAAATTAGTGTTAATAGATTAGCAAGGCCATTGATTAGTTATAAATTTGTCGAGGAAAAGATTAGCTATTGAATATACATTATCATGATTAATTTGTTAGCTATGATGATTTATGGCTAAGGCTAAGTAAGATTTACGGTCGTTATAGTTTAGGTGTTTTAATTTGTACCAAAAGAACTATAACACTGTAGGACAAATTTAAACTTTTGATCTCACCCATGATCAAACTGACCAGATTCTGAAAATATAGCTAAAATAAAAATATACGTATCTCCCAGTTTTTCTAGAACAGCACATTTAAGTTTTTTACGAGCAATTCAATTTTTGGAGCAAAGCTCGCATACAACGACTTGAAAGTGACTTCTTCCTGTCCGCAGAACTCAGAGAGTTGTTAACAGATTTTGATTTTTTTTTTCATGTATTTCAAATAGCCTGGATGTGGTTCTGACCGAGCCCAAATTTAAAATTTATCACAAATTAAATTTGTCACAAACAAATTGTCAACAGATTTTGATGATTTTTTTCAGATGGCCAGGGGCTGGTTCTAACAAAGTCCAAATTTATAATTTGTGAAAAATTAAAATTGTCACAAAATGTCAAAAATTAAAATTGTCACAAATTTTTTTTAAATGTTTTTCAAATGGCTGGGTGCTGGTTCTGACTAGGAAAATGTGTTTGTCACAAATTTAATTTGTGAAAAATTTTAAATTTTGGCTTCGTCAGAACCCGCTCCTGGCCTTTTGAAAAACAATAAAAATTCTTCAAAATCTGTTAACAACTCGCAGAGTTCTGCAAACAGGAAGATGTAACTTTCGAGTCGTTGTATGGGAGCTTTGCTCCAAAAATTGAATTTCTCGTAAAAAACTTAAATGAGCTGATCTAGAAAACCTGGGAGATACGTATATTTTTATATGTTAGCTATATTTTCAGAATCTGGTCAGTTTGATCATGTGTGAAAAAACGTGTCGTACAGTGTAATGTGTTAATCGAATATGGCCGTGTTCGCAGTCTTTCACATTACATTTGTACACACAAATTTGAAAAAATTGGTTTGAAACTAGTTAAATGCTAATGTTTTATGCATGGAAATTATAAAGCTTAACAGTGTGCTCATTTCCTTCAAGAAATTTATTTTCCAGATCCTATGGTTTTCATGGTATAAGCAGTTAAAGACGGTCTTTCACATTACAAATTTTGGAAGTCACTTTTGAGGTAGACATATACTTTCTAAAAGTTCTGCTCTTATAGACAACGGGTTGTCCCCGTACTTTTGGAGATAAAAGTTGAATAATGAAGAAAGGAAATTGCATTTAAACGGTTTAAATATGTTGCTTAGAAACCTCAGTAGGACTAAAAATATCAAGTCTTTCACATTACAACGAAAGTCTTTCACATTACATCGTTAAAATTTTTGCATTTAAAAACGACTTTCAGTGCTTATAAATGCTTCTTAAAGACATTTTTTTACAACCAAAGTCCAATATTTGGTCTTGAGGCTAAGGGATCGTAATAAATATCATGGTTTGGGAGGTGGGGGAGAGGGATTTGTGACAGGTGGCACAAAACCATGTTTTTATCAGCTTTTTATGGCAAAAAAAAGAAAGGTGTCAAAAAATTCGAAAACAGCATGACAATATTTAAGGGCTTGCCCACACCTGACCGTGTTCGCGAAAAGTTTTTGATGTGTATGAAATAAGAAGTGTCTAATAAATTTGGCAATACTGTTTTTTTGGTCGAAAATTCCAGCCCTAGCATGTTTTTTCTAGTAAGCTTTAAAGTTTTATGTCACCATTGTTCCGTATGCCAAATAAAACTACATTCTTTTGAAAACGGTTATATTTGCGAAATTATAAAAAAATGCAAAAACAAAGTTATTCAAACTCTATTTTTATTTTGTTTCTCTTTTGATTTTAATTTTTTATGATTGATTATATCCTTCTTTGGAAGTTGAAAAAATGCGGATGTTGCCGGATTCTTGCTTTATTTGATGGGACGACGCAATATCACGAATATTTTTTGTGTTAAAAAAAATCGGCAACATTTAATTTATTGTTTATTTTACAAAAGTCTTCATCAGTGAGTTCTTCGACAGAAATGGTTGAAGGTGTAAGGTTGAATGCATTTACGTAGTCTTTGCGACGTCTTTCTACAAGAGACTCACGATCCTTTCTTGGCATTTCACTTTCCTTCAGTTTACGGTTTTCTCTCAATTTACGCATAGCATCTGCCCTCTTTCTTTTGTGTTCTTCGTATTTACCATTCTTTTTTAGCTTTTCGATGTAATTTTTATTTTTTTCTGCACTTGTGAGTGGATTCTACCAAAAAAAAATGTAAGTGTTTTTTTTTTCAAGTGGTCTTTCACATTACACACATTTGATGTCAATTTAAACTGAGAAACCAGCATTAATCTTTAAAAATACCACCTATTCCAGATATTAGGAACTCCAGCTCAGAAAAAGTTATGTTTTCACAACAAAATACCAGCGTGCAACCACCGTTATTAAACTTTTCCAATTTTAGTCTTTCACATTACACCGAAATTGCGCAGTTTTCATTGCCATCAAATGTGCATTTAAAATTTTTTTTAAATCTTTTTTTTTGGTTTTAGCACTAAAACAATTCTTTATCTATATATTGCAAAAGAATACAATGCAATTTTCTGAGCAAAATAGGTTGTTTTTACCTTTTTCTGTGAGCTATCGATTTTGTTCTACATCTCAGTATAAAGCTTACTAGAAAAAACATGTCAGGTTGCCACTGTTTTGCAATTTTCGACCAAAAACAGATTTTTCCAGATTTATTAGACACTTCTTATTTCATACACACAAAAATTTTTTGTAAAAGTATCAAAAAAATTTTTCCCCTCTGGTTGACATTTTCGCGAACACGGCCATATGAATTTCTCGAATTTGTTATAGACTATTCCTAAAAAAATAGAACCCTGATATATTTTAACCACATTCCATTACACAGTAAAAAAATTTACAGTTCATTGATTTGGGACTCAATTTTGAGAATTGCACGTGAATGTCTGCATCATTAATTTTGTCAAGTTGACTGCATTAATAATTTAATGGCCATACGAGTTTTTGTCGCTCAAAGTGGATTTTTAGCACTTTTTATATATTTTAACTCGGTTATATCTCGGCATATCGGGATATCTCTTTTGTGTCTGAAACAAAATTGTATTTAAATAGGAAACAAATGCAAAAATTCCTATTTTTCACCTTTTTTCTGCTCAACAACTGGATTACAAATCAAAAAAGTTTAATTTATTGCAAAAAACAGTATTGTACTAACTAGTACAATTAATCGTACCAAAAAGTAATTATATTTTAACAAAAAGTACAATTTATGTCACCAAAGAGTACAATTTATTACAACAAAATGTGCAATTTATGGTACCAAAAAGTACAATTTATTGTATCACAAAGTAAAATTTTTTGTACCACAAAGTGAATTTTATGATACAAAAAAGTACAATCTATTGAACAAAAAAGTACAATTAATAGTCCAAAAAAGTGTTATTTATGGTACCTATTCTACATCTAAGTACAATTTTTGGTACCAAAAAGTTCAGTTTATGGTAACTAAAGGTACAATTTATGGTACCCAGAAGTACAATTTATTGCAACAAAAAGTGCAATATATGTTTCCAAAAAGTACAATTTATGGAACCAGGACTAAAAGGTAAAATCACGATCTGGGCGGCCAAAATTCGATTTCTCAAAAACCCATGTTTTTAATAATTACCGATTGTAGGGTAAAGAGAACAGAATGCTTACCTAGATTCCGTTATTTTTATACCATCACCCTTAGGGATGAGGGTATATATCATACGAAAAAAGTGTAACGCATTAAAGGAGCCGAGTTAGACCCCAAGTATCTTAAGACCAAATTCGTTTCAGGACTTTTTAAGATGATTGAGCTATGTCCGTCAGTCTGACTGGCTGGATGGCTGGTCAGCAGGATAACTCGAGTAAACCATAACGGATCGGTATGAAAATATACCAGTATTAATATTTTTCAAAATGAACTTATGGGATTGTAAATGGGCAAAATAGCCCCACCCCTTCTGGTACCTCCCATAGAAAATTACCTGTTTTTGGTTAATTTATATTTCTTTCATAACTTCCAAACGGACGATCGTAGGACATTTGAATTTGGTCAGTTTATTTATCTTGCAAAAGTAGACAAAAGAAAACCGAAACCTTCGCCATACCCCTTCTGGTACCTCCCAGGTTAATATTATTTAATCCACTTAGCTAAACAAAGCAGCATTGAAAAATATGGTATTTTTGTTAATTTCAATGGGTACCAAAATCGAACTATGGACAACTAATTATGCATCAACACTTTTCACCCCTTTAGTCTGTGATTAAATATAATCTTTAACATCACATGGAAAAAAATGTTTGCGGGTTTTTGCGGTTTTGTGTTTTATAGTCATTTACCTACTGCGGAAGAATAGACCATAATTTCTGCGGTTTTACTGAACCACTTTAGTTATCATACAGGGTGTCCTATATCTTTCTGCATTTATAGTTAGTGGCTATCTAGACGAATAAAAAGTTATAGGGAGGCAGGGCTCTAAAATGCAACCTTGTGAAGATATATGGAAAATACTTGGAATCTTAAGTTTTTTATAAAAACTTCACCGAGTAATTTATTAACATTCTGCTTCATAAATTTGCTTCAAATAATTTTGGCCGCTCAGATCGTTAAATTACCCCTCTGTGCGACCTATTCGGAAGCATTAGCTCTCACACCAATCTTTCCAGCATTGCCACAGACCACAAATATGTCGCGATATCTGAAGACTTGAAGTCGTAGCTGCTGCATGTCTTCAATCGTAGCTGCCTCACCGACAAAGATTTCTGACTTTACAAAACTTGAAAGAAAACCACTAGAAGTGTGTTATCTATCACACGATAAAGGCGACCAGTTGACTGGTCCGAAATAAGAAATTAGCTGCTCATTAAAATGATTTGTCTATACAGCTATTTTATCGAACGCTTTGTGTGCACCGTAGAACCGTCTTACTGAAACTTTAAATTAAAGCAGTAAGAAAGTTTCAGTCGGGAAAACTGACTTATATATACCCTCGAACTAAGTACAACATAAAATTTTCTAGTATATTGTAGTATTACTCGATCTCTAAAGTGGTTGGAGTGGTACATTTGTATGGGAGGTGCAAGAAGGGGCCTGGTTAGACTACCAGTTTTTTCATCAAAACTTTATCCTGTTATAGTTTTACTGAATACAGCATTTAGGTATGATCGCATTGGATTTATTGATATTATTACTCAATATCTTGGTACATTTGTATGAGAGGTACCAAAAGGGGCGTGACTAGACTTCCATTTTTTTATCCAAAAATTTATTCTGCTATAGCTATACTAAATACGGAATTTGGGCACGATTGCGTTGCTTATTTTGATATTATTACTCGATTTCTAAAGTTGGCGGAATAATGTATTTGTATGGGAGGTACACAAAAGGTGCGTGGCCATGTAGCCCATTTGCAATACCGTAAGTAGTTTTGAGGAAATATTAACTCGAGCAAAATTTCAAAACATTTGGTTGCGTCTTTCGAAAGTTATCGTGCGTACCAGCCGGACAGACAGACGGACATGATGGCTTAAACGACTTAAAAAGTCATGAATCGAATTTCGTTCAAAGAAACTTAGGGTCTAAAGTAACTCCTATGTTTTACACTTTTGGGTCGTATCAAATGATATATACCCTCCACCCGTAGGTTGAGGGTATAAACATAAGATCTACTAAGAACCTGACCTTTGACCTCTTTGGGGCACATGTAATTTTTACATCAAGTAGCAAAATATTACGGTCGAACATTTCGCTGCCGCCCTAACGTGCATATTAAGATCACTTCTGGATACGTTCTTTATGAAACAGGTCTCCACCAAGTTATCTAAAAACTTTTTTTACTTTTACTTATTATACCAAAACTTACTTTTATTGTACCATAAAGTACCTTTATTGTACCAAAAAAATGGTTTTATCGTAACAAAAAGTACTTTTATTGTACAAATAAGTGCTCGGTATGTACAAAAGGGGCTTTTATTTAGTACTGTTTTGTTGTACCAGTACTGTTTGTTAGTACTTTTATTGTAACAAAAATTACTTTTAGTGTACCATACAACTCTTTAATTGAACTAAAATTAATTTAATTGTACTAAAAAGTCCTTTTCAAGCGCCAAAAAGTACTTTTATTAAACCCAAGAGTAATTTTGCTGTACCAACATGTATTGTACCAAACAATATTTCAATTGTACCATCAAGTTATCTTGTTGTAATAAAGCACTTTTTTTGTTATACATTTTTTTTAATTTGTACTAAAAAGTAATTTTATTGCAACAAAAATTATTTTAGGGTGCCAACTGGTATTTTTATTGTACCTAACAGTACTTCAATTCTAATAAAACTTAATTTAGTACTTTTATTGCACCAATAGTACTTTTATTGTACCAAAAAAGTAATTTTATTGAACCCAAAAGTACTTTTATAGTATTTTTCGAAAGTAATTTTAAGGACAAAAAGGACGGGAGTGGTGCCATCGGCAGAAGAATCGACTTCAGATATAATCGGTTAAACTGGAGTAGTTGTGTTGTGGGATGAAAAGGGATAAATGTGTTCCTATCACCCAAGGAAGACGGTCAAAGCAACAATAGCTAGGTTAAGTACAAGTTATGACACAGAGCAAGGCTATGTCATTACACCACTCGGAGACCATTATGGTCTATTGAAATTTTACTCATTGAAGTGATGAAATATGAAGAAATAGAGTATTTAAGTAAGGCAAGATAAATTAAATGTTTACAAGATATTATCAAAAGAGAAAGAGAGACACTGGGGACACTGTGGTCCTTCGCCCTTAAGCCAGCTGAAACCATTTGTGAACTTCATCAGGTTCTCCTGGTTGCATGATGACAATTCGTTGAGACTACCAAAGAACCACTTCCCAAGGAATTCCTTCTTTCTTTTGTGAAGAGCTGGGTAATGGCATATCAAATGCTCAATGTCCCCAATTTCCTCCTCATAGTTACAAAGTCTGCAATAGTCCTCACTTAGATGTAAAGGCTCTAACATCACAGTGTCTTGTAATTATGCCGATGATTCGTCTAACAGATTTCCTATCCAACGCCAAAAGTGATGTGGTTCGTCTTCCATCCAGTTTATGACGAATATCCCGTGGTACTACGCAGTCGGTGCGTTGTTCCCAGGACGCAATTGCCAACCGTTCGATGTGACGGTTCAATATTTTGTATATATGACACATTGGCGGTCGCACTGATCCACCTGATTGGCCGGGTCCTAGGGATGAGCCTTTCCGATAGTACGATCCCTTGGATGTTACTGTACCGGGGATCCATCAGAGTCGAACACTATTTTCTGGCATCGTTGAAAGCGCCATCCTACAAATATGCACCAATCTCAATTTTATGACCTTTGATGCCAAAGCCTTTAAGACCGCTTGATTGTCCGTTTAAATTGTGACGATTTCATTTAAACTCATTCATAATATTAAATTTGTGCGTATATTTATCTTATGAAGTACCTGTACAATAAGAAATAAACAACCAGACCACACAACTTAAACTAAAATCACAAAGATTGGTGTAAGGTTCTGTTTACAAACTGTGTTAGTCATATTTGACCATGGTACATTTTAGTTGTAAATAGGGACGGACCATTTAATATAAAACAGGCGAAATGGCTACAAATAGAATTTAAAAAATTTAGTATGAAACTCTTCTGACAAATTTGCAGAGACAATAGGAATATAACTAAAGCGAAGGTAGAAATGGAACAGCCTAAACGACATACATATATCTAGATTTACAAAAATTTTATTTAAATTCCGGAAAATATCCAGTAACCTTTTAAATTTGTGAAACTTTTAGTTTAAATTATTGCTTATGGATATTTATCAAATAAAGTCTGCTGATAATTAATACAGAACAGAAAATCCACTCCCCACACACCTCGTCTAATATATAGTTATGATCGTTTCCAGTGTCTCTAAAGAGAGTAAACCAATCATGCAACAACCATTGCATAGCCATTTCCCACTGAGTGTATGATCACTTGTCATAAAGTGTGTGTAATTATTATGTTTTATCGCTGTTATTTGTCACAAACTTGACTAAAGGAATTAAACGAGAACCACCAAACAAATTCAAAAAAAAAAAAAAAACATCGACAAAATATGTAACATAATAATTATATTCGTCTGATTATTAAGTAACATGACATTTTACAGCAACTTAATTGCAGACTAGTCTCAGACGACGACAAAAAAGGCAAAACAATACATACAAATATTTCAGCAATTTTAATGGCATCGAAATGCAGACGAATGAAATTATTACACAAAACTTCTTTAGATGTACACATCACGTGATTGAAATACTTAAGCAAAACAAACTCTTGTATAATGTATAACATTCAAGAAGAAAATATATTGTAAAAATTGTTTCTAACTAAGAATCAAAATAAAAACACTTAATTAGTTGTTCGTGTTGATGGTTCTTAGTCTAAACAAGATAATAATGATGATAATATTTGCTAAAACAAATTGGAATACCATTTGAGTCATAACAAAACAAGGAATCTTTAAGAGAAGCGTTTTGTATGTAGAATGCGAAATTCGTATATACAATAGAAATAAGAAGTTTGTTGAATAAACTTCATAGTTTATGTTAAGTATTCTCATAAATGTACACTAGATAGGGTCGAAAAAAAAAGTTGCACTTGTCAGTCCCTAAATTTGAAGATTAGGCAACAACGATTCTGGGACACAAGAAAAAAAATTTTTACACGCACCCTAAAAACGGCCCATTTAGTTTTTTCTGTGCTGTGACGTCATTTGAACTCCGATCGAGAAAAAAAGTACACTGTTGTTTTTGGTTTTACAGAGGCTACATTTCCTCCATATGTCATTTTTGACTCCGACGTCAAATTTGACAAGTGACTGATTCTATCTCGATTTCTACCCCTTTTTTCCGGAGATTTTTCATAACGCACGTAAAGATCTTAAAAAATTGTGAATATATTGCTTTTGAATTACCCACTTTTATTCATAAACAAAAAAGTTACAAACGTTTTTAAAATGTACAAATGTGCTCAGAAGTCATATTAAATAAATTAATTTATCATATTAATTTGTTTTAATAACTAAAGTTTATTATAAACCGAGTGAAAATAAATAATTTTATCATAAAAATTCCACAATTAATTATATTAAAACGTTTAAGGATATTAAAAAGACACGTTAATTTCGACCACCAATACATAATAGGGTGGCTCGAATTCCATCAAGTTATTCAGATCAAGTTTTATTAGTGCGGAAAACTTACTATGGATAATACAAGTATTTTGGTAAAAAAATTGAAATCGGACAATATCTTTAGATCGCGAATCGTGGTCAAATTGGTGGGGAAGGAGAAAAAAAAACACATCAAGCCAAGAAACTGCTGCGGAGTCGCCCCTAGAGGGGTAAAATGGATGACCGACCCCCAGTAATTTTTTGCTCCTAACATTTTCCTTATACATTCCTACCCCCATCTTCAAACACTACTCCCACCGCAAAAATGCGCCTAGAGGTGTTAAATGTATGACAGATCACCAATATTTTTGCAACTCCAACAGTTTTTTAGAACATATCTACCTTATATCTGCAACCCTTAAGGTGGTCCCCACACATTTTTTTTTTGTCTTTTATGAGATCAGCCTCCTAGAAGGGTACCATTATGACCGATCCCCACTAATTTGTCCAGCTCCATATATTTCACCCCTCTAGGAGGCAGGACAGGAGATGAAGTCATTAAAAAATAATATGTAAATAATAAACAAAAATATTATGTGGCCATCTTAATAAATGAAGATTGAAGGTAGATATTTTCTAAAAAACTGTTGGAGTTGCAAAAATATTGGAATATTGTTAGGAGGAAAAAATTACTGGTGGTCGGGTATCAATTTTACCCCTCTAGGGGCGACTCCGCGGCAGTTTCTTGGCTTGATGTGGATTTTTTTCTTCATCCCACCAATTTGACCACGATGCGAGAACTAAAGATATTGTCCGATATCAATTTTTTTTACAAAAATACTTGTATTATACATAGCAAGTATTCCGCACATTTAAAATTTGATCTGAATAACATGATGTAATTTGAGCCACCCTATTGTGTATCGGCGTTCGAAATTAACGTGTCTTTTTTATATTCTTAAACATCTTATTATATTTAATTGTGGGATTTTTATGATGAAATTATTTATTTTCACTCGGTTTATAATAAACTTTAGTTATTAAAACAAATTAATATGATGAATTAATTTATTTAATATGACTTATGAGCACATTTGTACATTTTAAAAACGTTTGTAACTTTTTTGTTTATGAATAAAAATGGGTAATTTAAAAGCAATATATTCACAATTTTTTAAGATCTTTACGTGCCTTATGAAAAATCTCCGGAAAAAAGGGGTAGAAATCGAGATAGAATCAGTCACTTGTCAAATTTGACGTCGGAGTCAAAAATGACACATGGAGGAAATGTAGCCTTTGTAAAACCAATAACAACAGTGTACTTTTTTTCTCGATCGGACTTCAAATCACGTCACAGCACAGAAAAAACTAAATGGGCCGTTTTTAGGGTGCGCGTAAAAATTTTTTTTCTTGTGTCCCAGAATCTTTGTTGCCTAATCTTTAAATTTAGGGACTGACAAGTGCAACTTTTTTTTTTAGTACTGGGACCGACCCACTCTAATGTACACACAGACATTGTATTCTACACACGAAATTGTCATATTACAGTTTATTGACAGTGATAAATTAATTGTCCAGTTTTTGCGAAAAAAAAATTAACATTCGTACTGAATTAATTCGCAAAAATGCGTCTGCTCCCATTCGCATTTCTTGATCTGTCGCTTTTCCTACAATTTGCGCGGTTTTTTAATTTATTGAATTTTTTTGTTGATTAACATTTTTTTGCCGCTTAATTTAACCTATTTAACGAGTAAGACAAGCAAAAAATCGTCGTCGTCTTATATTAACTTTGTAAATTTTCAAAAATTCCTTGCACAATTTGCCTTAAATGACGTACGACACTTGACTGTGCCAAGTGCAACAAAAGTTTCTGCATGGCGTTGTTGTTTCCTTGTGTGAATGGAGGTTCTTTCATTTTCGTGTTGCATTGACCCAGTTTTGAGTTTTTTTTCTTTGTTGTTGTTGTAGTTTTTTTCTGTTCAAGTTTTTTGTTTGGTTTTTGGATTGATCATTAATATTCATGACAAATAATCCTGAAGTTTTTTTTTTGGTGGCATAACATTGACATACATATTGTGTAGGGAACAAAAACAAGACATCGAAATCTTTTTTTATACTGAATGTTATTACTGTATATAGAACAATAAGTTAAAATAAAATTAATTGAAATTACTATGGAGTTATGATGGTAATTCTGTGATGCATAAGAGATAAATAGACGCATTTGAGAGAGACAAAATCGAACTCTAGTGTTTCTATTTAATTTGTCATATCAGCACATGATATCTATACATCGTCGGTATTCTGTAAAATGGTATCTAGTCCACTTTTTGTGTTTCTAAATTATTGATGATTTTAGTTTTTGTCGCCTTTTCCGCATAGGATTTTGTTACAGGGCATAGACTATGACTTTTGGGACATTTTTACATCATTTAGTCTATTTCACAAAAAAGTGGACTTGAGACCTTTTTCAGGATACCGACTATATATAAAGATGCTTGGTGGCTGTCCGAATGACTATACGGCTTTAGGTAGAATAATGTAGATATGGGATTTTTTTACTGTACATAGACTATGACTTTTGGCCCACTTTTGCATCATTAAGTCCATTTCTCAAAATAAATGGACTTAGACCTTTTTCAGGTTACCGACGATATATAAATCCTGTAGACAGGATAATTACATGTTGGGTGATTGTTCCCCTTACCGAGTACACGTCAGCTAAGAAATAATTTTTGGAAATTCGTTCTTTTAGACCCAAAAAGGGTTAAAATTAATACTACCCAGGCCAAACGGCTTAAGGTATCATCTTTAAACTGTATATGAGCATGTTCCGTATGGATTTATAAAGCTACACTAAGTGATTTTTCCGAAAGGGGATAAAACTGGTGTCACCACTAGACCCAAACCGAATGGCTACTGCTACTATCACGAGAATCTATACCCTACGGGAAAAATGGTGTTAATTTACCTGAGTGTACCTATCTCAGGACGGGTGACGAGGGGATGTGTCACCAAACTGGTTCTAAAGTGTTAAAGAAAAGTCAATTTGACTGATCTGTAATATTCTGCGGCGTTGTGTTTCCATTGGCGTTGTTAGAAAATATTAAATATTTATATATAATTTATAAAATATTTATAATTAATTTAATTTTTTCATTTTATTTTGGGGCATATTAACAAAAAATAGATATCATAGTTAGGTGGCTGGTTTTTACTGAACCTGTCGTAGGGTTTGTACTGTTGAACCGGTTCAAGATACATCACAAAGTATGAGTTAGGTGTCAATTGACACTTTAGTGGCCAACCCCATACAAAACGTACCGGTTCTCTACATACAAAAGTTCCGGAACTAGAACCGGTTCATGCACCCCAGGGAACCGGTCCCGTGACTGGTACTGTACCGGTTTATTTTCCCGTAGGGTATGCTTCCTACAGAACTAGAGATATGTGCGAAGGTATTCTTCGAAATTAGTATTTTTGAGGGTAAAATGGCCGAAAAGGGAATGCAACTGCAGCCATCACCCAGATCCAACAGTTAATGCTAGAAACGTGAAAATTGAGGTAAATACTTATCTTATTGAATAGTTGTCATAGGGATTTTTCGAAATTCGTACTTTGAAGGGTCAAAAGACCGAAAAAGGTATAATATAGGTACTATCGCATAGAACAAACGGCTAAAAGTAACTTAATAAACAAAAAACTTACTTTCCCTTTACACTCCATGGATGAGATATGGGATAGCTTCTTGCGTTGTTGTGAATTAACACTCTATATATTTTTACATTCACAACTAATGGCTCCTACTTGTTTATCGACGAATGCGAAAGTCACTGTTTGAGAAGCTTTTACTAGATATGCCGATTGACTCGACACTTATACTGCGAAGTTGCTGACGATAACATCGAGGGGGCCGGCAAATGAAAGAATTTTTTTTTTTTTTGTAATTTGTTAGATGACTGGAGCCAAGAAGGCTATAAGTATTAACGCAACAATTTGTACGGGCACCCACCCTATGGAATTATAGAGCAGCGTGATGATTTTTCGAAATTCGTTCTGTTGGGGGTGCAATATTTGAAAAGGAACACAACTGATACCATCACCCAGACCAAACGGGTAATGCTATAATCGGTAAAATCCATATGAACATACTTTCTACAGAACTAAAAAGCTGTGCAAAGGACTTTTTGAAATTCTTAATATGAAGGGTCAAAAGGCCGAAAAGGGGTAAAACAGACAATATCGCCCAGATTTTTAGAGTTTCGCACTTTTAGATATATATATAGGCCGAAACAGGTATAAAACTGATAGTATAGCCCAAATCACACGACTTAAGGCATAATCGGGAAAATTGGGGTAAATATGTATTTTATAGAGTAGTTTTCGGGTACAAGAGGATTTTTCGAAATTCGTACTTTTAGGTGTATTAAGGGATAAAACTGGTACCATTACCAAGATCTAACGGCTAGAGACAGAAACCAAAAAAACTGAGTCAACGTACCGTATAGACTCGAAAACAGCTTGACCTATATTTTTTAAATTTTCAAGGAATGTTTAATATATCAAGTGAGCGTGGCCCCACCCATTAGACCCTATTTTTGAAACCACAATATCTGGAGAACTGTTTCTCCAATCGGCTTGAAAATTTTGTGTGTATTCATTTGGCAGCAATGTTCGTGATCTAACAAAAAAAGGGCGGGATCGGATTAGTGGGCATGGTATAAAACTTAAAACTTTAAAACGCTGTATCTCATGAACTACAAGAGGTATGAAGATGATATTTAATATTTGTTGTTAGTACAGTATAAATTACAGCCAGAGTGGAAGTGGGCTGTGTCACGCCCCATTTAAAAGAAACCTTTATAACAGCCATAATAATTGTTTGATCGGCCTGAAAATTTCACAGCATAGTAGAGATATAACCAGGCTATTTGGAACAAAGTTTTTTGGAACAAATACAATTCATTTATCGGACATTAGTAAAAAAACATAGGATTTACTAACGATTTACCAACAATCTGGCCTTTGACCTCTTTAGGACACGGAACAAAGTTGTCCGATGTTATTCGTTGCCGCCCTAATGTATATAAAAGGCTTGCGTTACTGACTCACTGATTGACTTTAAAGAAAAGAGCAGGCTGTGGAATCTTTTCAGAGGAGATAAATTTGCAACTATCAATCAGACTACCAGATCACTGTAGCATAGTTCAGACCGAAATTGCGGCCATTACAATAGCCGTAAAGAAAATTCAATATCGTGGGATATTGGACGGCACTGACTGAGATTTGGATTTTTCTAAATTTTTTGACTCAAAATTTTCAAATTTCAATTTTTTAATGGCTTTTCAAAAAAAATATAAAACTGTATTAAAAATTTCTTTCGCAGATTTATATTTTTTAATCTATAGTTTTCATTATATTGTTATTATTTTTGAATTATTAAAAAATTTTACTTTTCTATCACCCAATTCATATTGTCAAAACTGCCAATGTCATCAAAAATTCAAACTAATAAAATCACAAAATCCCAAATGCGGCCAAATCAAACATAAAAATCAGAAATAATTTCAGTTGTTTATAAAATAAACCAATACCCTTCAAAGCACTTCAAAGTATCAAATAAAAATGCAAATGTTCATAAACTATTTTGGTTTTCAATAACACGGATACAAAATAAAATTTTCGTATACTCTAAGCTATAAGCAAACAACTAATCCATAAACACTCTTACGCCGCAAATATTATTATAGCAAATTCAATAGAAATTAAAGATTTTGTTTATAAATGAAATCAAAAAATCATAGCAACTGACAAGCAATGAAATATTACCACCAGACAAAACATATAATAAAAGCACAACAAAGTAACAGCTTCACACAGATTGCAGATCATAAATAACTCACAAAAAAAAAACATATTATATGCCAGTAATATTATTATGACAAACTCCCACTGACGCTGCAATTTGAAAATTGAATTGTTTATATATTCCGTGATGTATTTGTTGCTACTACAAAACTTCTGTAGAAAACTGGTTACATTTAAAGAAAAATCACCACTTGAAAACAAAAAAGTCTTCAAAGTAACATGAAAAGATTTTCCGTTAAAAAGTAAATTTTCTTCCTCTATTGTCTTTGTAATATACACACGCTCTCTGAAACAAATGTGCATGATCATCATTAATGTTGCAGCTCTTAACACTTACATTACGTATTTAGAAGAAATGATTTACTATTGGTTTTGTACTCTTTCTCTTCCAATATTTATTGTTCTATGTTTCTATAGAATTTTATTTGTTCTTCTGTTTCAATTTATATCAAAAAGGATTTTTATTTCGTTTGGCGTGAATTGTAAACAAACTGAGTTTTCTTCCGCATGGTAACTTGCCGTTTCGACGAGGCGGAAATTCTTTCTTCGATATTTTCTATTTATATAGTAAAGAATTTAAATTTGCAAAATTTTTTATTTTATTTATTCAGTCTGAGTGTGAAGGATGAAATGGAAAGCACATAAATTTAAAGTTCATTGGAAAGGCAGCAGCAAGAGGCTGGCTGCAGCAGTTGGCATATTTTATTTTTGTGGAGGTTGAAGTGAAGTCTCTGCAATGATGCTAGGCACGAAATGACTTATATATTCATGCACTTCATATAACTTCGGTATCATGCAAAAATGCCTTAAGTTCACTTTTTTGTAAAATGAACTTTATGATGCAAAAGAAGTAGTTTTGCAGTAGTTTTAGTTTTGTAGTAAAAAATTCCTAAAAAAAATCAAACTTTGAAAACTAATCAGAGGAATATTTTATAAATGTCATATTCGTGTTTAAGATGCCGAAATCTTCTTCTTCTTTAGTGAAAGCAACCGCAGAAATTTATCCATCAGTAGCCGCACGTAGAAAAGTATTCTAAGCGCTTCGGTCTTTTGCGCTCCGTAGATAGTTCGTCACACCAAGCTTAGTTAACAGCTCTTTCACCTGGTCCATCCATCGGGATTATTACCGAAGACTTTTCGAGCCGGAGCGTTTTCGTCCATTCGCACAACGTGTCCAAGCCAGCGCTTGAACGCGCTTGACTTCGTCGATCTCGTTGTACAGCTCATACAGCTCATGATACATTCGACGACGGTACTCGCCGTTAACGATGATGGGTCCAAATATTTTTCATAGTATTTTCCTCTCGAAGACTCTCTCTCATTGATCCGCTTGTATCATTATCCATGATTCTGCACTGTAGAGAAAGAGAGGGAGGATCAGAGTCTGGTAAAGCTGGATCTTTGTTTTTCGTATTGTTACTCGTCTATTGATTTCCAGGCTGACATTATTATTTTTGTTTATGGCGGAGCCGAGGTAGACAAAATCATCTACCATTTCAAAGTTATAGTTGTCAACGTTCACGCAGCGTCCCAGACGAGTGGACTCTTTGTTCGTTGAAACAACTAACTTGATTTTGTCCTCGTTTATCACCAGACCAACTTCAGCCGACTGCTTTTCAATGTTCGAAAAAGCCGCAGTAACATCTCGCAATCTACGTCCAATGATATCTATATCATCAGCATACGCAAGCAACATGTGACTTTTGTTGAAGATGGTACCGTTTCTGTTTACTGCAGTCTTCCGCATGATCATCTCCGTTACGATGTTAGAGAGATCACAGGACAGACTATCGCCTTGTCTAAAGCCTCGCTTGGTAGGAAATGGCTCTGACAGATTTTTGCCAATTTTCACTGAAGACTTCGTATCAGTCAGTGTCATTCCACAAACTCGTATCGTATTATCCTCTGTCGTATCGGACTGTCTGAATCGATGAACAGATAGTAGGTGTCGATCTGCATTTATTGGGTTTTCTCCAGGATTGTGACTATCTGGTCGGTCCAGGTACCAGGTCTAAAGCCACACGTATAAGGTCCAATCAGGTTCGCCAGAATGGGCTTTAGTCTTGTACATAACACACCAGACAGGACCTTGTATGCAAAGGGTAGAGGGCTAATCCCGCGATAGTTTGTACACACACTTGGGTCGCCTTTCTTAAGCACGGGACATAGGACACTTAGATTCCAATCATCGGGCATGCACTCCCTGAGCTAAATCGTGTTTATGAGCTGGTTGCATGCATGTTACCAGCTCATCGCAGCTTTATTATTTTTAAGCCGTGCTGAAATCAGGCTCGGTGGTGAATAGTCTACTCCATCGTCGATGATTGGTGTGATTTCGTCACTAATGCTGCCTTCGGGAACGATTAGAGATCGAAAGTGTTCACTCCATATTTGCAGCACACTCTGAGTTGCTGTGACCAGATTTCCGTCTCTGTCCTTACAGGTGGGGATTCATGTTCCAAAACCTTTTCTTTTAACCCTTTGGTAGAACTTTCGGGCCTCACCTCTATCTCTCCCGTTGGGTGTATTTATATTATTACTCGATTTCTAAGGTGGGCGGAATGGTGTATTTGTATGGGAGGTACCAGAAGGGGCGGGGCCATGTAGCCCATTTGCTATATCGTAAATAGTTTTGGGGAAGTATTAACTCGTGCAAAATTTTAAAACATTTGGTTGCGTCAGCCGGACAGCCAGACAGACAGGCAGACTGACATGGCTCAAACGACTAAAAAAGTCATCAATCGATTTTAGTTCAAAGAAATCTAGGGTCTAAAGTGACTCCTTCTATGTGTTACACTTTTGGGTCGTGTCAAATGACATATACCCTCATCCCTAAGGGTGATGGTATAAAAATTATTGAGAACTCTGCAGCAGACAAAAAAAAATATTTGTAAAGTGGTGTAAGTAGTTATAATCTTAACAATTCAAATTCCCACAAAAATCAATAAATTCTTTAAGCACTTCCACCCTCTTCGGTAATTTCAATTTCATTTCCTTTACCAAACGGTTGAATGAACTTAATCTAAATATAGATGCAAGTAAAAATTCTCTGTGTTTTTTATTTTTTGGCAAATAAAACGCACACAATACTTAACAACTACAATAACATCAAAAACGAAACCCCCAAAATCACTCTCAGTTTTCATAAAATTAACGCAGTTTTTGTACGAACGCCAAACGGCGCCAACAGAAATTAATGATATTGCTGTTGTTGCTATTTCTAAATTGAAAATGCACAATAACATTATACATCAATTACAAACCTCAGCAAACGCAATTGCACATACACTCACACACACAAACATGCAAGAAAAACGCAAAAATCGCACACAAAATCGTTAATAAGCCATATAACATTTAGAAGCCATTCAGTTTTTCAATTTAATGAAAAACTGCACAAAAAGAAAAAAAATACTAAACCAAATCCGTTGGCTCACATGCGACACGCGTTAATGCATTCTGCTCGCCGTGCCTCACCGACTATATAGCAAATAATCTGAACGATTGTAAATAAACAACGACAGAGCCATAAAATATCAACAATATCATCATCACCGTCGTCATTGTCGTTGTCGTTGAGTGATACAGCGTCGGCAGTAGCTGCAGCTAAAATATCATTTTTCAATTAATCGCATTTTTTGCTGTTTTAATGCTGCCCGGCTAAGTTACAGATCATACCGATGGGGCTTTTAAACAGTTTTTATTTGGTGTGCGCTATTAGCTTTTGTGTGCATTTGTGTGTGTGTGTTTAGGTATCAGTTTGATTGACATTGAGACGTTTTGTTTAGATGTATTTCCGCTGCAAAACTGTTACTGCACTTTATGATCGACGATAGAGAGAGAGGGTGCTGATGGCCTGGACAGATGCTTTGGCGGAAGATTTGAATAGACTGCAAATTTGATGCATTTCAAAAAAATGTAAATGCTTTGACTCTGTGTGTGGTCGGCGAGGTGTTTGTCCGTCGGCACATTAAATAATACAATTACAAGTGTTGGTTTCAGTTGATCGAATTTCGATTTCATTTTTTGTAATGTGGTTCTATGTTTTACAGCATTAACATTTAATTTATCTTTTCAAACAATTTTTTCGAAGAGAAAAAGACAAAATTAATTTAATCAATAACTAGTGGGCCCGGCAGCGCTACGCTTAGAGAATAGTGGGACAATATATATAAATAAACTTAAAGTACTATAACTCATGGAATTTTTCCACTGTCATAAGTATATATGCCTCTGAAGTTCCATAACTGATTTGATAACATTTCCTAAGCTCAAACATAAAATGTGGATCTAACATACGAATGTGCAGAAATCGTCACACTAAGTTTGGGTAGTTATCCCCAAACTTTGACATGTATCCTTCTATTGCGAAAACAACCGCCCTATAATCAAAACTTAATATTCCATCTGTACCTTTATATGTCCTATGGTTGGGATTGGGCACGAGTTTTCTATTTCGATATGGCTCACCACCTAATTGTGTGGGGTAGGAAAAAATTTCATGAGGGGGAGGTGGTGTGGGGGTTTTAATGACTGCAAATCTAAATCTGGTCAAATCGATATATATGAAAACGGTAAAAATAGGGTACTTTAAGTTTTTAATGTATAAAGTGGGCGTGGCCTCGCCCATTGAACCCTGTATTTGAAACCGCAATATCTGGAGAACTGTTCGTGACCCAAATGGGCGGGATCGGATCAGTGGGCGTGGTATAAAACTTGAAACTTTTAAAGGCTGTATCACATGAACTATTAGAGGTATTAAGATGACATTTCGTATGTGTTGTTTGTACAGTGTGGAAGTGGGCTGTGCCAAGCCCCATTTAAAAGAAACCGTTATATATAAATGAGTTCCTCTAACTCCCATTGGAGCAGTAACAGCCGTCCGCCATCTAACATGATTTTGTGCAATCGATCTTAGTTGGTTGCGGATACGCCGAGGTTATTAATTTCGCTTCGCCATGTTATGCGTGGTCTTCCACGCCGACGACCTGCCTGATAAATGGGATTCCTTTTAAAAGCTTGCTTAGCCACGTTGTCATCATTTCGGCGTAGATTATGTCCAATCCACTGCCAATAACGCTTACGAATTTCCGTTGCCAGCGCTATTTGCCGTGATCGCGAAAACAGTTCTGCATTTGAGATGGTACGGGGCCAGAATATGCGAAGTATTCTTCTAAGGCAGAGGTTGACAAAAGTTTGAAGTCGATTGGTAATACTACTGGTAACTTTCCATGTTGTAAATCCATACAGAAGTACAGACTTCACACATGCTGGGAAAATTCGCAGTTTTGTATGAAGCCTGATTTTGTTACTTTGCTATATTGGGGCCAGTATACCGAACGACGATCTTGCATTGTTTATTCTGCCCTCTACATCTAAATCAAAACCTCCATCAGCATCAATCCCCGTTATACCAGCCATAATAATAGTTTGATCGTCCTGAAAATGCACAGCATAGTAGAGATATAACTACAGAATTTCTTTAACTATTTGGAACCAAGTTGGCAAAAAGTTCCGAGGGCCCCCAAACACGTCAATAGTTGGGTATAACATATTCACCAGAAAAAATTCAACTTCTAAATCGAACATTTATTAAAATCACAGGATTTACCAAAAACCTGACCTGTGACCTCTTTGGGCACGAGAAATAGTTGTCCGATCTTACTCAAATTGCCTTCAAATAGTTCTAAGCTCTCACTTTCACAGTATTCCAGCTATATTTTGTTCCCCTTTTACCATGTATGGGAGGTGCCACACCCACCAATCCCATCGCGTCCATTTTCCGAAAAAGTCCACATTTAGTGAACAAAAAGTAACTCACTTTCGTATTATGTTTTGTGGGAGTTGCTACATTAGTAGAAATACACAAAGTTTAAAAGCTCTTACCTTCATATTTCCCGAGATATTTTTACAATTAATAACCACTGTCTGGAAGGTGCCACGCCCACTAATATTTCGGGAAATTACAAACATGAGTAATAAAATAATCACCCAAAGTTTGAAAGCTCTCACTTCCATATTAATCCAATCTTATATATATATAAAAATGAATTCTTGTGCGTTGGTAATATGTCCAATATTCCAAAATACTAAAACGATCTTTACAAAAAAAATACAAAAGTTCTATATGAAAATTATATATTTTATAAAAATTTTGATTCAATGGGCGGAGTGGGCGTGGTAAAAGTAATTTTAGAGCTAGAGAGATAAATTTTGATACACAGATAGTATGAATACACAATTATGAATATGCAGACGAAATTTTAATTATGGTTCAGTGGGCGTGGCCAATTTGGTAACAGTGAGGATATGTTATATATTATACACTGGGGAGCGAAAAATTATACGCTCCACTAAATTTCGATGCAGATGTACTTAAGGGGTCATAATCCAAAAACCGAATATGAGGAATGAAAGAGAATCAAAAACAACACTTTTACATCCAACAACAACAAAATTGTATTTAGTTAAGTTTATGTTTTTTGCATTTCTTTGCGTTATGGGGTGATCATGAAATTAAACGCAGTGGTTTTCAATTACAAAATTAAACTTTTTTTTATTAAAACAAAAAGCAAATTTAAAATAAAACGCACTTTGTAATAATTAGACCTCTCTTAGTTTGAATAAATTCATAAATGACTTTCGGTTATACGTACTATTTATCAGGGTTTTTGGGGATGAACTTTCTAAGAAGTCCCAAACCGCTATTACTGACGATTTTAGCTATGCAATGCAATTGTATTGTCTGTTGTTGGAGTACATTTTATGAACAAGTATGCCCCAAACGTTTCAATAGGGTTCATGTCATGGAAATACGCTGGCCCCTCTAAGACTTCAACGTTTTCTGACCGAACCCAACATTTTGTTTCCTTATTGGAGTGAGTAGACGCAATCTCTTGCTGAGAAATGTAATTTATCTCCTGGTTTAGCTTCAAGAAGTGCAATAAATTAATTTTCAGTCTGTCTTTCCGGAGTTCATACTCTTCGGAGTTCATACAATAGTTTGGAGAGGCCAGCTTCAAAGTTAATTTTACAGAGAATCCACTCCAAATCATAAACGACCAACCATTGAAGTTTATATTAGGTTACAAATTTCCCTATACGATACTTACTAACTTCAAATCGATATTAAATTATTATGGCATGTAACTTGACAAAACGAATGATGCAGAACCTCTCCTTTTTAGGGCTACTTTCACATGCAGTTCTTAGAATTAAGCCCCAAATAAATTAGCTGAAAAATGTTGTACTGTGTAATTATTTCTCATCTTGTTTCTGATTCTAATACTAAAATCCAAATCTTGCACTTCATATCTAAGCACCCTAATGACACTACCCGAGATTGAATTTCTCTAAATCTCGCGTTTCTTAAACTATAACCTGCACTCTATCACTTTGCACCCCCCATTTACATGTAGCTATATTTACATTTGACACCATATGCACACCAAAATTTTCCTCCTCTTGTTCATATCAATTCTTTCACCTCTTTCCCCTCCAAATTTTCTCCACTTCAATTTCAGCTCATATACAAACAAATAGCCAACAACAATCATCCCATCCATTACCATTATCATCATCACCACCAGCACCTTGTCTACTTCATCCTCCCCTGGCATCGTGTGAACCATCATTTACACCTATCAAACTATCCCTTGGTCCCCTGGCTCCTGAAGATGAGGATTCATCCACGTCATTGCCCTATGTTAGTACCACTAAGCCTTTAGATACTTCACACAGTCCCGGTAGAACGATGACGGCGACAGTTGCGGCGATTTTAGAGGGATTTATGCAAAAATTGCGTGATTTCAATTGGCGTGATTTAAGGAAATTCAAACAGAAATTCTATTTTGAATACTTTGCTAAGGACAAGTTTATGGGTATGTTATGTCTTCTACTTATAATTTTTGTATTCCGGCTGAATGTTTATGCTTTAAAAGGGGGAAAAGTAAAGTAGTGCCTTAAAGTTTCTTTAAACGTTCGAAATAAGAAATTTTGTGGTTAACTCAATTGTTTTGCATGTAAATGATTTAATATGCTGGTATTTTAGATTTTAGTTTATTTTTTCAATATAAAGTTCATTTCACATTTAGTGTTCAACACCCACATGTTGGGTTGTTTGAATTATAAATACAACTGCCACTGATTTGTTGTTAAAGATTTATTTAAATTTTCTTCTAAAAACATTAGAAGAATTATTGATATAAACTCATTTTAATCATCATTTACACGCATATGCAGCTTTTGAAAGCCCTCCCCCCTTATTTTGGGAAGTTTTTTAAAAATCTACATAGGAGTAGACCCTACCACAGCTTTTATACAATTGATAAACTCTAATGGCAATGATGGCCTTATGCCTTATTGTCTCTGATGTCTGCCGCACTTAATTCACTTGTTCATTTCATGGAATGTTGAAAACGTTAAATTGTTTAATTTACTTGATCAAGAACATCACCCCAAAAAATGAACTGCATCATCAACATCACACCGGCGGAGGTACTCATATGCAACCTAAATTTTTGTGGTTTTTGTTTATCTAATGAAATTTATGTCACCACCTGTAGATTTTTCAGAGACTTTTTTTGGTTGTTGAGATTTCAAAATTATAGTATGAGTTCGGCAAGAACAATGAATACCTGCTGTGTAGTATGATGAAAAGAGAGAATAACATAGGCAGATGTGATAACTAAATTTCTAAGAAGTTTATATAGAAAATTTAATGATTTAAATGCAGCCATTAAAAATGTAATTTAATATAATTTTATAATATGACAAAGTTTAAAAACCTGAGCAGTATATTTGTATCTTTCAGTAAATTTTTGTTGCATTTCAAACAATTTTATATCCAGGAATGCGGAAATGATTTGAAACAAAAAAAAATTGTATTAACCAAATTTACCCGCACACAACTTTAATAACAAAAATAAATATTTTACCTGTTTGCCAACGTGCCAATGTGCTGTTTTTCTTTCTTGACAAATTTGGTAATGAGTCACCTCCCTCCGCCTTTCCATTACTCGAAATATTTTATTATTATTTATCAGTTTTCCGCATTTTGTTCCAATTCTGAATAAAAACATTTTATTTAGATTATTTGTAACACATGTTGGAATAGTTTTATTTTTAGAATTATTTGTTATTAATTTTTTTCTCTTTACGGAAAAAAAACTACAGTAAATTTTATAAATAATTTCGTTTGCCAATTAAATGAACACATTTATAAACACTTTGTGTTTACAAAGTTTTTTTTAATGATATTGAATTTTTTTGAGTTGAACATTTTGCGGTAATGGGTAATTTGCTGTTATAATTAAACAATAAATTAATGTTAAGAAATGAAACGGAAACAAAATTATGCGCGCGATTAGTTAGAAATGAGATGAAAGATATTGCACTCGCTTGAAACGTCTAAGGGAGGGGATTGGAGGATGGATACAGTTTTGAAAAATGTCAGTCTTTGGGAATCATTTCCAAATTAAATTTCTCATTTTGTATACCCACGTATTTCTAAGAAAATTGTATAGAATTTTACTACTTAAATGTACTTAGAAATACGAGGGTCATATGAAAAACTTACTAAACCTAAACAGAACCGTTTCATCATGTTTTACCTTAACTTAACTTAATTTCTCTTTGCACCCCACGAATGAGGTTGGGATAGCTTCTCGCGTTGTTGTGAATTAACACGCTTTCTATGTTTAGATTCACAACTAACTAACGGCACCTACTTGTTTATCGACGAATGCGAACGTCACTGTTTGAGAAGCTCTTACTAGACACTTAAAGAACAATTTTTTTTTTAACATGACTGGAGCCAGGTTTGAACCTGCGATCTCCCGCATGGTAGTCGCGTGTTCTAACCACTATGCCACGGCCGCACAGTGTCGTGATTTCATATAAGCTTTGGCCAAAAATAGAAGGAGTTATCGTAGGTAAATACAAATTGGTACAGAAAGTTTACGTAAGTCGACTAAGAAAAAAATTAAGTTTTGGAAAAATCGGCCCAAGGACAACTTAAGATTAAAACTGGCAAGCTCTTTTGGTTAATCGGTACTAAATCGCAACTAAGTACTCAAAACAAAATTTTAATCTACAAAGCTATACTGAAGCCTGTATGGACGTACGGTATACAACTATGGGGAACTGCTAGCAACTCCAACATCGAAATACTTCAAAGATACCAGTCCAAGACTCTGAGATTTATTATAAACGCACCCTGGTTTGTATCTAACAAAACAATTCATGACGACCTGCATATCCCATACGTCAAAGATGAAATCAACAGATTTAGCGCTAAATACTTAGATAGGCTGAGTAATCACGTCAACCCGCTGGCTATATCACTACTAGATGATACACATGAAGTTCGAAGGCTCAAGAGACACCACGTATTAGATCTACCATTTCGAAAGTAAATTAACTTACTTACTCATTTAACATATAAATTTATAACCACACTAACCGAATAGAGTTTGTTTTATTTTTAAAGACGATCTCAATGGAGATCGTCAATTCTGTTATTTTTATATATTAAACAATTTGCTTATTATCCTTGAGTGGATAGATTGTAAATAAAGAATTATATGAAAAAAAAAAAAAAAAAATTCTAACTCACTATGTTAAATTTGATAAAATTACATCAAAGGACACGCCCACTGCCCATATATCCTGAAGTAAAAAAATCGAATTTTTTCGAAAGTTTCAATCCGTATCGAAACAAATTTTGTACGGATCGTCTTTGATACATTTTAACTCACTATGTTGAATTTGGTAAAATTACATCAAAGGACACGACCACTGCCCATATATCATGAAGTAAAAAAGTCGAATAATTCCTATATAATTAGTTTAAAGGACACGCCCACCTCCGTATATGCCTCTAAGTGAAATATTCCATATATTATTAACTTAAATTAAGATGCTATTCGTCTTCATGCAAAATATTATAATATCAGTATCAAATTTATATTAATAACAGATTTTAGGAAGTTCAACAACATATACTTTATTTTTAGTTTCAGACATACAAAGCATATTTCTTATTTACTATTATCATCGCCTACATCTTCAATGTAATTGCAGAAATCATCATCAGATATGATGCCTTCTTCTTCCACAAAAACAAAATCTTTTATTTCATTTAGATCATATCTTCTTAAAAGTGTTTTTTGACTGTTCATCGAAATATCTGGCTCTGACTGCAGAATTAGGTAATGTATTAGATCCCTATTGGAGTCAACTCTACTCGTCTTTCTTGTATGCCTCAGTCTATTATTCCGAATTACTTTGTGACAGGACTCTATGGCCATAACATTCCAATTGGTACATTTGAATACTTGATGTAATTAATACCGTGAACTAAAATTTTGTGCACAGTAACAGGCATGTATGATGATGCTTCTTCGAAAGACAGACGTGGCCGACATCTAACAAAGCTTGAACTAGGTTCCTAAAAAAATAACAGACCGGTTTTATCTCTGATTGACGCCAAGAACTGATGGTAACTTACAACACCAATAGGATCCCCATGGAATATTTCACTATCCTGCCAGTTATTAAGTCCTTTTTCAAATAAGGCTTTTATCCGTCCATACTTTTCCCAATTAGTGCTAAATTTCAAAAGCGTAAATATGGGGCTTTTTTTCCTCAGTGCAGTGTAATGATCTACGTAAATGATTTTTCACAAATTCCTTTATTTCACACACGATAAGGCTCTTTTTACTTTGCTTCACTTCTAACCATTTGTTAAAAATATCCCGTAAATTCAATGGAGTAGACACTGAAAAATATTCATAAAAAATACAATCGCACACTGTCGCAGTTGAGATTTATAGATATTTAAATACACACTTTTTCGGACTTAATATCAAAAAATTAAAAAAGTGTTTTGAGGTATATTTTTTTTATTGTCTCCTAAACATGCGGTTCGCTTTCAATAGGCCACTTTGCTTTAGACATATATTTGAGCTAACTGTTCTTTCCATATGTTCAATATTTGTCAACAAAGCCAGTGTTGCCATATTAAATGGTACTTAAATTTACCAAACTATTATAATTTATACCGACAGTTACATTAAGTATTAGAAATAACAGCGTTTAAAAAATATGTAAAATTCCAGATTTTTCAATGATCATACCACATGGTTAACAACCATCACAATTGAGCTACTATAAAAAAAATTCTACTTCATATATCCAGAAAAAATTTTAGATTTCATCTAATTTAAGTGTTTATTTGTTAATAAGGAAAAAAAATTTGAAAATTTTAATGTTCACTTATATCATTTTTGGCCACTGCCGTGACACTGTGGGACGGTCCCATCATGTTTTACCTGTTACTGTTAATATAACACAGTTTAACATATGATTTTGGTACTCAATTCTGAGAACTGCACATGAAAGTAGTAGTAGAAGAAGTTTTGCATCATTCGTTTTGTCAAGTAACATGCCATAATAATTTAATATCTGTTTGAAGTTAGTAAGTATCGTAAGAGGGAATTTGTCACGTTTGAGGCTCTTTTGTTTGACATAACTCGAGAACCACTAGTCCTGTTTAGCTGAAACTAATTTAAAAAAATTGAGAATTACAATTCTTTTAATCTGCAGTACGAAAATTATGGGAGAAATTATTAATTTTCAAAAAATATGTTATTTTGTATGGCAGGTAGGAGAAGGGTTCGGCTGATTCCTAAGTCACAATTCAATAGGGTTGTATCTTGCTCAAAATATGACCAATTTCAAGGTTCTTTAAAAAAAAATGTATGTAAAACTACGAGGGTGAATTCTCTCATTTGTAACCAAGATACCAGAAGGGATGAGACAAATGTTAGGGATTCCTAAGTGTATGTCTACTATTCGATAATAATTGAACTGACAAAATTCAAATGTATTCTAATTGTCCGTTTGAAAGTTATGAAAAAAGTAATTATTTTCCAAAAATAAGTCATTTTGTATAGGAGGTACCAGAAGGGGTCAGTCGATGTAGTTCATATTCACTCCAGAGTTAAATTTTCATAAGCGTACATCTTGCGCAAAATATGACTGAATTCAGTGTACTTAGATACGTATGTAACACTATGAGGGTAAATTCGGCCATTTGTAGGAGATGTACAGAAGAGGCATGGCTAGACTTCCAAATTTTTCTCCAAAACTGTATTATGTTATAGCTTTACAAAATTACTCGATTTCTAATGTGGGCCAAGCGGTACATTTGTATGGGAGGTACCAGAGGTCGGGACGTGGCCGGACTTATAGATTTTTTCTCCAAAGCTTTATTCTGCATTACCATTTTCGAGCCTCACCTCTATCCCTGTATCGCTCTATATCCTCGTTCTCCCGTTCTTCATCTGACTTTTTTTTCGCTCAAAAAGCTGTCTCGCCCGTTTTACTGTCTCCTTGTGTCGTTCCCTTACAGCCCGGATTACAATTGGCTGTAGAGTTGCCCTATAAGCCGCATCGTGTTCTTCAGACGCTATGCGACATTCTTTATAGCACTAGGATTCGTCTTAGCGCCGTTTTTCATATCCTAGCAAGGTTGTTGCGGCGGTTGCCATGGAATGCGCAATATGCTGCCACTTAGAATAGCGAACGTCAGAAGTAGAGGCGTTGTGTCGTAGTAGTTAGGAGAGCTGGTTGGAGTAGGCCTTGGCTATCTCTGGGGTTTGCAGCTTCCCGATATCCAGAATTCTTTGTGTTTGGTTACATTCGTTTTTCGCTCTGCTCAATCTTGTGCGCACCTTGGGTGCAACCAGGTAATGATCCGAGCCAATATAAGCACCACACGTCCATGACACTAAATGCAGGCCTGTCATCAATTACCACATGAACAATATGATTTTTGGTGTTTTGATCGACGTGTGCTGGAATCTGATTCCACTCACTACCATGTTCCATCCCGCTGTTAGGTACTATAAATTGTACTTCTTAGTAACATACATTGTACTTTAAGGTGCAATAAATTTTACTTTGTGGTACTATAAATTGTAATTTTCAGTGCAATACATTTTAGCAGAAAATTTACTATTTTGTATAATAAAAGTACTATTTGGGCAACATCGCCATATCACATCACTTTTAACCAGCTCGTGATCATAACACCCTCCTATGTTCCCATTTTCGTAGTTCATTTGCAACTCAACAATTCCCCGCTTGTCATGACATTTCAACAATTAAACAGCAGCTAAAAGTACTTGAAATGCAATAAAAAAAACAACTTCTTGGAATTGTCGGCGTCCAACAATCTCAGGTTTATAGATTCCGTCCACTTAACCACTAAACTCACATGATTATATCCCTGTTCCATTTAACTTCACTGTAAATGAAAAGCAATTAACCCATTTCCCTCTAATTTTTTTAGATATTTGTTTTATTTTCATTTTTAAGATCACTTAAGTTCATTACCATCAACACTATACGCAGCACCAGCCGGCTGGCTGTAAATAACGCAAAGAGCGACACAGAAAATTGTATACAAAGTCACCACCACCACCACCATGCAATTATAAACATCCAATTCATATGAAAGACACAAATCTCACACAAGTCACAGTTTTTGTGTTTGAAATGTTAATCCATCCTCTGAAGCTCTGAAGTCGCCACATCCAGACTCGTTGTTATTCTAAACACGTGGGCACCCCACTTACGTGTCTGCGCTGTGCGGACTCTGTCTCTCACATTCGGTATTCCAATTTCAATTTGAAAACCAAAACCAGTCACAATTTATAGACCAAATGCAAATGTTATTGTTGACCACCTCTCATCATGAGACCTGGCGTACAAATCACATGGCTTCCCCAAGTGGCTGCAGCAGCGGTTCTTTCGTTTTATGGCGCAATAGTTGTTCCTTTTTGTCGCTTTGTAACAGAGTTTAATGATCTTTTCTAATGGTGATTTCATCTGCTATGTGGGTTTTTATGAGGAATTCAATTGTCGTTGGAGATAAGACCAACAAATATGCAAAAATATCGCAAATAAATGGCGTTTAATTTAAAGTCACATGAATGTCTTGCTCAGGTGACTTTGAAGAAATTTGTAACGTTTATAGAGAATGGCGTCAAGGAGGGCAGGAATTTTATTTAAATGTTTTTTTTTATAGAGTTTCTGCCGAATATCTTTAGCCTATGGGTTATAAAGATGATTTCGGAAACTGAGGGAACAGAGAAGAGAATCGGCTAAATATGCACACATTGTAGGGGACAGGTGAGGGACAAGATTTTTTGTAAAAAAAAAAGTACTTTGTCATGCAATAAAATTAAGATAAAAGTACTTTTTGACACAACAAAAGTACTTTAAGGCCCAATATAGATATTTTCAGATACAATAATATTACTTATAGATTCATTGAAAGTATTTTTTGGTACAATAAATAAAAAAAAATTACTTTTTGTTAAAAGTACTTTTGTACAATAAACGTTTCTTTCGACGCAATAAATTGTACTTTATTTGTAAAAATTGTATTTTCTGTGTACATCAAAAGTAATTTTGTTATTATTAAAGTTTTTTTAGCTACAACAAACTTCCTTTTGGTACAAGTAAAGTAATTTTTAGTACATATAATAAAAGTACTTTTTGATACGATAAAATTACTTTTTGGTACATTACAAAAGTACTTTTTGGTACATTGAAAGTACTTTGTGGTACAATATAAGTACTTTTTGACAAAAAATAAGTACGCAATAAGTACGCTTTAGGCGCAATATATGTATTTTCAGGTACAATTATATTACTTATAGATTCATGGAAAGAATTTTTTGATACAAAAATTAAGAAAAATTTACTTTTTGGTAAAGTACTTTTTGTACAATAAAAGTACTTTTTGATACAAAATAATGTACTTTTTGATACGATAAAATTACTTTTTGGTACGATAATATCACTTTTGGGCACAATATAAGTACCTTTTTGTACAATTAAAGTCCTTTTTGATACATTTAAAGTACTTTGTGGTAGAATAAAAGTACTTTATGTACAATAAAAGTTCTTTCCGGCAAAATAAATCGTAATTTTTGCTAAAAAAAATATATATTTTCTGTGTTTAACTAAAATATTTTTTGGTACTATTAAGGAACATTTTTGTACATTAAACGTAGTTTAAAGTAATTTTTAGAGCAATTTTTAGAGCAATATCTGTACGTTTTGATACAATAAAAGTGATTTTGGTACAATAAAATTACTTTTTGGTACAATAAATTTTAGTTTTCAAAAATAAAAATACTTTTTGATACAATAAAAGTACTTTTTGATGCAACAAACTGTATTTTTTGTGCATTGAAAGTACTTTTTAGTACAATAAAATTAAAATAACGTACTATTTGGTACTGTAAACGGGCAACGGAACTTTTTGAAAATTAAAAGTACTTTTTGATACAATGAAAATAGAGTATGGCACAAAAAAAGTACATTTTGGTACAACTAAACAACCTTTCGGAATGCTTAAAGTACTTTTTAGCACAATAAAAGTGTTTTTTGTCCCAAATAAAGTACTTTTTGGTACTGTAATTCGTACTTGTTGATACAGTCAAAGTAATTTTTGGTACACTGAAGGTACTTTTTGGTATAATGAGAGTACTTTTGTATGCAATTAAAGTACCTTTAAGTACAATAAAAATAAAATTTGGTAAAATTTTTGATACAATTTGATACAATAAAAGTGCTTTGTATTGTACTTTTTAGTACACTAAATTGTACTGTTGAGTACAATACATTGTACTTTTTAGTACAATAATAATACCTTTTAAAACAATAAAACTACTATTGAAAAGTAATAAAAGCCGTAAACTGTACTTTTTGAACATTGAAAGTACTTTTTGGTGCAATAAAAGTGCGTACTATTTGGTACAAGCTTGTTCTTATACTCTTTGGTACTATGAAAGTGCAACAACAGAACTTTTTGAAAAATAAAAGTATATTTTGGTACAATTAAATTACATTTTATTACACTAAAAGTACCTTAATAAATGTACTTTTTGCTACAAAGTACTTCCTGGTACAGTAAATTGTACTTCTTAAAACAATCAAAGTAAGTTTTGGTACATTAAGAGTACTTTTGTATGCAATAAAACTAATTTTCGGTACAATAAAAGTACTTTTTGGTACAGTAAATTGTTCATTTTAGTGCAATAAAAGTACATTTTACTGTTATTAAAGTTCTTTTGGGTATATTAAATGCACTTTTTGAAGTAAACAATTTTACCTTCTTCAAAATAAAAGTTCTTTTTGGTTCAATTCAATTAATTTAGTACAATACAAGTGCTTTGTAGTACAATAAACAAAGTTTTTGGTACAATAAATTGTACTCGAAAAAAATTTACACAATAAAAGTATGTATTTTTGGTACTAAAAAATTTACTTTTCCATACAATGAAAGTACATTTGGGTGCACTAAAAGTACTTTTCTGTACATAAAAAGTACTCTTGGTAGAAGAAATTGTACATTTTAGTATAATAATTGCAATTTTTGGTACAATAAAAGTATGTACTTCTATGTTCTCTTTGTTACAATAGATCGTAGTTTTTGGTACAATAATTGTACTTTTTGAAAATCACAACAATTGCCAGAAAATACTGGTGGTTTTCTGAAAAATGTATACACTAGTTCAAAGTGTTAAATTAGAAAATTTTGAAGGGCCTAAAGTTTAGGATAACTTGTGGACCCGTGTAGCACTACACACCGAGATCTGCTGATCCTTTAGAAAAAAGGAGGAACGAAAAGGGACTAGAAAGAAGGAGAAAGGGGTAGGATAGAGAAAGAATAGAAAACATGGGAACCCCAATCGTTATCTTGGCCCAGTAAGCCATGGAAAACACCGCATGAAACATATTAAACCGTCTACTCGGACTGAGGAGAGAATGACTCTAAGTCCTATATATAACTTTTCCCTAAGTGTCTTTGCATACATACATACAGACGGCAGTAGTTCGGTATGGATCTATCCCATTTGCCTGTCAGGTGCCTGATATTTCAGTGACCAGTTAGAATTCCACAGGCCAGTCTCAAATCACTCATGCACAGGCCAACCATGTTCCCCGATCAGGGTTTGCTATATTCGAGTCACACCGATCTAGCAGTTATACAATCGGTTCCGGAGATCAAACATCTGCTGGCTGTTTTCCACATCCAGTCCTCCAATTAGCCAAAAACAGAGAGTCATGATCAGACATAGTACAGCCTCCACTGGCCAATAGGTCTGCTGATTCATTACCATAAATTCAATTCTAAGAACTGCACGTGAAACTAGCCTCAAAAAGAAGAAGTTCTGCATCATTCGTTTTGTCAAGTTACATGCCATAATAATTTAATATCGATTGGAAGTTAGTAAGTATCGTATAGATGAATTTATCGTTTTAGGCTCATTTGCTTGATATAACTCGAGAACCACTAGTCCGATTTAAATGAAACAAATTTAAGAAAGCTTACGAATAACAATTCCTTAATTCTGTTTAAATAAACTTTCCCTTCATAAGCAACAGTTTCACTTTTTCATTTATCAAATGATTTTGAACTGGGTTTATTTTGTAGCAGCTAAAATAAAACTGTTGTACTCCGTGGCGTACGATTTACGTGAAATATTACTTATGATAATCATACGGCACTATATAACAATATAACCTAAAACGTGACAAATTTCCCAATACAATACTTACTAACTTCAGTCGATATTAAATTATTGTGGCATGTAACTTGACAAAACGAATGATGCAGAACTTCATATTTTTGGGGCTACTTTCACGTGCAGTTCTTCGAATTGAGTCCCAAAATCATGTGTTGTGCTGTGTACTATATTTGAATTTACTACTCTTTTCGACTATTCCTCCACTAAAAATCTTTTGCTAACTTAACTTTGTTACCCGCCCTCTAACTATTAGGCTAACTCTTATGGCTGCATGAATCTCAGGTTCGGTCAAATATTGCAAATTCTATTTTTTCCCTCACTAAGTTTAATGTTCTAAATCAATTAAGAAAGTTGACGCTACAAACCCAGTAAGAAAACACTTGGCCAATTGGTCAAATGTTAACTAAATTCTATTGAAACAAAATGGCAATGCCATTCTCAATAAAAAGAAAATATTGAGACTGAGCAGACGCTGTTTATTACATCAAACAATAATATTTAGACAATTTTCTAATAAAATAACAATTAGATAGTGGTGACGATACGACGATGACGACGACGACGTCAACGATAACTATGTTAGCTGTTACACACAAAACAAAAAACGCATAAAACTTAAGTGCCAGAAATTAAACCAAAATTGCTGATTTTTCACAATTGATTTAAATTATAAATTATGAGTTTTCAATTGACAAAAATCGTGCGATAAAATGAAATTCTTAATGTTTTCCTCATTCCTTAACGTTTTTTTCTCTCGTTCTCACTCATTCTTTTTTTTTTGTATTTTGCAGGAGGACAGCTGAAAACGAAAAATGGCCAAAAATATGTGTTCAATGGTCGGCCATCGGGTATTTTTGTATCGAAAACATGTGCCACATTTACCGCCCTCATCGTGATATTGGCCATATTATTTACGGGACTGATAACATATTTCGTGACAGTTAACACTATGCCCAGCGGGTAAGTTTTTACAGCAACAACAAACAATATATACATATAAATACAAACAAAAAGGGTGTGTGTATGCGTAGTATGTATGACCTTTAAGGACAAAATAATAATAAATTAAGTAAGAAAAAAATAATTTTCGTCTTAATGAAAAAAAGTAATTTATCTAAAGTATATAATGTGTGAGCTAAAGCTAAAAGCTTTTAGGCCCACATGATATAGCTTAGAAAGGGTAAAGTGAAATCAAACAAAATATCAATTTCGTTTTCATTGTTGCTAGAACTTTTATATTCACCTGCTGAGGTGGCTGGCAAAGGAGTCTGAGTGTTCGTGACTTTGATTTCAATTTCCTCTTAGACTACAACATACCATACATATTCCTTATTTGGGTGTGTTTGCCAGGTATCATATTAACCAAATATATTATAACTTTTCCCATTTTCCATTTAAGCAGCTGCACAAATGGCCAGAGTAGTCTGGATAGTTCTTCTTTGCCTTCAGCACCCCAAAACACAAGTCCCATTGCTACGGCGAGTATGTTGGGTATGCCCATGCTGCCCAAATCGAAATATAATCCGCAACCCATACCGGTGGGCGATATACCACCGGATAATGATATATTTGGCGAAGATAAGGATCGATTCCCCAATCGCCAACTGCAGCTATATGAAGGATGGATGCCTTTGCATTACAAGTAAGTTATGTTTTTATTTCAATTCTTACACTAGTCTTAAAAAATGTGAACATTTAGATATGAAAATATGGTAAACTATCACTTAAACGCATTGTTTGTCATGTATTTGAAAAATCTTCTATATATGTATTTTCCTTTCATCAAAAAAATTTGGAGTAGAGGCAATATTAGTGTTTCCAAGCATATAGCCTTTTATCTTCCCTTAACTTTATAATGGCAAACAAACGGTCTAAACATAAATATGCCCAGAATAAACCACTAAAGCCAGAATTACAAAAATTGGGGTATATCTTCCCTTATACGGTAGTTGCTCGATAAGAAGGAATTATTGAAATTCGTACTTTTAGGAGTAAAAAAGGGACAAAAAGGAATAAAACATGTGCCAATACCCACATCAAACGTCTAAAGCGGAAATAGCGAAACTTTGGTTAAGCATGGTCCCTAAAAATTTGGCGAAATATATAAAGGATGTATTTTTTAAATGGACTTTGAAGAGTATTCCAAGGGACGAAAAGAGACAAAAGAGGTACTATCGCTCAGACCAAATTGCTAAAGTTGCTATTACTAAACCAAGGCTCGGTTATAATATTTTTCAAAAAAAAATAAATTTATTCACTTCATTTGTAAATAACATTTATGAAAATAAAACCTCCTGACTTAATTAAAAAAATTTGATTTACATCTTTGTTAAAAAGCAAAATTAATAATTTTATTTTTCAATAAAATGAATAATAATGTCTTTTTTATATTACTTTTGTTAAATTTTATTTAATTTCATTGAATTAATTCTTTAATTTTGTTAGGTATAATATTTTATATGAAAAATAGTATTAATTTTATAAAAAAAATAATTTTAAATAATTAATAAATTTAATAAAAAAAATTTTTTAATAAAATAAGTATTTATTTTTAAATTATTCACTATCCTTATTTTTAAAAAAGTTGATTTTTAAATAAAATTTCTCATTTTAATGTTAACCAACATTTTGTATTTTAGTTTTTAACAACAACTCTTTATAAACTTATTTTCAAAATTGTTGCTTGTTTTTAAAGATGTAATTGTTAGCTTTAAAAAAAACAAATTTTTAAAAATCACAAAAAATTGGCTGAATAATGGTTGTTAAAGAAAACAAAATGTTTGATTCTGTCTAAAAATAATTAAAACTTTTCATTTTGAAAATTCATCAAAAATGCAAAACGGTAAAAAGTGTTTAGTCTTATTACTTCATGAAAAGTCACATAACCTATTAAGAAAATGCGACATGAATCATGACAATCGATAAACGCGTTTTACTTTTATTTACAATTATGTGAATTATTTTGCTGAGAATTGTCCCATTCTGGACGGAATGATACATTTGAATGGGAGGTACCAGAAGGGGAGTGGCTAGACTGGTAATTTTTCCTCCACAACTTTATTCTGTTACAGCTTAACAAAATACAGAATATAGGCACGATCGCGCTGGTTGTATTGACGTACCGATTGGGTATGGGAGAGAAGAGGCGTGGCCATATGCAATCCAGAAGTTGTTTTGGAAAAATATGAATCAAAGTAAAATTTCAATACAATTGGTAACGTCTTTCGTGCGTGCCAGCTTGACAGACCGACAGACGAGCATGGATTAAATAATTTAAAAAGTCATAAATCGAATTTGGTTCAAAGAAACATCGGGTCTAAATTGACTCTTTTTATGTGATACATTTTTGGGTATTAATTTATATAAAACCTCCTAACCCTAGGGTGAAGCTATAAAAATTTATTGAAAAAACTATTTACTAACAAAAAAATTAATTATTTTATAATAAACAAATTAACTTATTAATTTCATAATAAAACTTGTAAGGTTATTAACTTCGGCCATACCAAAGCTGAGATAACCTTCACCATTCGTAAAAATTGTGATAAAACTAATTATTTGAAATATGTACTTATTTTATTAAATTTTGTACTGCCAAGAGGTGGACGTTACTTTAAGCCGATCACATCCATTTTTATAAGTAATTTTTTTTTCTACTGAAATGCCAAAAAGAGGCACATTGTATGGGTTTTTGTCAGATCTCACTCATCTCAGAACGTAACCTCCGTTTAGAGGATAGAAGACTGCATTCCAAATTTCAGCTCGATAGCTCTTTAACTACGGCTGGGAGAGACGAATGGACATCCCCAAAAGGGGGACTTCGATTAGGGAGGGGGGAGGGGTGGTTTGGTAGTTTTTATGCGATCTTGTTCTTCTTAGAACTTACCTCCGGTTTGAGGATAAAAGCTTGTATTCCAAATGTCAGCTGGATAGCTCTTAAACTACGGCTGTAATCAGACGACAGACAGACGGACACCTCCAAAAAGGGGGAGTTTGTATGGGAGTTGGAAGTGGTTTTTGTCCAATCTTGCTCATCATAGAACTTAATCTCCGCTTAGAGGAAAGAATACTGCATACCAAATTTCAGCGCGAAAGCTCTTTAACTACAGATGTAGTTGGGGGAGTGACGAATGAACACCCAAAAAATGGAGAGTTTGTATGGAAGTTGGAAGAAGTTTTTGTCCGATCTTACTCTGATTAAAACTTCGCTTAAAATATAGAAGATTGAAGGGTATACAGGCGCAGAGCAGGGAGACCCAAACTCCGTTGGAAGGACCAAGTGGTAGGCGATGTGCCATCATCTGGTAGGACTAACTGGAGAACACACGCAGAAGACCAAAGCGTGTGGAATTCTTTATTACTTCAGGCCTCAAATTTATGAACTACGTTTCGTAAATTGTAATTGGCCACTTAAGTAAGAAGGGTATACAAATAGTTTTCTTTATAAAAATAGAAGACCTTATAAGGGTTATAAGGGTTAATTCCTTAAATTTACAATAACTATTATTACAAATTTCTAACACAGTAATTGCATTACCCCAGAAATTATCCCAGATATTTAAAGAACATATTGTTAGAATTTTATAACAAACGGATAGGCGCAATATTAGCCTATACGCAACACACCGACACACTTTAGAACTCATCTAAAAGCAGTCAGTAGGTCTTCCCTCTGCATTCCGTCTTTTTTCCAATTACCTTCATCTGCAAAATTGACAACGACCTCAACAAGCAGGCATGCAACAAGGTCTTCTGAGATATTCCAATGTCATGTCATCAGACCTTCTTTCCTATCTTTCATTCTTCTCCTTTTATTCTAAAATATCCCGAGCATATGTTCTTAAGAATGGTTTAAGAAGATCCTATATAAATCATTCAAGAGCAGTCAGCAGGCCTTCTCCTTCAATTCTAAACTATCCCGGGACCATGTACCTCTATTTTTAAAGATCAATGATGCATACCTTCTTTGAGAATGAAGAGTTAAAGTATTCGATGATCTACAATACCGATAAGGCCTTGCCTTACAACGACACCATTTGAAATGGAAGAAGGAATGCAGAGAAGGCCTATTGACAGTTCTTGAATGCGATATATAAGGCCTTCTTGAACAATCCTCTCGACGCAGGGTCAGAGGGTGCAGTTGAAAGGCAAGGCCTTCTGTCGTCACTTCTTATAAGAAGGCTTAATGGATTGTATGCTTACACATGGAAAAAGAAGGACTTGCTAATAAATAAAAAGAGAGAACACCAGTTATTTTTAAATATTTCTCACATCTTTATATTTCGCTCTGCGTTACATATATTTTTTCTCAACGACAGTAAACCTTACTGGAATTTGAACTACGAGTATCTGGCCTATGATGATGCAAACTTTTTTTTAGGAAAACATACGAACGCTTTCTTCGGCGTAAATTGTATGAGCATACACATGCAGTCTCCCATCCCATAGAAGGGATATGGAATGTGTATATACACGGAATGGTGGAATAACAAAACATCGAAGACCTTGAATCATTCTTCTCAATTAAGGTCGGCGCCATAGGTCTTTACAGAATGGAGGAAACTGGTGCTGGGGATATTTCCAAATGGAAGGAGAAGGTGTGGTTTCAGGAATGTGGAAATAAGACCAGATGACATGACGTCGGAATTTCTCAGAAGGCCTTTTTGCCTGTCTGCTTGTAAAAGTCCATCCTAATTCCGCCGTTGGATTATTACAAAAAAATTACATTTGCATCTTTGAGATTTTATAGAGTACTTATGTTATGAAATTGAAACACCAATCTTTTAAATAAAAACGGAACCACTCTATTAAGTCCAAACTACAGTAGTTGATGTCATATAATTTGAATAGATGAATAATAATGATATCCGTAAGATATCCGTAATCCATTGCTTTAACACATATTTTTGGATTAAAAAATTGTGATGGCTTAAGTTCTGTGCTTATCCAAAAAAATACTATATTTGTTACTATTTCAATTATTTCAGTAACATTAAAATGACCTTATTACGTAACTCTCGGAATGGAATTCAAAGCTATTAATGTGTCTACATTTTTGCATAACAAATCTATTGAAAAATATGGCTCATTAACTTATTATGATACGTGATACATTTAATGATAAAAATTTGCAAATTATAGCAAAAATACAAAAATAAAAAAATTGTCTCAATCGAAAAAAAAACAACGCCAACACATTTACGCAACAAACACTTGTTAAAACAAAACGTCAGCGAGTGAATACATATAACATCTCTATACCAGTAGAAAGAATGCATGCGACGAACAAATAGAAGATAATTTTATTGCCGGCAGTATAATTCTATTCTTGTTAGCCAACCCACCTCTAAATAATGATGATGTTCAACAAATGTTAAGAATTAAAAGAAAAAAATACAACAAAAAACAATCGAACAAATACATTCATTTATTATTATCTAGAGGTAGGGAGCGCAGGCAAGACAAGGTGGCAAAACACTACTTGCCACCACGATAATTACACATGTCGCATATTGTCTCTCTCTATATGTTTGAAGCTTTATCGCGGCCGTGTTAACTCGATTCCTCCACATTTTTGCATATTTTGCACTAAACGCTCCTTAAAAATGATGCGTGGCGATCATTAAGGGGAACAAACGTTTTCAAGCTCTAGCTGGCAATTGTCGGCTTGTGACTCAAGATGTTGCCGCTATGTGCTGCTACTACTGTTGCAGCTGACACACATTGTTGGCAACATGCCACAGCTGCTAACGATGCGGCCAGCTTGTGAGCAAAATGAATGCGATTGCATTTAGGAATTACTTTGGCGCAGGGCGCTAATAAAACGAACAAATCTGATGGCTGCAACTGGTTGCTGGCGCTGCTGCTCACAAAAGATCTCCATTCATTTTGGTATTGTTTCGCCGCGTGCAACTTTGACCATACGTCGTCCATGCGTCTGTACGTAAGCACGCATGACTGTGACAGCTTGCGTGCAAGTTGCAAGCAAGCAAACAATTATGACATGTGTGGCACGTTGGCATTGTTGCTTTATTAGATAGATTAAACGCAAACAAACAATTTTGTACAAAGATTGAAGATCAATTTTCATCTTCGAAGAGTAAAGCACATTGTTTTGTAATTTCCGTAAGAAAAAGAAAGATGCCGCGCCGCCTAAATTAACGAAACATGTTGTGTCGACTGGAGCAGCGCGGGCAGTTTATCAGTGAGGGTTTATGGTATTGCATAGTTACCTCTAAAAAGTCTAAAACGTGATAAAATACCATATACGACCCTTACTAAATTCAAATCGATATAAAATTATTATGACATGTAACTTGACAAAACGAATGATGCAGAACTTCTTTTTTTTGTGACTACTTTCACGTGCAGTTCTCAGAATTGAGTCCCAAATCAATGAACTGAAAAATGTTGTACTGTGTATTATTATATACCTGTAGATATTTCAATTCCCAACTCTCAATGCATATATTGCGTTTGAAAGAAGCAACAAACAACTGTACTGTGCAAACAATGCAAACTTATTTCCAATCTCTCGTATAAATTTATTTTAATGTAATCAATAGAAAAAGTTTAAAGCTTAGCTTATAAACCATGCTTACTAATTCACCAGTTAAACCAATTCGATGGCAACAAACCAACCAACAATCTTGGTATTAAATTAAAAGACGCTCGTCAAAGCCATACTCATCCACATCGTCATCATTATCATCATCATGCTCATCACTATCAGAAGCTTCTTGCTGTTCTTTCTTTTTTTTTTGTATACTCCATCGGCTTTACTACTGACTTACAGATCAAACTTAATGGTTATGTGGCGATAGAAAACATAAACTTTATGCCCAGATGTGATATGCGATATCTTCTTAGGACATGTTTCGCAAAGACGTGAAGCAAAAAACCAGGAAATACTATCGGCGAGCGAGCGAACGCTCTTTCTTGTGCTCGTTTATAAGCATTTGAATTGAGTTGAACTTTTTTTTTTGTATCTAACAAACCATTACATTGCAAATTCCAAATGCGTACCACAGAAGTTTAGAAGCGATTTGTGGTGGCACCGTCGCGTCGGCTTCATCACATGCGACGAGACTTTGGTGGTGAATGTGGCGGAATTATAGAAGAGCGAACGTTACGTTCTCCTCATCATTATCTGCCCGAAACGATCAACATCAGTGATAATAATATTAAAACAAATAATACTACCAGCAGCAGCAGCTGTAGTAGTTGTTGTAGCTGTTGTGTTATTTGTTTGCGATTCGTACTACAATTGCCACGTTCAACGTCATGAATTCAATATATTATTACCTACCTACCTACCGTCGATATGATTAGGGGAAGCAAAGTAAGCCAACGACTTCGTTATTATTTGTTAAGCTTGCGAGGGGTGTAACAAATGAAATACAGCATAGACTAAAACTAAAACAATATTAATAACTAGGGCAAGAAATCTTAAGCAAATGCATATTTTTTCAGGACTTCCTTAAATAGAAACGGTTACGTTATCTTAACGAGTAATGAACTTTCTTTTAAAATAACACAAAAAAAATACATGTTTTTGCATATTTATGCGTATTAGTGTCGAGTCAATCGGCATGTCTAGTAAGAGCTTCTCAAACAGTGACGTTCGCATTCGTCGATAAACAAGTAGGTGCCATTAGTTGTGAATCTAAAAATAGAAAGCGTGTTAATTCACAACAACGCGAGAAGCTATCCCATACCTCATTCATGGGGTGTAAAAGGAAATTATGTAAGTAAGTTAAGATTTTAAAAAGTGAAACGCCTTTAACTTTTTTTGAGACATCTTGGGTAAACGTTGCTTTATAATTTGTTACACAACATTCATCAGAATTACCAAATTTTTGTACAAAATTTTTTCACCGATATTTAGGGGTTATAGGAAGCAAATTGTGGGTATTTAATATGAAAGGATGATATGCGCAACAAAAAATATTTGCTCAAAGTCAATAGACAAAACCAATTAACATCTGCTTGGCTCGGTGAGGATTCTGACGAATATAAATTTATTCTTTTTCTACCCGATGCAGGGCCTTCATGGTAAAGGCGTCAAGGGGGTTACTATGTTGTTGCATGTGCCATTAAATTGAAGTTTATTAACCAAGTCATTTTATTGAACTGAATTCTCTTATATCAATTTTAAATATATTTTTATAACAAAAGTTTCGAAGAATTTGGCGTAGCAGTTTAAAGGGCTCCACGATTCCTATTCGACATTGATTAACAATTATTTTTATATGTTCATATACGAGTATAAAAATGACAATATTTATGCAAACGTTATTGTCAAAAAATAATATAATTTTTTAATTGCAAATTTAATGTGTTTTAGTGCATATTTTTGAATTTTAAGTGCATGTTATATGCGCATATTTTCGATTTTTTTTGTGCATTTAATTCCTTGCCCTATTAGTAACACTCTTAAACAACATCAACCATCATGACATCATATCATACTCAGCCATAGCAACATAAAGTTTCTGCTGTTGTTGTTGTAACAACTGGAAGAAGTAGCTGGGGCGATTTTCAATTTATCGGCACTCGATCGGAATATCATACGATCATTGTTGGCAACTCTGTTTCGTTACTTTGTAGTTTGTGTCAAGGGATTGTTAGGTGTTGTTGTCAGCTTAAACCGCCAAATTCCTCCAAAGATGGTTTATTTATTTTTTTACCTTGGTCCTTGTGCAACCTGGATTGTTGTAGTGGAAGCATCTAGTGAGTTTTGTTCACTGGAGATCCTGAAATTATCTGAAAAGTAATTGTTCATCGATGTTGATTTGGCCAGTGCCCCGGCCGGGAATCGAATTTGGCACCTTTGGGGGTACACACACTTCAATCGCCTTTCTTAAGCTTAAGACATAGATTCCAATCATCGGTTATGCATTTCGTGTTTATGAGTTTATGGTTCCCAGCTCATCGCCGTCGACCTTCCTGTATACCTTCTGTTAGAACTTCCGGGCTCCTTCTTACATCTATCCTTGTCATTTGTCGATATCCTGGCCCTCTTTTCTACCATAGACGCTTTTTTCGCCTGAAAAGGCGTTTCATCTCACTCCTTTTCTCATTATATCGTTCTGTCACCACACGCGTTAACAATAGCTGCAGTTTTGTCTAGTAAAAAGCATCCTTTCCCTCAGATATAACGCGGTATTTCTCTTCGCACCTGAGCTT